>JACEFO010002306.1:0-1200000 GCA_015342445.1 Digitaria exilis
TTTGGCCAAAAAAGCTAAATGGATTTAATTTTTAAATATTTTCCAGTTTAATGTGGTATATGGAGCACAAACAAAAATGGACATTGTTGTACAAACCCTTCAAATTAGCATTTCATTCACTTTAGAAATGGATAGGCATGAAGTGACACCTGCTATAGGTGCAAACGAAATCAAATTGTATTTGTGTACATGGTTGTCCCAGCTTAAAATTCAGCACTGTTCTGCGAGTGTACTTTTGCCAAAGGGCCTATTGATCAACTTAATTGCCTTTTGAGTTCAGATTAACCTGGTTTAATTAGTTGCACTGGATGGACGCACCAAGGAAAGCGTGCAGTAAAGTGTTTGAATACAAATGATGAAGCCTAGCTACGTTTTCCAATCTGCTACTGAACTTTTAGATAGAACATAGTTGGTGAATTTTTTATTTTTCCCGCGCAATGCATTCTAAGCATAGGTGTTTATATAGATGTGCATGTGCTGCTAGGTAATAACTACTGCTGCTACCCGCAAAAAAAAAAACCTACTGCTGCTAGGTGATAACTACACTAGCAACAACCTGACAAAACTATATGCCACAAAAAAAAAACATAAACCATGTGCACATACCTACACAACAAGAGCCAAAAAAGAACAAACCAATATTTAACAGAAGAAAGCAAGCAAAGTGTTATAAAAAGAGGGTGAAAAAGAGATGAAAGGAAGACAAAGTTGAACGACGAGCCGCCTAGCTACTAGAAGATGTCAGCTAAAATACAAACTAAGGCTCTATACATGCATGGCTCACCTACCGCTCTAGATAGACTAAATTTATAGTGTAGTGAAAGTGTACGTAGAAAGATCCAAAGATACTGACTGAACAAAACAAAACTTGGAGTAGTTCAATTCATCACCTAACTGAAAGTTGTATTTTGACATTCCACATATGGTTTTAATATGTAATTAGATGAAAAGGACACACCCAGTACACAATAGTCGCCCTATCGATCTCTCTGTAATTTTAGTTAATTAACGCAAGTTCAAGGTGAAGTAAATATGTTAAGGACATGAAAGATTATAAATTATGGACTGTCTGGAGATAGAAATGGTCTCTAGTCTCTAACGTAACTTGTGTTTCAGATGTAGTAGACGCAATCAAAATATTTGTTGAGATAAGCCTAGACCAAACATTTATGATACTTCAGGTGGTGAAAACTACAGTGCTGTGGTTCAATAATCTAAAATCAATTTTTTTGCTTGGAGTTTGTATATAAAATTGTTGTTGAGTTTTTCCATTTATTAGTTTGAACATAGTGCTCAAAAAGTTACTGTATTAGATCTCACAAATATTATTTAACGTACTGCAACTAATTGAAGTAGTATATTTTAAAAAGTGCACATATATACAAAATTATGCTCTTTGTTTATGGAAATTTGTAAGGACAGAGCCAACAACTATCCACTGAATGAAGAATCTTAAATATTAATTTACAATAAAGAGGCATGGCCACTCACTTTATTTTCTCTACTCGTATATGTGTCTCCATGCATGCATTATTTATGCCAATAAAACATCGAAAAGCATTTGTCTTGATGAATTAAATGGATTTATCAACTAGGTGTTGGACCAAGACATTGCCATCTTGAGTTCTCCCTCACGCGTACGCTCCCTCCAAATTTAAATCCTACAAATAGCGTGTACAATATTAAAACAGAAAATTAAATTTAAATTGCAAGGGTGCTCTACATATATGCACCTACTTTCCTAGAAAGCAATTGCCAGTACAATGTAGGGCTAAGGAATCACTTGGCCATCTTTTACAGAAATCGATTAGAAAGCACCATTTTGGATTCCTCCAGCACTATGATGATGGGATTGAATTAAACTTCCACCGTACTATAGTCTATAGGCACGTGAGTTCCAGAGTGTTCATGGTGATTTTACCCCGTAAGGCCATAACCCTTTTTTTACTAGACGATCATGCAAAATCTTTCATTCAGTACATTTATTTCAGTAATTGTACCACTGCCACTTTTCTTCCAGTTAGAATGATGATCGGAAAGCGCACGTAGGCATGCCCAACTTTCAAAGGACCCAGATATTGTATTCAGGCTGATATACTCCCTACAAATTCAATGTCTTGGTATGTGACGTTTTTTTGTCTGTTGCAATTGGCTCCATATTGTTGTGCTGAGGTGATGCTTCACAAATTGTTCCGTGATGCCACTGCTTCTACTTCAACCAACAACCACCCATGCAGAGGGTGCACCACCGACAGTCTCCAGGTTTTTGCAGCAACTGTTTATAGCTTGGCCATATATAAACCTCTACTGGCTTTATTGGACCAGCTGGTATAAAAATGACAATTACCTAGTCATCTTTCGAACTGTTGTTGGATAGTTAATTATGGGCCAGGATTTTCAGTTTATTCCAGGAGATAAATATGCAGAAAAAAGATTGGCTATATAGTTTTCACATCGCTCTTATGCAATTTCTTAAACGGAAAATGTTCTAAAGTTGTGTAAAGATATACTAGATCAGCTATAGGATCGTCGAAATACGGATGTGCCCTAAACTCGTTATTTCTGCAGTGCGGCATACGCAGGTTTTCCTTCGTGTTAAACTTTGATTGTGTTACACTATGACATCGATCTCTAATCTCTACATCTTCCAACCCCACAATCTAATTAAGCATATCAACTTCTTTGCCCCTAATTTTACTAGCCCATTCAATGGGGAGGGGAAAAATCAGAGACAGGGGGGGGGGGGGGGGGGAGGGGGGAGCTACGTTGCTAGAGGTATCACTCCTTCCTAGACTGGAGGATAGCTACTGTTTGTATACATTTGCCGCCTGCGGGTAGCAAGGCAAGGCAGGTCCACATCCACAAGCCTGGCCGGCCTGGTTGCAGCAAAGGATCCAGAGACCATTATGATGACATGCATCTTCCCCCACACAGAGACTATGTGTATCCCCCTGGTTGCTACTATAGTCTAAAGAGAAGAGGCTTTGCTTCCTGGTCAGCCTGGAGCATGCAAATATTCCACAGGAAAACGCACTACACATTGTGGTGGTGCATAGGATGGTGCATGACTTTCACTGGATTAGGTGAGACATGTATGGCCCACTTTTTTCTCTTTGGGTGGACAGTAATATCTTCAAGTAAACTCAACACCACGCTCACACTTCCTCAAGTACTAGTCTCCTTCAAGGACAGGGCTTCTTGGGCCCTTCCATTTCAGGTAAAATTTGTGAGCAAGTTAAGCTTCGTCCCATCATGGATGGACAATGCATGTATGTGTAAACCTAAAGATAGGCGGTGCATTACAGCTGTCAACTATATGTACAAAAACTTTCAGCTGAGCCCTATATACATTGTTGAGGTCCATATATGCATGCATGTCCAAAGATCTCTCTAGAGGGGGGAGAGAGAAACCATTAAACGGCCGGATGAGATGACACCCTAATTAGGCAGCCACAAAAGCATGCATTAAGATAGTTTGATGGGAGAGAAGATATAGAGAGAATATAGAGCCCTTAATCATGGGGTCCGGGCCGGGGGGGCGCCCTCCTCCCCTGATGTAACAGGTGAGATGCACACCCCTCACCTACACCATTTGTCACAACAACAACAAAGACCTATAGGATGGGAACCTCGACATCTAAACTACTGTCCGTAGCTCTAAAGCTCCTTTCACCTACCAATATTTGGCGCTGCAGGTAAAGGCACTCACTCACACACCACCTCTCTCTCTCTCTCTCTCTCTCTCTCTCTCTAGAGTGGAGAGAGCACCTAGGTTAGATTCAGATGCATATATGGTGGCTGCCAATAGGCAGGTGATTCGTAGTAACTTCCTGTTCCGGGCCCTTATTTGTGCCCTCCTACCTGTCACTTCTCACATCTTCCTCCAAACTTGTTCTCTAGTGCTTTTCCCCCCCTAAAGTAAGCATGTATTGCTGCTCTTTCAAACTATATTCAATGGCTAAAAATGCTGTTATGTCTTTTTTGGATGTATAATTTCTTTATTAATTATAAATGTGGTTTCTTCAACAAGTCCTTTTCTTTAAGAAGTCTCCTCCTAACACTCGCTGACAAGCTCACCCCATAATGTCATGGAATTTCACAAGGAAGCCTATTTGTTCCTATATTTCTATCGCTTTTTGATCTTTCATTTCAAGATCGGTCGCAGCTTAATGGTAGAAAATTTTCGCTTGACTTCTGAATCCAAAAAAAAAAATGAAAGCTTACTCACATTGAGGCCATCTCAGTTAACAAACTTAGAACTTATGTGATAATCCCTCCAAATCGTCCTAGTATACGTAGTGAAAGTTGTTTAAAACAAAAAAGAAAAAGGGAACAAGCAAGCAAGACAATTCACCCGTTGCACAAAGAGAAACAGACACGGAAATACAGAATTATAAGGAAATTAACGACGGAAAAATAAAATATGGCCACGCGGCAAAAGAAAAAAAAAAGAGAGCATGACAATATGGGGAGGGGACATGCATGCCATACCTGTGAATCGTCGTCAAGTCCCAGCTTGTTAACCAGGTACCTCATCACTACTCTAACTGTCATCCTCCCATCTCTGCTGCCCATCAACACCACCATGTATGTAGAGCAGGTCAATGTGGCATGATCAAACAACACACATTAATCAACGGAATAATAATCTTATACAACTTATTAAATTAACACAAAGGAATTAAGCAAAGTCGTCGTCGTTGATTCTAATTAAAAGAAGGGAGAGAGAGAGAGAGATCCAAGGTAGGTGGTGGTGCAGGGAGACGCACATGGAGATCTCCAGATCAGAGAGGCCAGAGGGAAGAGGATGGATTTGAGATGCTAACCTAACCCTCAAGTAGCTCCTCGGAATCTGCGGCAATGGCGGCTCTCTCCTCCTGCATAGATCGTCAGCAGCAACGGCATGAGCTATCTAACCACCCACATTGCTCGGAAAAGCTCAGCTTGCCATGTCCTACTCACTGATTCTGCGCCGCCCGGAGCAAGAACCACGTCCCGGCCTCGTGCGCCGGCGGCGGCGGCGCCGCCGCCACCACCGCCGCCTGAGACGACGACGACGAAGAGGGCCCCGGTTGTAGAGACAGCTGCAGCTGCGTCTGCGGCTGCGGCGGAGGTGGGGCCGGGTGCACGGACGTCGAGGGCCCCGCCACGTCATCGGTCGTCGTCCTCTGTCGTTTCCGCCGGGAGGAAGACGACGGCGACGGCGACGACGCCGACGACGGGCCGATCCCGAGCTGCAGCCACGAGGAATCGCCGGCGTCGCTGCTTCCGCTCGTGCTTGGTTCCTGAGCTTCTCGCGTCGGCGATGTCGGCGGCGGCGGCGGTGCGGGCTGGGGTGCGATCTCCGGCTGCTGCTCGGGGTGCTCCGGCGGTGGCGCGGCGGTGTCCTTGGTCTGCCGGTGAGGGTGGGAAGGGTCCTGTGCCATGGGAGGCCTCAGGACGCTGATGGTGACGATGCGGCGGCGCGGCGGCGGCGACGGCGACGACGGCGATTGGCTGCTATGGCTGCTTCTGATGACGATGCTGAGGCGAAGAACGATGACGGCGGCCGGCCCATGGGCGTGCAGGCGGTGCGGCCGGAGCAACGTCACCATCCTCTCATGCCTCCTCCTCTCTTGTGGCGTTGCGCCGCGCCACGGCCGACACCATCAGAGAGCGAGGGGAGCGCGAGGAGGAAGAAGAAGAATGTTCAAAGGGGCAGGGGGTGCCTTTCATATAAGGTAGACAGGCACGGCCAGTGTACATACACGCTACACTACATTTCCCTTTCTCTCTCTAGCCTCTCTCTAACCTCCCTCCCTCTCTCTCTCTACAAGGAAGAGTAGAGAGAGAAAGAAAGAAAGAATGCAATGCAACAAGTGCTTGTTGTGCTGATGGAGGGGAGTAGAGAGAACGAAGAAGGTAAGCTGTCATGGGCGTCCGCACAGTGCCCAACTTTGATCTTTGTGGGATGGACGGGTGGAGGCACTAGGAGACATGCACATTTTTTCGCTGTGCAAAAAGGAAAAAAAAAAAGCCACACAACAATGCTGCTGAGGTCATCACATGCCATGCACTAGCGCGTGTATGACGCTGACTAGTTCACGGTTAGTTTGGCGCTACTACTGCTTGTGTGTCACTGCTGCATGCTTAACCTTTTTTCAAAGCCTTCCTGCAGGTACGGCGCTTTTCTTCGCTTGTTGTTATTGTTTATTATATGGATGGGAACGCACGAGCTGTAAGTAGGAGAATACTTCGATGCAAATCGAGTTTAATATAGGGATCAATTCAGTTAAAGCCAGGGTCGTTGAATATCTTACACCTGAATTCTTTTGGTAATTATTATTAGGTTCCTTAGTAAAAAAATATAAAACAGTAATATGTCTAAATAAATATGGATTTGTTAATAAAACATATACTGACTATTCATTCATATGACGCTACTCTTTCAGCGGAAAGCAAGTTGCATGTGGATCAGGCGATTCAGTCTCTTAGATACCATGTGGTTGGAGAGTGAGGAAGGATGGAATGTTCCTCATGGCGCTGCCGCCTAGGGCCTCCTCTCAAGCTCGATAACTCCAACCGCTCAAGCGCGCGCTTTATCCATGCACCGGTTGAACTCCATTCCTCATCACCTACGCGAAAACCCTCGTTGGCTCTTGCATCATGGCGAGTGATGCCATTGAAGTGCGACGGCTCGGTCCAGAGTGACTATTCGCTCTAAGGGATCGCTCCATCCCCATGCTCCTAAACCAAACGCATGACGGAATGGCTCCATCCCATTCCACTCTGCAACCGAATGCCACCTTTTTTATTGAAAGATTGAATGCCACCTTAGAGGGTATATTTGCATGTGTGTATTCATAAGTATGAGTGCACTAATGTGGATATAAGTGTCTTTAATTGTATCATGCTTCAAATCAAAACTATTCTTGAAAAATATAACTAAGGTAAAATGATTGATAAGGAGGTGCAAAGGGACTTTTTTCTTTACCTTGTACTACGTCCATTTCAGACTATAGCTACATTAAGTCTTTTTTCAGACAGATTCAGAAGCGTGTGAATAATGTCTCATATACTCTTTGTTAAACAAAACTAAACTAAAGCAATGTGCTAAACGAGGCGGAATTAAGCAGAAACTAAGGTTGGCCGTCACTGTGATGAGCTCGCGAATTTCAACCGTACATAATATGGTGCCTTATAGCTAGCATGTCACCAGCGTATACGTAGCCGACCCGTCGAAGTAGAGCGGGGCCCGCACAAATATTCCTTGCTTCCGTTGTAGCTCTGATGCATCCATCGGCGACAGTTTAGACGATCGACCCGATGCAACAAGGTTGATTGCTCATCAGTCGATCGATCGAGATGTTCGACCCGTCTTACAATAATAACCACATGGACGCATGCATGATGATCTGAAGAGAGAACTACTGTCTTGTCCAATTACTGTAGTACGTGTATATATGCCACCGTGCTAATTTCTGCACTGCGGACGTACCAATTAAGGTCGTCGATCTCCTGTAGATCGACAGTAGTTATTGCATTGGAATGGGAATGTTTTTCTGCTCAATGTGTGTATGAGAGAGAGATAGGAGTTGACTATGTGATGCATCATTCAAAACATCTTAGTTATGGGAAAATAGTGCTTCAGTAGATTCCTATTACATCTCCTTTTTCCAAAAAATTATTGGGATAACCCAATTACCCATCTCAACTCTCCTCAAATAAAGGAGGAGTTTAGTCTCTCCAAATATATTAGTTTCTAATGGGATAAGATTATTGGGAGATTGCAAAAGCATCTTACCCAATAATCCATGATAATGGTATTGAGATATTCCAATAACATTTTATTAGAAAATACTTATTGGAAAACTGGTGGAGATGTTCTTAGAAATTTTTTCTTCATCGATAAGTGTAATTTGACGATATATCTCAGTGCTTGTTTTAGCAATTAATTTGTATTCAAAATATGTTCTTTCAGTTAAAATTTGTCTTGTGTATGAAAGCTTTATTTTCTAAATAAAAAAGAAAAAGTTCAAATTAGCCAAAATAGGGAGTAATTAATTCGGACCTTTTTTCTTTAAAAAATTACGAACGTGTCATTAATTTTGTGCTTTCAAAAGTTCATGTTTAACTTTATTTTGCGGAAAATTGGCTTATTACATTTGCAATCTAAAGCTAGGGATTGAGCACACATTAATTATAGTTAAAAAAAGCACACAGTAATTATTATTAGAGAAAAATATATCTCCAAAAAAAACTCAGAGAGAATATTTAGGTATCAACCTTCCGGACTTCCAGTGATCGAGCTCCATCTTATTGCTTGAAGCATCATTCATCAATCTATGGGGCGTATGAGCTGATGCCGCAACAGTGGAGTGGAGGTACGGTTCGTGCGCGAGTTCGCCGTGACGTCCTTGTCACGTCAATGTCAGATCAGCTGAAGCATCAAAGTACAGTAGTCTAGCTCATATATTGTCTGCGTGCATGTGCATCATCGTCATTTTACTCCTCCTCAACTCCAGTGCATGCTACACTAGCGCTTTCCTCTTGGCTTGATCGATCAAGGAATTAAACACCCTTAATTGTGGTGTTTCACCTTGAATATGGATCCCACGTGGACAGCTCTAAAGTACGTTGCATCTTCAATTCTTGGTTAACACACAACAAATGTGGGTGGTTTGTTTAACTATCAAGCTGTGTTTTCGATGTGAGAGAAAGAGAGGAAGAGATTAATTATCTGATGGCATTAGTCAATAAGGGGAGGGAAATCCTGAATGGAAGCAATTAAGATTCAGATGTTTCAGCTCTCAAGTAAAAATCAATAAACAAACGCATAAACCTTTGCTATTGGATGAAAAGTATTCAATATTTTCTAAAGGTATTATCATCAAGTTTAGCAGACGCGGATGAATTTTACTATTTATTTGGTATATCAATTAAATGATATAATTTTAGTTTATTTAGAGCTAGTTCGGTTATTTTAACTGCTATGAGATGTCCAACATAAGTGGGACCGTTGTATTTACTCAAACCCAATATGGGTCTAGGACCAAACTACATTTATGAGTTATATATGCTGGCTTGAATCTAGCGAAGCCTGTGTCATGAACTCAAATATAGGCAGATGTAGGCTCTAGACTTGGACGAGTTTAATTTATATGTTAGGCTTAATCCAAAATAAAAAATGAATTCGAATTCAGTCCAACACAAAGTTGAACTTTAATTTTATACAAGCTTGAAAGTTGAGCCAAGGTCAAACTTTAATGCCAAACAAAAGAGTTCGCCTCAAAGATCAAAGTTTTTGGTTAAAAGAAAAGATCAAAGTTTTAATTTGTGTACTTAAGCTTTTAGATATTTGGATATTGATGCAATTTTGAACATCACTATATATTTTAGCTAGATACTCCCTCAGTTCTTAAAAATATAGTTCGTTCGACTTTTTTATCTTAATTTTGTAAACAAACATAGTCAAATTTAAGTTATTTTTAAAATTTGTCTATTACTAAAGGAAGCCATAACAAAAAAGTATAGAATTATATAAAACATTTTGAATAAAATACGTTGTCAAATTTAGAGATAAAAAAATCAAACGAGATACCTTTGAAACAGAGTGCATTGCATCCATATTGGTGCATTGTACCACTACCAAATTCAAATCTGCCGCCTACTATTCCTAACGGGCAAATTCTTACCGTTGACTTTGTGTAACGACGAGATTATTTTTGAAAAAAAAAAGGAAAGGAAAAAAAGTCTAGAAGAGCACTTGCGCTGCTTCGGTTTATTTTATCCACACTGTCCGCTCCCCCAAAGGCCAAAGCTATCCAAGCACCGACACACCTACAGCGCCACCTGATGGGGACCCGCCGGCGGGCGGCCGCGCCGCGATCCCGGCCCATCCCCTCCCCAACTGCCTTCTGAATCCCCTGCAACCTCTGGAGCTCCGCGACCGCCGTCCGCCATCCCTGAATTATTGGGGGGGGGGGGGGGGGCATTCTGAGCCGCCGGAACCGTTCGGCCTACGCAGGTGAAAAGCTCCGATCTTTCTTGCCCACGAAATGTTTATTAGCCTCGTGATATTAGAGAATAGGTTGTATATTGTGTGACCAGTGGAAATTTGGGATCAAAGCAACCTGATCTGTTGAACAAAGCGCCAAACTCTCTCTTTTATAGACTATAAAGAAAAGGGGGCCAGATTCCGTCCCATGATTTTGTCAGACTGATTGGAATGGCTCTTTATACTGTGTCGGTTCGTCGAAATATACAAATACACCGTAGAAAATGCAGAGTACTAGTGAATATTATTGAATCATTTCTTCAATCATTGTTGCACATGTTGAGGATGTGAGGAAGAATTTATAATAAGGCCCACATCTAGATTGGGTATCTCTACAGGCAGATTGCACGTGGTGTATGGCTTTTATATGCCCTGCTAATGCATATCAACGGTTAATCGCAGCTTTCATTAGTTTAGGTCAACGAGCAAGGGATTCTGAGTGGAAACAGGGAGAGAATAACTAGTGAATGAAATGGAGGAGTCCACCGGCCAATTTCTGTCCCCGAGCTGAATTCTGTGCACGTTTTATTGCAGTAGGCTGATACCCAGCAAATTCAGCAAGAAGTGTCTATTTTAATTTCCTTGTGTTTTTGTCAGTGTCATTTGTAGCATGATAATCAATACATATTCTTGCATTTATTATTTTTTATGTGCTTGTATCCTTCTGTGTTCCTGTATCACGCCCTTTCTTTGTTCATGTGCTGATCTGAAAGTCTGAATGAGGGAGTTCGCTCTGATAGTAATATCACATTATTTTAACTCATCCAAGCAATTTAGGTGCATGGTCATTGCAGTTTCTCTACAATTGGATCCACAGCTCCATCTTGAGTATTGATTGATAATGACATCAGTAAATAAAAGCGTAATTTATGATATTGAGATTCTTTTCATCTAGTTGCAGTAGTTGTGGGTTTCTGACCATTTGGTTCAAAGCCTCTTTGGTCTCTTTGGACTGACCCTTTTTCCTTGGTCATTCGGTTCTCGGGTTATTGTTTCAAACTGACCTTTTGATGCTGTCAATGTCGTTTGTGCTTTTCTGACTGATTTTGTCTTACTGCGTACCTTATTAGTTTTCTACCAGCAAAGGCTTAAAATAGTGTGAACTCTGAAACTTTACTGCTTTTTTCTCTTTATAGTGACAAATAAGCTTACAGGACGATTGCCTTATGACTTCTGTCATTAGTTTTAGACTTTCAGTCAGTCAGTCAGTCAGTCACCACAGCAGTTTTTGATAGCTGTACAGTTCTTCAGTCTTCCAGGGCCTTTTAGCTTGCAAACTCATTTGATTTATTATATCTTGACACTTTACCCATCGAGTGGAATAAATCATTACTGGGCAGCTTGTGGAATATAGCTCGTAAAAGATACCTTTGAGTGCTTTCAGTTGGATGACAGACACTCATTGCCTGTAGATTGTGTTCTTTTGATGTCTGTTGGTACTGTTGGTAGGCCTTTCTATAGTTTTTCATTTCCAGTCATTTTCTTTCTAGTTTCTGCGAGACCGTGAATCATGCAATGTGATATATTATGCCCTAAGTTTTGTTTGGTGTCGCAAATGTATCAAAAACTTTCGGTGACAGGCAACTATGGAACCTTTCATTTTCTCAGGTAGGAATCCAGAACTGTTCAAGCATGTATTCTTCAGCAACTTTTTTTTTCTCTCTCCCAACAAAATTTATACCGGTTAACCAAATTAGGACAGGTTGGTGCTACTGTTTCATCCACTACGATCAGTGTGACAGGATGTCATACCAGAACAATTGAAAGGAACAGAAAGGAATCAACAATAAAAAAAATACTTACTGCATAATGGGGGCATTTCTTAATTTCCCTAATTGCGCATGCTGACATGAGACCTTGTTACCAACATGCCAGCAGTAATCATATCATGGCTTTCATATAATAAATGCTTTCATATAACCTTGGGTAGCTTAGTTTACCTACCTCTTTTTGCCAAAAAGGCATACTGGCATTTATTTGGGAAGAAATTTTGGAGTAGAGTGATTTATTACAGGTCATAATATTGGTTTGAGAACTAGGTTAGTCATTTCGTTATTGGTTTAACCTTCTTATTACTTTTAGTGGCCTATTTATATGCTGGCAACTGAAAAGCAACCTAATAAGATTCATAAGAGACTATGAGAAATTTTGGCAGACTATATCATGGTGCCTTAACATGACTTGAATACATTTGAACAAATGGGTCTGGACTGGTTAGCGCTGTTGGTTGACCCAAACTAGTATGAAACTCTTGGGTATGAGTCTATCCTATAGAAACTGATCTAGAAGACTGGAACTAGTTTCTGTGAGGCTGCATGGAGTGTTTAGTTTGGATCCTAATTTTTTTTATTTTGCAAACCATGTATATAAGGCATCAATTTTGTTTGATGATGCACTACTACTTACATTTATCTTTTATTTCTTTTGATTTTTGCATGCCCTTTCCGTTCCATACCAAAAATGTTCTGAGGAGCACTGTGTGTGTTGATTAAATTTGCAGTTTAGTTATTATTTTTCCGTTCTTTCTTTCTTTCTTTCTTTTTTGTACCAAACAAAGAGGGGAGGCCCATTGCCCCAGTGTGGTTGCTCTTCTCACTGTAACACAACATCCCCTTAAACAGAAGAACGAGTATTATCAAGGCTATACCATGGACTATTTTTTTTAATGTTTTTACGATCTGGCAATGTCCATAGTGGTAAGAACATGGTATCTGTAACTGAACTAATACTTTGTCGTGTGCAATACTGCACTCTGACAGACAGACGTCTGATACCTCTCGCTAGAAATTGCAGACTGACTATCAGGTGCATGGAACAGTTTTTGTTCGCATTATGGCATCTGCAACCCTCAACCTATTGTGTTCCTTTTCGCATATAAGGTGAGCAACATGTAATTGCCTTCGCATTTCTGTCGTATCTTGCTTACATGTCCTTGCTATTCCAAGTTGCATGGAACATGATCGGAATGTTTCCTGGCTTAATTTAACGCCGAAACATTTCGTACCATCCGACGGTGTGAGATCCTTTCCTGGGTTCAAATGCATCTTGATGCCTCTGATGTCAGTTAAGTACTAATTTCATTCATGTTTTATTGGTGGTTGGATGTGCTTAAAGGCACCTCCAAGTGTGTCACCTGTTCATCTCGCATTCAGACCTTATTCTGCATGCCCAAGCCTGCCTTTCCCTCTGACGTGTCACTGTTGCAGATACTCTACACTCTGTTTGATTGTGCCTGCGTGCCCTCGGCTGGTGACTTGTTAGTAATAGCTTGCACCTCCCTTTCCGGTGACGCTGACCTCCTACTGCCCCTTTGCACTCCCTTTCCATCGCTTTCCATGACGCTGACCCGCTACTGGAACACTAACAGATGCTGCTTCAAGGCACTTCTTGTGTGCCACATTGCAACATCATTAGGTCAGCTCGTGCATAATTTTATCGTGCACTTGCTACAGTTCCATATTCTTGTTCGTGTTGTTTCTCTTTGAGTTTCAATACATTAAGGCTGTATAACCCTTGTTCCTCTGTTTTTTTCTACTCTAAAAGTTAGTTACCGTAGATGAAGCCAGACCCAAAGACAAAACTCTCAAGCTCCAGTGATAATAAACTAGGGAATTGGAGTTGTTGCATCTCCAAACAATTTGGGCCTGTTGGATAGGTGGGGACAGGGGCCGATCCCTTCGGATTGGTGATGAGAATGTTCTAATTTCCCTGCCAATCGGAGGGGATCGGGCTAACCACAACGTGTCCAAACAGCCATTCACTGTCAGCAGCTGCTGTACATATCATGGGTTGTTCTTTCCATTTTGTCAAAGGTAATAAGGTACTGTGCATTATTGTTGTCTACACTTGTTCTTGTTGGTTTGACTGTCGTATTAGAGACAACCAACCTGGCTTAGTCTTGTCCTTGCAGACAGTGTCTACCAACTTCTTATTTCACTCGATTAACAGAGATTATAATTTTATACATTTGTCGGGAGAAACATCTTGTTCCTGTAATATTGCTTATTATGAAATTGATATCATAATCTTCGAAGGATTGCTTGTAACAATGTGGAGAAATTCAGGACACTCACAAACTTAGCTCTGGAGTCAAAATTTTAAACTCTAATAGATCCATATGTCGAAACAGAGAAAAATGTAAGGATACATTTATAAAAAAAAAACATTGTCCATAGCATCATAAATTAAAAAAATAGCAAAGAAAAACAAAGCAAAAACAAAAACACCACCTGTGTGGAACTGTGAATTACTTGGTCTCCACCGTCAATTTTATTAATAATTTGTCCCCTCCTACAAATAAAGATTTAATGAGTGCACCCTTCAACAAATTATGATCCCATCTCCCGTTAAAACTTGGGAGCTAACATCTGCTCTGCCATATAGCTAGGTTAGAAGATTAAATCGGAAGCAAATATTTCGGATGCTTTGTTTCTTCACGACAGTAGTAGTGTAGAGTTTTGTAAACTAAGTCAAGATTAATTGTTCTATTGTATTACAGATGTAGCGTTATAGTGTCGAGGTAATTTGATTTTTTATATCCATTTTATTAGTTACTAAAAAACTTTAAAAGACGTAAAGATTCCATGGCACTAACACATAGGATATCCTCACTGTTCTCTTACATGACACACCGTAGGGTTTAGTTAAATCATAAATGTTTCATGCTTACTAGAGTTTCCAAATATTTATACCTCTCTTGTATTGTATCCAGGCGACTCATACAGTTCCTCTTTTCAAATAACCTGGTTCCTCTTTTCAAAGGAAGTAGTATCACAGTCCCAAAACATAATAGTTTAATCCCTTTCACATTAGGACACACATTTATACCATGAGTCTGTGACAATTATAATTCTGTTGAAACTGTGTGCAAGTACAACAATTGAAGATGTATCTATTAATATCTAGCTAGATATTGCGTCGTAAGTAGCCGATCGACCAAACGCCACTTGGACAAGAGCATCATCGTCTTCACCTAACAAGGAAGCAACAGCAACATCGGTGTGTGATGATCAGGAGTAGCAGAATTGGAGCTAGCTCCAACCAAAGCGGCAGTTGACAGAGAAGAATCAGTAGGAAAGGGGGTCCATGGTCCATGGATGTACTTTTTTCAAGCTCTAGAGAATCCCCCGTTCTCTCAAAAACCTGATGCATCTATGACGTTCTGGATGGCGCCTAATTCTGAGGCGTCATGTGATGGATGGCAAGGCTGCTATGCAAGTACAAAATGCGCAATGCACATGAGGGCCGCCCGGAGAAAGTGATGCGTGTGATTAGGATGTGTTTGGAAAGCTCCTCATCTCCATAAACTTTAATTAGCTTGTCTAATCGCCCTCTGAGTGGTTTCCTTAATTCATTTTATTCACACTTAATGTCACGTGCTAGTGACACAAGCACTTTACTAGTATGAGCATCTATCACAAGTGACGTTAGCTAAGATCTTGTAATCAAGAATAATGTGCGGGACACATAAATCCGATTGTTATCCATATCCAAAGTCCATTTACGAACTTTAATTTCCAGGGATGTATAGAGTGCTGCCAATTTGTATGATACTCTCTCCGTATCATAATAGTTGTCGCTGTTGACTTTTGACCATTTCTTTTATTAAAAAAATTTCCATATGTATTACTAATTTTGTTTGTAACTTACTTTGTTATAAAAGGTATTTTAAACATGGCTTATTTTTTTTCTTATATTTGCAAAGACGAATGCTGAAAGTTTGCGGTAAAAAGTCAACAAAGACAAATATTTCAATACAAAGGAAATAATACTACTTGATACCATATTACCATGTATGTTGACCATATATAGATTCAGCATTTTTCCTCAATACTCAAATCATAGATTTCTTTTATAGTTTCCCTGGGAAGTATGTAATAAATGCATATGGAAATGACACCGAGTTTTGAAGTTTCGTAAGCAAAGTTTGCTAGTTCAATTCTATGATGACATTCCTGTAACATTTGTATTTTCATTTAGAACCACGCTGCCAGGTTTTACACATATTCATGCAGTGCCGCGTGGCCTGGGGCTAGCCACATAATTGAAAAATCTGATCGGAAATTCTGTGTCGACGCTCCATCCAACAACAACAATTAACACAAGCAATGCCCTGTTTAGATACTCCATGGCTTCAGCTTAGATTTTAAATTCTCTAAACGACGAGCATCGATCATGGACCTTGATGTTTGGTGAAGTGTACGGCATCAGGACCACGGATTGGAACAAACTAGCTGCCATATTAAATTCCAAGTATGAACCCAAGGAATATTTTTTGTTGCTTTCATATGTGCAAGCGATATATGTAAACAGGGACGCACAGGAATATGGAGGACATGCGTGATGTAGACAATTACGAATTGAATTGAAATTTGGTTGGCTTTATGAGCTAGTGCTTGGCTTCTTTTCAGATAGAAAATTTTGTGGCCGCGGCGAGTATGCAATTAATATGGACATATCAACGTATCTAAGGCATGTAATGTTGCTGACAGATCACATCAGTCTCGATTTGGAATTAAATATAGCCTCTTTTGGCATATAATAAACATGGCTTGTAATACGCACTAGCGTGAAGTGATTATACTACGAATTCGGAATACATACCTATATGACGAGTTAGGCAATGTTACTCTGGCAATGGGCAGTACCATCCTAAAAGATAATTCATTTTAGAATTTAGGATAAATTAAGAAAGATGTAAAATAATCTTATTTGTTTTTATTTATTAGTCATATTTAGCACTGATTGATTTTTGCATGGGATGCACATACTAAATAAGGTACAATGATTTATTTTTTGGGATAAAATTTTAATTCTAAGACAATTTGTTTTTTTAGATCGAGAAAGTACGCCAAAAACAAGTTTTTAGGTCCGGCTAAAGTCATATTTGTAGGGACGGACACGAGATGCATTTGCAGCATCAACAAACTCGAAACCAAACAAAAAAAGCTGGGCGCCTCGGTGATTGGCCGAGAGCTCCCCTATAAGGAAGTTTCTACCTTGTGATCCTGTGATTTTGTTGTTCATGTTAGAATTAGAGTTAATAAACATGATCACTCGGACGTGCCTTTGCTCTCACTAACAAGGTCATGAATTCAGAATTAAAATATTCCGTAACATTATACATAGTTTTCTAACACTTAGTAGGGAACTAGCTACCCGCTGCAGCAGTGAGCAGCCCAAGGAGTTTGGTTGGAGCAGGGAGTTCGTGGATAGCTTATGTCAAGCCAAAAGAGGGCAGGTGTTTATATTATTGTACTACTGGTACTAAACCGGCATCTGTTGTGCTATTATCAACTGGAGAAGCTAAACTACCTTAAATTTGGTCGATGCAGTGCATAGGCATGGCCTGAAAAAAAGCATGCCACTAGCTCATAACGCTAAACTGGAACTTGGCACGATGCGCCGAGAAAATTCGGCCCACCTATTCCACTACCATGTATATAAGGAAAAGGTCCTCTGACCTCCTCGACATTGGGACGAGTCTAAATTTTCTCCCTAGACTGTACAACCGGGTAACTGGTCTTCCTCAAGTTTTGAACCATACACTTTAACTCCCTGGGCTGGATATAAGCGGTTTTAGGGCGGTCTTGTCTTTTTCTTTTTTTATTTATTCTGGATAAATTTTTGAAAAATCATAATAGATCAAAGAAAAATAATAAAATAAAAAATCTAATTTTGTTGGACTCCAAATAAGTACATCAACACATAAAATATATAATATGGTATACTTTAATATAAAATTTTTTATTATAGATTTATATCTATTTTTTACTATAGTTAAATAGAATAATTCATAACTGTATTCTCTATAATCCAATCATGATAAAATTTTTGTGATGAGCTCATTACTGTATGCTTCAACTTTATTAAAAAAATTCATACTCATTGAAAAATATATAACTTATTTAAATATTTATTTAGAGCAAAACATACTCTAAATAAATTTAGAACTAAGTTATTTAGGGTAAAAATTATTGCGGCCCTACTAAACCATGGGCTGTTGGGCCACATCGGGCCATGAGCTGGCCTGACACAAATATTAGCCGTGGGAACCAGTGCGTGCAATGGTGTCGAGGCGGGCGGCCCATTTAACCAACTATATTTTCCTCTACCTTAAATGTCTCATGAAGAAAGAAAGAGATGTTACAAGTAAATTAATGATTGTGTACAGTATGTGTAATAAAGGCTTAAAACAACGATAAGAATGATTGCCCGGTTGCCCCTTTTCAAACATCTCGTGGGACAAGCCAATCTCACCATTACTGTAAGTGAGCATATGGCTCTGCTATGTGATTTTGAAAAAAAAACACATAAGAGTGAGTATTTCTCTCTGCATGTGATCATCTGTGTTTTCACTGCGTTAACAAAAAAGTTTGACGCTCGCAAAAAAAAAACAAAAAGTTTGACGTTAAAAAAAAGTTTGACGTTTTGCACTGCGTTAAACAAATGCCACTGGTTTGTCGAGATGGGCTGGGCTGAGCCCGCAATCCTGCTGCATCAACATAATACAGCCCATACCAAAAATTGCTTTGACCCTACGGCGTACAGCCCATCATGGCCCGACGACTCCGCCACGAACCCTTCTTCGCCGCCGCTATACGGCTTCTTCATAAATCCTGCCTGATCCTCGAGAAGTCGGAATCCGTACAAACTTGGGCTTTCTTGGTTGCAGCGAGATCGTCGTCCCTCGCCGTCGCCGCCTCCGATCTTCGCTGTCCCGAGGTCAGCCCGCCTGCTCTTCCTTCCTTCCTTCCTTCCTTCCTTCGATTGTGTTCGGTGTCTCGTCCGAAAGTCCTCGATGTGGAATTGATAGATGGTTTCTGTGATTTTTTTTTTAACCGTGCTCGATCGTTGATCCCTAAAATTTACCTAGAGTCAGAAGGAATTTACCTAGAGTCAGAAGGAACTGAGCGTTTTCGGTCTTTTTTAGGCGAACGGATCATATCAAAGGTGTCTATATCCACTTAATGTCTTCCTTGCAATTGTAAATCTCAAATAGTTTCTCTCCCAAATTACTAGCCAACATCTAATGGTATGCAACGGATGTCCAGACTTGTCTAGTTTATTGGTACGTAAACCAAGGGCTGAAAACAAAATTAGGGCAGAACTATTGCTGTGTCTTTAGGATCACATTGCAATTGCAATGCAGTTACTCCCTGACATGTTCTCGTCTTCAGCCGTCCTGGATGGAGCCACCGTTTTAAACAAGACCCCCCCCCATTGTTGCCAATAGTTCCAGCTCTTCCAGGACTGGTATATGGATCTACCACCAAAGAAAATAACACTCGTAGATAGGCGGTCATTATAATTGTGCGAAGAATGTGCCGCAGACTCCGCAGGAATCGTTCTCCCAGACAATGATCTTTTCTGTCATCCCTTTCTGAAAAAAAAAAAACTGGATACATTGTATTTGATTTTGGATTTTCATGAACTGCATCTGTAGTTTGTATGATACCATGATTTATGTACTTTCTTTGGATTTAATTTAGTCGTATTGTTTGTACATGGGATCTCTGGATTCTGCAATGTTGATTATATGAAGTAATTATTGGTAGGGTAATAATACTATTTGTTATTAGAGCCTTTGCTGAAAAGGTTTTGCACAATCTTGCCTTTCATTTTGAATTACTAAGGGATCCCAATTACTAACATTTGGTCATGTATTTGTGTCAAACCCCAGGTTGTGACGTCAGTATCACCAAGTGGAGGCTTTAGGAATCAAGTCGTCTTTCATGTCTGAACAATCTCTACTTTATTTGAGATTGGTGGGGGAGTATTCTCGTGCAACGAAAAAAAGACATAAGCTTCTGCTTCTCTGCATGTACCAAGAGCACAGGTTTAGGTCATTTCTAGCGCTCAAAGTGAGATTGGTTGCCTTCTAAGGTCAGCAGCAGCTCTTCTGGATTTTCCTGCACATGGTCGAATCTGCCGCAGAAAGCTTGAGTCAAGATGGCGCTGCAAAATATTGGTGCTTTGAACAAGGATGATGCCTTCTACAGGTACAAGATGCCCAGCATGATAACAAAAATAGAAGGTCGTGGTAGTGGCATAAGGACAAAGATCGAAAACATCGCTCATATAGCAAAAGCACTTGACAGGCCGGCTTTGTACATAACAAAGTACTTTGGATATGAACTTGGGGCCACAAATAAGCTTGATGAGCAGCATACTTCGTTTGTCAGTGGGGCCCATGATACTGCAAAGCTGGCTGGTCTCCTTGACAACTTTATCAAGAAGTATGTCCAGTGTTATGAATGTGGCAACCCTGAGACCAAGATTGACATATCTAAGAACGCAGAAGAACATAAGGGAGGAAATGCTATGAAAGTATCACTGAGATGTGCTGCTTGTGGCTTTATCTCAGGCGTTATGGATCACAAACTCACAAATTTTATTCTTAAGAACGCAGCAGAACTGAAGGAGGAAAAGGCAAGAGGGTAATGCAAAGAGCTGACAATAAATTCCAGAATGAAGGTAAGGCTGCAAATGAGAATCAGAAGAAACTAAAGAAGGATAAAAAGAATAAAGGAGTATGTTCCAAGGAATCCACTGCAAATAAGGCTGCTATTGGTGGCTCTGATAAGGATCATTCAACTCCACCAAGTTGCTGCCAAGATGGTGGCAATGTATGTGCTGCAGATGAGGATGGTGACGACGATGACGTGCAGTGGCAGGCTGACACCTCACTGGAAGCCGTGGAACAACGCATGCAGGAGCAGCTGACTACAGTAACAGCAGAGTTAGTTACTCTTTCTACTGACGAGTCTGAGAAGAAAAAAGAGTCGTCCCATAATGATGCTGCTGTTTATGGATCTTCTAATCATCTAGACAACTCTGACGATAAACAAATAGTTGGGAAGGTGTTACAATGAACTCGTTAAAGAGATCAAGGCTAACTTGGGAAATGCTGTGACAGCAGCTCAACTAAAAAAAGTCATGTCCTACTCAACCCTTCCTTCCCAAGACTTAATGAACGCCCTCTTCGAGGCTCTCTCTGACGGTGTAGGCAAGGGGTTCACGGAGGAGGTTGTGAAGAACATGGACTACCTTGCTGCTGCTGTTCCTGACAATGGCTCCCAGACACTGCTTCTCCTGGCTATTGAAGTGTTTAGCCGCAAGTGCAGTGCTCTGGCTCTGAAGGAGATTCCATTTGTACTTAGAGCCCTCTATTATGGAGATGTCCTTGACGAAGAAACCATTCTTCGTTGGTACAATGTGGCTGCTGCCAATGGCAAGAACTCCCAGGTCCTGCAATATGCCAAGCCATTTGTGGAGTGTCTCCAGAACTCTGATTATGAATCTGAGGAACAGTGAGAGCCAACTCACATGCATTGTTGCAAAGTATCTACATTATATTTTGTGTAATTCACGTGTCAATATTTGCCAAGCAGTCTACCCTGGTGTTAATTTAGTCGTGGATCTTACATGTTTGGTTTGGCTGCATGTGGTGCCAGTTGTATTTCTTTTTTTTAATAAAGCTTGTAAGACTAAATATATGAGGTATTTCTTGGGTGTCAATATGCACATTCTCCCTATGGATAGGTGTGTACTATTAACTTCTTTACATATTTCTACCAGTCTTGTGTTTTTGGAGTCTTGCCATTAAGATTTGTTTGTCCATTTGTCCACTAGAAGTAGCACACAACTGATACTGAAAACCCGACTGAAGCTGAAACGAACTGCAAACTGTCAATCTGTTTTTGACGCCTCCTTTGCACTGTTATTACTTGCTCAGTATCCAACACTGAAATCTAATTATTTGAAATTAGAGATTTTAGTACTTGCACGGCAGTAAATATATTTTATGGTATTTCTTCATGTTGAAAGACTTGTCATAATAAGATCCAATTATTAAGAAAAACATTTTTATTCCTTTAGCTAGGACACTGGCTTATTACAAATGTGATGACTGTGTTATATATATTTTTTGACTATGTTGTTCTACATAAAAGAATCTTGTTCAAACTTTATTATGTTGTTTGATTTTTGCAATTATAATTTTACTACCCCTTCCAAGTAACCATCTATTCCAAGAAATCTCTTCAAAATCCCATGAACAATCTGTAATTGTGCTAGCAGTCTTTGATTTTCAAAGTTTTCTTATAAAATGTGGAATTGTCGCCTTTAGTGTCATCCGCATTAACCACCGGTATTGGAGTAAAATGGTTGCACATCCTTTTCATCATTGAAGACAGGCAAAACATGTGTGCTCTTTCCAACACCTATTGGGACAACAATCGGCAGGACACAGGGCCTTTTTGTACTCTTATTTTTGCATAAAAGAGTACAAGATCTTATCCATTTCCACCTGAAGGCCAAAGATGCACTTGCCAATAAAAAGGTGCATGCTACATAGACACATGAAGGCCAAACATGCACCTGAAGGCCGTTCTCAATATAGAGTTTCATATTCATGTTTCCAAGATGCCACATAAGTAAGGAAACATTTAATTCATCGATGAAATAGCTTCCTACAATGCATGATTTCATTCTTTATTTTTTAGGACACATTTCATATCTCTCCTCATAACTCTTTGCCACATTATCGAAATCCCTGGCATGGCACCATTTAATGAGTATGGGACTCCAACTGAGAATGGCTTAAGATCATTGGTATTGGAAATGAGAAACTCATCAATTATCTCTCAGAAATTTTTGTCCACAGAAACGCAGATTGACAGCAACGGACCAGACCCTGTTACTAGTGTCATAAAAATCAGAGGCATATATAAAAAAAAAAAGACTGGAGCACAGCTGATACCTTGGGAAAAAACACAGCTTATAAGGACCAAAAGAAATAGTAATACCGAAAAAAATCGCATTCTGTCAAGCATAGGTGCTATCTGGTTGGCTTGCATTTTGCTCTTCTGCGTTACCAGTGTCCTTGCTCTGCTCATCCGTCTTTACCATCTGGTCCACCATGAATCTTTCGATTTTTGGTATGGGAAAGTTAGGGAGGAGAGCGGCAGCATTTTTAATGGCGGCCTCGGCAGCCTCCACTTCCATAGAAGTTGCACCATGACATTCAATGTCAACCTGAAGATGCTTCAGGGAGGAAAGGTGGCTGATCCCAAAATCAAAACCAACACCGTGTGCAGATACCGTGTCATGAGCGGGGAATCGAAAAAACAGCTTCTCGATTCTGGGTACTGCTCCTGCTTCAAACGTTAAGCCCAGCCAATCCATAGCGACAGTGCATTCGAACACTTTCAGACGCTGGAATCCACTGCAGCCTATGGTCAGAGTTTTCTGCGTGTATCTTGTTGTCTGAAGATTGAGATAGAGCAAAGCAGGTAAGCCTTCAATCATCTGCATGTCTTCTAGTGTCAATTGTTCCACCCAAAACTGTAATCGCCTAAGTTCTGTGCGGGAGGATGCGAACTTCGGGAGCCTAGAGAAACAGGGATCAAAGCCAAAAGCGGACGTACTAAATGTTTGAAGTTGACGTGGAATGAGCCATGAGTCAACCAAGAAATCCAGATTACACCTGGGATTCCAACACCAAATACCTAAAGATCGGAGGGTCAGCTTACTGAGGGACGATACCATATTTGTCATGAAGATTCGATCATGACAAACGAGACCATCAGAAAACCAGTCAACTCCAAGCACCTTCAGTTTAGTTAGTTTCCCAATCTCAAGCAGAAGTTTTGCAGAACTATTGGCAACGCTAAAATTATTTATCTCCTCTAGAGATACCATGTTACTAATCCCATCCGGAAGCTTTACACGCCTAGGCAGCATTAAGTGCACCAGCTGCCGTAGCTGAACCAGTGTTGCTGGCAGTTCTTTTACTGTCGTCCATGTAAGGTCTAGTGTCTGCTTGGTATCTTGCTAACATTTCTCACACGTGAATACCTCAAGTGGAACAAACTTCCCATGTCACCAATGTCATCATCCTCTATATTAAGAAAATCGTTTAGATCTAAGACTCGTAGCATTCGAAAGTCCATGAGAGGGGGGATCTTTTTCGCACCACCAAAGACAGTGAGTGAGCGGACATGAGACAAACCGCCATTAGTCCCATGCCAGCGCTTCCTTTCTTCACAATTGCCTTGGACAGAGATACGCCGCATTTTGTGAGCTGAAGGTGTCAACTTCTGATCATCTATTATGGTGACAAAGTTTTCTTTTGCTGATAGTGATATAATAAGATCAAGCATTATATCATGAACTCGACAAGCTTCTGGTCTACCACTATAGTCAATTTGCACTGGCTGGATCATGTTTCTGTTGACGAGTTCACTAATATAGTTTTCTCCAGTGTCCTCCAAACACTGTCCTCGTTGTTCAATAATGAATCCTTCAGCCATCCACCTCCTTATCAAACGCAAGGGATCAATTGCATAATCCTCTGGGAAATTGCTTAGGTCCAATAAACAGATTTTCAAATGGTGAGGCAAGTCGTAATAACTGAAAAATAGTATTCTTTTTACTACCTCCAGCTCCCCATCTTGTTCAAGTGCAGAGCTAAGAGAATTCATCACCCTCTCCCATTCTTGTTTCGAGGTTGCTTTGGTTGCTAATAGGCTAGCTATATTAACTATAGCTAGCGGCAAGCCATCGCACTTTCTTAGTATATCATCGGTAATGTCTTTCAGTTCCAGTGGGCAGTCATCTTCATGATTAAAAGTCCGTTTCAAAAATAATTTTTTTGAGTTAGTGCTGTCAAGAGGCTTCATCTGATAGAGATAGCCACTGTATGGAAGGCTGCAAGCTTTGGCAACGTCTTCAATTCGTGTAGTTGTTACTATTCTGCTTGAATTCTTATCTTGGGGAAAGGCACATTGGATGTCTTTCCAAGCTTGTTTACTCCATATATCATCAATTACTACCAAATACCTATTGTGGAAGTTGTAAAAGATAAATTAATCAGTGAATTAGTATGCATGGTTCCAAGGAGAGAGTTAAAAAAATCAAATAGACACAAACAGGCTGGTTATATGTATTGTGTAGAGAAGGGTCAGCACACATGAGCATCTTCTAATAAATTCTAGACAATATTTTACTTTGTGTGTAGACATTAGCCCAACATTTGATGACCTGAACCCTCCCCGTGCAGCTTATTATGAAAGAAACTCTTTTGACCATTGGTCTAGTTGCGACGTGGCGAAACCTCCCAGTGCTTTGGTATACTATTGGTGAAAGGCTTGAAATTTAAGATCCTTCATTTCTAGGAAAACATTTGTTTTCACTACTAAAAAAAAGTGGGGGCATTCGGCCACTTCCAATTAGTATATGCTGCTTTAAAACCGGTACTAGTGTCAATTTAGTACAGGTTGTACAACACAGTGCCCTCCAGGACCATTTAGTACCGGTTGTTAGTACCAAAAACTCGGTAGCAGTTGTCAAAACCAGTACTAACAGGGGTCTACCAGCCGCTACATATGTTTTTTTTCTAGTAGAGGCTAGATCAGGATCCATTATTTTGAAAAATGAAAAAGCTAAACTTGGCTGAATTTTGCATCTTAGAGAATCTCCAGTGGGAGCTCCTAAATAGGCTCCTACTCTAAATTTTAGGAGCCAAAGCAAAAAAAAAACCTTCTCCAGTGGGGCTCCTAAACTCCCTCCTATTTTACATGCCCTCCTAAATTTTCCCTCCAAGCCCCTAGATTAGGGAGCCTCTCATCGTCCCTCTCAAACCATCATCCTTCTTCTCAAACCATGGATTCCACCATTTATCATGCCTCAACAGTGTATGGATGCACGCCCCACTGGAGTTGGATGCAAATTTGGGCCCCTAAATTTTATATGTGGGCTTGTAAAATAGGATTTGGGAGCCCAAATTTACATGCCCCACTGGAGATGCTCTTATCTTACTATTGCTAAATATATTGGAGACCTCGAGTCTAAAATACCAATGTAAAGTTTCTTATGAATTACTCATCTATTCCATTATAAAAATAATATAGAGTAACTCTCAAAATTTGTATCTCAATTATCCGTATCTACCATAATTAAAATACACTAAATTAAGAGTCAAAATCTGAATTTATATTACTATGTCATTACAAAAGAAACAATGCATTCCTATATATGTTTATAAATTAGCCATTGCTAATAGAGAAAAGCTAACTTAAGACATACATATATGATGTGTGTGTCACCATGCAGACCTTGGGTACATGTATGTAGGAAGCGATGAATATATTTATTTCCACATAAAAACATAGATTAATTAAAAAATTCAAATTATCACAAATCAAACAATAATGAAGGCACTATGCTATGGGGAGAACTGTAAATAGGGAAGAAAATGCATATAGAGTAACAGAGAATTAAAGTCTATCACAGGTGTGTTTGAACCACAGAGTATCTATAAATATTACTTCCTCCATTTTAAAATATATGATACTTAGGAATTAGGGCATACTAATTAGTCCTAAACATCATGTATTAAAACGGAGGAAGTATGCTGAATATGAAAAAACGATGGGGAGCAATTGTTATTTCATACCTTCTATTTTGAAGATAGTCTCTAATCATGTTGACAAGTTGTGGATAGCAGCTAACAAATAAATAATGCTTGGTTTTCTCAAAAAAGGAAAAAAAATTGCTGGGTACCCGGCATGTTTCTGGACTGTAATTGGGCCGTGGGCCACTATGACAAATGGAAACTGAAAAAACAGAGCCAGATAGGTGACATAACATTTGTCTGAAAAAAAGGATAGGTGACATAACATCTTGTGCTAAAAAAAAGGTTTGGCTGCGTGAGAAAAAAAATATTCTTTACGCGTCTCCACCCTTAACTTAAAAATATTCAGTTTTTCTAGAAACTTAAAAACGTTCTGTTAAGAACCCTAAATCTTATTTAATCCTAAAAATTATTTTAGATCAGAAAAAAAATATGAAGGCCAACCCGAACACTTGCCGGCTTTACTTGACTCTGACTGGGTTGTGGGTTGCAATAGGCCGAGCAACGTTCTGTTCATAGCTTGACTCTACTCGTTGCTACCTTGGAGGCCCAAAACCAGATGTTAGCCCACAGTGCGAAGTCTAGCTCTGTGTTTTTTTTTGAGTGCTCCGGACATTATTTTTATAGGATTGTTTTGTTTTGTTCCGGGAAGGTTTCATTTTTCTCAAAATTCCTATTTTTGATTGTGCGTTTCTACTGTACTCTAATTAATCATTTTATTTGAATATTTTATTTGTTCCGTAATATTTTCTGCTTTCTTACCTCAGAACATTTTTGTTGCGCTCATAAATTTTTTTACAAAACTTGGACCAAGGCAAAACAACGCCATGTAAGAACCCAAACACTTGGATCAACGGAAGGCCCTTACGAAAAGTTTGATAGCTATAAAAGTCACTGTCAAGGAAACTTTTTTTTTTGCAAAGTTCTCTCTTTGAGAAAAGAAACTCTTCTTTTGCTGTAATTTCTTTTTAACTTTATAAATAAAAAAAAGAAAATGCAAATGAATTGAATCTAGGCACAACACGACACGCAACTCACTTTCCTAAAAGACTCAATAATACATGCAAACCGCAACAAATTACATCTGAAATCACGTGGACACGATTTGACCACTCATGGAACACGTGTCCAAGCTTGAAATGGTGACGCAGCATAGGAATGAGCCATGCAATTTTCTTTGCTTTGCTTGGTGGTGGTATACTTGTATGTGGCATGTACACGTACTGACGTACGTGCTCACGCAAATTCAGATGACATAAAAACTAAACCATCATAGACCAATAATACACACGAGGCCATGCATTCTCATGAAACGAAAATATAATAGTAGTTAACAGAATTGAGATATCGATCATACAGTTTATTAGGGAACGTTACACGTACAAACGAATAACATAGATCGAAGGAAAATAAGCGTAACAACAATAGACGAACACACACCATATACATGTATGCATATATATGTTCTCATGGATCTCCATGGCTCTCATCTCTCCTGCATCATCTAGCTAGCTTCTCCACGAGCAGTTAATTTCCGGTAATTAGTACTTAATGGATTCCTCGCCATTGTTGCTCATGAGCAGCTGTAAGTTGTCTTTGCTTAAAGCGTGCATACTTGGCGTCGGCAAGATCTGCATGGGCCATGCACGCACGCTCTCGCACCAGTCTCGTCTACTCGTCGTCTAGGCCACCCCAACGGCGGGGCTGTGGCGGCTCACGAAGACGTCGACGACGTCCCTGCCGTTGGGCCCCATCCCCGCCTCGGTGGCGCAGCGCCGGGGAGCCCCCATCTCGAACACCGGGTGAACCTCGGAGCTCTTCTCCGGGAGGGCAGGGCTGAGCTTGGCGATGTTGACGAGGACGTGGTCGTCGGCGGCCGCCGTCGGCACCTTGTTGTTTCCGGCGGCGTCCTTGCCGTCGGCGATGGCCACCGGCGTCTTGTTCATGTACACCACGTACAAGATCATCTGGACCACGCCAAAGGTGAACCCAAGGACGTTTGGAAGCTGCATGCGTGAAGAGATCACAATTATTTATATATTTATATATATGATGGAATACTAATATATATAAAGAAAGACTAAACATGTAAATAATAAGTAGTTATTATTAGCTTACCGCGACGTATTTGTCCTTGATGAGGAGGCCGTAGAGGAACCAGACGACGGCGCTGAGGGTGAGCGAGAGCGAGAGGGAGAAGGGCATGTACTCCACACTCCTCGTCTGGATCACGCGTTTCTGCACACACCAACACAAACACACGCATGCAGGTCATTAACAACACATCACAACAACACTGCACACCAACACAAACGCATGCAGCCGATGGCCATTAATTAGCACGAGCTAGGCCACCATGACGACACAGCTAGCCAACGTACAGGGTATCAAGTATAGGGTGCACAATGCAAGAAATTAACTCACGATGATGCTGAGCGGCGCGACGAAGACGCTGACGGAGAAGCCGACACAGATCCATCCGAGGGTGACGATGCGCTTGTCACCCTTGAAGAAGAGGAGGGTGACGAGGAGGATGAGCCCGAAGAAGCCGACGTTGAGGCCGAGCATGATCTTGGCGGTGAACCACTTGGCCTTCTTGTCGGCGTACACGAAGTACATCACGACGTAGATGCTCTCGATCACCACGCCGGCCGCGTTGATGGTGATGAGCAGTGCCTCGTTGGATTTTATCAGCGCGTAGAAGATCCACAGCATGGCGCTGAACAGGGCCACCACGTAGGGTACCGACTGGAATCCCTCCGTCGACTTGCTCTTGTAGATGCGGTAGAACGTCGGGCTGCGATCATATCAAACACAAGCATGCATGGTCAGATTATTCAAATAAAACAGTAGTGTACTGAAATAATGAACCATCTTGAATGATGAACACAGTGAGTAGTCACTTACATCGGGGCCAGGTAGGTCATGAAGGAGATGATGTTGCCTGCACAGCCAAAAAAAAAAGGGGGAGCCAAGATCAGCCGTTTGCAAAAGTTTGGCAAAGAGAGCCTAAAGCTGGGATAAGTTGTGATAAGCTGAGACGTTACGTCTCCAGTCTATTTTGCCTTCTTTTGTGAGCAGGATAGGCGAGGCTTTATTATATCGTTTCTTTTTTCCTAGATGAGCTCTTTGTGGTTATATATATGCATGCATGGTGCGCTATGACATCATCAACCCTATACCGTACCAAGCACTGGTCTACGTACACCGCCAAAGTTGCAAGATTAGATGCTTCACATGGGACCGATATATTAGTCCATGATCGGTGAGAAAGTATAGGCTAACAAAAAAAATCATCGATCATGCATGGTGCCAGAGGCAATTGAACCTGGTCTACATAGTGAATGAGGCATGCTAAGTGACTATATATGACCAAGAAAAAATGTCTCATTTTTGGAAGTTGTTTGGAAGCTGCCACAACTCCACCATGTACAATTAATTGATTCTTTTTATTGAGGTCACTATGTACAGTTGATTTATTTGATGATCGCCCAAGTGCAGACCGATGCCACTAATATCATGACTTAGCAACTAAGAACGATAAGATGTTTCTGAATATACTCGCATCAATAAGTAAACAGAAAATGTATAGAATAGAACTGAGAAGATGAAAATATGTGCGATTCGTAGGCTTGAAGATCTTTTTTTTGTGGAAGGGTAATATATATACCTAGGAGGCCGAATGCGAAGGCCCAGGGGTGTTGCATAGATAGGCCTGCCATTGCGATAATACAAGGAACTATACTATAGCTACAAGAGCTTCCCAACACAAGCTATATCCAACTGAATGAACAGTTGCTGGAATTAAGGCGATGAGTTGTTGTTTGTTTGGCTTTGGAACTACTTCTCTTCTTCACTAACCCTTTTGGCCCCTGCAGCAGGGAAGGGAGAGTTCTGAGGAGTGCTCTGTGTTTTGGCTGAAGCTCTTGCAATGACAGCAGGCAGGCTGTGAGGGGCTTTATATAGAGGCACATGGGTGGCACGCATGACTTTGGTGTTCATGCATGCTCTGCAATCATGGAATAATTATGCGAAGATCTTTTTTCCCTAGCTTTATAGGATATGTTTGTGACCATGTATGACAAGAGTATATAATTTTCGTATATTAGTAGTAGAGATAATGTCATTCCAAAAAGCTTCCGCTTTTTGGCATGCTTTATTCAATAATACATTGGGTGAGTGCATGAGTTGTTCAGTCCGAATTGTTGTGCACTGCCTGGGATGTCTCCAACCTGCTTTGGACTCTCTTTGGACTGGTAAGAGCCGCCACACAACAGCAAATCATACAAGATCCTCAGAACTACGGGACTCTAGAGACAGCGCTTTACGTAGTTCGATTATGATTTTATTCCTGAGTAATATCCTTTAATTTAATGCATATGGATATTATTTGACTTGGTAAAAGAATATATAAAGACGAAAAACAGGTGGTCCTGACCACTAGATAACATTTTTTTCAATATGAATCAAGAGTTTGTATGAATTAAGTCTATGCAAAATATATGTAGAATGACTAGCTACTCAGCTGTTTTTACAATGAAAGTTATGTAAAGCTTTTAAAAAAAATACTCTTGTTTGTTTCGTTTCAGTAGAATAAAAGGGTCTTTGTAATATAGATTTTTTTTTTTGCAATACGCCTGTAGCTATGATCCAGGTATAGTAGATCTGTGTCGGCATGTATAAATTTGGAATGTCATCTTCTCTCCTTTTAATTCCCCTTTCCTCACGGCTAACGTATGTCTATATGGTTAGTGGACATATATAGCTTTCCATTGCTTTTCTTTTTATATATTACTTTGTTTCCAATCTACTCATTAATTAGAACACTAAGCATAGTTTGTAGGCATTCTTAACATATTAAGGATTCCATGACGACTGAAAATGAAATCATAATAGTACTTCTAATCAAAATCTAGGCGAACTTAAAATGTTTCTACTTAAACAGTTCTTTTTCTCCACCATTTTTTCTAAACATGATTTTTGTAAATTTTACCACAACAATCTTTACAGAATATACATACAATTTAGGTGGACTATGTAGCCACTCCCACACATGTTATGATAGTACGGGCAAAGTGCGTAGCACAGAGGTCTATCAGTGTTTTCAAAATAGTATGTTTCGCCTGGTAGCTTCGTGGTAGCCTCTGATGCACATCAAGAGTGTGTGATTGACTCCTAACCACAGTTAGTGGAACGGGAACAAAAGTGTTTGATTGAAAATGGGCCTTCAGGTTGCAAAGAATGGCTTCAATGAATGGCTCTCTTAAAGCCGATCATCGTGCGATCTAGGCCACTGAATTTTGATCTCCTTTGGTACACATATACATCATGATAATGTGTGTTGTTTGTAAACGTGTGCTTCACGTATGGCATTAACGGGGAGCAAGAGGCGACCCTGCATGTTATCTCTCCGCACCTACCCTTTATTGGCCAATAGTTCCTTTATGTTGCACACGATTTAACTATACATTTTTATGTTTTTTTCTGGAACATACTAGAATATATACCACTTTAAATCATTAGAGTGACTAGGGGAGTTATTTCGTACCTTTGATATTATTTCTATATTTTAGTCCATCTTGATCAAAATGCAGGATTTACAAACATCGTCATCATGCTACAAAGATTGACAACATATGAGATTGATGCTACAAGATTCATTATGAAAAGTTCTTTCATTATATTTAACAACAGCTATTGTAACATCACAGGTCATAATTTACCTAGTAGATAGTGTTGTTAAGTTCTAATTGAAATACTGCCTAATAAAAGTTTTTAAATTCCTGTGGTATTTAATTTAGCCACAAATATATGGTTTCATGACCTTTTTATATACCAAAGGGCTTAATTATAGTGCTAGTCTTTTATGGTAAAAACAGATGTGACCAAACAAAATTACCAACAATATGATGCCCGACAAAGTTATGCTATGAATTATGAAAAAAGAATACTACAGTTAACAAAGTTATTACACCATAAGCAAATATATATATGATACTTGTGAAATGAGGAAAATAGCAGGTTGCCATTTTTGTATTACTAGAGCTTAGTGGCTAGCGATTGTCCATGGTATAACTTTGAGCATTTTTACTACGCCAAGCCTGGTTTTGTTTTCAGAATTAAGATTCCCAGTCTATGCTCTAGGAATTAATGTTAATTTCAGTTCACTTTTTTTTAAACTCTATATTATGTGAATTCTTTGATATATATAGTCAATCGACATATATAAATGCTAGGTAGACCCTTATGTGGTGGACCCAAAACCGGTTCTTACTAACCGCAAATGGTGCATCCAACTGTCATTCCGATCCCTTTTTCAAATATATACAAATATATTAATATGGTCATGCGATTGTTTATCAATACATGCAGTCAAAAAGGCTATATACGGAGACTAACATACACCGTCCAAGTCTCTGTATGGTTGAGATGGCTCGTCCTTAGCTTGCAATCCAAGTAGTCAAACAAGCCATGCATGCATACAAAAGGTCACAAATCTTTTTTTAATCAATTGTGTAATGATGCAAAAATGCACGTATAGATTCACTAGCTAGCAGGTTGATTAGGACTAATCATTATAACCCAAAGAATCTTGTCTTCAAAGCAAAAGAAGCTCAACCAGCGGGCAGCAGCAGATGCTTCCTCGGCAGATTCTTGGATGCTGACAGGGGTCGAATATTCTGGTTGAACGAACATGCATAGCTCATCACACGGTCACAGAAAAAGACGCTTTTTGTCCGTAGAGTTCACCACCGCTCTTTGGCGGTCTGTAGTTGTCTTTCAGAAAGTTGGTGGTCTTCCAGTGATCGTCCTACTAGAATCTTCAATAGTGTAAAATTTTGCTTTTTTTTATTGCTCCTAATTAACATACATTCAGTGAATATTTGGAGACATACTTTAATTTTACACCACGTACTATATTATGTGTTTAACCAACGTTTTATGAGGGAAATTTTAACAATACATTCCAGGAAGGGTTTTGCGTGCTATAGATGTGTGTCGACGTGTGGTAGCTAGAACTTGCTATGTTCTTGATCACCATAAGTGTTGGTACGTGGTAGTTGTACTGCATATATATATATATGTTCTTGCATTACCACAGAATCTCCGGAGTTATTATTTTCAAATAAGAGCTTTTCCTTACAAAGCATCATGATGAATGGTCACTTTCATACTACTATGTTTCTCCAGACCACGATATTTATTTTGGATAGGCACTCTTTATTTTGTTTTATCTCTGACGTGAACTTGATGAAAATGTTTATTTTCTTTAATTACGTATCTTATTGGTCTTTTGCTCTTTCACTTTTCTCATTGAAACATTTGAACTTTCAGCTGCTATCATCCAGACGTACGAGTACGACTAGTGACAAAAAAAAAACCTAGCTGGACTTCCTTGGCAGAGAGAGAGAGGCTGTACACTACCAATGCACCTAGTTCAATTATGGTGCAATTAATCTGAAAACCCAAATAAGCTGGCCAGAACGCTAGATCAGAGACTGTCATCTCTTCCAAGGTTTCAGGTGCTCACGCTAGCTAGGTGCATCATAAGCAAATAAGCGTTGATGGCAGAAAATGACTTTAAGCCGATCAGGCTAGACAGCCGGTCTAGACCACATGTACACGCGGTTAGACCGGCTGGGCTGAAGGGACCATGACACCCTAAGAGGGGGGGGTGAATTAGGTGTCTCTAAAAACTAAAGTTGTAACCACATATAAAAACCTATTTTAATTTCTATCTAAACGTGCTCTAGGTTTTCTCTATGTGTTGTTATCTCTACCGCTACAAAGTTTTGCACCCTAGGTCCAATCCTATACTAGCATGGCAAGTCTAGGAAAGGTAAAAGCGGAAAGTAGTGCAAGTATGAAATGCGGAAACTTAAAGGGTAGAGAAGAACAAACTCCCGGCACGGCGATTTTTACCGAGGTATCGGAAAGCTCACGAGCTTTCCACTAGTCCTCGTTGTTGGAGCCCCTCTCAAAGGGAATGTCTGCGCAAGGGCATAAACTCCCCGGTCGAGTAACTCCGTGGGTGACCACGGGACTTCCCCACACGCAAGTGGGTCTCCGCTCGTCCCTCCCCGGATACTCCTCGCCGCCTTCACTTGGTAGAACTTCGGCCAAAACGCCAAGGGCCTCTCCTCCCTTGCACAAGCACCGGCGGCCACTTCACAAACTCGGTTGGAGGGTCTCGCAAGACTACATGCCCCGAATTTACAACACTTGGTGCGTGCAAGCACCGGTAAGGAAAGAGGTATGCAAACCTCGCAAAACTCTAGGCTAAACACCTAAGAGATGCGCTAAAGGGTCTAGACTAGCACTAAACACTTTGCTAATCACCTAGATCTTCTATTTAGCACTTTGGTGGATTGAGCACTTAAGAATGTGTAGAACACTTGCCAATAGCTTCTCCCAGCTCAAGCACACTTCAAATGGCCGAGGCAACCCATATTTATAGCCCCAACCAAAGGAACTAGCCGTTGTATAGCCGTTGCACACTTTCTGGGTAGGACCGACTCATTCGGTGCCCTTTCCATGCCACCACCGAATCAATCGGTGCTCACCAGAGCTGAATAGCATGTTCCAGGCATAAGGACCGACTAATTCGGTGGGAGGACCGACTAATTCGGTACCCTTGATGAGATAGCACCGAACCAATCGGTGGTAAGCCTTTTCGCTGCCCAAAAACTCCTTCCTCTGGGGGGACCGACTCATTCGGTGGGGGGGACCGACTCATTCGGTGGAATAGCACCGAAGCTTTCAAATGCTACTGTGCCTTATCCGCAGCACTGTTGAGAGCACGGTTTTGGCCATTTTTACGTCATTTCTTTGCCGATTTTCGTCCCATTTTTTTTACACTTCCCTATGAGATAGAGGAACATTTCTAACCATTTGCATGGCTAAAAACTCATCCTCAAAAATCTACAAAAATACATCTTTAAAACATTTGTTAGTCCAATGACTATGTTGTCAATCAATCACCAAAATCACAAACATGGCCTAGGGTCATTTTCCTTATAATCTCCCCCTTTTTGGTGATTGATGACAACACAACCAAAGCAAGAGATAATAATATTAAATAGAAAACAACCACTTGCTAGGATACTATGTAAGAGCAAGAACATATGCATTCAAGATACGAATTGAAACAATTATTTGAAATGCTTGAAAGACTTGAGTTAATCATACCTTGCTCTTACCATTTTGACTAAAATCTACCTTACTCCAATGACACTTTTCTTCCTTTATTGGATCAAATTTCTCACTCTCTCCCCCAAGCTTGAAATCTACAATCTCCCCTATACTTGAGGTTCTCGCTTTCTTGCATCCTCCCCCTTAAGGTCGGCTCCCCCTTAAGGTGTACTTGCTTTGGTCACTAGAATTCTCCCCCTTTGGAATCAAACACCGAAAAGGAAGATATCAAATGCACAAGGGAGAGTTCCATAGAACATGAACCATTGAATGTGGAAGATATGAAATTCTCCGCCTTTGTCAATCAAGGTCATGAACATGAAACTCACATAACATAGACTAAGCTTCCCCGAAGAGTGTGCATATATATGATGGAAGATGAGCCATATGCACAACTATTCAATTAAGACAAGATGAGGAGATTAATCTGTATTATGCATGGAGATAGCTTATATGAATTGAAATGAATGATATCAATGAGAACAAAGATACCAATGGAAGGTTGTATCACTTGAAGATTAAGACTTGCATATCTCTGGGGATCGATCTAAAATGAGACTACACACATGATAAGCTTGCAAAATAGGTTAGTCTCAAAATCACAAACCATAAGATAGCTCCCCCTAAATGTGTGCATACAAGCAATTGAACTACTTGTGAGAAACATGCACTAGTCAATAACAACATTGCTTTTTCTCATAATCCTTCTCCTCCTCTTCTTGTTTGCTTGATGAAGCAATTTCTTGGCTTGAAATAGAAGGTTCTTTAGTGATCTTGTTGGATAGCTCATAAGCCTTGATCTTGCCCAAAAATCATACCAGGGTCGGCATCCTTGAACTTCTCTTTCACGAAGAGGTAAGTGACAAGGTCTCCATATTTCTCTCTTGGAAGGGCTTGGATGATCTTTCTTGAGATGTCTTCATTTGTCAACTTAAGCAAACCTAAAGCATTTAGCTCAGTGACAATAACATTTAGTCGAGAATACATGTCATTGGCTAACTCATTAGTCAACATGTCAAAAGAATCAAATTTGCGCTTAATCAAATCATATCTTTGGTTGATAACATCACTTGTGCCATCATAAAGCTCTTTAAGCTTTTTCCAAATTTTATTGGCACATTTCTCATTATAGACTTGATTAAACACATTCATGCTCAAGGATTCAAGAATTGAATTGCGAGCAATAGCATTGAGTTGCAACTCCCTCTCATCGGCCTTTGTGGGTTTTCCGGGTCGTGTGAGGGGTTGCATTCCATCTTTTGTCACTCTCCAAGCACTTAGTCCTTTTGCCTCTAAAAAACTTGACATACGAATATGCCAATAGGGGTAGTTAGTGCCGTCAAATTGTGGAGGCCTACCGATATCACTTCCTCCCTCTAAAGATGTCATTTTGCTCGTCTAGCGGTGATGCTAGAGGTCCAAATACGAGCCCCGGCTCTTATACCAATTGAAGGGACCGTGACACCCTAAGAGGGGGGTGAATTAGGTGTCTCTAAAAACTAAGGTTCTAACCATATATAAAAACCTATTTCAATTTCTATCTAAATGTGCTCTAGGTTTTCTCTATGTGTTGCTATCTCTACCGCTACAAAGTTTTGCACCCTAGGTCCAATCCTATACTAGCATGGCAAGTCTAGGAAAGGTAAAAACGGGAAGTAGTGCAAGTATGAAATGCGGAAACTTAAAGCGTAGAGAAGAGCAAACTCCCGGCACGGTGATTTTTACCGAGGTATCGGAAAGCTCACGAGCTTTCCACTAGTCCTCGTTGTTGGAGCCCCTCTCAAAGGGAATGCCCGCACAAGGGCATAAACTCCACGGTCGAGTAACTCCGTGGGTGACCACGGGACTTCCCCACGCGCAAGTGGGTCTCCGCTCGTCCCTCCCCGGATGCTCCTCGCCGCCTTCACTTGGTAGAGCTTCGGCCAAAACGCCAAGGGCCTCTCCTCCCTTGCACAAGCACCGGCGGCCACTCCACAAACTCGGTTGAATGGTCTCGCAAGATTACATGCCCCGAATTTACAACACTTGGTGCGTGCAAGCACCAGTAAGGAGAGAGGTATGCAAACCTCGCTAAACTCCAGGCTAAACACCTAAGAGATGCGCTAAAGGGTCTAGACTAGCACTAAACACTTTGCTAATCACCTAGATCTTCTATTTAGAACTTTGGTGGATTGAGCACTTAAGAATGTGTAGAACACTTGCTAATAGCTTCTCCCAGCTCAAGCACACTTCAAATGGCTGAGGCAACCCATATTTATAGCCCCAACCAAAGGAACTAGCCGTTGTATAGCCGCTGCATACTTTCTGGGTAGGACCGACTCATTCGGTGCCCTTTCCATGCCACCACCGAATCAATCGGTGCTCACCAGAGCTGAATAGCATGTTCCAGGCATAAGGACCGACTAATTCGGTGCCCTTGATGAGGTACCACCGAACCAATCGGTGGTAGGCCTTTTCGCTGCCCAAAAACGCCTTCCTCTGGGGGGGCGACTCATTCGGTGGGGGGGGGGACCGACTCATTCGGTGGAGTAGCACCGAAGCTTTCAAATGCTACTGTGCCTTATCCGCAGCACTGTTGAGAGCACGGTTTTGGCCATTTTTACATCATTTCTTCGCCGATGTTCGTCCTGTTTTTTTTACACTTTCCTATGAGATAGAGGAACATTTCTAACCATTTGCATGGCTAAAAACTCATCCTCAAAAGTCTACAAAAATACATCTTTAAAACATTTGTTAGTCCAATGACTATGTTGTCAATCAATCACTAAAATCACAAACATGGCCTAGGGCCATCTTCCTTACATGGGCCCTGTAGCCGATCTGGCAATGTGCCAGGCGGTTTAACCGCCTGTCATAGGCGGTCTGACCGCGCCTCTCCCCGAGTCCGAGTAGAACTAGAATTTTCCACGTTTTTAGATCTGTACAAGGACTTCCTTGCGGGGCAAGACCTCCCCACCCTATAAATATAAAGGGCCGTGGACGATTGAGGACCTCTACCCAATCGTACAAATCATTGTTTTACTTTTTATCTCTAAACCCTAACTTTTCCAACCCCTTTTGCTTTCCTTCTTCGTCTCTACGATGTTTTAGGACATTCTAAGTGGCCTTGCCGACCTTAGAACAACCCTAGGTTCGCAGCCTCCGACGGGGTCCTTCCCGAGGTTGTGATCATAGGCTTTCGCGGTGCCTTTGCTACAGATGGTCTGGACGGCCCATACAGGCGGTCTAACCGGCTGCGTCCAGGAGCTCTGGCAAGGAGAATGCAACGACCGTGCGATCTAGCGCTTTCGTGTGTTAACCAGAATCGCGTCAACATATTTTGGTGACTCCGCTGGAAAGAAATCTGGTTTTTGAAGACCGATCTACTATCCCTAGCACTATGGGCTTCGATGTTGGAGAAGACAACATTGTGACGTCAACACTTGAAGATCTTAGCACTGAAGATCATGATAGATTCATGGCGCTCCAGAGGCATCTTGAATCGGAGTTTTTGAAGACTTTCCGGAAGAGTCGTGAACATCACCCTGCAAAAAGTGTTCAAGACTTCGTGATGCCTTCTTTCAAGATGAGTAAGGGGTATATTGAGGTAATCAACGATGTAAGCACTTCTGCACCTCACCCTACTACATCTACTCCCATAGCTCCAAGTTTTTCGGATCGTTATGCTTTAGTTGAACAATTGCTAGAACAACTCGAAAAACTAGAAGGAAAATCTTTAGATACTCGTGAATTACCTTAGCATAATATTTTTTATGGCATGCCACTGAATTACTTTGCTGGACAGACTCCACCACCACCCAATATGCTCAGACCAAAAATGGTCAATGCAGATGGGTCGGCAGCGGTTGGATCCGCAGCTGGTCTAACTGCGACAGGTGGTCAGACCGTATGTACAGGCGGTTAGACCGCTGGTTCTGGTGGTCAGAATAATTCTATTAATGCTATGGTATTCGTGCCGGATCAACGTTTGCCGTTGTCTACTGTTCTAAATTCGGTCTCCCCTGGCCGTGCTGGTGCATTAGCTATGGCAGGTGCCACGTATTCTACAACTATGCATACAACGCAATCGGGTGGTATTCCCAAGGAAGTTTTTGATGCACATAGGAATATGCAGAATAGACATGCACCTCACCTGAATTATATGAATGCTATACAATCATCGGCCCAACAAAACTCCCAATAGACCGAATTCACTAGATTCAGAGATGAATTGTCTGATGTGATGAGAAATAAGCTAGGTGTTGATTTTGGTAACACTAGAATATATCAGAAACCTTATCATGCTAGCTTTGATACTGGTCCTTTTCCCAATGGGTGGCGCTTGCTTGATTTTGTAAAATTTAGTGGAGATGATGAGCGCACTACATGGAAACACATTAGTCAATATGTTGCTCAACTAGGAGAAGCAGGGAATATACAAGCAATTAGAGTACGATTGTTTAATTTTATTATCACTTACTGGTACTACGTTTGCTTAGTTTTCTTCGTTAGCTCCTGGTTCTATTATGAGTTGGGAACAACTAGAACGTAAGTTTCATAATCATTTTTATAGTGGAAATCATGAGATGAAGTTGACAGACTTAGCATCGGTTAGACAGGGTCGGGATGAGACCATTTCTCAATTTATGAGAGATTTAAAGATATTAAAAATGGTTGCTTTAATTTGTCAATTTCTGAAGTTGATCTTGCTGGCTTATGTTTTAGAGGATTGAAATCCTCCATTAGAGAGAAGATTGACAATTCTGATTATTATTCGGTCGCGCAAGTGCATATTAGAGCCGAGGTGGCTGAAGGCTGAATTAATAAAGAGAAAGAGGGTTTTAAGACACGTCGGTCTAATGTTCATCTAGTTGACTATGAATCCGATAATTCGACCGACGATGATAATGATATGTATTTAGCAGAATTTGTGTTAGAATCAGCAAATGGGCTTATGCTTTGACTGAATATGATTTAGTCTTTGAGCCATTGAAATCTATGAAAGGACAAGTCATTGCCGATTTTATTATTGAACATAGGATTAATGAATGTCTTGATTTAAATGTCGGCTATATTACTTTTACTCCATGGAAATTGCATTTTGATGGATCGGTTTGCAAAAGTGGTTGCGGAGTTGGTGTTATTCTTATATCACCAAATGGTGTTGTTTTTTAGGCTCTTAACCGATTAGATCATAAATGCACTAATAACAAAACCGAATATGAAGCCTTATTATTCGGGCTGGAGATTTTATATGACATGGGAGTAAAGCATATAGAAGCATATGGTGACTCTCTATTAGTGGTAAAGCAAGTATCTAAGGTTTGTCAATGCTTAGATAGATTTTTAAATGCTTATCTTGATAAGTGTTTAGATATTATATCTTGCTTTGATGAATTTGTTATTTATCATGTACCAAGAGAAGAAAATCCTAGAGCTAATGCGATGGCACAGCAAGCATCAGGCTATAATGTTCAGAAAAGAAATTTTCATGAAAAGAGGCCGGTGTTTTGTGAAGCCAACGTTTCTGCTCTGGAACAGGTGGTTCGACCGCCTGTTACAGCCGATCTGACCGGCCCGGATGGTCTAACCGCCAGCTCAGGCGGTCTGACCGCCTGCACCTCTGAAAACACTGATTCGGCTGTTAACGATTTGCAATCTATCGTGGCCGATGATGGTGATTGGAAGAAGCCTCTGGTGGAGTATTTGCAAAATGCTAGTAGGTCATTGGATTGAAAAGTCCGGCGATGGGCTTTCAAGTTTACTTTGATTGATGGTGAACTATATCGTCGAACCATGGATGGGCTGCTTTTGAAATGTTTAGATCCTGATCTAGCTAGATTGGCTATGGCAGAGGTTCATGAAGAAATTTGTGGTACACATCAATCGGCTCGGATGATGAAGTGGCTCCTTAGGCGGGCTTGCTTTTATTGGCCTACAATAATAGCCGATTGTTTTCGTTACTACAAAGGATGTGAAGAGTGTCAAAAGTTCGGGGATATTCAGTTGGCACCTGCTGCGATGATGCATCCAATCATTAAACCTTGGCCTTTTAGAGGATGGGGTTTGGATTTTGTTGGTAAGGTTCATCCTTCGTCATCCAAGGGGCATTGCTTTGTGATTGTAGCTACTGATTATTTTACTAAGTGGACTGAAGTTGTTCCCCTCAAGAATATAACACATAGAGAGGTGATTGAGTTTATACTGAGCATATTATTCATAGATTTGGGATTCCTCAAACATTGACGACAGATCAAGGGACGTCGTTTATATCTAAGGAGGTACGTGAGTTTGTTGAGTCCTATGGTATTAAATTGCTCAATTTATCTCCATATTATGCTCAAGCTAATGGTCAAGCCAATTGTAGCAATAAGATTTTGATTAAGCTCATAAAGAAGAAGATTGAAGATCAACCTAAGCGGTGGCATGAGGTGTTATCTGAAGCATTATGGGCGTATCGTATTTCTAGACATGGGGCTACCAAGGTTACTCCGTTTGAGCTTGTCTATGGTCAAGAGGCCGTTTTGCCCGTTGAGGTGAATCTGGCTGCTTATAGATTGGCTAAGCAAAATAATCTTGATGCTAGCACATATTGTGCTTTGATGATGGATAATATTGATGAAGTAACCGACAAGCGTTTGGATGCCTTGGAGGAAATTGAAAAGGATAAAAGAAGAGTAGCTCGAAAATATAACAAGAAGGTAAAACTTAAATATTTTCAAGTTGATGATTTGGTTTGGAAGACTATTTTACCTATAGGAACGAAGAGCAACAAATTTGGCAAATGGTTGCCGAATTGGGAAGGACCATATCGTATTGTGAAGGTTTGTTCTGGGAATTCTTATATGGTGGAGACTTTGCAAGGATTTCAGTTGCCGAGGGCACTCAATGAGAAATACTTGAAGAAATATTATCCAAGTGTTTGCAACATGCTTGAAAGGATATGGCCGATATATGATATCGCCCTTAGAGAAAAAATGGCCGACAATAGAGGGTCGTCCTTAGTCTGATTAAATGTTTTGTGGTAAGCAAGCTTTACCAGAAAAACAGGGGGGCATATGTTGATGGTAGAAAATGGCTTTAAGCCGATCAGGCTGGGACAGCCGGTCTAGACCGCCAGTACACGTGGTTAGACCGGCTGTGCCCTGTAGCCGATCTGGCAATGTGTCAAGCGGTCTAACCACCTGTCACAGGCAGTCTGACCGCCGGTCCCTAAGTCCGAGTAGAACTAGAATTTTCCACGTTTTTAGATCTGTACAAGGACTTCCTTGCAGGGCAAGACCTCCCCACCCTATAAATATAAAGGGTCGTAGCCGATTGAGGACCTCTACCCAATCATACAAATCATTGTCTTACTTTTTATCTCCAAACCCTAGCTTTTCCAACCCCTTTGCTTTCCTTCTTCGTCTCCACGACATTTTAGGACTTCTAAGTGGCCTTGCCGACCTTAGAACAACCATAGGTTCACAGCCTCCGATAGGGTCCTTCCCGAGGTTGTGCTCGTAGGCTTTCGCGGCGCCTCTGCTACAGGCGGTCTGACCGGCCCATACAGGCGGTCTAACCGGCTGCGTCCAGGAGCTCCGGCGAGGAGAATTCGACGACCGCGCGATCTAGCGCTTTCGTGTGTTGACCAGAAGCGCGTCAACAATAAGAAATATTTATTTAAGATCAATATGACAATAAACCAACTTCCTTAAAACTATACAAAGATACAGACTAGCAATAGTTTTTGTTTGGAAGTCTTGAACCAAAGCTTTTCTACGTGCAATAAACCCATATTCAGCTACCATATATATCGCAGGACCTTTCTCATGTCCGTATAAAAGTCCAAACTAATGTAGCATTCTTTTACGAATGGTTCTATAAATTAAAGTACTACCTAGGGATAAAGAAATTAATAGTACCATGTAAAGTTGGAATCAACACTGTCCCACAAAAAAGCTGTAGAGGACGAAAGCTCACAAGTTAGCTTGTAATAATATAAAAAAAATAAGACATGTTGCGCATATAGTGCATGAATTATTGACCCGTTCTTGTTAAATTAGAGATAATGATGATGCACCTGCCCTCAACAAAGGTGTGCTTAATGATGTAGTATATATACTTGATTTTTTAAGAAACAAAGTTATATCAGATGGTAGCATATGAAGTGGAAAATTAGTCCTGCAAAATTATTAAATAATCAATTAGAGTTTAACATTGGAACCAAAAAAACAACATATTTGTGTCGCACCAAAGAGAATTATACAGTACAGTTAGAGATGGTACATGCTAACATAATTAGCCACTTAAATTTGACTGGCGTATGCACAACATACACTGAGATATGCTGCCGCACTGAAATTTTCAATTCAGTTGATGCGAGCGAGCACAGGCCACCAAAGGCCTAAGCCACTCTCTGAATTTTCCAAATATAAAAACAAAATCATTGCTTCCTCTTTTCCATAAAAATGTTCATTTTACCCTGGAAGTTCTGCTGGTATATTCAAGTAAGTCCGTAAACAATTTTTAGTTTATTTTATTTCTGAACAAGTGAACAACTAAAACATTAACGTCACTTGTTTATGACATTATTCACTGTTATTTCTCACTATAATGGCCTCATTGCAAGCTAAAATTTTATTGATAGTGATATTACCAACATTTCAATATAGATTCAGAATTTTTATGACTAATAGTATAGATTTTTTTTTACCTCGAGGAGTAAACCAGTTCTATGTACACCTTGCATATTCTAACAATCATGGACAATTTGAATCATTTCTGACATTGGCTTATGATATGTCATGTATCATTCTCCATCAAAGTTCAACTTTAAAAACGCAATCCTGTAAATAAAAGCAGAGAAGAAACAAATTAAATACGCATGCGTCCCTTTTAAGTGACCTCACCTTTTGCCCCTAAGAGTAACTTCAGTTTCAGCTCCGCACGTGGAACGGGCCGTAAATGCATAACACAGCTCTACACTTTTGTACTTGCTTTGTATAAGCAGGTGTTAATCCGGAGGTGCATGCTATGTTTGTTGCGACAAAAATTATAAGCTAGACCTCACTGTTCTAAGAGCATCTCTAGCAGATTACTCATCCTCTATTACCGAAATGCTCTATCTTTCCCTTACCAATAGATATTTTTATTTGATTTTGGTAATCACTACTGCATCAGACTATTAAAAAAAATTAGATAAGAGAGTGAATAACCTGAATATGGGTAAGAGGGAGGTGGTGTTTGGTAACTACCAAAAGATTTTTGGTATTGGTAATGGGATTGGTAATCTGCTGGAGCATCCTATATCCCTCAAATCACTCATTTTTTGTATTGGTGATGGGTATAGGTAATCTGCTGGAGATGCTCTAAACTTCTAATTAATAAGGTGGTAAACTAATAATCAACAACAATAAGCAAGCCAAGTGGGTCAAAAACTTCAACTATTATGGTATATTTGGCAGAAGTATTACGTTCACCTGCCCTAAGGACTGACACTCTCTCCGTTGCTCCCCACATACAACCGACTGCTAGAACCATTCCTTGACACACTACCATTCCAGATGACTAGCCACACGCAAACGCACACATACATCAAGAGTTAATCTTCTGATATCAACATTCGGCATTAAAAAATTTCTTAGGGCTCATTCTATGTGAGGAAATGAGCTAAAAGCATATTCTTGATGTGAGGTGTTATATTTTCTAACCCAAGAGGTAAAGTGAACTCAAAAATACTTTACATGTTTGATAACTAAATTGACTTCTTCCCTTCTTTGAACACATAGTTTTGGAGCAACTCTTGAAAGTAAAGTAAGAACATATAAAAGGGAATTACATACACATTTCTTGCATACAGAACAATATGTGTGACCCTGCAATAATTTCTATGATAAGGCAGAATTCTAGAAAACACATGACAAAGGCAATACAGATGTTCTAATAATATGCTTATCTGTTTCTGGGACACCTCAATGCGTTCATTCACTAAAGGAAAAGGGATAAAGGACTTTTCGCATCCGGTGATGTGGTGTTATTTGGTTTTGGGAAAGCTCGTCACATTTCTCATCCAAACACTCTACTAAATCCATTTTGTGTGGGATTCTAGGTTGCTTCACATGGAGGCCTCAAAAGTAGCCACCAGTTATGATAGTAAGATTGTTTGTGCTTTTATGAAATCATTGAATATACCAAACCAATGAAAGAGGACTATTCGTATATATTGGAATCACCATCTGTGCAAATATTTAGAGCAGGACCGTGAATAGAATACATTGTAAGATCTACTTGGAAAAATAAGTGTTTACAATAGCTTATAAAATTTCAAACTGGCATTTATAGACTTAGGACGCCCCCAACATTGTTGTGCAGGTGTTGAGCTATATGTAATCATCTGGACACACTACCCATCCTTGTCATGTCCAAACAATAATGTGTTGTCTACTTGAAAGGTATACAAAAATTTCTAAAAATGTTGATATGGAAATCAACTGTTCCTCAAATCTCCATGAATCAAGCAAACCTTTTCTCATATAGGAGAAGTTAAGCACACCGCTGAGCCAAGTGTGGATTATATAGAAATTGTGTGGGTCACTTAATTAGCTTTATCATTGCTCTTTAATTTCCAAAAAAAAAAAAAGCAATCTTGGCCCACACGCAATTCCAAGTGTCTAAGCGTGTTCTACTACTCATTTGTAAATGACCAAAACATTCCACGTGAAATTTTACTACACATTGCAAACCTCGAACCAACAGAAAGCGGCATGCACTTGGCATCAAGCAATGATGTATGGACAAAATTACTCGATAAATTTGTGTATGAGTGATGTCAAAGCTCTAGCCATGCTTAATTTGCCCCATGGAAATCGTTGCCTCTTTTGGAAGAGCTGCCTTTAGTATGGTGGGCATGTATGGCCCATGCGGTGGACAGATCATCGACCCAGGCTCAAACCATCTGAACCTTCTGTTGTCCCCCTTGGCGCGCAATGCTGATGCCTAACTATGGGGATAAGAATTGTCTTAGTCACAGCTAAAGGGATGGAGATCAGTCTGCAGTTTTATTGGCTCTCCTTTTGCTCTATTTCTGTTAACTTTATCTCTTATCTGTAGTAGCTCTGATCCTATGATTAGTCCTGGTCAAAAAAGAGATGCCATTATTTGGGACAGTGCGTACAGGGGTGACGTATGCGGCTGCACAGGTGTAAGGTTCTGATTATTTTATAATGGTATGTTTCCTCTTCCTTTTTCTACTACCGATTTCGCTAGAAAATAAGGTGTCCTTATCGAAATAATTGGAGCCTTTTTTAAGATTGTGTCATCACCAACAGTATATCCCTTTGCATGAATGACAGCCTCAATTATGTGGATGTGAATGCATGCATGGCTCATGTAGCTAGTGATGCAGCCATTTAGGCTTTGGATGCTGGTGGGCGCTATCTTTTGCCACGTGGACTTATCTGCATGGATATGCATTGGCACTCTGGAGGCCCTATCTGGGTGTGGGGAGGATTAGAATTAGATCCAGGGTGCATGCACGTTGGAGGCCCTATCTGGGATGGAGATAGAGGTGCCAATTGTTTGCTTTACATTATGCAGCAGCAGGGATATAAATGTAAAGGCATGCTTTCTCATCCTTTTGATTGGAATGCAAAGGAGTTGCAGATGTGCATCTGTGGACTGTAGGGTAGAGGGCTGAGGATCCTTTATTCATCCTGAATTAAATTCGTTATATAAGATGTCCCTGTGCTTTACACTTTACAAAACATTTTGCAACATAAAGAAAAAGCAGAAGGCACTCAGGAAAGCATAATAAATACATGTTTTCTGGCTTAACTAACAGCAATCTACAGTTGGCTTATAATTAGTTCGTTTCGTGTAGTCAAATAGCTATGAGTAAATGTAGTGATTCTTACAACTCTTGACAGCCAAAACACGGGGTTGCAAGTTGCAACAATGTGGAAGCCATGACTTACTACAAAATGTTGATGTGTAGTAGAAGCCCATACAAAGATACTCAGTTGTCACAAGATTGTTGTTATCCATCTAACTTGGTTACACCAAGAGGCAAATGAATTAGAAGTGCATTCAATGTCATATTAATAAATTGATTCTTTTCCCATTAAAAACTAGTTCTTTTGCAGCAGATTTGTTCCTGCTCCAGCCATCCAAACTCGCATTAGCTGATGACGTCGAGGAAGCAATCCATTCTTCTATCATGTCCTGAGCGCACCTTATGAGTGATTATTAGTGATTAGTGCTTAGTGAGACAACGGCAGGTCCCAGAAAGAAGATTATCTTTTCCTATAGAGAAACACTACCCTCTCTCAGAGAGTGCAATATCTGGCCCACTTATTAGGGACAAAGTAATTAATATTAGTGCGAGTTATCTTTTCATCACTTCTAGTGTGCTAACTACCTGAAGTCGTACGCCATTTTAGGAACAAAGACATTGTGTAAGAAAGTGCACAACAAAAGAAGAAACACCAGCAAAAGAACCTTTGGATGGATCCAGATGAGCTCGATCTTATTAGTAGATTAAATTCGAGGTTCTCAAGATAATATATATCGTACTCAACTTTATATCTTGTATACGAATGATGAGCACATTCATGTATCCTGGTATGTCTAGTCCTTCCAACGTTTGTAAAAGATGTGCATGACTTATGAGACCGATGCGATAGAAATAAAAACCTGCACTCGGATTCAGAGGGCATGAGACCAGGCGGTCACTCGGGGAGCACTCTAACAGTCTAACTGACTTAAGGTCTATTATTTTCCATCAAAACAAGGTGGAATGTTGGGGATTGAATCCTAAATTTTCCACCTCGTTTTGATAAAAAAAAATCAAACAGACCCTTAAGACGACATCTGAAGGGGCTTTGTTCCTATCCGACTCCTGGCACCGGATCGGGAATCTGACCCGCCTTCAGGTACGACTAGCCACCCAAAATAAGCACGTCCTCAGTTACCACAGGGGATTCATGTGATGGCGCAGCAATAGTCAAACTGGACGGGGGAGAGCAATATATTTATGTAGGGTTTTGAATCAGCAATAAAGATGCTTGTATAGACAGTGATAACACCAGAGGTATCTGCAGGCATGTTCTTGGTAAGCTGGATAGCTTTGCCAGTGGTTTGATGACTACCCAGGAGGTGATAACCGTGAAGTGCAAAAGAGATGAGCAAGGAAGGAAAATGAACATGACTTGAAAATTTAAAGTACTACTTTCCTTAATGCTGAGCAAGGTTGAGAAACACTTGTTCGTATTGGTTCACCACTGTAAGAGCCTGTTCAATAGAATTCAGGTGGGTTGGGGAATTGAGGTGGATTCATTAATGAAGTGACATGTTTAGGGATAAATCCACCCCAAACCACCTGGATTCTATATGAACAAAATAGGCCCTAAGCCATCCGTGCATGTGTGTGTGAACACAAGCCGGTACGGTATGGAAATTCATCGTTCATAGTAACTTATTTGGAGTCAGTAGTGATTCCCTCTCCGGTGCGAATACCTACGGATAATCTGTTGTCTACACTGTCTCTGTTAAGAATCAGCACAACGTTTTGCCACATTTGTAATTGGAATTTAAGCTTTTTATTTGGTAATTCATAATTTTTGCATATGGACTCCTTGGATGGATCAACTACAACTTGTATGTTTCCATGAGATATACTTTGTAGTTGTATTTTTGTCCATATATATGCCCAAATAAAAAATTTAGAAAATACTCCCACCCTCCAAAATAGAAGTCATTATAGGATTCAATATTTCCAAAAAAACAAATATGTTATCTTGTCCCATTTAGTATGTGCATGCGGCGCTGCTAGCGCCCGGATGTCTTGGCGTCGGACGGTGGTCGGAAACAAAAAAAAAAACCCCATCGCAACATTGAGTTCATGTTGCATGCAACATCACCTATGCCCGTACCCTTTGATTTGAAAAAACTCCCACCGCAACATTGGGTCGTGTTGCATGCAACCTCACCGCGGACCTGCTGAAACACTGAGGAGATGCTCTTGTAACATAGGGAGCCGATGCCTGCAACACCAAAGGGGACGTGCCGAGCGGTCAGGCCACGGAGAGAAAATTCCTGCTGCAACATCGGGCCTATGTCCCGTGCAACATCCGTTCGGGGGTTTCTGAAACATCGTGGAGAGGCTTCCACAACATCACGAGATCGTTACCGCAACATCACGAGATCATAGCCACAACATCGTGGATCCACACTTGTCGATTCGGAGACGACGACGATGGGGAAGAGCGAGCAGATGACCAGGTGTTTTCTAAATGTTGTATGCACTGGCTTCGTATGTTTCAAAAGCATTATATCGATGTTTCAACAGCGCCGATAGTCCGGAACCGCCCGATGGGAAAGTTCGCGAGGAAGGATTTTGTCTTGATGATGAGGTATGCGAACAGTTACGATGCGCTATGTTGCATGAAACATTGGGCAAATGTTGCGGTGGGAATTTGCTCTGTCCTAGCCGCGACCTTCCGATGGGGGTCACTGGTGTCGGACGCTCGGGTAGGAGCATTACCGATGTGCATGTTCATGTAACAACAAAATTTGTACCGAATATGGCTAATGAATAGGTGCAAGTAAGGTCATTTTATCTGTATCTTAATCTGTCGAATAATTCATAGAATTATTTCTTTTTTAGGATTGAGGGAGTAAGGGTTAAGAGGAACAGGACTCGGATCGATCCTTATCACGTGTAGAAACTGTGTGTAGGTGGGTTGTTAAAAAGGGATCGCCCGAGGGGGCCTGTCATGATTTAGAAGTTTAGGTACTACTTACCGTAATATATTCGTAACGTCCATATATTAGTAGATTTGATTTATCACAAAAAAGATCCATTAAAAGCTAATTATTCCCTAACAATGAGTTGGGATGCAACGTATAAACTCGTGCTTATTTCACCAAATTGAGCACACCTAAACAAATGCTTTTTTGCATGGTAGGTGATACTAGACACAATTGTCTAATCAGTTGGAAGCAGTTCCTTTCGGCAGCTGCCTTTGCCCTCTTTCGTCTGTCTTCATATCTACCGTTCAAACAAAAAGCAAAGGATGGAAAATCAAAATAAGTGGTGGTCACTTGCTGCATTACATGTCTATGTCCATTTTTGCTGTGTGGTTGCCACCATCTGGCATATACATTTCACACATGGCACACCAGATCATGGAGTAGTGGTCGAAAATTGGGCCAGTTAATCAATTATGATCATCCGTTTTTTTTAAAAAAAAAACTAAAGGCTTTAGCAATACTAAGAGTGCGCAACCATATTGTATCCTGAATTATTGAAAGGAGGGATCAACTTGCGACGATGAAGAAATGAAAGATGTATAGATGAGTGTCTTGACAGGAGCAGATTGGACGTGGATATGGGTCGGATAGATGGTTGGATCTATGCCATGGACTAGGAACTAGGATAACTGGATGAGAAGCCTAGGAGAGCGATGAAAGTAGAAACTTTGTGATTGAGATTGATTTATGGAGGGATGGAACAGAAAGGAATGGACAGTGCTCATGCTGTGGTTAATCCATCGAATTGGAGGAGTAGCGAAAGTGAGTAAAGTGGACTTAAGATAGTGCAGTAATATTTGGTAATAATATTATATGTTTTCGGTGATCAAGTAATATGCATGATGAGGCATGACTATGAGAGGATTATACTATTGGCGAATGCAGTTTTTCCATAGCCTAGGAACAGATAAATATAAGATATTGACTCTAGCTTTCACTGGAGCTCATCCTGGTTATTTTCTTTCTTTTAAGAAACAATGCGGGATGCTTAGAGCAAGAAATTATTCAAAGTTGTCTAATTGTGTCCTAATTCATGTCTAAGATGTTAGAATAAAAGCACGGAAGCGATTAACCCAGGATCACGAAACCAAATTGCAACGACACCGAGACACGATGTTTTTTAACGAGGTTCGGCCATGTGCCTACATCCTCAGGGCATGACTACGGGCGCTCCTCCCCATAAACAGCAGCTACAGCAGCATCCAGGCACCACCGCGGCCACGCCGCCGCCCACACCAGCCGCCAAGTCGTCTCATGGTTACAATGGTAGTGCCCTCATATTTATGGGCCAGGGGATATAAAGTTCGACTACAACTCTATCCTTAACCTACCAAATTACAACTTAAGTCCAATCGTAACCAGACCATACACATATTCGACACATATCCAACATAAGACACGTACAACCCCATGATGGGCCAACATAATCTCACATAGAAGTTTGACTACTGCGGAGTGCTTCGATCGAATCCTACTGCTTATGTGTATCTTTTGGTTCAACATACTATGCTAAACACAGCAAGACTAATTCCCCAAAAAACACAGCAAGACTAATGTTAACCTAATCTCCGATCCTTTTATTTCCATGCTTCACAGACCTTCAAAGACTGGTTACATTTGTTACATGGATCCATATATCTTCTTTTACCCTCCTTGAACTGAGATTTTAGTGCAAACCTAGATTGTCCACTAAGCCTGGTAACATGATCATTCCTTCGTAAAACACAATGACCCTGATACTGCTATTACTTTTTTGGCATTCACAAAGAGATGCTAACCTAGCTAGCACTACCTACGAAACAAATTAATGCCCAAGTGTTCCTTAGTGTGTAGCCCATGTTAGCTTCGGTTTTAGCCTATATTGACCACGAATTCAACCCGAACATTCCTCGAGCTTTATCTCATACGCGACATAAATAATATTATATGAAATAAAAACGCAATAGTAGAGGAGATCCATACATCTGTGTGTGGGAGGCTCGGATGCAGTGAACTTTCCTATAAGGTTAGAAGCATAGGTGCTCTGGCATATTGCGTTGTCAATGTAAAGCAGAATGTATGGATCCCTATTTGTGGCTAAAAATGGAAGAATGAATTCGGATTGTTGTTTTAGGGAAGTAAAAATAGTAGTTGCGGCAAGCTAAGATATAAGTTATAAGGGTCTGCGCTGTAGACGTCTAAGCTTTTTGAGAGACTGGGCAGCTCTCTGTAACCCATGAAGTTCATTTGTATATTGGTATCTGCGTTGACCAGTGGAGAACCATTCATCTGGATCCACAGTGGCTGTGGTTGCATGTTGTTTCTTGACCTATTGTGTCTCCTTGAAGAAATCTGGGGCCATATGGATCCCTATGGCTAGCCATATCACATCTAATGTTTGGACATGTACAATGAGTTAAACCAAAGTTTACCTTTTCTCAACACCAGATGGGTGTAAAATTAGTTAAAGCATGCATGGATTGCCGTTTTGTCAACACCAGATGGTCTAATATTATCGTGGGTATTTAGATGATGGCATATAGCAATTTTATATCAAAAATGGGTAGGATACATATTAATATCCATTTACTTTCTGAGGAGTTTTAGAATGCTTGAAAAAAAAAACAAGAACCATTGATTTCTAAAGATCTACGGCTGATAACGTCAGCGGACCGGTCGATACTAGGAGGTACCCAAAGAAAGGTACCGGGAGATACTAATTAAATATTTTTTATTAAAAATAAATACTCAACTGAAATCAACGGCTACCATTAATCAGCCAAAATAGTACAATGTGGTACCGTCAGGTACCTTCAAGCATTGTAAAACCCCACTTCTTTTCTACCATGACCACAGAACATGATGTACTTGATACCCTTTTTATCAGCACTTCAGCATAGGAAGTTGCCAAATGTTTCCCCGCTGTTTCTTTTTCCCTCCGGGCCTTGACCTCCTGTAGAACATCTGTCTATCGTATACTGATCTATAATTCTATACACAAATAAAATTGGCATACCTCTCTAGTTTAACGAAGTATATATGTGCGTGTCCTATTTATAGCTGGTTCCATTCAGATGGCATGAATCTGACGTCGAGGTTTTATCATATCTTAAGCTGATTTGGGGCATAATTTGTCTGGAAAATGTCCATTTTACTACCCTCATTTGTCTAGTTTGTCCAATTAACCCCTGAACAAAATTTTAACCCCAACAATTACTTCAGTTGGTCCAAGCTACCCAAGATGAGATTGGCCTTTTTTTGTTTCTCTATACTAAATTGATTTTTAAATTCAAAATTTTTAAATGTAGAGAGAAGATGATGTCCCATGACAAAGAATATTAAATTCTTACAAAATGATCCTATGGATACAAAACTACATGAAAAGTAATCACGAAAAAATCCTAATGCATTTTTCTAATAGGAGCATCATATATAAGTTATAAGTCATCCGGTAAAATTTGAACCCAAAACTCAACTTTTATACAGAGAATATAAGTCATCTGGTAAAATTTGAACCCAAAACTCTAACTTTTATACAGAGAAATAAAAAAGCTGAACCCTTTTGGGGAAAAAATTGGATTAAAAATAATATTGGGGGAGTAAATCGAGCCTACATTTTGTTAGGGGATTAAGAGGGCAAAATGAATAAGTGAGCGAAGTAAAATAAAATTTTCATAATTGTCTTATACTAGCCCATCCACCCTTTCTCGCATGGGCTAACAATTTTATATAAAAATTTTGATAGGTAATAATTATAATTATTCATCTCACTTTCTCATCATGTGCTAAATATTCTAATGCAGTACTCATATAGATACATATTTATCATTATTCTATTGTACTAGATGGATCACACCTCCACATATGTTTGCCATGTATTTAACTGAACTCTTTGACTACGCGTATAACATGAAAATTTATATTGTCATCGCTTTCTTCATACATGTATACATGGTAACACACATCATGTGTCTATACTCTGAAGTTGGATTTTTTTAGAAACATTAACATAAATAACATAAATAGTAAATTGATAGTGATAGAAATATAATTTAAAATCTTATATTGTGCAGTTTGGTTTTTTATAATAATATAATTTAGATTGAAATTGAAAGTAAAATTAACTTTTATAAAACATATGTGTGTAATGTATATGTACATTTAGGTGTATTTTGTAATTATAGTTTATAATAAAAATAGGTCGGTATTTTACCTGAAGATTAGGAATTATTTTAGGTTATTTTTTTCATAATGGTAGTGGTGGGTGATTTAGGTACAAATTTGGGGGTTACTTTTGATTATACTGATTATGACAGAGGTAAGTAGTTCATTAAAAAATAATAGATCCAATGATTATGATTATTAGAGTTTTCGGACGGATGGCCGGATGTTTTTGGCTTTTGGTGAGAATTTCTAGAATTTGTTTTCTAGAGCATCTCATGGGTTTTAATGTAAAGATAGTACAGATAAGATAGCTCGTATAATAGAATGTGAAATTTTTGTTGACTAACAGATTCTGTTTTAATTGTATGCTTGACACAGAGAAATAATAAGTTTCTGCAAATTTACTTGTTATATGGGGTGACAACAATTTAGTGGTGGATACTCTCCGACTTGGCGTATGCATATTTCAAATTGTCCATGTACGTGAATCATCTATGTTTGGCCCATGCATTAGTATTACCCCAGAACAAAAAGATAATTAATAAGGTAAGTACACATTGCATCAATAGCCTTATAAAATTCTTATGGGTTATTCTTGGAGGCGAATAATTAAATTCCGTGTTACATGAAAGTACATGTTACTATATATAACTGCAAGTTTTTTTGGGTGGACATATAAACGGAAGGCTATATGACACGCATATGGCTCAGGGCCTGCTTAGCGGCTTAATTGTGTGCTTGGATTTGACGACGAAACTGGACGCATGCACCACCATGCATGTCTAGACCACGTTGACAACTGGGCTCTGGTGGCTCATCGCCTCGGCCTTGCAGGTCCTGGGCACGGCCATCTCGGTGACAGGGTGCAGGTTCACGACGTGCTCCTCTCCTGCCACCGGCAGCTTCCCGGCCGCCTTACCCTCGGGCACCAAAGGCGTCTTGTTCATGTAGAACATGTACAGCCCCATCTGGACAACGCCGAAGGTGAACCCAAGGACGTTTGGAAGCTGCGTGCATGCAGATATCACAATTATTTTTATATATGCTGGAAGACTAATAAAGAAAGATCAAACATGTAAAATAAGTAGCTGTTAGGTTACCGCGACGTATTTGTCCTTGATGAGGAGGCCGTAGAGGAACCAGACGACGGCGCTGAGGGTGAGCGAGAGCGAGAGGGAGAAGGGCATGTACTCCACACTCCTAGTCTGGATCACGCGTTTCTGCGCACCAACACAAACACAAACACACATGCAGGTTATTAACAAATAATTAACAACACATCACAATAACACTGCAACAGTGAAATGATGATCAAGATCACTATATATAAAGCATGGATGGAGCTAGTGTTTTGTGCTCACCATGATGCTGAGTGGCGCGGCGAAGACGCTGACAGAGAAGCCGACACAGATCCAGCCGAGCGCGACGACACGCTTGTCGCCCTTGAAGAGGACGAGGGTAACTAGGAGGATGAGCCCGAAGAACCCAACATTGAGGCCAAGCATGATCTTGGCAGTGAACCACTTGGCTTTCTTGTCCGCGTAGATGAAGTACATCACGACGTAGATGCTCTCGATGACGATGCCGGCTGCGTTGATGGTGATGAGCAGGGTCTCGTTGGTCTTGATCAGAGCGTAGAAGATCCACAGCATGGCGCTGAACAGGGCCACCACGTAGGGAACCGACTGGAAACCCTCTGTCGACTTGCTCTTGTACATGCGGTAGAATGTGGGGCTACACATACAAATCGAAGGCAAACACAGTTTCGTATCAATATATCTATGTTCAGTGAACATACAAATTAAATGAGAATTCGGTGAGTCACTTACATTGGGGCCAGAAAGGTCGTGAAGGAGATGATGTTGCCTGCAAAACACAAAGGGGCGCCAGTGATCAGACGTTTGCAAAAGTTGGAAAAGAGACCAAAGCTGGGATAAGATATGATGAGGTGACATGTTACGTCTCTGGTCTAATTTGCCTTCTTTTGTGAGCAAAGATTGGTGAGGCTTTTACTTTTATTTTTTATTTTTCTTTTGCTAGTTGAACTATGACGTCAACGCAGCTACACGGAAGCAGTATCAGGAGCAGTGGCTGACTATATAGCACCAAGGTGGCAAGATAGATGCTTCAAAAGGACAGATTGCTAGCTGACAAGTAGTCCATGATAAGTGTGTAGGCTAATGAAAGCAATGATCAAGCATGATAAAGGTGAAAAAACTAGTGATGTAAGTATCTTAATGTTGTTCCACTAATAAGTTATTATGAGTTTGTGACCACAAGAAACTTGTCATTTTTGGAAAATACTTGGAAGCTAGCGCAAGTTCAACTCCGGAAAATTAATGCACTAGCAATAGAATGATAAGATGTTTCCTCAGACACAGTTATATCAATCTGGAAAGTGCAAGCAAATGAGAAGAACATGATTGAAAGGATTAATAATATGTGTGATTCATTGGTTTACAGATGTACGTTGTTATGTGAAAGGGTAATATTTACCTAGGAGGCCGAATGCGAATGCCCAGGGATGCTCAAGTGATAAGCCACCCATTGTGATACAAATAGAGCTGAAAATGAGATGGTGTGGCAAGATTTCCCAAAGTTCCAACACAAGCTATATAGCTTGGCACTTCCCTTCCTCTCTAGCCCTTGGCCCCTGCAGGAGGGAGGGAGAGCTCTCAGGAGGAGTGTTCTGTGTTGACTGAAACTCCTGCAATGATAGGCAGGCTGTGAAGGGCTTTATATAGGCACGCATGCCTTGGTGTACGTCTTATGTCATTGTGTACGTAGTCATATGCACTTATGCAGCTGAACAATTCATGGAATTATGCAAATATCTTTTTCAGTAGCTTTGCAGGAAAGGTTTCTTGCTAAGAACCACTAGGGTTCGTCAATTATTCAGTACTACTAGAGCAAATCATGGCCATTCCAAAAAGCAGCCGCTTTGTGCACCATTATTCTATAATACATGGGTTAGTGCCAGCGTTGTACGCGTCAATTTGTTCTGCCCATGTAGGATCTCTCCAACCAGCTTCGCACTCTCGTGGGCGGTAAGAGCTAGCCGCCACACAACATAAAAACATCAGATCTTACCAACCATAGGATTCTAGAGACAGCTTTACAAATTAGTATTACATGAAAATGATATCATTTTATATATTCACATTCAAAAGATATGGTTATATTTTGTTGCTAAACATTGTAGTATAAGAAAAATTTAGAGAAAATCAACTTTTTCAGAACGTGCGGAGTAAAACCATATATATATTGAAATGGATGGGGTACTAACCTTCTTGCCTTTACCCAGGGTCGAAAGAAGGAATAAATTTTTAATTCTGATAAGTATCAGATCAGTATGTAACTATGTATAGCTCGAATACAGTGAATCATGAAATTTATCTACAGCTTAAAAAACAAGTTTTCTTTTCCGCTGTATTGTATAGAACTATAGAAGTATTAGGTAGTACCATTTATGAGTATCTGTATTAGTAAATGTACTCAACAATATTTTTTATCCATGTCTACATGTGTAGATAGTTTGGAAAAGGTATTTCAATTCAAATTAACTTCTTCTTCCGTTCTAAATTGTAAGTCATTCCAACTTTATTGTATAAAACCATTTGAGGTTTGACCAAAATTACAGAGGGGATCATAAAGATTTATGACACCAAATAGTGAAATAGATATACTATGAAAATATACTTAATGAAGAAACTAATGTTATTTAGCATCATAAATGCTAGTACTTGTATAAATTTGATCAAACTTAAGATGCTTTTACTCTCAAAAAAGTTAGAATGAGCTATAATTTGGAACGGAGGGAGTAACATAGATGCAGTGGGACCTGCTTTTTGGTTTCCTGTCAACTCAATGATGAGCCCACTAAGCATGGCTATTATAGGCATACATAACACGTTATGGATTCTGCACTCCTAATTAACATCTGATACACACCCATTGTAATGTAAATGAACTCATCAGCTTCCTCGATCACGTTCTAAATATTGACATTGTAAAAGTGTCTACTTTAATCACTTTTTCACCTCAAAGATAGTACTATCCTGATGAACACAAATTGGGGTTAAACATTCCACTGATTACATGAATATAATGTGGTGTCAAAACACTTGTTTATCAAAATAAACATCTTTATAAAAACTATTACCCAGATTTTAGCCACAAATATATTGTGAAAAAACAAGTTACGGCCTAAAGTTCCTGCAATGTTAAAAAAACATTTAATTTCCTAGTGGTTAGGAGTTGGTGTGTATTTGACTCCTAACCATGATTACTGGAGGTAAACTAAAGTGGTTAGTTACAAATGGGCGTTTCAAATTGCTCTCTTTAGTAAAGCTGGTAGCCATATGTGGTCTGGACCACTGAAATTTCGTCTTATTTGCATTCATATACATCAGGATGATAATGTTAGATTTTTTTTTGTATGTCCCTCATATTACAGAATTGGATGAGGAAGGGCTTGATTGACCGTGCACGCAATCTCTCTGCACCTTTATTGCGTCAATAATTCTCTTATGTTGCACGTGCCTTAATTAATTTTTCTTTTTCTATCGTTTTCTGTCTTGTTCAAAATGTGCTTTTTAGATAAAGATTTTTCAAACTGTGCTGAATATCTAGACCTGTATTTAGTAAATTGAATCATTTATTGTAATATATAACTACTAGTTAGCCACGCATTATATACAGCTTAAATTGATGTCAGAAGAATTCACCATTTGGTTTGTCTGCAATCTAGCCTAATGTTATGAATCCTATAGCCAAATTAACGAATCTATACTTGCTTATGTTATGATTTATGCTTACATGATTAACATATCTAGATAACCTGTGCATGAAAAAAGAAAAGGATTTAGTCTGATGGCCGCTCTGTTGAGCAATATGGCAATAACAGGCCATAAGGATATTGTCTTCCAAAAATATTCATTATACTTTCATGCAGACATCGTTAACAAGAAACTATTGGCGCTGAGAGATTGTTGCACAAAGAGGAATACTAGACAAGTATTGAAGGTGGAGGTCATCTTCGCCAAAAAAAAAAAATGTAATCTTAGCCAAGTATGTGAAAGGCTATGTGATGTACACTGACCACTGCTACAAAAACATCGGCATTGGCTCATCGGCACTGGCTCCTCAATTTTAGAAAAGCCCTTTAGGTTTGGAGGGGAAGAGGGGGTATGGTTCAATATTGGCAGGAAACATAGCACTGACTGTGATGAGACGATTATTCAACCCACCAGCACAAATCCTGACAAAACTACAGAATGACACATGAAAGAAAAACTAGTATATAACCTGGGAAATTGTTACTACTATGATCGTGGAATCATTGATCAATACATGCAGTAAAAAAGGCTAGATATTTATAGACTAACATGGACTATCCAAGCCTGTATGGTTGATTGAGGTCGATTGTCCATGTACGTAGTCAAACAGTTCTCATTAATGCCGAAGGCCTGTTTCCTCCTATTTACTCAGTCATACAGTGAATACTATGCCGCTATAGGTTAAGTATACATACTAGCTACTCTAGGTTTTTTTTGACGAAAACTAGCTACTCTAGGTTGATGAGTAATCATAAAAAAAGAATCTTCCCATCAAAAGCAAAAGAAGCTTAACCACAGCTTAATTGATGAGTAAGAAGATTCTTGTGACCCTGATAGGAAACGAATATTCTGGTTGGGTGATGAACACGCTTAGATCATCAAAATAGTCACAGGAAAAGGAGCTTTCTGTCCGTAGAGTCCACCTCTATGTTCTTTTGTCATCTGTAGTTAATTTACAGTAACTAGGTTTATTATCCTGTGCTGCGACAGGATCTCCAGTAAAGAGCTCTTGCTAACAAAATTTCTGTGAATGGTCACCTTCACTGCTACTATGTTTCTCCAGAGTCCAGACCATGATCTTTTGCGCACTAAATAGGATAGGCACTCTTTATTTTCTACTATCCTTGTGATGTGAACTTGGCACTCTTTATCTTCTTTACGTATTCATTATTGGTCTTTTGCTCTTTCACTTTTCTTTTCCAAACATTTTTCAAGCTTTCAGCGGCTATCATGCAAAGACAATATATTGACCTAGCTGGCCCTACTCCCTCGTGAGGAAAAGAAGGCTGGCGACTAGCTTACTATGGTGATATTTTAATCTGAAACAGAAAATAAGCTTCCTAGGATGGGAGTCCGAGAGAATGCACGCAGTCAGCTTTTTTTGTTGTGGTGCCCACAGTCAGTTTTATGGGCAAATAAGCAACCCACGATCAAGTTTATAATGTACACTAATAGCTAGGGACGGAAAGTTCGCTCATATTTATGAATAAGCTACCTTCTAATAATGAAATCAAAAGAGTCTTATATAGTGCATGAATGATTGGGTGATGATATTTTTGTTAAATGAGAGAGATAATGAAGCTGTGTTTCTTATTGCTTTCCACAAAGGTGTGCCACAAAACATAAGATCGTTGTTGATATCATCGTTGGCAGTAATGCATCAAGTTTAGTTGTATTGACAACGAAATTGTACCTAAACTCCCAGTGCTTATGTAGTTTGCACTAGCTATTTAAGAACAAAAGCTAAATCAAATGGTTCCGTACGAAAAGAAAAATAATATGCCCATGATTAACACCAAAAATTTCAGAGCCCTACTGACTCCTATCAATCGAACACCATGATAATATTGCAACAAAACAGGTTACATAGTTAGATGCACATGTAAATTAATCACTGAAATTTCACTCCTCTCGAGTTTCTCAAGGAAACCTCAGGCGAGGCTTGCCTTCAGAAAGGAAAACAAATGAAAAACAATTACTTATCAGGTGTGTAGGCTTAGGGAAAGTTTGTTGCATTTCTCACCCAAACACAATTCTATCCATTTATATGATTGCTTGCACTATTTATATGTACAACTATCGAACATAATGAGTATCTGACAATAACGAAATCCAAGGAGACGGTTCATTCATGTTGGAAGCAGAGTTTATGTGCATATTCGGGGTTTCAGGATAGGTATTTGATGGCACCAAATTCAAATATCAATAATAAAAAATTATTGTATTTTAAATTTGAATTATGTTAGGATGCCAAAAGTATATTCTAATCCCTCGATGTTGTAACAGCAACTCCCCCCTCCCCTCCCCTCCCTTTCTTCCCCTCCTTTCTTTAAAAGACAAAAATTGGCCCGCACAATTGCGTGTGGCTAAGCGTGTGTTACTTTTAACGTTCAACACGGTCCTTGTGAAATTTCCTCATTGCCACAAAAAAAAAGGGGGAAAGAGCTATAACGTGCAATCAATATCTTAAAATCATAAACAGAATTACTCGGTCCATATGGATCTATTCATGGGTGATGTCACAGGTAGCCACGACGCGCAATTTTGCCCCATGAAATCATTGGGGCCTTTAGTTTGGTGGGCATGCAAATATGTCCATGGGGTCCACAGATCGTCCTCATGCTGAAAATAACCTTGGCCTTCTTTCAGGCCTAAGCGCGCACTGCTGCTGCCAGCACTATCTGGTTGCACAGCGATGGAGATAAGGCTCGTCTTCGTCACAACAAAAGCAGGACATCTTTATGTTTGCTATCGTTAACCTGATCTCTTATCTTCAGCTCCTACTATTGGTCCAAGTTGAAGCAGAGAGGCCGTTATTTGGGGGTGTAGTGTGTACACCAGTGAGGTATCTGTCTGCACAGGTGTAGGACAAATTAATCTAGCAGGCCTGTTTCTTATTTATTTCAATTTATATATTTGATTTGGACAGAAAAGAAGGTGTCCTAATCGTAATAATTGCGGCTTTCAGAGATTGCGTCATCTCCAAGTTGAGATCTTTGAACGAGTGGTATAGCCTCAATTATGCTCCATGCATGTGTGACGCAACCAATTAGGGTTTCGATGTTGATGCTACCGTTTGTCATGACCTCGATTGCCCACTTAAACTTATCTACTGGAATATGCATTTTGATCACTAGGCACTCAGAGCCCCTATATATCTGGGAGCAAAGGATTGGAGAGAATGTATCAGGTTGTGCATGCATATTGCCTTAGTTGTTGATCTATATTATTATGTGCAGCAGTTGGCATGGCTCATCCATTTGGTGTGAATTCAAAACTTGCGAGTGTGATCATCCTAATAATGCATAAAACCTCATATCCATATGTCTGCCCATCCATGCCGGCCTAAAGTGCTGGTGCCAAAGGACGACCATATCCGAGTTGGCCTAGACGACAATATTAGGAGACTCAAAAAAATACATAATATCCATGCATAGATGGCATTGGTGTGGCCCGTTGCTTTGAAATATCAAAGATGGCCTATGTATAGATATATACTGTCTCTCAAGATGCTGGGTTATGAATAACGGCAGTGCAGGACCTACAATTTGACTTGGATTTGAGGTTAAAGAATTACCATCTTTTTTACACTTGCAGAAGTGTTGTGTATATATGTATGTACAATCGTACATTTCCTCTCATGTTAGTTCAAGACTTGCAGAATTTGTGTAGAGAAGCCGTCAAATATCTGAAGGAGAAATTTCAGACGTGTGAATGAGGAAGGTAAGGCAGGTACTGTATATGATATTCTGTTTTTTCTAATATTCAGTGAAGGCTTTTTTTATCTAATGAGTTTGGGCCATGGTTCCACAAACTAATAATGACCCTCCATCTATCTTCAATACCACCATGTCTCGCCACGTGCAATCACTACTGGAAACCAAAATAATCATGTGTGCCATGTATTTTTTTTCTATCGGTAGTAAGCAAACTAACATGTGTGTCATGTGTTTGGTAGGGATCCAGATTCTTGCAGAAATATTATTTCCATTCCAGATTCTTTCTAGAAATGTTTTTTCTAATGAAACGGGGTTACTTTGTAGAACCATTTGGCTAGAAATGGCTAGATTCTTCAAAATAAGAATTAGAATCAGACGAAACCATGATTATAGTTGTTGCTTTGAACTAGTGTGAAACTGAGAATCGGTTTCAAGTGCTTCTTTTCGAAACATTTCTCTTGAGGTGGCGTTTGGCAGTGATTCTAGAAATTCTACTGGTAATCTGAACGTCTTGTGGTGCTAAGGGCACCCTAGATTGGATCAGATGTATGAGAACACTAGGACAGCTAACTTTGAGATGGAGACTGGAGAGATGAACATAGAAGGGACCATGCCCCCACGCTGCTGGTTGACTGATCCCAGTGGGAAAAACGACAGAGCACATTGTGGAGTTAAGAGACTACTACTACACCAATAAGTGAGCACTGATTAAGTGACGAGGATTTTTGTATTTAGCCATCAGAGGCTCACAACCAACTAAACAAAGGGTTGCCTCAGCTATATATCAGGACTTCATCCTGGTAGCTTTATTTCTTTAGAAATAAAACAAAATTTAATGTTAAGGACAAGAAATCGTTCGAGGTTATCTCCATGACACAACGTATAATGTCTTTCATTAACTACTCGTGGTGTCGAGCATATAATATATATCTCTGATCAGATGTAAAAAAAATCTGGTGACTTATTAGTGCTCGTCCTAATCAAAATCTGACAAGCTCAAGCTGCGTATCATTACAATGTATTTGATTATGCAAGTGCTACCATATTGTACACTAATCAAGTTAGTGACTTAGTACATCATGCATACAGTAAAGTACATAAGGCTAGTTGAAACTTTGTTGGTCTTTTGCCCCTGTGCTTCACCTTAGCTGTGCAAGCTCTAATTCGGATCACTGCTGGCCTGGCTACATTTGTGTTGCTGACATAATGAGGGAATCATTTGCTCGGTCTTCGGTCTGCGGCCGGGCTACAATGGCGTTGATTTCTCTGTCCTGTTCAGATTTTCCAACTTTTCACTATTCATTCTAACTTTTCACTATTCATTCCAACTTTTCACGATTCCTTCCTCACAAAACACGTTTCCCAGCGAATGCTACAGTGTTTTTCTAAAGCTACATTGTTTTTTTCAGCTATCTGAACACAGCCTAAGTTGTTTTGATCTTTTTATTAGGATTAGGTGCTGAGTATGTTCTTTTCTTATTCTTAATGCTTATATCCTATACTATTTTCTTGGTGGTGGTGGTTCGTAGTTCTGTGCTACGAGGGTCTCTCGTAGCTGCGTCGTTGTAATTTTATTCCCTTAATGAAATATGTGTGCTCAAACACGGGCACGGAAAACAGATCACTTGCTACATGATGGATACATCCATTTCATTTTTATTTCCTCCTCCTTTTCTACGATGTTCCTTTCTTTTCCTTATTTTCAAACTGAAATAACTCTTGGCAACATACAGAAAAAAATAACTTAATATCTTAGCAGGTTGAGGAAACAAAAGAAACTGTTCATCGTAGTGTAGCTAGCCCGTGTTCTTAACTTCTGTTTCCGAGCCTTTTGACATAACTTTTACCCCATAGACGAGGAGTTAGGAGAGAACATTTCTATGTCCTTTACACGAGTGAGACACAAATCTTATGAAACAAAAAGGCAATACTACATTTGTGCAAGTGATGCAGTGACTTTCCTGGAAGCATCGATGCTGTGAAATTATTAATGTAAAGTAGCACATGCTTTATGCTTAAACCCGTTTGTGGACAAAATCTGAGGTTATGTCAGTTAAATTTTGTATTACAGGGGGGGAAAAGATGTCCAAGTGAAGAGACCAAGTTGTTGCATATATACATGATTTGTGGTCATGCGTGCATGTAGATGTATTCTTAACCTTTGAGAGGCTGGAATCTGGAACCAATGTATGCAAAACTTGGATCACACATTGGTGTCTTCTCTTCTACGTCGAACATCGGACGCGGGACGCCGCTCGTGGGCAGCAGTGGAAGATTGTTGTTTGTCTGCCTTTGGGCTCTTTTTCTGAAGAAGAAACCATGTCGGTCAATCAAAGTTGACTTAGGAAACCGTCTCAGCCATCCTTGTAAGATAGTCGTTGTTGATCCTCACACTAAGGACGGGTGGCTGAAGGGAAGCATCACTTGATAGCCGATAAGACGCCTAGTAGAAATTGGGTTTAACAATTTAGCAACAGAGAGTGTACTACATATATTAGGGGATGGAAGATTGAATGGAGCAAAGGGCCAGACAAGTAGTTGATTGACCGCACTGGGAGGTGCGGTGGAGCTAATAAGTGTGGTAGTTAGGAAACCGCGATAATGTAAAGTCAGCACCCATCAAGTGAACTAACAACGTGATGAATGGCGGTACGAGGAGAAGTTGGTATTGCGAAAGGACGACTCCTCTGCCATCTGAGGCTGCTATCTTTCTTTTTAAAAAATAAAATAAAATGCAGTGCTCGTAAGAAAAATAAATATTATTGGAATTTGTCTGAAAGACACATGAGGTCCAAAATTCTCTAGGCAATAAAGATATCTGCTATTTTTCCTAATCCAGGTCAAACAAGCTCAAGCTGTGAAGGGACATTATATGTGCTGTATTTGATTAATTCAGGAATTAGGAGTTCTGAAAAATTGTACTAATCAGGTTGAGCGTGTGATTTGGATTTTGGCACCTCAGCATATGCCAAAGTGCACAAGGCTAGCTAGTTGCACTTGATTGGCCTCCTACTGTCCTGATGCTTCACCTCATAGCTCTACAGCCTTTAAGTCACTGGCTACAAAGAATCCATGCTTTCTTTCTTCTTTCTATTCCTGAACAATTAGTTTTGTATCAACAAATTAGACCAACTTGGCGCATGCATGCGGTCTCTGTGGCTACAATGACCCTTCCTTGGTTGTCCTTTTATGGAAGTAAACAAATTCTCAGCTGGATACCAATTCTACCTTTTGACCAAAAAAAAAGAGAGTGCTAACATAGCTGAGCACTACTGACTAAAACAAATGCAAGTGCTTAAACAAGTTTAGCCCATGTTAGCTTCTGTTTCAGAGCTTTTTGACTACCTAGGAACTTTTAACCCATAGAGAGGAGCTAGCAGAGAACATTCCTTTGGCTTTTACTCGAATGAGCCACAAACTATAACATAAAGGCGACAGCTGGAGGTGATCGATTAAATGATGCAGTAATAAGTTTCCTTTGCTGGAAGCATATGTGCGGTGACACCGTCATTCTAAAGCAACATTGCTTAAGTTGCCGCGTGTGATCTTCGGTCATTTGTGCATGCATGTGGACGTGCTCTTAGCCTTTGAGAGGCTCCGAATCTAGATGGAACCCGTGAAGAACTTGGATCGCATATTTGTATCTGCATATTGGTATCATGTCATCTGCGTTCATGATTGAAGTCCGCTCATAATGCATCCTGATTCAATTCATGATGGGCTACGTTGCTGGCTTTGACTAACTTTGATCAGTTTTCTTTTTCTGAAGAAATGGTGTCCGTCAGTCAGACCTGAACCTCAGCCATCAGTGTGAGCGGCCGGAATCAAACGACAGTACCTGGTCTCATACGGACTGGGGCAGTCTCTATATGAAGCTTTTGGCATTCCATGAGGCATGAGCATGACCTTGGTACGATTGATTAAATAATACTCCATCCGTTATAGAATATATGACGTTTAGGATCATCAAACTAACTAATTTATATTTAAACTAATTAGTTTGTCATAAACAATATTTAATTATGAAGAGATTACTTTTGCTTATTATACACAGATAAAGGAAAGAGTTCAGAAACTTTTTGTACTATATGCAAACAGCCACAGCTGAATACTACTTACTGAACTTTTTCTTCTTTTCTTTTATAAGGGGAAAATACTATCCTCCAAAAAAAGAGAAGAAAAAATCATCAGTGTATATGGCCCAGTGAACTCAGCTCATGTTTTTTTTAGCAAAGTCAACTCAGCTCATGTGTTCTCTGATCGCACAGCAAGGGCTGCCAGCTCTCCCACTCGCAGCAAACAACATTCATTCGGGACTCGGCCCATAAGAGCTTTGACAGGCCTGCAGCCCAACAGTTTATGGGCTTATCAGACCTTATCAGGCTCATCTTTCCTAATCTAACAACAGTTCCCATTGGTACAAACTTTCAAATTTCGTGGAAGCCTTTATGCATTTCAAATACTATCAGATGGCATCAGACACATTTCATGTATCAAATACTCCCCATGTCGATCTCTATTGGACTTTCTTTTAGGGGGGAACAAAAAAAAGGCAACTCATCAGACCCTTTTTCTCGGTGCTCTGTTTTCCAAACTGTTGGCTCTGTTTTCTTTTAGTTTCAAACGACGCATCGCCGCGCGCCCGCGCTCCTCTGGATGCACCCGTCCAGTCAATCGAGACAAGCCTCAAACGACGCATTGCTCTGAAAAAGGTAAAAGCGTATTTTTCATGCCTCCCGTATGACAAGAGTGTGACTTTCATCTTTTATGTATTAATTGAAGCAAATCAACACTTTAACTAATCAAACCAGCACACTAATCATCTCTTTCTTTGTATATAAGTGATTGAATATTATATGCAGCATAGACGTCGGGTCATATAATGCCAGACCACACGCACGTGTAGTTCTATATGATTTTTCATTAAACTTAAATTTTTAGGATAATCAATGTAGAGTAATTTTAAAATGTAGGATTAACATAAATGTTTTTCTTTACTTTTTCATAAAAAACTAAATGAGTGAATGACTCAATACTTAAGTAAAGGTAATTGATAATTAAGTTGAGACACAAATTTCATAAACAATAAATGTTGGAAAAAGCTATGAAAAATAAAGATAAATGAAGCACATAGATGTAAGAAAGAAATATGTGATGTTGATTTTAACAAGTATACGGTAGCATGGATTGTTAGTATGCAAGTGAGATGGTTAGAGGGCTTAAACTATTGTCAATGGACACTAAGTTGTTGGTAAACCGAGGGTAGGATGATTGGTGCACCAGTTTAGTTACTTAAGGGGTTGATTTGCACCACTAAAAACATTAAGGATGAAAATCAAAACCCCGACAATACTTGAAGGATGAAAAATATGCCTTTTTTTCCCTGAAAAATGGCACGACCAGGTCCTAACTCCTCTCCACAGCCATCAGGCACAAAATCCTCTCCAATCAGCCATCAGCGCCTCCTTCGCGCGTGCCCTAGGCCGGTTCTATGTCTTGGCTGGCCGCCCTGCTGGCCTCGGGCGACCACAACGATGGGATGGTTGTTGGAACGGCCCAAGATCAGCAGCTGGCACAAGAACACGAACTCACGTGAGAGGCAAACTAGCAAGCACACAGAGAAACTAGCACTGGCACGGGAGGTGTTGAACACACACGAACAATGGTGACCATCTCGCTTCTGTGTGCACTGGCGATGGCGCCGACATGGGCACATGGCGTCTGCGGTGCCCGTCGCCGACATCGCCGGCTCACTCTACAATTGCACTCGCTCCAAGCGCTCCTTCCTCACGCATCTCCGACGTGCCCTCTGTCGGACCCGACGTCTGCCGCCGAAGCAGGACCAGGGTTCCCCTTAACGAACCGGACGGCCGAACCGCCGCCCGGCGGTAGCGGTAAACCGGTCCGGTTGGACCGGTTACCCGTGGAAACCGAACAAATTCGAATTTTGAATTCAAATTCGGTTTGACCGGTTAGCCGGACGGTTTGACTGGTTAGCCGGTCGGTTTGACCGGTTTTTTCTTTTTCTTTTTTGATTTAACTTGTATTTGCTAAAAAAAATATCAAATGAGCAAATATTTGAAAACTTTTTACACCAATAGATTACACACACCTTGAAGTATTTTTAGGAATTTTTACGACATTTTTCTATTTTTAAATTTAAATTTGAAAATTTTGAATTTCTACCGGTTCAAACCGCCCCGAACCGCTACCGGTCCGGGGCGGTTTGGTCGGGAACCGGTCAAACCGGACCGGTTCCCGACGGTTCGGGGAACCCTGAGCAGGACACGTTCTACTACATGATCGTCGGGTGCCGAGGCCGTGTGGCCGATGACGAGCTGGAGCCTGGAGCGTGCCCCTGGTTTTCGTGTTCTGTTCCATTACTTGTTCATATAAACCAATTTAAACACATTCAGCATTTTGGTCAGCGAAAGCATGTCACTGTTTTGAAACCGAAACCATGGCAGCTTGTAATTTCTGAACGTGCTCTGCTTTTGCTCCCAGCTGCAGTAATAATTAGAGTAAGCATATACTAGTTAATATATCACCTTTCTGAGCCGAGCCGGTTGCAAGCCGAGCAAGCTAACGAGCATCGAGCATTTGGTCTAAACCTAAGCAAGTCATCACATGTTGTAGAACAGGTTATGTTTCATTATTGAAGAAGCTCGGTTGGTAGTAGGAGTTTTGTGCCTTTCTCATCTTGTGAGCATCGAACCTTTGGGTTGAAGGATCTATGTTCAGGGGAACTTTTGCCACTTTTTGGAGATTTTAGCTCTGCCAAGTTTGTCATATAAATTTTTTTTTTTACATATACTTGCTTTGTTGCCTTTTTATTTTTGCAGATTCGTTGTTTCAATATTTGGAGTGCTATTTAACCAGCTTATCATGTTCAGTTCAGCGTCACTACAAACTGTAATCAAGCCTTAATGGTTTTATTGTCATGCAGACGTTTCAAGTACTGGTAATGCTTTTACTTGAATAATTCACCTCAAAGCTATTCCCTTGTTTGGTTCCTGTGTGACTGTTAACTGAATGTCTTCCCCACCCTCATCCTGGACGGTGCGAGCAAGGTGACATTCTGGTACGCTATGAAGGTGAGCTGAAACTGTGGGCGACACAGCCAGTTTTACTGACTGCAAGTACAGCCTGCCGTTTGCCAACATCTGATGCCATGCATGGATCCTAGACTGTCCGGACGATCCAGCCCCTCCTTCCCGGTTTTACACTTTTACAGCTACAAGCGGCAATGTCACGGATGAGCGATGACCAGTGTGGTTCACAACAAGAGGCTGCCCAATCGCGACTCCACAGTCCACGCCTCTCCATCTGCAACAGCAAGGTCCGCATGAACTGAAGTCTGAAGCCGTCCTTGAAATTCCTTTCCAACTCTTCTTGCTAGTCGCTACGAATGCAGTAGGTACGCTCCAAAACCGTGATGCTTCCAGAACACCAGAATCGAGCCCGTGACCCCCGCGAAGATCAAAGTCCGTGCCTTTTTGTTGTTATTAATCGCTGCGCGAGCGGAGCACCAAAAGTGTCCAAACGCCATTCACATGCCCTTGTTTCATGTGAGTTGGAGGTATGTCCGTATGTGTACTCACCATATCCCTTTCAGACGGCAGCAATTCAGCATGCCCTACGCCGCTGACAGCTTCACATTTCCCTTGTTCATCTCCCAACCGCCTGACGAGTGTTCTGAATCTTCAAAATACAGTTACAGCTGAGTTGCCAGTAATGTTTTATCCCTCGTGGTGCTGGATGACATGTGGGGTCAACAAAGGTAGCGGAGTTTAGAGGGCCCACATGTCAATAGATGGTTTGAATTTTTTGTTAGAGATATGTCATGACATTTGGCATATGCCACCCGACACGTCATCAGCTGAAAAATGGAGGTGCTACTGTACTTTAGAGAACGGAATATAAAGCAGGAGTTGAGGCCTATCAGCTCTTACAGAAGCTCACACATGACATGAGCTCTTCTTTGCCGCCATGAAGAAGCCAGGAGTGTCTCTCGCGTTGGAGATCCTGGTGTTGCTAGCCGCTCTCCTTTGTGGCGTACAATGCCAGAGCTCTCAGGGCGGCTCTGGTGGCGGCGGCGGCGCAGCGAACCTCACAGTGGTCGGCGCCGTGTTCTGTGATGCCTGCTCCTCCAGCTCCTTCTCCAAGAACAGCTACTTCTTGCCAGGTACCATTTGCATATGTCAATTGCATTATAAAATATGCAGAGTTATTTACCTCCTATTGCCTGGGACATGAAGTATCTGTATACCTGAAAAAAATTCTGCTTGTTCTTCCTTGTTTGGAATTATACTTGTACTGTTGCTGTACATGGTGCTCTTTACCGATTAACCATTGATTTTATTTTCAGAACTTCAATTTGAAACGTTTTTTTTTTCTCTTTTGCAAGGACATACTCTGTTTTATAATTGGTATTGCACACTCTGTTTTAATTGCTGTCAAACCTAACTGTTTCTTTCTATTGCCTTCACAAGCGTTCTCACTGACGGTTTGAACATTGAGACTCAATCTTATTTTAATATTTATTACCATTTATAACTTACAGAATTTAAATCTATCTCTTTGCAATAATTGTGGAAGAACCATACGCAAAACAACTTGCAAGCCATGGCCTGGCCTCAGCTGCATTATCATTCCACTTCCACTACCCAACAAGATGCTATCGATACTGTCATGTTTCTTTGATATGATATATCCATTTAATAATTTTCAAATGGGTGGGTTTCAACCCGACCATTTTATATCAATGCATTCAGGTGGGGATTCTATCCCCACCGGTGACCATTCAAAAAAATAATTTTCAAATTATTGGCTTCAACAGTAATTCTTTGTATTGGAATTGATCACTGCATCCGGTTAAACATCAATTTCACTTTTTGTTTTCCTTCTCCATTCCTCAGGCGTGAAGGTCAGACTGGACTGCATGATCAAAGTGAACTCGAATTCCAAGGAGGAGATCAAGATCACGGCGGAGAAGGTGACCAACAGCTACGGCGCCTACCAGCTCGACATTCCGGCGATCGACGGCTTCGAGTGCGCCGCCGGCGGCGCCACCGCCGCCGAGTCCTTCTGCCGTGCGGCGGTGCTCGACAACCCCTCCGAGCTCTGCAACGTGCCGGCCGTCACCACCACCGCCGGCCACATCTCCTTCCCGACCAAGGACCCGAGCTCCTGCTTCTACAGCCTCAACTCCCTCTACTACCGCCCCGGCAAGCCGCCGGAGCCCGCTGCTCACTGCGGCGGCGGTGGTGGCGGAGTGTCGCCGGAGCCCGCTGTGGTGAACACCTCCCTGTTCTACTGCCCGCCATGGCCATGGCCGCCGATCCCCTTCTGCACGCCGCGGCCATGGCTCCCTCCCATCCCGTTCTTCACGCCGCCGCCGCAGCCGTGGTTCCCGCCCATCCCGTTCTTCACGCCTCCTCCGCCGCCGCCGGCGTTCCCGTTCTTCCCGCTGCCGCCGATACCGTTCCTCACGCCGCCGCCGTCGCCTCCGCCGCCGGCGTTCCCTTTCCGGCTCCCGCCATGGCCATGGACGCCGCCGTCGCCTCCGCCTCCGCCGCCGCCGTCGTTTCCGTTTCCTCATTTGCCGCCGATCTTTGCAACTCCATCCCCGCCGCCGCCGTCGCCGCCGCCGCCAGCGTTCCCGTTTGTGTTACCGCCGCTTCCACAGCTACCTCCCTTGCCGCACTTGCCGTCGCTGCACCCACCGCCGCCGCCTCCTCCTCCGCCGCCGCCTCCTCCTCCGCCGCCGTCATTTCCTTGGCCTTTTCCGCCATTACCTTTCTTCCCTCCAGGTTCGTCAGGGCCATCTCCTCCACCTGCAAGGAAGATTTCTCGGAAAGATCCAAGCACTTGGTCTCCTTCCGAAAATAAGCCTTAAATAAAGTAAATAATTAGAAGGATAATGTGCAAAAGACTGCTTGGTATATGAATTTTCTTTTTATTTTTATATCCACTGAGCTGTATGAACACGAATGTAAGTTTGCGCTATACATATAAATGCAGAATTTCTAGGTTCTAAACATAGAGACTTGTATTGTATAGGCCTTTCACCTTTGCACAATGCAAAGCCGTGGTAGCTTTCTGAGTTGCTTTGTCAGTCTGCAATCAGGACAAGCCTAATGCAAGCTAACAAAACTAAGGGTGCGTTTAGATTCAAAAAGATTCCCCAAAAAACCACTATTCATCCAACTTTTCCCTATTCATCCCACCTCTTTCACTCACATAACACTATTCATCTACAGTGTTTTTTTGGTGAACAGTGTATTTTTGGGGAATCTTTCCCCAATCTAAACACACCCTAAGTAGCCTGAGCTAAAAGTGCCCAGCCACGTAGATAGGAATTTGTGAAGCTAACAGTATCCCATCCGATTAGTACCTCTGTTAGAAAAAAAGCTGCATCTACTTTACTGTGTGGTCCATATACTTTTTCCTAGTGCAGTTGTTGTTCCTATGAGACCTTTAGGCCGGGTTTAGCTTTTTACATCTTATTTATCTTCCTCACAGAACATGCATCCCCAAAAATTCATATTTCCCCTTTCCTATTCAACCCCCTCACATAACACGCATCCCAGAAAGAAAAAATACTTTTCACCCACCACAACTAAACACGGCCAAATTGACGTGGAGGCTCAGGCACCCGGCCAGGGTGGAGCGATGGGCATAGCCTCAGAGCTCCAAGCTGAAGTCAGAATGTGAAGCCCTCAGCTAGTGAAACGTAATGTGGTCATGCACAGAGAGAGGGAGAAAAAAAAATTTTGAACTTGCCTTTTGATATTTGTGAAAAAAGAATATAGGTCGAATTTTTATGTTTTCCATGGAAATATGAAAGTTTAAAATGTGATTTTATATTGTAGTCGCTGTCGTCATCTGGGGTTTAGAGCTTACACAAGGATGGATGAGAATGTTCCGATTTGAGCAGAGAGGGTGGCGATTTTGACTACTACTCCATCCCATAAAAAGAGTGTTATTTTGGTGTTCGTGCCGTGAGTTTGACTAAGTTTGTAGAAAATAAGTGCAACATTTAAATTTTTAAATAATTTTTATAAAAAACTAGATTAAAATATCTATCTGATAATGTTTATATTGTACTATAATTTTTAATATATTATTATATATAATTGACCGAAGAGTTTTTTCAGTAAGTGCAAAAGACAATTATTTTAGGACGGAGGGAGTACCTGTGTGTTGTGTGTGATCCACAGAGCATCAGCGAAGCCTTGGCCCAATTTCACATGGATTCTGCCCACAGCCTGCGTGGTGGCCGCTGGGCCACTTGAGCTCTTTCGCGCATGCTATGGGCCATTTTAAGCTTTGAGATGGCCCAATAGCAAGGGAGCTGTTGCACACGATGACACGACGCACACAGGCTGCTTGTTTTGCTAAAAAAAAACGTTACAAAAGTTTTGCTGTACCCTCCCATTATGGGCATGGTCTTATTGATCCGCTTACAGGCTGAGCAAAAAGGAGCAACGTTTTTGAACAAAAAAAATAAATTATGGCTAGTTTGAAGTTTTGTTCAATAAATTCATTCATGCTTTGAAACATACTCCATTCAACTTTCAGTGGAAAAGACACGTGCTTCATCTCTAGGACGTTTCTCGTTGAAAGAAGTACCGTGTAGCAACTTCTCCTCCAAACAAAATTTGTGCACACTCCTGTACATCGCTCACTTGAAAAAAAAAACCTTGTATTTTCATGTGAGTGATGCTAATTAATGTACTAGCGCAGATGCCATATGGTTTGGTGTCCATTTACAGGTAATTCTGTATGCTCTCTGGCTCTGCTCCATCGTTTGCAGAGCTGTTCCAGAGTTCATATATGTTTGGTCTATTCCTTTTTTTTTAGCAAAGTCTAATTCCTAATTAGTTGCGTTGTACTAGTGTAGAAAGGGACCCACAGGCCCAACAATTCGCATATTTTGGACTTTGCAAATATAATGTCCCACACGCACGTACGCGTGGGTGCAACACGCACGCATGTGTCGTTGCACCTTTATGTCCATCCCCTGGTCGAGTCTTTTCTGCTCGTGTCGTGTGGAAAGGAGGGTCCGGTCCATGTCAAACTCCATCTCATCCCATTCACATCGATCAGAGGCAACTCACACACTCGTCAATGTTCGTTGTATGTGCTAGTGCCACTGCTGCGTAGTAAAGCTCTAAAATGTGTACAAGTACAACGTATAGTTACAGATACAGGAAGGAAATTACAGTACCATACTTGCCACTCCTTGGATTCACAGTTCTCAGCCGTAAATTTGCTGAGGAAACAAAATTCGAGCAACAAACTTTCCATTCAAACTCAACGATCGAGCTAGATATAAGCATGAGCAAGAAACAACAGTTCATCTCCGTCCGTCGATCGACTCGTCCTTTCATGTTCATGCTACTGTCTGTGCGGACAAATTCGACTTTTTCCTAGAGATTCGCTCGCCGCTATCGGTTCTCGCTCCAGCAGTGCACTGCGCTGCATGCAGTGGGAAAAGATGGGCAAACGCATGCAAATGATGATTTGATTAGGGCTGCCTGCCGGCAGCACATCGAAAATGATTAGCTTAACGTCATCCGGATGGATCAGTATATCATTATCATGGCATGGCATCTGCAGGCACATATAAAGCCGCATCTTGTCTTACCCTAGGTTTGTAGGATCATGATCAATTGACCATGCATCTCAGGTGCTAATGGTAAACTAATCCGTTAGTAAAAAAGCATGGTGTTGCGTGGCGTCAACCTATTAGACTTGCCCATTGTTGCCTCTTTGTCGTGTCTTTTGATTGAACGTTTGTCAAAGAAAAAATACAACTACTACTGTACTAGTGTGACCACTAGAGTACAGGGTATTACACATTTTGCTTGTCTCGCCTTTTGGGCTAGTCACACTACACGAGGCCTTGCCACGTGTATCAAGTCGGGCAAGGCAGATGCCAGGACAGACTATAGAGGACGCTGGGAGGACTTTTTGGTCAAGTTCGCTAATTTTCACTAATTTTTCACTAATTTTCTGATCACATTTTCTTTTTTCACAGACACGTTTACCAATACACTATTTACACCTCTAACTTTCTCCAACTTCTCCAACTAAACAAGGTCTTTGATTCATGGTAACCAATTTTTCTGATCAGATTTTGGATTTTGCCATGACTGAGAAATGATTCGAAAGTACTGCAGCGGGAAAAAAAAAACATACAGATACCACTGCGGCACGCATCTCTCCTCTCTCGGCTCTCAGATCCTCCCTGCACAAGATCTCGACCAGATTCTTGCTCAGATGCTATACTAGCAGACTGCAGTGGCATCGCAGCAGGACGCGAAGCGATTGACAGACTGAAGTGATTGAGCGCAATCCTGGTCGCTCATCTTTCTCGGCGCCTGGTCGCTGCGACGAGCACGAGGCCCCGGAGGTACACAAACCATGCAAGGTTTTTCACACACGGCAGCAGAAAAAGCGGTGCCTCTTTTTCTGTACTTGGACCAAAGCTTGCAATTGCAACCGCTAAAGTGTGAAGCCTGTCTCGCACCCTTTCGTGCCGTGCGTGTACCTGCTTGCAGATTGCCAACCCTTTCGTGCTCGTCTCACACTCTCAGCAGTCAGCAGTGGTGGCTTCCTAGTAGCCGCTTGAATTTCTATGCTTGGTTTGGGAAATTTGCTCCATTCCGTGCGAATTTGCACCCCCTTTAAAAACATATTTTAAAAGCCATACGTGGCATGCACTACCTTGCGTCCAATACTCAAATATCGACGACGCCTTGCAATACGGCCACAAGAAATCGATACCATCAAGGATTAAGTAGTGAAATAGTGCTGTCGAAAGGGATTAACATTGTAAAATTGCACCTTGCTTCTAGTAGAATCATCAAGAAAGAACTCCAAAGTACCACTCAAGTATAGTAAAGTGCAATTTACCCCCCTAAAGCTCTTCATGATTTTTTTCTCCATACACACATTGTATAATTTAATATTTTACATGGTTGTAGGCTTGTAGTGGGCATCATATCATATTGTATGTCAAAAAAAATATTATGAATTTACATTATTCTTTTTTGTATAATATACTATCCCATGAATTAGTTTACTAATTAAATGCCCCCCCTATTACAATCATAATAAAAATTCATGATGTGATTTTTGTAACATATGTTACGATGTTTGTTACTACCTTCTTTTCAAATTATAGGTCATTTTAATTTGGACCGCTTGTTTTATTCAAAAAGAAAATTATGAAAATATGGTCAAATTTAATTTTTGGAGAACTTCGGTTAATAACAAGCCATAACAAAAAAAAATGTAAAATTTTGGACAATCTTTTGAATGGGACGAGTGGTCAAACTTGGGACTGAAAAAAAATTAAACAAACTACATTTTTGTATGGAGGAAGTATCATCTTGTCAAATTTTATCATAACACCCAAAATGTACATGGAGAATTAAATAAAGATAAGTTGTATGGGTAAACTAAACCAAGTACAATAGTCAAGCGAATAAACTGAACCAAAAATAGTTTATTCAGACAGCCTATGCTTAGGAGTGATTTGGATTTTTTTTTTCCAATTATCAACGTACCCACTTCTTGTTGCCCATATGTCTTGTCAGAATTCCTCTAGAATCAATCTACTAGTTTATAGAGCATTATTCTTTGTTTCAATAAAGAAAATATCTTTGTGCACTACGGAGATGTTCCATCAGTGTCCAATTGTGTGCGTCTCTGTCTACAAATTCTGTTTGAACTTGTGAATTTCAAAATACCAAGCATGAAACATGGAAAACAAATGTCTTCGAAAATGATTACATAATGTATATTAAAAGATTAAGTGGATCATATAAAAATGTTTTTGTAGCATTAGTGGGTAATATTTCTAATATACGAGACATATATACTCATCTTGCATGTTGCAAAATTGAAGATCTCTGCTATACCTGGGAATAGGGTGCCCTGTTCTCGTGTTGACAAGATAAGAGTATACATGTTGCTCCTGAACCCGAATAAGAGTAGCATAAGGGCATGTTTAGATTGTTACCAACATCAATCTTACGAAAAAAATAGTTAGCCAATAAAATTTGGGTGCAGTTTGGTTTACAGCCATACGTTGGTGTGCCAAAGAAATTTCAGATGAAACCAAATTCATACGAAAAAACGCTCATCATATGAGAGCGTATGGCTTAATCCTTTTATAGATATTAACAAGGTATTGAAATATACTTCTCTTTTTTTTAAAAAAAAAAAGGTATTTGTATTCATCCAAGAGGAAGAACGGCCGGATTGGAGCTTGCAGTTGATCTTGTATAATTCCCCACCCTCATCACTCTCTCTCCGTTTATGCATCCTGAAATTGGTCCACACTAGTGAGAACACGATTGAACCGTGATTTTGATGAACTCTAATCATTACTATTTTTGCGCAAGTTTGATCCCTAGCGCTACAAAATTACGTACCAAGTGTACAACACGCTCGCGTAGTGCGCGCGCGCGTGTTGTTTTCCGCTTGCGGGTGGTGCACCACCTGGAATGAGGACACGGACTGGTGGTCACTCGAGTAGCCCTCGTGCGGACGGACGCACCTGCGCAGGCGCAACCAGCCACGGACGGAGCTGCCGTACGTACCCATGCAAACGTGGCCGCACCGCAAGCCAAGGAAGGCGGCCTGGCCACGATCGGGTCTCGCCCGGGCCTAGTACACGAGACGAGGGTATAGCATAGCATAGCATGATCCCTAGCGCCAGATGGCATGCAGCGCGGCGTGCAGAGCAGAGGGAATTAACTCGGGGCCGGGGCCGTCCCGAGGCCCAAGCCGTCTGCAACGCATGCTGCAGTGCCTGGACGATTGATGGATCCGCACCCGTACCCCTGCTGCGCCCGCGCCGATCTTTGAACCATCGTGCAGCGTGCATGCTTTGTAGGAGTAGTCACGGAGGGTGCGAGCAGCCAGGGCAAACCATGCATCCTGGAAGAGTAGTGACCGACCTCAACAAATTCGTATTCGTTGGCCCTGCTAGGGGGGCTGGAGCAAACCCAAGAGGTGCCCGTTCCAGCGTGCCACGGCCCGTTATGACGACGGATCCGTTATAACAATGCGTAGCGTAGCACACTAGTAGCACGATCTTTCAATTCATTCAAATCTACTCTGGCCATCTGTGGCAGAACCGCCCAATTTAAACTGGCTCAAGTGCGTCGAGCCACCTTAACTCAGGATAACTCCGCACGCACTTCAAACAGTTTAAACCCGGTAGTCTGTCGAGTGTCCCCGGGACATCCCGAATCATCCACTGACAACATTTTCTTAACCAAAGCTTAGGATCTTTTACCGAGTTGGAGATAACATAACAGGCATTACCTTTTTACGTGCATACGGAAAGGTACGAAATATTACAAACCGAGTTTTGAAATAACCTTAACGACAAACTAAAGTTCTAAGGTCCAAGATACAACTAGATTTATACAAAAGGAGTAAAGTAGAACTAGATACTTCTAACATCTAGAGTCATCCGGGACCTCTGATGCTCTAGGACTTCTGGTTCTCCTCCTCGGCTTCGGGCTGCGGAATCTCCTCTGAAAAACAGCAAGGGAAGAACCCTGAGTACGAAGGTACTCAGCAAGACTTACCCGTCTTACCAAAGAAAAGACTCTCAAGGAGAATGATTAGGCTTTTGGTGGTTATTTGGCTGACTTGACCTTTGCGGAAAGAGCTTACTAGTAATGAGTCCTTATAAAGCAGTTTTATTTCAGTTAAGTATTAGCTACTCAACTAAGTGGTAAATACCTTTTTCACTCAAGTGATACTAGGTCCAAACAGCATTTTGAATCACTTTCATGTAATAGTTCAACTTGTTTCCTCTACGATGTTTAACACCTGATCAAGTGCACTCATAACCAAGAGTAGTGTTGATCCGGATCCATATACATCCTGCAGGAGATACCTAGCCACCAGTTACGTACAGCTGCGCCAGCTGCCCGCAACAACCTTTCAATCAGTTGGACCAAAAACCGAAAATATCCTTACCCGAACCCGGGAACGCATCCCCACGTGGGCCCCACGTCTGGCGACCACCCCGTGAGTTCCAGATGACGATCCCGCCTTTCTCCGACCCAGCAAGCACCGGTAAGCGATATTTCCAATTCATGAGCCAGCTAATCTAGTTGGCTTTACTGGCCCCATTACCCAGTAAGCAACCAGGTAGAATCACTTGATCAAACAGGTAAACAACGGATCGGTCCTTAGTGACTTTTGTTAGTAGGCAGAGCTAAGGATCGAACCTGTCAATCCACTCTATCATCCTCTGCCCACTCTCTCTTTTCTTATAATCTCATGCATGATTCATCTATGATTAGTGAAAACCTAGATCAATTCCTTTAATTATAAACCTGGCAAGGCATAGCTAAGCAGATGTGGTCTAATCCATTTACTTACTTGCCCTATCAAAGGTAATGCTATCAAGGAGTAGTTCATGCATCAAGGGTTTGCATTCAACTCCTAACCTAATGCACACATAAAGTCATAATCTTTGGACTCGTGATCTGTTGAAATAAAGTAGGTAAAGATGCATCCGGGGCTTGCCTTGGGTTTCAAAAAGATTAGCAGTCTCGACGGCTTCCTGAGACTCCTGAGCAACCAAGAAAACCTCCTCGTACGGCACTGGGTCGTCCGAGAAATCCACGTATTCCACTTCCGAAGTTTCCGACTCTACATGCGATGCAAGTTAGTGATGAGAAATGCAAAAGTTTGAAAACATAGCACAACACCACATCTCGATACAGTTGCAAGCCAACAAAGATACCTAGACCTTTCCCAAAGAAAAAGTTATTTTATAAAGTGGGTAAATTAATCCTTATTTATTTTATTGATTTTATTAAGAAGAGTTGCTAAGGATGCTCAAATTATTTTCTACACAAACCTAACCCTTTATTTACCTATAAAAGTGCTTATAAGACCTAAATCCTATTTTAGAATATTTTTAGCATCATTTTAGCCATTCTTAATAATTATTTTCTAAGATGGTGTTATTATTAAATTCTAATTACTACAAACTTAATGGTTTAGCATTTTTATCAAATAAAGGAAAACCTAAGGAAATTATTAAAATTTATTTCACATTTTTCTGATTTCTCTATAATTTTCTAGAATTAAAACAGTGAATAAAAATAATTTAAACTTATTTCTAAAACTTAAATGGTCTTTTTACAAAAACCCCCCCGGCTTTCCTTCTCTTCCCCAGCGAAGCCCCTGCCCACGCGGGACAGAGTCCCCGCGCGGACCGAGCGCCTCGCCGGAGTTGACCCCGCACGCTCGCCGGCGGCGAGGTCCTCCGACGATCACAACTAGTCCTAGGGCCTATTTACACCCCCGCGCATCCATTCTAGGACTAAGCTTGCTCGGAGAACCCTAACCCTAGTTCCCCCGCGGCACGGCGGCGGAGCTCCGGTGGCGTGCCGTACTCCGGCGAGCCCACCGCAGCAACCGAGCTCACGACTGACGCACCAGCCTCACCGCGACTAGAGACAGCTTACGCGCAACCCTAGCGACCCCGCGGGACACTACACCCCCGAGCGCACTACGCCCGGCCATGGCGGGAGCACGCATGGCGCATACGGCGGCGAGCTCCTAGCGGCGCAACGACGACGAGACGAACTATGACAGCTACCCTACGAGCATCAGTGAACCCTAACGCACCTAACGCGCACCCAAGCTCGGCCGGAGGAGGCCTGAGCAACGCTGCAGCCGTGCGGCTGCCATGGCGGAGGAGCTCCGCCGCGGCGAACGCCGTTCCCGGCTGTGAAAGCGTCGCGACCTGGCTACTAAGCTCTTAAGCACCTGGCTTGACCCAAGCACAACCTCACTACACTCCCCAACCTCAACTTCAAGAACTGTAAAAGCAAGAACACGGCAAGGGTCCTTACCCCGGCGTGCACGTCGACGGTGAGCTGCGAAACGGTTTACGCCGGGCGTTGGAGCAGTGGAAACTGAGCCAGAATAGGTGGAATCAAACTAGGAGACCAAGGCGAAGTTGATGGTGGCTAGAGACAGCGCGGAGTGGCTCAAACGGCGGCGGCAGCACTCCGACTCAACGGCGGCGAGGAAGAGAGCAGAGGATCAGAGCGGCAACAGGGGAGGAGGAGAGGCCGATGTCGAGCTTTATCAACGGCCGAGATCACCGTGGCGTGACACCTCCAGCTGCGACGCCGCTCGAGCTGGCTCCTACCGCGACCGACGCGTGGCCGGTGAAGTGGGCCGCCGCTCGACGCCGGCAGCAGCTTGCTTGCCATGACGTCAGCTTTTCCCCAATTGAGCTCCATTTGCACCGAGATTGAAGCTTCGATTTCTCCCAATTTCATATGGCAAGACCAAAAACTCCCAACATGAGACTTGTAGCTGGATCCTTCAATTTCATTTCTTATTTTGACACTTCCTTCATCCGAGCTCGAATTGGAGTCGAATTTGAACTCCAAAGTCACTGCTGCAATTTCCCCCAATTTTCAGAACCCTAACTGAATTTCACAAATTACTCTCAAAACTTGAATAGAACATGCCTCTGGTGCTGAAGACAAATTTGAAATTCAACTTCAGTAGAACAACTTCCTAATTGGAAGTTTTTGCAGAAAACTTCAAATTCAAACTCAATTTGCACGAATTCGAATCTGCTGTCAATTACACTGAAATTTCTGAAAACCTAATCTGACTGATTTTCTTTTGTGTTTTTCTCCTTGATCCAGACCGTTTCTGAGTGTGACCCAAAAACAAAAGTTGTTCTTCATACATTCCTTAACAACTTTGTTTAAGACACCTTGGCCGTAAGAACCTCAGATCTACCATGAACTTAACCTGAAGATCGCTGCTCATTATGAAAATTCAGCCGAAAAACGGACAAGTCCTGAAAACGGACAAGTCCTGTTGTCGGACGGTGAATAGTGCATTTTCTCCATTTTCTTCTCCCATTTAATTGAAGCATTCTTTCTCCAATTTTTCTTACTAGTGATGGCCAAGTAAGTTGATAAACTTATAAACTTCATCGAGAAATCCTTGGGTTCTCAAAATTTTCAAATTTGGCCCATTTGTTGACTTTGGTCAACAATTCTTCTTTTCTCTTTTTCTTTTTCTCTTTAAACATTTTCACTTAACCAAACATTCATACCCAAGTGCATAGATTAAAAAGGGTGGGATGTTACAGCCCTTCCCCCTTAAAAGAATCTCGTCCCGAGATTCCCGTAGTGATAAAGTTCCAGGTTTGACAATGGAAAGGATAATGTGTCATTACCCAAAGTCTTTACTTTCTTCATAAGGCATGGAAATATCAAGTCTATCTTACATATGTACAAAGACTTTCCTTGTCACTTACTTAAACAACTCGGGGTACTGGGAAATTAAATATGACTCTTGTTCCCAAGTAGCCTCTTCGGGAGTATGGTTACCCCATTGTACTTTATAAAACTTGATACTTCTTGCTCTGGTATCCCGGGTCTTTTCATCCAAGATTCGAATTGGCTTCTCTCCATAAGTCATATCGGAACTTAACTCCACTTGAGTATCATGGATAATCTTGGCTGGTACCTGCAGACATTTCTTAAGCTGGGATATGTGGAATACGTCATGCACAGTCGACAGCTGTGGACTCAAAGCTAGTCTGTAGGCCACGGAACCTTTTCGTTCCAGAACCTCATATGGACCAATATATCTCGGAGCTAATTTTCCTTTTACTCCAAATCTCTGAAGTCCCTTCATAGGAGATACACGTAGATAAACGTAATCTCCCACCTTGAATTGCAAGGGTGCTCTTCTTTTGTCAGCATAACTCTTCTGTCGTGATTGAGCAATCCTTAAGTGCTCACGAATTTGAGCGACTTTATGTTCGGCTTCTTTAACAAGATCCGGCCCAAAAGTGAATCTTTCCCCAGCTTCAGTCCAATTTAACGGTGTTCTACACCTTCGGCCATACAAAGCTTCAAAAGGTGCCATTCGAATACTGGACTGATAGCTGTTATTGTACGAGAATTCGGCCAGATGTAAGCATTCATCCCATTTCTTAGAGAAAGTCAACACACATGCTCTTAGCATGTCTTCCAAAATTTGGTTAACTCGCTCTGTCTGCCCTCCGGTTTGTGGATGATAGGCAGAACTCCGAATTAAGGTGGTACCCATTACTTGATGTAGTTGTTCCCAAAATCGCGACACAAATTGTGATCCCCTATCAGAAGTAATAGTTTTGGGTACCCCATGCAAGGATACAATCCGTTCCAAGAACAATTCTGCATACTTCTGTGAGTTATATGAAGTCTTGACCGGTACGAAATGAGCGGACTTAGTTAACCGATCAACAATAACCCAAATGGAATTATATCCTCTCGATGTGGTAGGTAAGCCCACGATGAAGTCCATGGAGATATCCTCCCATTTCCACACAGGAACGCTTAAAGGTTGTAACAACCCTGCAGCCTTCTGGGTGATAGCCTTCACCTTTCGGCAGGTGTCACACCTCGACACATAACGGGCAATTTCCCGCTTCATTCGAGTCCACCAGACTCTCTGCTTTAAGTCATGGTACATTTTTGTACTTCCAGGATGAATAGAGTACCTAGACAAATGTGCCTCGTCCAAGATTTTTCTTCTTAACTCCCAATCCTTTGGTACCACAATTCTATCTCTGAAGTAAAAGATACCATTTTCATCTTGCGTAAAGCATACGGGTTTCCCCTCAGCAATACGTTTCTTTAGGATTTTCATTTTCTTATCCTTTAATTGTGCCCTTTCAATTTGTTCTTTCAAGGTGTCGGGAATCACAATATTCCTGACAGAACCTTGAATAACCATTTCAACCCCCATCTCTTCCATTTCTTGACATAGGGTCTTTGCCCTTCTATGAACGGTTAAACAATGACATTGAGCCTTCCGGCTCAAAGCATCGGCTACCACATTAGCTTTACCCGGATGATAGTGAATATCCAGGTTATAATCCTTAATCAATTCCAACCACCTACGTTGACGCATGTTCAACTCAGATTGTGTAAAGATATACTTCAAACTCTTGTGGTCAGAATAGATACGGCACCCACTTCCCAATAAATAGTGCCGCCATATCTTAAGAGCGTGCACTACGGCAGCCAATTCTAAATCATGTGTAGGATAATTCTCTTCATGCCGCTTTAACTGCCTGGAGGCATAGGCAATGACTCTACCCTCCTGCATCAACACACAGCTCAGACCTTTTCCGGAGGCATCACAATAGATATCGAAAGGCTTCTCAATATCTGGCTGGGCTAGCACTGGGGCTGTAGTCAACAACTCTTTTAACTGTTGAAAAGCTTCTTCACATTGATCACCCCATTCAAACTTATTGTCCTTCTTAAGTAACTCAGTTAAAGGTTTAGCTATCTTGGAGAAATCTGGAATAAACCGTCGATAATAGCCGGCCATCCCCAGAAAACTCCTAACCTGGGTTACTGATTGTGGTGGTTTCCAATTTAACACCTCCTCAACCTTACTCGGGTCCACTTCTACACCATCAGCCGACAAAACATGACCCAAGAAAGGTACCTTTTTCAGCCAGAACTCGCACTTACTCAACTTTGCGTATAGCTTATGATCTCTTAACCTTTGCAAAACAATGCGCAGGTGCTCGGCATGTTCCTCTTCATTTTTAGAGAACACTAAAATATCATCTATGAACACCACTACAAATTTATCCAGTTCAGGCATAAACACGGTGTTCATCAGATACATGAAATGCGCTGGGGCATTCGTCAATCCAAAGGACATCACTAGATATTCATAAAGACCATATCTAGTGGAGAAAGCTGTTTTGGGGATATCTTCCGGCTTAATCCGGATCTGATGATACCCGGACCGGAGATCGATCTTAGAAAAGACCTTTGCTCCAGCCAATTGATCAAACAATAAATCAATCCGGGGTAAAGGATACTTATTCTTGATGGTTACCGCATTCAGAGGACGGTAATCCACACATAACCGTAAGGTGTGATCTTTCTTTTTCACGAATATAGCTGGACAACCCCATGGAGATGCACTAGGCCGGATAAAACCTTTATCAAGTAGTTCTTGCAATTGTACTTTCAGTTCTGCTAGTTCTTTAGGCGGCATTCTATACGCCCTTCTAGATATAGGAGCTGTCCCCGGTTCAAGTTCAATAGTGAACTCCACCTCTCTTACGGGTGGTAATCCCGGTAGATCTTCCGGAAAGACATCCGGAAACTCATTTACTACAGGGATTGACTCGAGAGTCACTGCTCTCGTCTTTCTGACCATACCACCTAAAGTTTGATGGGCGGGTAAAGTGATCTTCACCTCCCGACCAAGAGCATTAGTAAAGCAAATCTCCCTAGATCCTGTATCTATCAAAACTTTGTTCTGGGTCATCCAATTCATTCCCAAAATTATATCAATCCCTTGATCCTCAAGAACTAAGGGTAAAACATTTATCATGTGACCCTCTAAACTTAAAGCCACATCACTAGCCACAAGATTAGTAGTTTGCCTTGCCCCAGTAGATTCTATCACATACTTATTTCTCAACTCTCGAGTGGCTAATTGATGTTTCTCAACAAAAGCCTTGCTTATAAAGGTATGCGATGCACCAGAATCAAATAAAACAACAGCGGGTTGGTGGTTGAGAGGAAACATACCAGCCATAACGGGTTCTCCTTCCGGTATTTCCTCCACATTCATGTAATGAACTCGGCCAGTCTTGGCATTAAAAATCTTCTTCCTCACAAACCTCTGACCTATGCCTTGCCCTGAAGTTTGGGCCTTGATATTCTGATTACCACCCTGCTTGGGAAGACGACAATCCCGAGCAAAGTGTCCAGCTTGGCCACAATTGTAACAGGGCTGCTTATTGCCGGGCGTTGCCGGATACCGGTTACCTTGGGACTGAGGATTCACTGGGCGTGGTGCATTATACTGACTCCTCGCCGCCCATGGTTGCTGTGGAGGCTGTGGCTGCGGAGCACGGAAATTAGGACGAGGTGGTCCACGATATACCACCTTGTATCGTGGCGGAGCACTACTTGAGGCTCCCATGGGAGGGGTCTTTCTCTTCAGAGCTTCCTCCCGCCTGAGAGATTCATCCAATGCTTTCATCTTGGCCTCTGCTGAGATGGCCATACTGACTGCTTCTCCATAATTGTGCAGGGTGCAAGTAACCAGCTTTTCTTGCATCCGGACGTTAAGCCCTCGGAGATAACAGTCCCTCTTCTTCGTCTCACTGTCAACATGTTCCGGAGCATACTGGGCCAAATGTTCAAAATCACGAGTATAATCCAGCACACTCCGGTTACCTTGCTGTAACCGTAGAAACTCCTCCAACTTTAGCTTCAAAATAACGTCAGGGATGAAGTGAGCACAGAAAACAGTTTTGAAATCCTCCCAATTCAACACTCCTCCCGTTGGTTGGCGAGACAAGAAACTTGCCCACCAAGTACCAGCGGGGCCTTGCAACTGAAGTCCTGCAAACTCCACCTTCTGGGCTTCCGTACACTGGGGAATAACCCGGAACTTCTGCTCCAAAGTCTGGATCCATTCCCGCGCCTCAAGCGGATGTTCAGCTTGACTGAAAACAGGTGGGTGGGTTTCTAGAAATTGTGAGTACGTGACTCCCTGCTGACCAGCTTGTCTTCCAGACAAACGGTTGCCCAAATTCTGAGCAATCATGTTCAACAGCCGGGTTTGCTCAGTTCCGGAGCTTATCAGATGAGCAAACGCATCTGTCAAGGTAGGAGGTCCCGGTGGAGTATTGGGGTCCTCCCTCGAGCTCGACTGCTGGTTCCTTTGATTTGCCATTCTACAAAAGTTTAGTGCAACAGATCATTAACTTCCATTCACTGGTATATCAAGATTTGCACAAGAAAAAGGTAACTCCTTTCGGAAAACCCTTTTGACATGAAGCACATAACCATCATATATCACATATGCATTCATATGACAGCGGTTCAGACATCACATCAGAACATATACACAACTCCCTAGGATTTAGAGCCTACCATCTCAAGCCATTATATAAACATACATAGCTACAACCCTAGAGTTCCAAGTACTAACATACGGGTTACATGTACATATGCACAAATGCTTTGCTCAAAGTCTCTCACAAACCCCCAAAAGAACCCTGCAACACACTTCCCTCAGTCTCCGCCCTCCATCGGAGCAGGCTGGTTGACGGAGTTCTCACTTCCGTCGGACCTGACTGCACTAGAAGCCGACGACGAAGTCGAAGAAGACAAAGAACTGGTGACGGTGGTCATGCCGGACTCCCCCTGGATCTCACTGGGGTCTTCCTCATCACTATCCTCGTCCACCACCACGGGATGGAACTCCAGTGGTCCGTGTCCCTCAGGATCGAACCCATCCGCATTTGCATTAGCCCATGCAAACGCATTTGGATCCTCTGGCAGCGCTTCATTGTGTTCCTCGACCTCGAACTCAAAACCCTCGAATCCTTCCAGTACCTCATCGGCGAACTGCGCATCCTCTGGTGCTGGTGGTGCAGCTAGAGCAGGATCCATACCCACTATGTCCACCTCCTCACCTGCTCCTTCCTGAGCTGGTGGCTGATCCTGAGCTGGAGCTGGTGGTGCTTCAACATGGTGATCGGCAGCTGCTACCAGATGCTCATACTGCTCCAGTGCTGTCCTCAAGGCGACAATCTCATCTTGCAGCATCGAGACGCGAGCCTGCATCTCCTGAGTATTGACTCCCATGGCTTCAGCCCGTGCTGCGGCAGTCTCTGCTCCGACTTCCTGGAGATGCTGTATCTCCGCATCCTTCTCATCCATCCTACGAGCCATGTCCCGCATCGATCTCTCCATTTCATGCTCCCTATCCCGCATAGCCTGCTGGGCTGCTTCCAGACCAGACTTCATTCCCAGCATTTTCATTTTGAAGTCCGTGTTCTTCTCCCTCTGGCGCTGGTAACTTTTCTGGCAAATCTGTAGAAGGCTGAACATGGACACCATGTAGTCCACCGAAGATGCTGCAACTTCATCATTCTCCACCCTTGACTTGTTCTTCAAAGCCTTGACTCGACGCTTCCAGACCCCATCTTCTGGATCCTGTAGCGGAAAGAACCTGGCAGAGCTTGTACCAATCTCGAACTTATTCTTCTGGCATAGCTCAGTGAGAGCGGTCAAGGCTGCAGTCTGGACCGTATCCTCAAACTCAAAACCCTGGGCTCGAGTCTCGTCCAGCTTCCATGTGTCATGAGCCTCGGACTCTGGAATGTGTACATAGACAGTACACCCCACCTGCTGCAGAGTGTCGAACTGCTTCCAGATGTACAGTGGTGGCTCCTCAAAGCCCTTCTCCTGCAAGATCTGCCACAAAACTCTGGTGAAACCAGGGCGATTATGGTAGCACCCCTGGGTCCAGCCGTCCTGATCCGTGTGCTCCATTGTCTCCATCTGTAGAGACAACCAAAGTCAACAACGGCACACACCAAAACCCCCAAAGAAAAGTTTTGAAAACATGCAATGCACATGATGCAGCGTTTTCCTACGCCCTCACAGACTCATATCTCACCCGTTATATAAAATGTGGTGGCATCGTATAGCTCTCCCAAATATAAAGTCTACCGTAGCTAACGATATGCTAACAGTCAGTATCTGCAAAACAACAACCATTAGACTACTGCCACCTAACGACACAACCTTTTTATACTTTAAAATAGGTCCCTGAAGTTTTAAAATAGTAACACCTCTTAGTTAACCCAACCTACGGCTCTGATACCAGCTGTGGCAGAACCGCCCAATTTAAACTGGCTCAAGTGCGTCGAGCCACCTTAACTCAGGATAACTCCGCACGCACTTCAAACAGTTTAAACCCGGTAGTCTGTCGAGTGTCCCCGGGACATCCCGAATCATCCACTGACAACATTTTCTTAACCAAAGCTTAGGATCTTTTACCGAGTTGGAGATAACATAACAGGCATTACCTTTTTACGTGCATACGGAAAGGTACGAAATATTACAAACCGAGTTTTGAAATAACCTTAACGACAAACTAAAGTTCTAAGGTCCAAGATACAACTAGATTTATACAAAAGGAGTAAAGTAGAACTAGATACTTCTAACATCTAGAGTCATCCGGGACCTCTGATGCTCTAGGACTTCTGGTTCTCCTCCTCGGCTTCGGGCTGCGGAATCTCCTCTGAAAAACAGCAAGGGAAGAACCCTGAGTACGAAGGTACTCAGCAAGACTTACCCGTCTTACCAAAGAAAAGACTCTCAAGGAGAATGATTAGGCTTTTGGTGGTTATTTGGCTGACTTGACCTTTGCGGAAAGAGCTTACTAGTAATGAGTCCTTATAAAGCAGTTTTATTTCAGTTAAGTATTAGCTACTCAACTAAGTGGTAAATACCTTTTTCACTCAAGTGATACTAGGTCCAAACAGCATTTTGAATCACTTTCATGTAATAGTTCAACTTGTTTCCTCTACGATGTTTAACACCTGATCAAGTGCACTCATAACCAAGAGTAGTGTTGATCCGGATCCATATACATCCTGCAGGAGATACCTAGCCACCAGTTACGTACAGCTGCGCCAGCTGCCCGCAACAACCTTTCAATCAGTTGGACCAAAAACCGAAAATATCCTTACCCGAACCCGGGAACGCATCCCCACGTGGGCCCCACGTCTGGCGACCACCCCGTGAGTTCCAGATGACGATCCCGCCTTTCTCCGACCCAGCAAGCACCGGTAAGCGATATTTCCAATTCATGAGCCAGCTAATCTAGTTGGCTTTACTGGCCCCATTACCCAGTAAGCAACCAGGTAGAATCACTTGATCAAACAGGTAAACAACGGATCGGTCCTTAGTGACTTTTGTTAGTAGGCAGAGCTAAGGATCGAACCTGTCAATCCACTCTATCATCCTCTGCCCACTCTCTCTTTTCTTATAATCTCATGCATGATTCATCTATGATTAGTGAAAACCTAGATCAATTCCTTTAATTATAAACCTGGCAAGGCATAGCTAAGCAGATGTGGTCTAATCCATTTACTTACTTGCCCTATCAAAGGTAATGCTATCAAGGAGTAGTTCATGCATCAAGGGTTTGCATTCAACTCCTAACCTAATGCACACATAAAGTCATAATCTTTGGACTCGTGATCTGTTGAAATAAAGTAGGTAAAGATGCATCCGGGGCTTGCCTTGGGTTTCAAAAAGATTAGCAGTCTCGACGGCTTCCTGAGACTCCTGAGCAACCAAGAAAACCTCCTCGTACGGCACTGGGTCGTCCGAGAAATCCACGTATTCCACTTCCGAAGTTTCCGACTCTACATGCGATGCAAGTTAGTGATGAGAAATGCAAAAGTTTGAAAACATAGCACAACACCACATCTCGATACAGTTGCAAGCCAACAAAGATACCTAGACCTTTCCCAAAGAAAAAGTTATTTTATAAAGTGGGTAAATTAATCCTTATTTATTTTATTGATTTTATTAAGAAGAGTTGCTAAGGATGCTCAAATTATTTTCTACACAAACCTAACCCTTTATTTACCTATAAAAGTGCTTATAAGACCTAAATCCTATTTTAGAATATTTTTAGCATCATTTTAGCCATTCTTAATAATTATTTTCTAAGATGGTGTTATTATTAAATTCTAATTACTACAAACTTAATGGTTTAGCATTTTTATCAAATAAAGGAAAACCTAAGGAAATTATTAAAATTTATTTCACATTTTTCTGATTTCTCTATAATTTTCTAGAATTAAAACAGTGAATAAAAATAATTTAAACTTATTTCTAAAACTTAAATGGTCTTTTTACAAAAACCCCCCCGGCTTTCCTTCTCTTCCCCAGCGAAGCCCCTGCCCACGCGGGACAGAGTCCCCGCGCGGACCGAGCGCCTCGCCGGAGTTGACCCCGCACGCTCGCCGGCGGCGAGGTCCTCCGACGATCACAACTAGTCCTAGGGCCTATTTACACCCCCGCGCATCCATTCTAGGACTAAGCTTGCTCGGAGAACCCTAACCCTAGTTCCCCCGCGGCACGGCGGCGGAGCTCCGGTGGCGTGCCGTACTCCGGCGAGCCCACCGCAGCAACCGAGCTCACGACTGACGCACCAGCCTCACCGCGACTAGAGACAGCTTACGCGCAACCCTAGCGACCCCGCGGGACACTACACCCCCGAGCGCACTACGCCCGGCCATGGCGGGAGCACGCATGGCGCATACGGCGGCGAGCTCCTAGCGGCGCAACGACGACGAGACGAACTATGACAGCTACCCTACGAGCATCAGTGAACCCTAACGCACCTAACGCGCACCCAAGCTCGGCCGGAGGAGGCCTGAGCAACGCTGCAGCCGTGCGGCTGCCATGGCGGAGGAGCTCCGCCGCGGCGAACGCCGTTCCCGGCTGTGAAAGCGTCGCGACCTGGCTACTAAGCTCTTAAGCACCTGGCTTGACCCAAGCACAACCTCACTACACTCCCCAACCTCAACTTCAAGAACTGTAAAAGCAAGAACACGGCAAGGGTCCTTACCCCGGCGTGCACGTCGACGGTGAGCTGCGAAACGGTTTACGCCGGGCGTTGGAGCAGTGGAAACTGAGCCAGAATAGGTGGAATCAAACTAGGAGACCAAGGCGAAGTTGATGGTGGCTAGAGACAGCGCGGAGTGGCTCAAACGGCGGCGGCAGCACTCCGACTCAACGGCGGCGAGGAAGAGAGCAGAGGATCAGAGCGGCAACAGGGGAGGAGGAGAGGCCGATGTCGAGCTTTATCAACGGCCGAGATCACCGTGGCGTGACACCTCCAGCTGCGACGCCGCTCGAGCTGGCTCCTACCGCGACCGACGCGTGGCCGGTGAAGTGGGCCGCCGCTCGACGCCGGCAGCAGCTTGCTTGCCATGACGTCAGCTTTTCCCCAATTGAGCTCCATTTGCACCGAGATTGAAGCTTCGATTTCTCCCAATTTCATATGGCAAGACCAAAAACTCCCAACATGAGACTTGTAGCTGGATCCTTCAATTTCATTTCTTATTTTGACACTTCCTTCATCCGAGCTCGAATTGGAGTCGAATTTGAACTCCAAAGTCACTGCTGCAATTTCCCCCAATTTTCAGAACCCTAACTGAATTTCACAAATTACTCTCAAAACTTGAATAGAACATGCCTCTGGTGCTGAAGACAAATTTGAAATTCAACTTCAGTAGAACAACTTCCTAATTGGAAGTTTTTGCAGAAAACTTCAAATTCAAACTCAATTTGCACGAATTCGAATCTGCTGTCAATTACACTGAAATTTCTGAAAACCTAATCTGACTGATTTTCTTTTGTGTTTTTCTCCTTGATCCAGACCGTTTCTGAGTGTGACCCAAAAACAAAAGTTGTTCTTCATACATTCCTTAACAACTTTGTTTAAGACACCTTGGCCGTAAGAACCTCAGATCTACCATGAACTTAACCTGAAGATCGCTGCTCATTATGAAAATTCAGCCGAAAAACGGACAAGTCCTGAAAACGGACAAGTCCTGTTGTCGGACGGTGAATAGTGCATTTTCTCCATTTTCTTCTCCCATTTAATTGAAGCATTCTTTCTCCAATTTTTCTTACTAGTGATGGCCAAGTAAGTTGATAAACTTATAAACTTCATCGAGAAATCCTTGGGTTCTCAAAATTTTCAAATTTGGCCCATTTGTTGACTTTGGTCAACAATTCTTCTTTTCTCTTTTTCTTTTTCTCTTTAAACATTTTCACTTAACCAAACATTCATACCCAAGTGCATAGATTAAAAAGGGTGGGATGTTACACCATCCTGTGCGCCAGATCCTATAGAAGACTTCAATTCCCTACCACTCGTACGTGCAAGAATTCCTTCCTGCCCTTCCCGTCCCTCCTGCAAGCACTTGCAGCTCGCAGCACCCATGGCGACAGTTGTTGAATGCACAACACGTGTAACCCGGCAGCGGGCCCCCTAGTACGCGCCCCACCACCACAGTCCCCTACACAACTTTTCCCTTCACCCCTGCTGCCATCACACTCCAATTAATGCCCATCCCCTCCTCCCTCTCTCCCTAGTCACAGGCAGAAGCTGATGGGCAGCCTTGCCCAGAAAAAGCAAGTCACACAGACAGGACACAGCTGCACGACCGCGCACGGACACACGGCCAAGGCCGAAGCACATCAATGGAGCTTTTCTTTGCATCCCTGGCAAAACGGCATCGGCAACAACCAACAGGGAGCTCGCCCAAAAGGAGAAAGGCGAACCAATGCCAAACAAACACCACGGAAAGCGCCCGCCGGCCTTCTTTTTCGCAACCGCTGCCAGCTCTCCTCTGATGAAACAAGCTTTGCCATTGTACATTGCAGCAAAAAGAAAGGCCACCACCATTCCAAACAAGTGCTCGCATTTCCTGCGGGGCATTCTTTCACCGCTCGCCGCGAGGAGGGCCATGCACAGTATACACGTGACCATGGATCTTTGGCAAAAACAAAACAAAAACGCAAGAGTCCCTTCTCGCTCGCACGCGCGCGATCCATCACGCTAGCAAAATCACCCAACCGCCAGCTACTTGCACTTGATAGTTAGGACTAAAAACTGACACATTAACCATGCTACCCAAGAACCAAAATGCCTGCAGTGTGCTGCTGCTGCTACTGCTACTTGCTGAGAGTGACCGACTGATCGATCGATCCATGCTACTAACTGTGTTGTGCCTACTGACTGTTGAGTTGCCTCTAGTGTGATAGTATGCTGAGAGAGTTTCTCCTATACCATATCGTGGGATGGACGTAGCGACGCCGGGCAGCTACGGGAAGGCGGTGGGGTCGACGCAGGTGGCGACGCGGACGGAGAGGTCGTACATGAAGGAGTTGGCGTACTCGAAGGAGAGCGTCTCGCCGCCGAGCAGCGGGCGCCCGTCGTTGATGAGGCAGTCGTCGTGGCCCAGGCGCCGGAACTTGGTCGGGTCCACCAGCGTGAACGAGCTGAACCACCCGCACCTGACGTGGATCCCGGCGATCGCGCACCCGCCGCCGCCGTCCTGGTCGCCCATGCACCTGTTCACCACGTCCACCTTGTACGCCGGCACCCCGCTCGGCAGCGACGACGCGTGCCCCTGGTAGATCTCGATGTCCTCAGGCCCCGCGCACCCCTCGTCCATCCTGTTCGGCCTCACCGGCGCCGCTGCTCCTCCTCCGCCGCCGCCGGTGTCGTTGCCGGACGTGCCTGCATCATTATTGCCGGAGCCAAATGGGCCATGGCACAAGCAAACAAAACTGTGAGACGTGCACGATGGCAGGAATGCTAAAGAGAGGCGTGTGGGCCCGACTGTCATGCACGGAGCGGCGGTGCACGGAAGGGACCAGGCCCTCGTGCCACTGTCGAGAGGCTCACGACAGAAAGAATCAATGGAAGCTTGCAAGCGAGCAGTTGGCCACCGGCAATGGGCGGAAGGAATGGTGAGTGAGGAGGGTCCCCGTCCGTCCTGGACGTGATCGTTTCGAACCCCACGACAAAACAGTGCCAGGCATGGGGCCGCACGACCGGCAGGGAGGCGGGGCCCGCCGGAGGGAGCAGGGGCCGGTCGGAGAAAGGGCGGAGGCGTGGGGCCCCAGGAGGCGCACCGGCCACGGCTGGCCGTCGGACCAGCGGATCGGACGGCGAGCGACGGACGGGTAGGTGGGAGGTGGAGGACGGGACGGGGGCTTTGCGGTTTACCTGGCGGGCGGAGGATCTTCCGGTGCGGCAGAGGCGTTGGCACGGGCGCGGGCAGGGCGGCGGCGACGGGCGGTGCCGGACGCGGCGGACCCGCTGGTACGGCGGTCGGCGGCGGCGAGAATCCTGCAGGGACACACGGGAGGCGGTTGGAAGGGAAAGCATTAGTACAGCGGGTAGTCAAGGGCCGGCCGGCGCACACGGGGAAAGGCGAAATAATTCCAACAAAATGCACCTAGTACACACAAAAAATTCGGAAAGTTCCAACGAAAATAGCTTGCGGTTTGGAAATTCCAATGAACAGTGGCAGACACCTTCGGAACGAAGCCAAATCATGCATTTCCGAGAGATAGAGAGCACGAGTTCATCTGAGACGGGGGATTAATTTTTTTTCCCAAAAAGGATGGTTCACAGTGACGATAGATTCTTCCCCAATTTCAACGAATTCATTCATGGTGGTAGTTAAAGCAGATTTAACCAATCAACAGAATACCCTAACTGCAAACAGAAAAATTGGAGGAAAAAAAAAATTCTCCCCAACGAACAGGGCACGAGAAGCATCACAACGAGGATTATTTCGAACGAGCAGTAGATTCGATTCGAGCAAACGGAATCGGAGGAAACCAAAGCGGCCACATTGCCGCGGCGGGGAAGTAGCACACGGAGAAAGGGGCGGGAGACGGCACGGCACCTGCGTCGCCGGAGGCGGTGGTGAGGGCGGCGGAGGCGAGCAGCACGATGACCCACTCCGCGACGGAGACGGTCGATGACGACGAGGACGGCCTCATCGCGCCGGCGACCCTGCAGAGAGAACACAAACGCGAGGGAGGCCGAGTTGGTCAGATCAATCACGAGGCACCTCGAGGTCTCCGACTAGAGAGAAAAAAACCCGCAACGGCGAGGTGGATCGGAAGTAGTACTAGAACGCAACGAAAGCTGCAAAAAGCTAGAAGAGAGAGAGAAAGAGAGAGGAGCGCGCGCGCTGCCTGCGAGAGGACAATTAAGTAGCAATCGCCTCCGCTAATGGGGGGGGCTCGCCGTGGCCGAGAGACCGGCGCGCCTCCGGGAGCACGGACGCGCACTCAGTCTGCCTCGACTCCACCTCCTCTCCTTCATGGCGCCGAGGCCCTTGACACGGGGCCACACCGGCGTGCCTCCGCAGTGCAGGCCATCGCGACGCGCACAACCATGGCCTGCCCTGCGGGGAGAGCCGAAACCTCCACGGTCGAGCGGACGAGCCCCGCCGCGCCGGCATCTCGGGGCGGGGTGTCCAGGCAAGGCCCCGCACACGCGGGACACACGGAGGGTAGAGCGAGAAGAGCACGAGGGTTGAGGACGGCGTACGGAGCGGCGGCGCCTACCTGTCGGAGGCGGAGCCGTCGGAGGCGGTGGCCGGCGACGGTGAGGAGGACCCCGCAGCGGCGCCGCCGGGACGCAGGTCGTGGTTCTGCCGCGAAGCTCCGCCTCGGCGACGCACGTGCGGGCGGGGGGCAGGCGGGCGAGAGGGGAGAGGCGCGCGGCGAGTGCTACTGATGGCGATTGGCGAGGCGTGCGGCGGTGGAGTTTGCCGCTGCTGCGGGCGGCCGTACGTGACGCTGGCTTATATACATGGAATGGAAGGGAAAGGGGAGGAGGATGGGACGACGAGGCTCTGAGTCGCTGTCGCTGGGATCTGGGCCGCCGCTGGGCCTCTCTGCCCCCAAAATGTGTCGTGACTGTTTTGTCTTAGCCCTGCAGCTAGGCTGTAGCGTTGTAGGTCATCAACCCTTGATGACTTGCAAATGTTGTACTAATATTCTTCTTCTCCTTAATGAAATACGTGCTCATGTACGGTCGCGAAAAAAAAATGTGTCGTGACGGGGCCCTCTTTATGATTAAGGCCTTGTTTAGATCGCCAACTTTCGCCAACTTATTTTGCCAACTTGTCACATCGAATGTTTGGACACTAATTAGGAGTATTAAACATAGGTATAAAAATAAACTAATTACATAGATGGACTCCGCATCGTGAGACGAATCTATTAAGCCTAATTAATTCGTCATTAGACACTGTCGTGCTACAGTAACCCGTCATTAAAGATGCACTAATGACGGCACATATTAGGCTTAATAGATTCGTCTTGCGATGTAGAGTCCATCTGTGTAATTAGTTTTATAATTAGTCTATATTTAGTACTCCTAATTAGTGTCAAAAGGATGGATGTGACATTTCGCCAACTTTCACAAACTCATCTAAACAGGGCCTAACTTCACTTCATTAAGGTTCATTATTAGCAGTGGATTTACCTGTCCTAAAAAAAGCAGTAGATTTTTTTTTGCGGGTAAAAAAAAATATTAGCAGGGGATTAGCATTGACTATATTTGTACTACTACTACTGTCAGTGACGTCGTGCTTCAGGCTCAACCATGTGATACCGTGGGGATCGATCCTTTTGGCATGATAGGAACGAACCTCCTTCAGGTTAATAATTCTAAAATTATATTCCTCGTCATTATCTAAAAAAGGGAGCCATTATCTTATGGATAAGACTGAAGAATTGGATATCTGGTCTCGATACGTACGTATATACGGCTAGCATAGGTTGTTGACAACGGTTATTAGCGTATATCCTAATTTGTTCTTTTTTCTTTTGCTTACTATATGACTAACTAGTTTTGGCCTCCAAAGCGTGTCCGGCCGACATCCACGTCGCCTTCTTCACCCACAGCTTCGTTTCCAGATCGAGCGACAGGCCATCAGACACCACTCCATCGGGCTCAGGTGCGTCCTAGCAAGCCACGAGCCAACACTGACTGCAGCACCAAGCTTTCCATTGCAAGCCTTGTGCTCTGTTTAGCCATTACTAGTATATATGTTTTTCTATCTTCCTCCATAACTAATAAGCAGGGGGGGGGGTGCATCTTTCTTTCTAGTACGTGTGCGCTGGCTGGTGGTTTCTGCAGGCCTGGCAGGTGGGCCCGGGAATGGAGCGATGTGGGCCCGACAGGCGAGGTTTGATCGAAAGCGATCCGGTCTGGTCCGGTTCTGGTCAAGGCTGCTGTCTGTGGCTGCCAATGGCTGTTTTTCTTCAGCAAGGCTGCTGTGGCGCCGTGGATGGACAAACCAACAGTAATGAGTGCGAAGGCTGGGGCGCTGTGCTGAGCACAGCCAGAGCCAGCTCGAGCTGCCTTTTGGCCTCTTTTTTTTTTTCTTTGATTTTGTGATGGTGTTTGAAAAAGGGTCCTTTTGGAGCTCCTGATTGGATGCTCGTGTTTTGGAAATTCAAACTGAGCTGAACTGAGCTTGGATAGCTATAATTGGGTCGGGGAAGCACTGTCGTGACAGCAAATGGTATGGTTTTTGTTTCGGCGATCGTGATTTCGAGCTCCATACGAAAGAAGAAAAAAAAAAGCAAAATCAGGTCACTAAAAGCATGTAAAGAAAGCTGTTCATACTGATCTCATCTGATGGAGCCTTGGCGGTTTGGCGCATGGCAGAGCGACGACGCGTACAGTAGGCGAAAAAGATTCCCGGCCCTCCCCGCCCAATTCTGGTTCTGACAGAGCGAGAGGGGGTAAGCCGGGTAGGGACGGTGGCTGAGAAGTGGGCCCGGAGCCCCCGCTGCGGATCCCGGCTCGTTCGTGCTCGTCCCCGCAACGAGCCAACGACGGCGAAATTATGGGCTACTCATGCCGCACGCACGGTGTGGTGTGGGCAATTGTGGCCGTGTGGGCAGTGTGGCTGTGACTGTGGCTGCCTGGCCTCTGCTACTCTGCTGCGTGCGTGCTGAGATGCTGCTCTCTCTGCTGCGTGTACGTGCGACTCCTCTCGTCGTGCGCGGGCGGCTAGCATGCATGGAGACATGGAGTGTGGCTTGGCCGTGCTTCCTAACCGGAACAGGAATTACCATCATGGTGCCGGCTGCCGGGGCAATGGAACCATTCGCATGCACTGTCATCAGGCAGCCAACCACGTACGTGTGGCATGATCTGCGGTCCGGATTTTCGCTGCTAGGAGGAACCACGAGCACTGTTCGTCGTGGTGCTATTGTCCGTGCCAACTTTCGCCTCTCCTTTTCCCCTCCCTCCCTTTCCCTTTCCGCTAGCAAAGTAGTACAATAAATTTCAAAGAATAGAAGCAAAACTGACCAAGCATTCAAACATGTTTGTGCTCTCGGGTAGGAATCGCATGAGCACAATAATCTCTTCAACGGGAGTTAAAAATTATAAAAATATATGGATCAAACAAGGGGTTTATTTAAAAAAAATTGAAGCTTAAACATAATTATACAAACAACATAAAGGGCTACCACGAAAATAGCTAAAACCCAACTATATATTCTATTTTGCAAGAGATCAGGGGGTTAAATATGAAGAATAGAACTGAAATCTAATTACTTTTGGCGACATTTGTATCACAGGTCGACAAAAATGAGAATCTCGCTTGAAAAAAACGCCATGGCTGGTCGTTTTGAGTTTAGACTGGGATGCGTCTCGGGTCAAACTAATCTAAGCCTGAGGGTGGGCATTTGGCTGCTCGGCTTGGGTCGCCAATGGTGTTGCTTATGTTAGATTTAGTCCCACATCGGTAATTGATGGTGGGGGAGCACAACATATAAGGTGGTGCAGTCCTCATACTATCAGGCTAGTCTTTTGGGTTGAGTTAGGCCCGAGGCCTTGGTTGTTGTTGGACTCTGTGGACCTAGGCCTGTGGGGCACCGGCTCGTGTGTACAGCGGGCTGGGCCGGATTCCGCTGCGCCACTCTGACAGCTTAGACGCCGTCGCCAATGGGTACAGTGGTGAAGCTACAAATATGGGGTTTCTCTTGGGCTTTTTGTGAGCTTCGAGTGGAGAAGAACGGTGACAAGCGGTCGCGGTGTACATTAACCATGGCGACCTATCACGCACACAAGACTACGAGGGAGAGGATGAGAGCTACCTCAAGGATTCACTACCTCCTTACCATGATCGGTTGCTTGCGACCTAAAACGAGCACTGAGGTAGGAGATAGAGATGGCAGCTCGAGCTAGCGTCTAAGATGCTAGGGCTTCGATAATTACGAGTTTGAGGGAGGCTACGATAGGTGGGACCCAGCCATTGGCCAGAGAAGAGAGACTGAGAGAGATGCAGAGGAATGGAAAGACCGGCTGGGCTAAGCGGGAAGTGGGCCAAGTGAGCAACGAGCCAAACCGGTCCGAGCTATCGCGCATGGGCCTATTCGGATAGGTGCGAAACGGATGGGCTAAACTGATTGGTTTTCCAACGCCTAACCCTGGAACCAGCCGACTGGTATGGTTTCCAGCAAACCGAACATGATGCAGGACGTGCTGAGACGAGAAAAACATTGGATCGGCTGAGAGAAAAGGGAACAATTTTTTGTTTTCATTTTTTTAGAAAAAAAAACTCAGATTTGAATAGAATGGTGAAAGTCCTTGTATTGCTGGGCCGAGGAAAGGATCGGGCCGGGAGCCCGGGAGAGAGAAGGAAAAGATGTTTGGATTGTTATATCGTAACTAGTTTTTTGGCACGTGCGACACGCACGTGCTATTAAAAGAAATAGTGTTTTGGCACATGCTGTCAAAAGAAAAATAAAATAAAAACAACTAATTTGGAACAATAACATTCAATTCAATCATGTAGAGCTAGAATTTTTATTTTTAATATAAAGAAAAAATGTATAAAATATATGAAAATTTGTTTTAAAACTTCTTTTAGATTCGTACTAAAAATGTCATATAAAGTACATGAAAATTTGTTTTTAAACTTATTTCAGATTCCTAGTTTGGGAAGACTTAGGATGTCTTCGAACTTTGGCAGTTGTGTAACGAAGATGCTTTAAAGATATTCGATTCAGCTTTCGCTTTGCGACATCAAGTTTAATGCTGTTATGGACACCATAGCTAGTGGTATACCATTTCTAATTTAGCCTAAAATACAAAAATATTTAATAATAATTCGATATTCTTATTAACCACCTTCGATTGATGATAGATATGGGTATATTCCAGCTTTTAAAAAAGTCATAGTAATAAGGAGGGCATGCTATTGGCCTTCTATAAATATAGTAGAAGTGCATGTGCGACACACGCGCTTTAAAATGGATTGCATACACTATAGTTATTGATAAATAATACTGTAAGAAATCATAATTAGTGTTTTATCAATAATCCATCATATAGCTAGCTAACCGACTTATTTAATCTAGACAACAAGCTGCAAGGAAATCAAACACACCAAGCAAGAAAATGAGAATATGAACTTGTGACTCTTCTCGCCAAGCAAGAAAAAAAGTAAAAATGTCATCTCTCATTTCAAAGCTATTTGAGGAAAGCTCTTACTTTTGTGTACACAACCAGCCATATAACTTAAAAGTAGTATTCAATTATGTACTTTATACAATTAAACTTGATATTACAGAAGAAATAAAAAAAGAAATCTAAAAATAAACCACATAATTTACATCTCACCATAAAACTTAATAATAGTATTCAAATATATACCTTATACAATTAAACTTAAATTACAAAGAAAGTAAAAAAAATCTACATATAAATCATAGAATATACATCTCACAAACCCTGCTTGTCCAGTTTAGATACCCTACATAGTAGTGACGCCAATCATCCATTGATGCTAATTATCCTCCTCCATGATTTGCAGGCAATAGGAAAATTAGAATTTGCACACAAAAACATATAGCCCTCTAATAAAATGGATCCTGTTACAACAAGCCAACTAAAATTTTTGAGCTAATAGTCCAAAGTTAACTTACAAATAAATCGTATTTTCAAAATGTTCTATCCCTTAAAAGTAAAAAAAATATGATGGACAAGTAGTTGCGCTTCATACTTTTAGTACAAAGTTGACAGGCCAGTTTCCTCGGAATACTACAAATTGAATACTATTTCCATTATAAAGATTAAACTATCAAATATTAGTTTCTTACTAAGTTACTATATGCAAGAATATAGTTGGTGATTAACATGCAAAGTATCTGAGAGGACAAATACATAATCAGTCACCCGCATATCAATTTGATCTCTATTGGCTAGGGAAACAAGTGCAAACAATGTTGGATGTTTTTGAGATCACTATATATTGCAATCAACAAATATGATGTTTTGAAATAATACACAAACATCTACTTCAAACTAAGTAAAAGAAAGGCACCTGAAAAAAGATCCATTGCCGAACTTATCAATTAACCACATAGGCTCCGTTGTTTTTAACCCTACGGCCCAGCTAAAATCCCTACTCAGCCAAATCCAAAATCTATTTTTTCCTTTGTAAAAATAAATTACTCTTTTTCCAAGAACTTCAAGCCTCTAGACAGTATAGCAACTCATCATTATCAAATATCAACAACACGATTAGATGAGTTCAAAGTTGAGTTCCAACCCATGATTCATTCCATGCTCCAAGTGAAAATTAGCAAATGCTCTTGCATTAAAATTATGTGCAATGATCTATACAATATAACAACTTTTTTTTAGAGAACTTGAAAAACTAAAGGCAACAAATTGTGATTACAGGTTAAATTGTGGAAAGCAAATAATAAAAAAAATTGAAAATTTACCTCTACAATTAGCCATTTACGAAGGCATAAGGCATATAAAGTGGTACATCACCATCTCACCTATAAGGCATGTATTCCCTTCTTGCTTTAATTTTTTTTTTGAATGTCCATTTGACAAGTCATCCTGCATACAAAAGAATGCACATATTGTAAATACAAAAATTAGATGTCCCATTCCTAAAGCATCATTATAAAGATGAATAACTAAATTATTCAAGAAGAAATAAAATTAGAAACAACTAACCACAAGGGAAATATCAAAATACTATTCAGATATATTCATGCAGTTATTGTATACACTTTCGTTGACCTCTGCTATTAACAGCAACAAGAACCAGACACCAGACTGGCTGTAATGTAGTTCTGCAACAAGGTATATAGCATAACCAGATCAATGCTACTGGTTGTCACATAAAACAGGCGAAAAGTAGAATGATAGCGGTGTACAGATCAAAGTTATTCGATTCTAAAAGAAATACAGAATTATAGCGAACACATGAAGGAAAGAAAGAAATTAAAGATTTCAGCATAAAGGATCATACATATCGCCAGGAGGTCATGGTAGAGAAGCACTCCTTGAATCAGGTAAAAGAATCACTGTGAAGCTTTAGCATTACAAGAACATCTGAGAGGGATTGCCAAAAAGAGGCATCACCGATACCTTAATTACAATGTGGCAATGCTGTTGAAGTGCATCTTCTTGCTAGCAGCAAGCCCAAAGAAAGAAAGAAAAGGAAATTACTCACTACCCACACCACGCGGTTCCCTTTTATAGGTGGCTTGGCCATTTTATTTGGTAGGCGAGGATCCCTTTTATTTTGACCATGGAGAGATTTATTTCTTTTGTTGGAGAGAGATCAGGGGCAAGTGGAGATTTATTCCGTTTAATAGCATGTCTTTTATTTCCTATTAATAGCTCCTTCTTTAATTTCTTTTCCTTTCTTTTATTTCTTTCTTGTGTTGAGATAAGGGGTTTTCATTTTCTTTGCCACTGGGGTGGAGGTGGGAGGATGTTTCCTATTTTACTTCCGGTTTTGGGTCTATTTGTTGGTGAAAAAAATTTAGAGATGATGAAGTGGGAGGGGAGATTTTGAACCGAGGAGGACGACCAAATCAATCTCCCCCTCCCCTTTGGTCGTCCTAGGCCTACCGTTCAGATATGAAAAGTGGACCCTTTGTGAGGGGTAAGAGGGTGCATTTGTGGGTAAGAATTGTCTTTAATTTATTCATTCTTTTATGGTATAGATAAACAGGTATAACGTGAATACAATGAGACACATTCATCCCATGAACAACAGAACATGGTCCTACAAAGTAGCCGCGGTATAAGATGGCTGAGTGTGTGTAGGCCCCACTTCACACATCAAAATTCATCCCGTGAAGAAAAAACAAACAAAATTCTAGTAACAAAGTTGTTTTTCCAAAAATTGTTGAAACTGTTAAAGTGAGGGCTGCTTTAAGATGTGGCGCTCTTATGAAATGTTCTAACCGAGTTGCCTGTCACTCCAGTCTCATGGATACAACAATTCTACAAACGAGTCGTTATGCTTTGTGGCCATCCTCTCCGATTACATGCCTCAGAAAAAATGGATCTAGCTGCGTTCTCTCAGAAATGAAGAATAGCACGCCACTGTTAGAAAATATCGGCCTCAAATCTACACTCTGCAAGCACTTGCCATAACAGGGGGCCAACTCCCGCATCAACCAACCACCAGTATCTGCCCTGCAAGCCTGCAACCTGGCGTTTGAGCCATCTGAGGAGGAATTCAGTATGCAACTATAGCTCCTCCTTGGCCTGTAATTTTTTTTTACCTCTAGCACGTCGCATCCTCGAAGAACCCAGTAGGGATCGGCGCTGGACATGGCATCTTTGCGACAGACTTGTACTGATCAAATGAAAAGGAGGGCTAGCATTAGAATGTGCAAATAATATTGTTAACCTAACAAATTGGCGGAGTACGGCCAGTTACCTTGTCCTGACCGTATTTTTCTTTGACTGCAGGAAGGTTATTCAAAGGACCAGCATCGAAAATGTGGTGCAGCGCCTTAACACACTTGCACAATTCTGACGGCTTATACCGTGTGTAGCGAGCAAGGGTGGGATTCTGCTTCCAAATGCAATGAGAATTATCTGTTAGCCTATTCTGGTATTTTATTTTGCAACTGCAACAAATATATATGTGAATGGCAACATGATGAAGCCACTTACCCAGGGGTGTTTTGTTGGATATAGTACATATTTTGCCAAGAAGATAGCAGAGGCTGCTATTTGTGAAGGAGGGTAACAAAGAAGATTGTACTCCAGCAATGATAGCTCAGTGATGTAATTTGCTAAAGCCTGGACATAGGCAGGATCCTGTAAAAATCATAAGTGGCAATTGCAATGAAACATCATTTATACCTTATGGGATTGCAACAACTTTTAACTGGATTTTAAAGGAGCGATACCTCATCACATGCTCGCGCAACGTGAAGAAATCTCCTATTGTAATCAAGAAAAAGAGTTAGTGAAGTTTGATTTGTACTAGTTCCATGAATTCAATAAGATCAAAGATCAGAACCTCAAAAAACACTTTGCTGTAGGTGCACTTGTTTGAAAGTTCAGACACTTCAGGACAGCAGCTTCCATTTCTAAAACCTGCTCATGATTCAAGAATAATTTAGAGAGTGGCAATGACAAATAACGGACTGGTCGATGTGGTGAACTAAAACAGACCAAACAAGGAACTGATAGCACATACCTCATCTCTGAAATATGAATTATCAGTGATGTAGCAAAATTCTTCTGCTTGGGGTGCACATATCTCTTCATTTTTTCTGAATTTGAAGTTGTCAACATGACAAAATCAGTACTCCAATACTGTAATACTACTGAGAATGACGAAATAAGCAAAACAGAGAACTGGCTGGATCTTACGCTGCTATAAGCATGCATGCAACACCAAGTAGTTGCAGCCTTTGGCGGCCGATTTTGTTTCCAGAAAGATACCGGTCAATGTAGTTAACTGTGAGATATAAAGTATCAGGGACAAGATGATATTCTTCAGCAACCTGCACAAAAAGGAAAAGTGAGAATAAATTGTGGGTAAAAATTCACTTTATGAAGCAGAAAAGCTTACTTCCACAAGCCAATCTATCAAAATAGCCCTCATGCTTGGGGTTATATCCTTCTGAATCGTTACCATAAAGTCAGTTGACGGTCTTTTCTCACTCTGTTAGAAAGCAATGAAACACTGTTAGCGAGATACCTAGAAAGTGAAGAATCACGATTCTAGGACTGAAGAACATGCTTATATCCCAAACTGGGAAAGTGCACTGAAATGCTCAAACATGATTACAAGAAACAAAATGGTCCTGTTGATTTGATGCCATAAGTGTATGTTTTTTCCTGTCAACAGATGTAATAAATCGCAACAGGAATTAGATGCATAACAATTGATCTTCTTCAAGTTTCTTTTAGTTTCTTATGTTAATTGTTTAAGGGCAACCATTTTTGCACAGATAAAAAGCTGCAGACAAGAATGTGTCACCTCAGCCTCACGCAAAAGCGTGTAGATGTCAGAAGCAAGAGTGGGATAGAACTGTGGATCATCCTTATTCTCAACGGCACAAACATGGCCTATTTCCATTGGATCAGGGACATTCTTCTTCAGCTTTGTAGTTTCTGGCAACAAGGAGAAACACACATAAATGAGCCACAACTAACAATTGTGCTCCTAAGCATAAATCATACAAAGGATTTCAGCAAAGAGAACAAATCATTACCGTCTCTATTCTCCAAGATATGTACTTGCTCATTTGCTTGTTCCTCTAATGATGCGAGCATTGTGGAGTCCCCATTATTACTGCACTCAAAGTCTGGACTTTCCGTTGAGTTGCAGGTCGACATCGTCCCATCAATGGAAACTGCGTCCTCTGAGTTTGGGGGAGACACAATGCTATTGCAGAGTGCAGTGGCAGGTGTGTCATTCAGCATATGCACAACAGTAACCACTTCAGCAGGAGGAACATCGTGCTTTTTTGTTGTGCTATCATGGCGAGATACAGCTAGAACTGACTTGGCAGAAGCCGATTTCACAGCAGAAGCCCGGCCTGAGCCCACATTGCAAGAACTTGCCAATGATACCTTCTTAACTGGTGCAGCTGAGATAGCTGAATTCACCTTCTGCAAACACAAGGAATTAAGTTGATTCAAACATATAAATTCGGATCCTCACTAATTGTATACGAAAAGGAGAACAAAATTTACAGTAAGCCTACTAGTGCACAATATTGTATTGCCCATAGAAGATTCCGAAGCAAACAGAGACAAAGGATCGACACACTGGAAGCACTGATAACTATTCTTTTGAGAATGGCAATACATTTCGTGATCAGGTACATCCTAGCATTCTGAGCATCCGTGTACACAGAGATTTAAATCAAGAAAACGCACCAATTCCATCACAATAGTATATAAAATTAGCAAGAGGACGAGCATCAGTAGTACGCGTGCTAAATTGATCGATTGCGACAACAGATTCTAGCGAAGCGGATGACGCTGGTAGAATTCGCATTTCGCAAAACGATACAACTATTAATCTGGAATACCGCGCATGAGCCAAACTAACAGAACATCAATCCACATCCACAACAACATTTCCCAGAGCAAAAGCATTCGATCCATCCTGAGGACATCCGAGAGGCACAGAGACGTACGGAGGCGGCTGCGGCGGCGGGGACCTTCCTGGATCCGGCGGCCCTCCCTCCCGTTCCGCCTCCCTCAACGGTGACGTTGGTGACGTCGCCGAGCGCGGCCCGCTTGTTGGCCTGCCGCGTCGCCTTCGTCCCCACGCCGCCGGCGCTCTCCGCCGCCACCACCGCGGGGCGCTTGGCCGTCGCGGCCGACGAAGCGCGGCGGGAGGCGGCGGCGCCCGACATCGCCGAGGCCCGAGGGGGGAATCGATTGGGAGGCAGCGGCGCACGAATGGAATGGAATGGAAGGGAAGGGCAGGGAAGGGAGGCTCTGCCGTTTTAAATTTTTTCAAACGGTGGAGAGGGAGGGAGGGAGGGCGATCTCGGGCGATGCGAACGTTAAGAAACCGGTTTGTCCAAAAACAAAAGCGTTAAAAAAACCGGTGGGGCCCGCATGTCTGCGGGTCATCCGGTAGCATGGTTGCGAGTTACTCACCGCATTAGCTCTGATCTGTCAGATTTTTACCTATTGTAAGCTAAATTGTCCCTTTTTCACACACGTCAAATAATCCAATTCCTCCTTTTGACGAAGTTTCCTGGCATAAGGCCTCCCGAAAAATCTGGGAACGTTTTTCACCGTGCAGCTAGCTAGCAATAGGATTTCCATTTTGGTCAATTTCTCTCATCTTAGCTGTAGCCACTTGGCGTGCTTAATGCTTCTTTCTTTGTATGTAAGCAAAAAAGAAACTTTATTCTATTCATCCCTCGAAAATACTCATATTGACAGGGCGGAGCCAGGGTTATTTCCACTGCTCATTGAGTCATTGTTCTCAAAATGGTTTCACCCCCTCAATTTTGCCTTTTCACTAGTACATACTCCGTATTATGTATACATACGACATACCACCACTTGCCACTAAAAGTCTGCCATTATGAAAAGACAAAATCATGTTTAGGGCTCGTTCGGGAAGGAGTGGAATGAAGTGGATTGAGGAAAAAATGAACTAAATTCCACTCCATTACCCTCATTCCACTCCATTCCACTAGTTGCCAAAGAAGCCCAGGTTTACACGCTATTTGGTTTCACATTTACACTTTTTTTTGCTCATAACTTCAATATAGTTATCTAAGAGTATATTTCCAATCGAGACAAACGAAAGAGCTAAGACGTTGGTAATCCATTTTTATATCCTCCATAGACAAAACAAATTATAAATAAACTATAATATCCAATAATTACACGTCACTATAGAGAAAAAAACTAAATTGTACTCGGACCTATCAGTCTATTGCCGTTGTCAAAGGGTTCCCAAAGTCGAATTTATGACAAATGGGCCCACACGTTCTCCTTTCTTTCTTCCTCCCTCCCACAATTCCCAATCCACCCGCGCGCGTGCGACAGGGTACCCTGGGCTCGAGCGGCAGTGGAGGCACCTCCCTCAATGTGGCCGGTGACATGGAACTCGGGTTTGTGCAGTGAACCGAGAAACTCGATCCACAACCATGGCGTGGATCGATGAGGCGCAAGCATCGATTTGGGTTGGGGGCTCATTCATCCGTGCGACAATGGCATTGATTTGTTCCTTTGCAGCTTAAATCCATGGATAAAGCCGCTGTCGAGTAGGGACGGCGAGCTCGGGCATCAAGCTTGGATAGCAAGCTCCGTATCCTTCCACATCATCGCATCCCAGGCCAGGCGAGGGGCGCCACTGGTGAGATCTCCGACAGCAGCTCGTCATCACTATGGGCTGCGAACAGGCAGATTCCGTCCGGGTAGCAGCTTATCCTCGAGCTCCAGGCTGTGAGCATCGGATTGCAACCGACAACGACTCGTCCTTGAGCCCTGGGTGGCAAGCAGAGGATTTTGACCGGCAGCGGCTCATCTCTAGGTGGTGAGCAACCAAATTTCGAGTGAGCACTTGTATTGAAACGACAACAATAGCCGAGCAGGGGGCAGGGGCCTCCCTACAGGTCCGTAGGAGAAGGGGCTTGAGAGGGTAAAGTAGGGGCCTCCCTAGAGTAGGAGCCCAAGTAAAGGACTTGCTGGAGTGTATGTTTTTTTGTTCTCTGCCCTTCATTTTTTAGTAGAGGTTTGAGTAGGAGCTGCTCTAACCATACACGCCCAAAACTTTTCTCCGGTGCTAGCAAAGATTGCCTTGCCGACGGAAGCGAGGCTAGGCAAACTGCCAAATTGAACCAAACGTGCCCTTCGCTTAGCGTTGTCACTGGATAACCAGCACCCGTATCTGCACCCATACCTATTTCGTTTGGGGAGGGTGTGGATTAACCACTTAATTCTAGGTATGGTTAGGGTATACCCACTGCACCCTCACTATTACATCCAGCTATCTCTCATGTTCATGGAGGTACATCGCGCTGCACCGCTCGCGGACGCAGCCTGGCTCTGGCTCAAGCTGTCATGGAGGTCGGCGGCCTGCCAGCGGCGAGGACGTGCACCATGCAATGACATCGCGGTCCACGCACCGAAACGAGCACTTCGCATAGTGTGTTGCGCCTTGACATCGGCGATCCAATCGAGCAGCATCTATGATCTGAGAGGGATTCCCTGTGAACTGGTAATAGAGGGGAGCAGTAAGAGGGGGAAAGTCAATCTAGAATAATTCGAAAGAGGGTTTGTTTCTTCTGTGATTGGATCTATATCTCACTAGTCACCATTGCTTGGTTGAATCAATGAATCTGAGAGGGAGGAATGGCAGAGGGAAGCACCGGATGAAATTTCGAAAGAGTAACTGAGAGAAGAAGGAGAAATTCGATTGGATCTGCATCTCACAAGTCACCATTGCTTGCCTTCCTCTTTCGACAAGAGAATCGAGATGGAGAAGACGGAGGAGAGAAAGATGACGAGAGGATGGAGGTTGCTTTGACTTTGCATAACGAGTACTAGTACTATTTGCCCATTGGATTATCCATACCCATTGGGCATTACCCTTATGGACAATTTGAAATAGGTAATGCGCAGTATGCTTTGTCTTCCTATCTTCCGCCTCACGCTGTGTTCTTTCTTTTTCCTCCAGCTGCAGCATACCACAGCTCGGACCAGTCCCGGCCACGGCCAAATCTGCTGCCAACCCTCCATTAATTCCAAATCCATCGCACCCAAAGCTCGACCACCTCCTTGGCTCCCTCCCCAACCTCTCTGTCGTGAACCTCGACGACCACGCCGTCGGGAATCATGGGTTCCCCACCCGCCGGCCTGCCATGGAGGACGAGGTGGTGGGCAAGGTGCTGGACGCGAACAAGGTGGCGGAAAAGGTGCTAGACACAGCAAGTTTGGGTTGAGGAGAGAGAGAGGGGCATATTTGGGCCGCGGCGTCCGCCGGACCCAAAATGGGTCTCCGTGATGGACTGATAGGTACTTTGTTGGAGGTCGTTTTTCTCCCCAAAAACACTGTGCGTCACCAATATTTGGGTTTGGGTTCCCTCATAGGTCACCTATTTGAGATAGTCTAAGAGAGAGTAAAAAGGTACTCGCTAGCGATTGTTTCGTCGGTAGTCTTGCACGCGCCTAGAAGTTGCATGCAGGAGCTCTGTTTTCATTCTACTCTCTGCCAAGGTTAAAAAGAGATTAAAAAAATTATCAGTGGGACCCACACTTCTTTGGGACATGTGAACCTCTGTATGGACAATTGTTTATGAGATTATTATATTTTTATCCTTATTGTAAAGTGTAATTGTGAATTTCTCCTTACTTTTTAAAACTTTGTGAATTCATCCTTATTATTCATAAGTTGTTGTGAATTTATCGCTGTTTTGACTGTTGATTAGAGACAAAATCATACTAATTTGTAACAAATAATGAGCAAATTCACAAAGTTAGAAAAATGAGGAAAAACTCACAATTATAGATCAAAGTATTATGCACAAGTTGTTGTGAATTTGCCTTCGTTTTTTTCGTTGACTAGGGGTAACATCATACTGATTTGTAACATTTAACGGTAAATTCACAAAGTTAAAAAAATAAGGAAAAAATTAATTACAAATCAAAGTAAGGGAAAAACGAAATAGTCCTATTTTTTTTACACCTCTGTGATGTGGACATCAAATAGCTAGCCATTAAGGTCTTCTCCAATGACTGCTCTTTGCTAGCTTTAAAATTGTTTAATCGATAAACATTATCAAAAAATACAAAAGTGGTTGACTCTTTGCAAGTGGGTTAGCTACTTGCTAGCTTTTAGCCGTCTCATATTCATTGAAGAATGCAAAAGGGATGTGACCGGCTCTTCACCACTCTTCATCAAGAGTCGGTCACATCACTTTTACACTTTTAAATGAATATCAAGAGTCAGTCACATTACTTTTGTACTCTTCAATGAATATGAAACGGCTAAAAACTAGTAAAGACTCAACCCAATTGTAAAAAACCAATTCACTTTTGTACTGTGTTAAACAATTTAAAAGCTAGCAAAAATCTAACCTTGGTGACCATTGGAGAGGGCCTCGGTAGGGCCTTGGTTAAACCTTTGGAGCTGCTCTAAGTTCCAATTTTTTTTTTAGAAAAAATTCCAACCAATTCCCACCGCTTTCCAGGCGAGGCGAGAGAGTCTCTCCCACTTCGCTGTACTCCACTCCCCCACCTGCCGAGTCCCCCTGCCGCAACGAAACAAAACCCACCTCCCCTCCGTCGTACGGAGGACGCTCGTGCCTGCGCCCTGCTGAGGAGGCGGTGAGGAGAGCCACGGAGATGGCCGCCGACGCGCCGACGGTCGACACCATCCTTCGCAACGCGCTCGTCGTCACTGTGGACGGCGAGCTCCGCGTCCTCCGCGACGGCGCCATCGCCGTCGCCGGCGACCGCATCGCCGCCGTGGGCCCCTCAGCCGACGTCGTCGCCGCCTTCCCCCGCGCCGCGCAGACCCTCGACCTCGGTGGCCGCATCGTCCTCCCAGGTTGGTGGCCGCGGTCCCCTCTGCCTGATTGGGCTCTTCCCTGCTCCTCCCCCCTCGGAATTGGAGTCTGATTTTGGTGGATTTCGTTTTGCGTGCCACGGCTGATGCTGGTTAGGATTGGTGAACACGCACGTGCACACGTCGCAGCAGCTGGCGCGGGGGATCGCCGACGACGTTGACCTGATGACGTGGCTGCACGGGAGGATATGGCCATACGAGTCACACATGACGGAGGAGGACTCCTACGCCTCCACCCTCCTCTGCGGCATCGAGCTCATCCGGTCCGGGGTGAGCAGCAGCTTCTCGATTTACGGACATGGCGTCTGATTTGCTATGAATGAGTTACTTTTTTTTATGAACAATTTGCTAGTAATATATTAATTTCCTTACTTGGAACTACCCCAGATGTGAAATGTTGCTTCTGTTATGTGAGGCATGCCAAGCCAATTGCTAAAATCGATGAGGTCCCTTAGGCAAAAGAAGATAACTAGGGGTGCGTTTAGTTCCCACAAAAAAAACACTATTCATCTAACTTTTTCCTATTCATCCAATCTCTCCCACTCACAGAACACTATTCATCTACAGTGTATTTTTGGTGAACAGTATATTTTCGGGGAATCTTTCCCCAATCTAAACACACCCTGTTGGTAGTTTTTGCTTACTCTATCGTTTGTCGACTAATCTATTAATTTAAAGAAAATGGTCTCATGGGCACCACAGCGAGGACTAATTTTGTTGTGCAAATTGCTTTTACAGAAGACAGAATAGATGTTGAGCTTCCTTTTTAAGAGGCCCAAGGTTGTGATAGCTTGGTAGCTGATATAAAAGTACACGTTATTTTGTTATAATCAGATATAGAAAGCTCTGTTTTGCTGTTGCTGCTCAATCACCCAGAAAAGACATGTGAGTGGCTAGAGACCGTAATCTAAACAGAGAAAAAGTTGAATTTCCCTTTTTGCTATTAATTTTATGTATGATGTAAGGATTCATGTTTTTTTTGTTTATCTGGTAGTAATTTCAGTGATCTTCATGGCGGTTCTCTTCTTATGTAGATCTTGGTAGGAGTTCTATGTGCTGCAGAGGTTCATTTTCTACCTTTTGGTGAATTATCAGCTGTTCTGCACTTGAATGCACTCGAAAATTTCATATATTTGTATCCTGGAAAGTGCAGACTTGAGGAGCTTGTAGAAATGGATAGGGGTAATGATAATGCCGGGCCAACAATTGCTAATTTATTTACCTGGGTGAACAACTGTTAACTGTATTTTTTGTTTAATCTCTCTTTTTTAACCTGTTGTTTGACTCTTGTCTATATACATGACTATATCACTGTGTCATTGATTTGTATAGGCTGAATTCTTAGTATGTTCAAAATAGCAATAACCTGAGATTTTTCACTGCACATGACCTTTCTTTCACTCTTTGGCCATTGAATGACAGGTGACATGCTTTGCTGAAGCAGGTGGACAGTTTGTCCCAGAAATGGCACGGGCAGTGGAGTTGTTAGGCTTGCGAGCATGTTTGACGAAGTCAACAATGGACTGTGGTGAGGGTTTGCCTCCAAATTGGAGTTCTTGCTCCACTGAGGATTGCATTCAGGTGCTCGTCTGACAGAGTTTACTATTCTTTCCTTCACATAATTTCTTTTTTCTCGAATACGCAGGAGAGCTGCGAATCAATATATTAAGAAGAATCCTTCACGTCTTTTTCTTATATACATTTCAGTAGAACTACTTTCCTAGACATAATAGCATTCTGTTTACTCATAACCTTCTGTACAGATCTAGTAAATACATAGATCTTAGGTTCCATTTACCATAATTTGAATGATTTTGTTCGTCCAGTAGCAAATATGTCTTTCAAGACTTTTCTGAAATTGAAATAGTTTTTGAAGCAGTATTTGCCTGAGGGCTTAGAGCATCTCCAGCAGACACTCCAAATCTCACCATCCATATTTCAGTTTAGCTATCCTCTCCAAAAGATTCCTCCTCCATATTACTAGGTGCTTCAGCAGAGTAGCCAAATCTCATCCTCCATATCCTATTAAGCATAATTTTTTGGCATTCAAAATATTTGAAACAAAAATAATATAGGGGATATTATTTATATTATTTGCGATGTTTTTCTTTATTTTTTTTAAATTAACTAATGTCCTAAAATTCAGATAACTTTTTATAAAATAACTTTGAGAATTGTTAGTTTAAAATCCACGTCAGATTTTGTGTTTGACCCGACTAAAATGGATTCTTTGTTATTGATTTTGTTTGCTAAATAATTGCCAAGATTTTAGGAGCCCTATATGGTTACTTTTGAATTTATGAAAGAGAGAGAAGAATGGAAATGGATGGATGGCGTGTTGTATAGGACCGGCCAGATTTGGCTCTCTATCTAGATGATTTGGCCACTGCTACAGGGATGGAGGCTCTTATACCTATTCTGCTGGAGCTAGTTTTTTGTGCTGAATAGCCAAATATGGACATAGCCATCCAAATGGCCATGCTGCTGGAGATGCTCTTAGTGTAGTGGTACTGTGCTCTGAGCCATCTTCTTTATATATTTAAGCTTGCATGTTCTGCAATTATAAGCTTCTTGATATATAAGTTGAATTTCTAATATGGCTCAGGGTGATGAACTAACTGTACTGACTGACATAAAAAAACTAAAATTTTGGTTCAAAATTTTCTCTTTCCCTTTTCTGGCGAAAACAGGCAGTTCCATCTGTGGAGCCCTCATTGATCCTTTGAAGATGATATGCAATATTCTTAATAGTATAAGCATATGGGGGAGATTCAAAAGTGGTGTCATCTATTTACTGCAGTTTTATGTTCTTGAATTAGTACGACTAAAAATTTAAAGATGTGGTTACTGCTTCAATTAGGGAAGGGTTGGTATCTTGTAGAACATCTATTTCTGTTTATACTCTATTATTCCCAAACAAGTTGGTTAGCCTAAAGATGAAGCCCAACAGAGTTAAAAGGTAAAAAGAGGTATTAGTAAAGTAGTGATAGAAAAAATGACTGATAGCCTATTTCATTGTTCAGGCATATGTCAAGTTCTGATTTCCACACGCTGTTGTCCAAAGCTAGTTCTTTCTCGGTTTATTTTGAATTTCAAAATAAATGAGAAGGCATGTTAAGTGCAGGCTACAGCTTTGGTCAAAATGGAAAGTGTCACATAAAAGTGAAAAGTATCACAAAACATACAAACATAAATTTTTACTATTTAGTACCATTGTATGGCAAAGTTAGTCTTTATCGGATTGTACTCTGTATCATTATATATTTTCTAGTGTAGTAGGTCTCTCAGGTTAAAGCCCATCTTTGAAGAGGTATACTTGTGTTTGCTCTTTCCATTGTTCTCTGTTATGTGATGTAAGTAACAGGGTGCATTTATTTTCTACAGTCACAGAAAGAACTATATGAAAAGCATCATAATACAGCTGATGGGCGTATCAGGATATGGTTTGGGTTGAGGCAGATCATGAATGCAACAGATCATTTACTGCTTGAAACAAGAGATGTCGCCCAGAAGCTAAATACTGGAATCCATATGGTACTTACACAAAGTTTATTGGGTCCATAAAAGTTTATCTACATTAAAATAATGTGCTACTTCGTTTAGTTCATGCTTACATGATAACCTGTTTGAAGCATCCATGCATAATCTGAGTACTGGTTTGAACTGTTTTCAACTTGGGCATGCTTATGATCTGAGCTTCCCAAGTGCTTGAGCAGTTGTGCTAAATGCCTAAATCATGTATATTCAGTCCAAAATTACTTTTTCTAAAATGCCATATTAAAAATTATATTGAGTTGATGGCCGCAATCTACCCCAACTTGCTTAAGACTAAAAGTTTTTTTGTTTGAATTGCTGCACCCAGTATTTTGCACTATAATTCTTACAACTTTGCCTTTCACTTTATTCAGCATATTGCAGAAATACCATATGAAAATCAACTTATAATGCGGACGAAAGGAATTGATCATGGCACAGTGACATATTTAGAGAAAATTGATTTTCTGAGGAGTAATTTGTTGGCTGCCCACTCTGTCTGGTTGAATGAACTTGAGGTGCGTAAACTTTTTCACAATCAGCTGTTGCCTTTTTACATTATCTACTATGTTCATAATCGGAAAATATGCATTAGTTACAAAATATATAAAAAAAACCAGGCTGCAAATTGTTCTGACCGGATGACCTAGTTATTGAGAGGATGAGATCAATGGCAACCTGTTGGTGTCATGATTGCAAGAGAATGTTAGTGGGGGCAGGGGGGATAACAGCTGGGATAAAATAACTGAGGAGCTTGGCTGGAAAGAAAAAGAATAGTAGTTAGTAGATGCAAGAGAAATATGTTCATAGATTGTGTCTTTGTTGTGTCCTTGACCAAAAACATAGGACTCCTGTGTATTTGAAGGAAAAAAAAAACAGCACATGTTTGGTCCTTATAGAAATACTTACCTGGACTAGTAGTACATGGGCTTATTCTCCTAGGCTGAGCCCGTTACAAATTAAGTAATCTAATTTATGCATGAGCACCTTGTACGTGGCTTCCCAAGATCAGAAGCTCCTCACAAAACTGAACTGTCAGTTCGGAAAAACTGAAACTAACTTGAACGCTTCTACCTACACTACACTGACATAAATTTCTTCATGTAGAAGGTTGCCTCCGTGAGTCCTTGTACAGTCGTTCAGCTAAATCATGTTGAAGTTATCATGACTGTTAAAATATCTTTATGAGAGGGGTTTTTTTGCCACATTTTTTCAATAATAGATTGCAATACAGCAATTTCTTCAAGTAAACCCTTCCAAAAAGGCTTCATTATGAGATTCTCGAAATGCAGATAAAACATTTTTCAAAGGCTGGTGTCAAGGTTTCTCATTGCCCTGCATCTGCCATGCGGATGTTGGGGTTTGCTCCTATTAGAGAGATGCTGGATTCTAGTGTTTGTGTCTCCCTTGGTACAGATGGAGCACCAAGCAATAACAGAATGAGCATTGGTATGCTTCATAGATCCTTGTAACAAAAATGTTTATGAGCGTGTGTGACCATATAAGAATCCTTATGTTCCAAAATACAGATGAGAGCCTAATTGACCATTGCTAGTCTGTTTCAACCAATTAATCATCTCATGTACACTTTATACAATGATTATATTTCTGGTGCAGATGTTCACTATTTTTCATTAAAATGTCATCATTAGTATTTTCACATAATCACAACGACATGTAGCATTTGAAAGAAAATGGATTATGGGGTTGATATGTAGTTTAGTTCTGCAGTTATGTGAAACTACATTAAACTAACTGAAAAACAGAGTATTGTGGCTTCCATATAATTAGACTTTCTTTTCATTTAGTCAAATAAGTTCTACTTTTATTTTCAACAGTTTATTAAGAAGTCACGTGTTTGATCACACAATTTTTATGTTTGAAATTGAACTTCTAATTCATACTAGGCTGTACCCACCTTATCTTTCTATATCTCTGCTGAATTTGAACATATGCTTATTTTACATCATATTTTGTCCAACTCAATGATTTACATCTGACTGCTTTGTGCTATACAGTGGATGAGATGTACCTAGCGTCCCTAATTAACAAAGGTCGTGAGGCATACATCAGTGGAACAACAAACCCAACTGCCCTTCCTGCTGAGACTGTACTGAAGATGGCTACTATTAATGGTGCTAAAGCAGTTCTGTGGGATAATGAAATAGGTTCGCTGGAGGTTGGGAAAAAGGTGATGCTCCTAGTTGCTATTTTGTTCATGTATGGTTCTCAATAACTTCTCCGTACATTTCAAAGCTTGATAAGTCTCTTCATTTTCATTACCCTGAAACCACTAAGTAGTGAGTTGATCGACTAATTTTTCCAAGCAAACACAGATGGATATTCTGGATTTGTCTGGTTTAGTTGATGCATGTGAGTGTCTTGTTTGTGTAGGCGGACTTGGTCGTGGTGAATCCATTTACATGGTCCATGGTCCCCTTACATGACAGGTGTGCACTACTATGATCTATATATTTCTTATACATTTGAATTGCTACTGTTTCTTTGATGATTTTAACACTTTTTTGGGGGGTCTAAATGGCTTCACTCTGGTATTATAGGTATGTACTAGTAGTTTTTTTTTGTATTTATTATTAATTTCTGTACTTTGGCCTGTTATTTCCATAACTAGCAAACCTTCATGTTGCCTCATAATGTATAGTTAGCTACTCATCTATCCATACTGCTGGGCTTTTGTTTGATTGGCTATTTGGCATGGCACTTACCTTCTCCCTAATGCACAGCATTGCCAACATTGTCTATTGTATGAGGACGGAGAATATCGAGTCTGTTATGTGCAATGGTCGGTGGATTATGAAGGATCATAAAATCGTGAATCTCAATGAGGTAATTTACTGCTTGTTTGTACTTTAAACATTGAACCAAAAGGTACAGAGATTACCTGTTGTCACTCTAAGATCGGTGAGAACACTGGGAACTGTTCTATTTCTAGTTTATACATAATTTGCAACTTATGAAGTTAGCATGTGACATAGCAATAGCTGAGAAGGCAAATAATACTTGGGCACTAGGTGTAGTACTGTCACAAACTTTAGTTAGGAAAAGAAATGCTGGATAAGCTCCTTGGATCTCTAAAGATCAACTTGAAATGACAGTCACTTTTTTCAGCTATACATTTGTGTTCCTTTTTTTTTTCCGCACACTATGCCTCTATTTAGTAGAGAAGAAAGGCATCGTCTTAGATATACCACTGATGCTACCACGTACCTGTTTCCCTGTCCCAGGAGGAGGTAATTTCTTCAGCTGTGAAAAGAGCGAACGACCTCCTTGAAAGAGCTGGCATCAATCTCCCCAAACGGATGAACTACGTGTAGTTTCTGCCTTTCCATCCCGTCCATTTCGGTGTTGCAGAGGATGGACACGGGCCCAGCAGCATTTGTACTAGTCTTCGTCCACTTCTTTCGGGAGTCAAGACATGCATACAGGATGGTTGCCAACTTGCCATCTTCTAGCTGTCAGTATCGAATCGAAAAATAATGTGCAGTAGGATGTGTATATGTGATTACGTATAGCTTTTGGAGTAAAAGCATCGTACCAATAGTAAATAATCAAATTATAATAAAGCACGATGTTCCCTGGTGATGCTGAATATTTACCATTTAATTGGCGTCTCTTTCCCCAGGGTGTGTACATTCTGTCGTAACTAATGCATCACATTGTTCCCGCGAAAAAAAAAGCATCACATTGGAGTAAGATGTTCATGCAATTTCTTTACCGTGAAATGGTAACCGTGTGTTTTTTTTTTATCCCTTGACCTAAGAATCGACTTTTGTCTTGATATCCGTAGGCTCATCATCTCTCGTCAGTCGTCAGTAGTATTGCAATCATAATATTTCACAGCAGCTCACTTCATCACAACAGGTTACATGTACATTTCTATGAAAGAATAGATCATCACATACACACACAATTAATGGACACCGACATACAAGAGAGTGATTCCCAACTCCCAAATCCATCTATCAGAAGACCTTAGCAGTTTTCTTTGGCAATGGCGGCTGAACAACGCCAGCCAGCCGCCGCTTCTTCTTCTCCGGCACCACCGCCGCCACTGGCGCGGCAGCGACCACCGGCACCACCACCTCCTCCTTGGGCAGCGCCAACGCACCAACTTTGTCAAACCACGGCATCCCGAGCGAGGCGTCCGCCGTCAGCCGGTCACCACTCTCGAACGCCAGGAGGCCACTCAGCACCTCAAACCCCTCCTTCGACAACACCTCCTCGTGAAACATCTCCCGCAGCCCGCCGCCGTCGTGCACCTCGTAGATCGCCCACAGCTGCCCCACCTCGCCGTCGTCGTCGTCGCCGACGTTCGTCTCGAACAGCGGCCGCCCCCTGACGAGCTCCGCCATGACGCACCCGAGCGACCACGCGTCGACGCGCGCGTTGCAGTCACCCTTCCCTAACAGCACCTTGTTAGAGTGACGCAGCGAAATCCGGCCCGGCCCGCTGTACACACGAGTCGGCGCCCCACAGGCCTAGGTCCACCGGAGCCCAACACATTCAAGGCCTTGACCTAACTCAACCCAAAAGACTAGCCTGATAGGATGAGGACTGCCCCACCTTATATGTTGTGCTCCCCCACCATCGATTACCGATGTGGGACTAAATTTAACAATCTCCCCCATCACACATCGGACCCAGCTCTTCCATCACAACCATCCGTGTGATCTCCCGAAAAAGTTATCCCAGGCCCCGAGTCCAACTCTCCAGTCACAACCATCCGTGTGACCCTCCGGAGACGTTCACAGGCTCCCCCGTCACCATGTGACTCGGAGATGTTACCGATTTCTCAACCTTTGGCTCTGATACCACTTGTTACCGATTTCCGAACCTTTGGCTCTGATACCACTTGTTAGAGTGGCGCAGCAGATTCCGGCCTGACCCGCTGTACACACGAGCCGGCGCCCCACAGGCCTAGGTCCACCGGAGCCCAACACATCCAAGGCCTTGGCCTAACTCAACCCAAAAGACTAGCCTGATAGGATGAGTACTGCCCCACCTTATATGTTGTGCTCCCCACCATCGATTACCGATGTGGGACTAAATCTAACAATCTCGTCACACATGGCGCCATGTACGCCAGCGTCCCGGCTCGCTTCGAGTGCGGCGGTGGCGACTCCGACGAGGTGGTGTCCATGGCGAGGCCGAGGTCGCAGAGCTTGAGGCTCCGGTGGTCTTCCCCGACGACGACGTTGCCCGGCTTGATGTCGCGGTGGACCACGCCGCGCTCGTGCATCGTCCGCGCACACGTCAGCAGCTGCCACATCGCCGCCCGCACCGTGGCCTCCGAAAGCAGAGGTCTTCGGTGGCGGCGGCGGCGGTGGCGGAGGTTGGAGCGGAGGGTGGTTTCGCCGGTGAGCTCCATGAGGAGGCAGAGGTCGGAGGTGAGGAGGTCGCCGTTGTTGGAGGAGTGGTGGCGCTTGATGGCGATGAGCTCGTTGCTGACGCGGTGGCGCGCCTTGGTGACAACGCCGAAGCTCCCGGCGCCGAGGAAGGAGAGCTCCTTGTAGTCCTGGGTGGAGGCGATCGGGATTCGCTACGTTGTCGTCTTGCGTGGCGGCGCTGCAGTGGTGGCGAGGTCCTCGACGGTGGCTGTGGCGGCGGCAGCGCCGGTGGCTTGCTGCATCGCACGAGTGCGGAGGGGAGAGAGACGCCGGGATTTTTTTGGGCAGATTGCGTCGTGGTGGCGGTGTGGCGAGTACGTAGCAAGGGCTACGATGTGGGCATGTGGCTATATATATTGGGAGGGCTTGGAGTCGGAGACGTGGGGATGATTTGTTTCAAGCGAATCAAAAAATCAACACCACAACCGGGTGTGGCAACACACGATATCCCTCGGCGCTCTTCTTCTTCCTCTGTCTTGCTGCTGCGGCTGCCGGCGAGATCCGGTGGGGACTTCGGGTTCGGGGGTTCGTGTTGGGGGTTGGGGCTCCGGTGAGATCCTCCATTGCCGGACCTAGAGGGAAGTTTGGGGGCAGCAGGCGGCCCGGCGGAGGTGGTAGGCGCGGGGGCGGTGAGGCCGGCGGCGCGGGCGGTGGTGGAGGGCAGTTGGGCCAGGTTGGGTCGGGGGCGACGGCGGCCATGGCGGGGTAGGGGCCGTGGAAGGAGCCGCGGGCACAGGAGGGTCTCGCCGGAGGCCCGTGCCGGCCGCCGGCACGGGCCTCCGGCGAGACCCTCCCGCGCTGCGGCTGGGGTGGCAGGGCGGTGGCGGGGGCAGCAGCGTGAAGAAGAACGACGACGCAACGTTGAAGAAGAACAGGAGGTTGAGAGAGAGGTTGAAGAAGCCAGCACGAATTTTTAAGTGTGGAACACCGTAGGATAAGGTGTGTGGCAACACACCGTTGTGGAGAAACTGGGTTGCGAGCGAATAATCGGAAGTCGGACATGGTTGTGGCCTTGTCGATCGGACACCGCGCGCGCGTCTCCGACTATCATCGGTGCTCACATCGTCTCGTCTCCCGGCAAGCAAATGGGATTTGGAACGGCTTTCTGCCTTGGGTTTCGGGTTTGGGTGTTCTACATTTCTTCACGTGCAGCAACTGGCTGATTAGAACCATATAACTTCGAAAACACATGCAAAACTGAAAGCAACTCAGGCTTGCAGAAGATAACTCGAGGAAAACGAAAAGGAAATGGAATTTAACCTGCAGGTGAAATTCAGCCTTCTGCAGCATCTCCGTCATCTCTTGGTACAGGAAAGCTTTTCGTTATACTACTACAGATATTGCAGACATAGCATGGACCGAGTACATTGCAGCGAACCAATTTGTGCAATTGTCGCTCAAGGCTGACGAGTCATCGAAAGGCTCATGTTTGACCATGTGTAAACAATTACATGAACAACACAAGGAAACAACAATATAATGAGTGCAGAAGCAATGTAAAAGCTACAGCAGCAACACAAGACGCCTAGAAGACAGTACATCATTCTGTCACCAAATCGAAGTACTGAATTTTCAAACAAGAATACAGTAATCGAAGTACATGCAGCAACGCAGATCACTTACCCGTATCAGGAAAACACCATTCATATAGTGATTTGCACTTGCACAGTATAAAAATATAATTGGCTTAGCGGTGAACTAACGGAGTCCAATGGATCGACAACAGAGCCGGAGAAACGGAACAGCATGTACATACGGAAACAAAAGAGGAGAATGCAACAAAGCAGTTCTTAAAAGCTACGGGGATTTACCCCTCCTGCAGCGCGCCACGGCATTTTGAGGCGACGTGGCGAAAAACGATGCAACCACGTCGCCCCATTTCCGGACCCGAACTTTTCATTAACTAGCGTTTGATCTGTTCGCATCCGCGTCCGTCGTTCGAACCCTACCTCCCCCGTTCTCTCTCTTCGGTCTCTCCCCGCTGCCACCGCCGCCACCTCCCTTTCGTTCTCCGCCTACCTCCGCTCCCCCAGTTGCTCCGCCGTGAAGCTTAGTCTCCTAATCCCTGAGCTATTGTGGATGCTGCCACCCCGGGCCGTTGGCGGCGCCGTCCCCGTCGTCCAAGTCAAACCCTCGGCATCGCTCCTCTTCCTCACGCTCCAGCGCGCACGCACACGACGGCAGCGGCTTGCTGTCCGCGCCGCGGAACCACGCAACATCGATGGCGGACCCCATCCCCGCAAGGAGGAGGCGCACACACATGGCGGTAGCGGCCCCCTGTCTCACCCTCGTGCCGATCTTCTTCGTGCATGAGCCTCCAGGTACGGCCCCTGCTCCCATCCTTCCATTCTCCAGTGGAAGTGATTAAGGCCATCCGAGGTGCTTGGAGTTTGAATGGAGTTTTTATCGATCTAATTCCCTTAATCTAAACATTCCAGGATCGATGAATAAGGTGGCGAACCCGGTTCGCGTCCATATACATGATGCCATAGGGGGTCCGCCTCAACCTGCGTGCACCTCCCATATCTGTCGCCGACTCGCGCTGAGCTGAACTCGATGCCAACATCCATGAGTGCAACTACCATGTTCTTGAGTTTGTCTATGTAGGTCCTCTGAAATCCTGCTCCTTCCTTCCCTGTTCTTCTTCCCAGTTACGTCTGACCATTCCAAATTGTGTTGTTGATTGGTCTCTTTCATAGGCTAGCATGGGTCGCTTAGCAGCGTGGGATCATAGCATGCACGAACCACACAATGGTGCTGATGCATTGCAGACTTGCAGCATGCTGCTCGGTGTTCGATGAATTGCCTGCACCAGGAAGTCAGTAATGGTAGTGGCACAAACAAAGACTTGTTGCTACAAGTTGGGGCCTTGTGGTTGTGGGTAAAACTCTTGATACCCTATTAAAACTAGATCTTATTTTTATGAAACAGACAATGGGTCATATTCACCCAAATGGAAGTGTAGGCTTTTATTTTCCCTCGTCAGCTTGCCTTTCTATTATCTTTATGCTCTCATGGCCCTCTCTATATCATCTGGAAGTTAGATCAGAAAAAAAACTACAGTCACAGTCTATTGTTATTTCTCTATTGAGCAAACATATATCTTATAGAGTTCTGAAATAAATCTGTACATCTGAAAGCTACATGTATGTCACGAATGCTTACGAGATCTGAATGAGGATTGACTAGATGTTGCTTTTCAGATTCTTTAGCTATCACAGCATACTTGCATGTTGGAATTGAAGTAAGCAGTGCATTTGTCATCCTATACTTTCGTGGTACTAATGCCTGTTACTTTGTTCTTTGTTTTATCCTTGATTTTATTCCTTCTTTTCTTTTACATGTTTATGAAATCTGGTACTAATGCATGTTACTTTGTTCTTTGTTTTATCCTTGATTTTATTCTTTCTTTTCTTTTACATGTTTATGAAATCTGGATACTCTTTCAGTCGAGATGTTCTTTCTCACCTTTTTTTTAAAAAAAAACAAAGGTCAATAATCGTAAGCTTCTGTTTTTATCTAATGGCTGTATTTTTATGATAAACATATATGGGATTCCTTTTCTTTTTAATGAATAAAAACTCATATCTTGTGCAATTTGTTTTACATTTGGTTGATCGGTTCAGCAAAGCAAGCATTGCTCTGTAATATACACAATACACATTTGAAGTAATACATTGACTTAATTTGAAGTGCAGAATAGTAATACCGTTGATCCTTTTGTCCATTTGCCCTGTCCATGCCCTATTTTTCTTTATCTACTTTCCTATTGGCCTCTTCTGTTCTGTTCAGTATAGTGCAGAGTTGTTGTATGAACTATCATGATTATTCTATTCCTCTGTTAATTCGTGGAATTAATTTGGCATCTAATCACATAGTAATTTTTTTGGCTCTATATCGAACGAGCAGACCATGCAGGTCTATAACAATAAAGCTTCGAATCCTATTGATAAGATCGCTTTAGTTGATTTAGAAAACTTGAGATTTCTATATGATCAATTCACATCACTCCTTCCTCGCACACAGGAAATGTTGAACCTAGCTGTGAAGTACGTACAAGGCTGTGCAAGAAGAGGATGAGCTACCACAGGAGAAACTGGCGATTGCGAATGTGGGACGACATGAAGCAAAGAAGTATATGGAAGAGTACACTTGATGTCTTGAAGCATTGTTCAAACTCTTTTTTTAGATTAAACATAGTTCAGACTCTTGGGACCATGCTTGACACAATTGTCTTTTAGTTTAGCAGGAGAGGTCTCGAGGGACGTAGCACCGAAACTAACTTTATGTTTATTTGGCTTTGTGTTTATCAAAGCTGCAGTGAGGTCTTGAAAGACGTAACATTAATTTTTTAATGTGTACAGTTTACATTATTGAGTCATTAGTTGGCAAAGAATGTTGAAATGATTATGTTTTCCTATTCATCTTTATGTTTGTTGAAATGATAGGAGTACGCTTTGTTTGTTGAAATGATAGGGCGCGCGAAGCGCCCCCCTGTCTAGTTAAATAAAGAGCATCGCATTCGATAGTCTCCGCTACCATGGTACTGTTCCAATGGGCATACATTTTCTTGACGATTCATCACTAGCATAAACAGACACATTGATAGATTCCAACAAGATTGCCAAAGCTGGAGCTGGGCCAACAAATAACACTAGAGTTACGAAGTAGCAAGGTCTGGTAATAATAGAACTACAGAAGCACACTAGATAGCAGAGGAATAACCAGTAGCAAAGGATGGCGAATAAATGCATCACAAGTAACAAGATGGATAGATCCACGAGGACACGATACCTACTCCAACCAACTGGCCAAGTTGAACGTCTCCTCGTTGGGTCGTTCCTCTTGATGTTGTTCTCAACTTGTTCTTCAGCTCGCCTCTTTTTCTTCAGCAGTTCAGCTCCCCAGTCTTAATGGGAGGTTTCATAGGTATTAAATATACTGTCACATCAGCAGTTTTGCTGACATGACAGGGTAATTAAGAGGGGGAGTTTCATGGGATGTGAGGCCATCCCCAACCCAAGACACCATCTTGGAGTGTCTACGCGTCCATGTCAACTAGACACTACACATAGAAACTACCTCCCCAATCCAATGCATAGTTTCCTAAAAATTAATTATCATCCAATCGTATGTCTTCTCTCTCCTTTACTCTTCCTATCATCTTCATTTATTTCTTGGTTCTTGTGTAGACATGGTTTCTCATGCAAGACATCATGTCCTTCTCTCCCTTCCTTAATTACTTTGTCACATCATCAATTTGCTTATGTGGCAGCCTATTTAATGCTATGGACACCATCCTAGTCATTGGGTTGGGGATAGCCTGAGGGAAGTTTCATCACCATAAAACTCCTATGAGGCCATTCCCAACCCATAATGTCTATGAGTGGTGTCTATGTTGCCACATCATCAAGACACCACCATAGAAACTATCCTCTACAACCCATAGTTTCTTGGTGTGGGACCCTAATAAACCCATTCTCTATTCTTTTCACCAACCATAATTGTTTCTCATTTAATATTAAGACACCATCCTCTCCCAATGCATAACTTGGTAGTGTCTATTGCATAGGTTCTCGTGTAGACACTGGGTCTCATGCAAGACCCAGTTTTTTTCTTTTCTCATTCTCTCTCTTATTTATTAGAGTGACACATAAGCAAAGTATCCTATGTGGCAGGTTAATTAATGCTATGAAAACCATCATAGTTGGAGGGTTGGAAATAGCCTGACACAGTTACCTAATTTCCAATATATAGGTAACTAGACCGGCCTCAATGTCACCGCGCCCCGTCGCCCGGGATCGAACCCGTACTAATTAATAACCTTCTCTCCCTCTCGAAACAGAGCTTTGGTTAACCACGACCTGAGTGTTGGGTCGGGCCGTAGCCCACATATTGCTTTTTCAGTTCATTCAGCCCAGCCAACAGGCCACAGAGCCTATCTGGCCCATCGTATAATGCCTGCAATTATATTACTGATCTCAAAACAAGTTGCGGAGTAAGTTACATTACACCTTAACAACGTGCACTCTACTAGTACTTTACAATAAAAACAAAACTCTAACACGTCATCCCACCACCCAACTGTATGCCGGTACGTGTCACATGGTATCTCACCTTCGCACGCCTGCAACCAGCCAACCAGAACTCCACTGTCCCTTTCACGAATCTTGGCTGCGTTCAGATTAGAAGTGAAAAGTACTTTTGCTAGATAAATAGTGCATTAGGAAGCGTGTTCTGTGAGTGGGATGAATAGGAAAAATAGTTGGAGAAGTTCTTTTTATCTGTTCACGAATCGTAATGCTGACCGTGACACGAAAGCGATGCCGAGGACATGACCTGAAAAGCAATCAGCCCATTCAGCCCAGCCCACAGCAGAAGATATAACGAAAAGCGAAGCCCACAAAGCCCATCTCTACTAGGGCCTACTGGTATTAGTACGCGGCCAGCAGCCAGAGGCGGGTCGGAGTTGAGCACTTGAGTTCCCCATCTCCTACCACCCCTCACCTCCCGATCGCCGCCGCCACCGCCTCCACAGCCCCAAGCACCCCATCTACCCGTCCCCTCCAGATCGGCGCCATGGTGTCGGAGGCCAGCAAGAAGAAGGCCGCCCAGAAGAAGGCCGCCGCGGCCGCCAAGAGGGGAGGCAAGACTACCGCGGCGGCGGCGGCGTCCTCGTCGTCCTCTTCCACTGCCGCGGCCGCGGAGAAAGCGGCGAACGACGTCGCGGCGCTCAAGCTCTCCGACCGCACCTGCACCGGCGTCCTCGCGTCCCACCCGCTCTCCCGCGATATCCACGTGAGCATCCATCCCCCCCCTTCGAACGGAAACCCTCCCCCCTTCCGCATGTTCTCTCGATATTCGCGGTCTGAATCTAATCCCCCTCTTTTGGACAAACCCTAGACACGGGAGCACATGGCGCGATTAGTTTTGTTTCCTTGTTCGTTTGGTCGGTTCGGATTGGGCCGGGTGAAATCGCGTACGGCTTCGATCGATCTCCGCTGTTCCGTTCCACGGCAAGCCAATCTGCCTGCTGGAGTAGTGTTGATATATGAAACGACTTGTCACTAGTCTTTGGCTTCGTTTGATTAGACTATTGTTCGTTATATTTAACATATCGATCTGCGGATGTGTTGAAGGGGAACTAGTTTTCTGGTGCTGTGTTGCTATGTTAAGGAATTGGAAGTTTGTTTATTGAGTAAATATAGGTAAATAAAGAGAGAAACTGGGGGGACCCTCCAGTAACGTTTCCAATATCTTTGGAGATGCCTATATGTGATAAGCATAACATGTATGTGATATATGTGATAAACATGGTAGTTATCCATCGTTGTGATATAGTATGTGATAAACATGGTAGTTATCCATCGTGTTGTAAGCTGGCCACTTCTCTCTTAGGAAAAGCGAATGATCTGGTGCACATAAATATTTTTGTATTCATTTTTTTTGGATTTGGCTGGAACTTTTGCCAATTGGTCAACCCTACCTGTCTGTCTCTAGCACAGCTTGCAGACCTTGTTGCAAGGAGCCATGGACCACCTTTATCATTAATCTTTCTGATAGATTACGGTCCTTTGTTAAGGAATGGATGTGCAGCGAAATACAATGATCAAGTGTTTGCTTCTTTTGGTGGATATAAGATTTGAACTGACTGTATGAGTTTTCCAGATGAAGTTCAAGTTCGTCTTGTATTAGATAGTAATAGCAAAGCATAGATGGTGGCTTCTTTCCTGACTTTTTTCTTGTGCTATAAGGGTGGTGAGAGAGCCTTTTGTCTCATTAAGTGATATTTTAATATTCGATTCTGGCATTTCATATTGGTTGATTACTTTTTAACACTCTGCTTACTAGGTCATTCCCTAGTTCCTTAATCTGTGTTCTGAATGTTGCAGATAGAGTCTCTTTCATTAACATTCCATGGACATGACCTTATTGTGGATTCTGAGTTGGAGCTGAACTATGGGAGGTATAAAATATTGCTATCATTTATTTCAATTTAGTTACGATCAGGTATGCTGCTGGAGCATGTGACTGATGCTTTTATCTGTTATTAGGCGATACGGGTTGCTTGGCTTGAATGGCTGTGGGAAATCTACTCTTCTTACAGCAATAGGATGTAGAGAACTTCCTATCCCTGAACACATGGACATATACCATCTCAGCCATGAGATTGAGGCCTCAGACATGTCTGCACTGCAAGCTGTTGTTAGTTGTGATGAAGAAAGAGTGAAGTTGGAAAAGGAAGCTGAAATTTTGGCTGCACAGGTGAGCTCAGGAGAACGAAATCTTCACATTCTGTTGTTGCAAATCATAAATTGATGCTGGTGATATTCTAACAGAATCTCTTTTGACATGTTTTAGGATGATGGTGGTGGTGAAGCTTTAGATCGTGTCTATGAGCGTCTAGATGCAATGGATGCTGCAACTGCAGAAAAGCGCGCTGCTGAAATTTTATTTGGTCTGGGTTTTACCAAACAAATGCAAGCAAAGAAAACAAAAGATTTCTCTGGTGGTTGGCGCATGAGGATTGCTTTAGCAAGAGCACTGTTCATGAATCCAACGATCCTTTTGCTTGATGAGCCCACAAACCATCTTGGTAAGTCTTCAAAATCTGAAATGGATGGAATGAATTAGAAATTCTCTGTGCGGTGATTGGTTAATCAGAACCCTGCTAGCAGTGAGCATTCACACACTGGGGCTTCATGTATCATATTCATGACCACCTTTGTGTTGCTACACATTGTATTAGGCAACTTCCTTAAAGCATTGGAGGGTTTCATCCACATAAAAGATAACTTGTGAATTTCTCTAATGCTTTATGTAATTCCTCCCAAATTGATTTTTTTTGTTATACCCTGAGGCTTCATGTATCATATTCATACCCACATTTGTGTTTCTACACATTGTATTAGGCAACTTCCTTCAAGCATTCGTAGAGGGTTTCATCCACATAAAAGATAACTTGTGAATTTCTCTAATGCTGTATGTGATTCCTCCAAAATTGATTTGTTGTTATACATCCTGTCAAAATAAAGATGTAGGCTAGCCTTGTTATTTTGATCTTTCATGACTGGTGGCACTTACAGGGTAACATTTTTTTTAAATAAAACAAGTTAATTAACTCATTTGTATGACCAGAAAAGTTCACTCAAGACACTTTTCACTAAATGTGCCCTGAGCTAACTCTCTACATTCTTTTACAGATCTTGAAGCTTGTGTTTGGTTGGAAGAGATGCTAAAGAAATTTGACCGCATACTTGTTGTCATATCACACTCTCAAGATTTTCTGAATGGAGTGTGCACTAACATCATTCATATGCAAAGCAAGAAGCTGAAGTTATACACTGGTAATTATGATCAGTATGTTCAAACCCGCTCGGAGCTTGAGGAGAATCAAATGAAGCAGTACAAATGGGAGCAGGAACAGATTGCTTCAATGAAGGAGTACATTGCCCGCTTTGGTCATGGTTCTGCAAAGCTTGCACGTCAGGCACAGAGCAAAGAGAAAACTCTTGCAAAGATGGAGCGTGGTGGTCTCACTGAGAAGGTTGTTAGGGACAAAACACTTGTGTTCCGGTTTACAGATGTTGGCAAGCTTCCACCACCGGTGCTGCAGTTTGTTGAAGTCAAGTTTGGATATACACCTGATAATCTCATTTACAAGAGTCTTGACTTCGGTGTTGATCTTGACTCGAGAATTGCTCTGGTTGGTCCCAATGGGGCAGGGAAGAGTACTCTTCTGAAGCTCATGACTGGTGATCTGACTCCACTAGATGGAATGGTGAGGCGCCATAATCACCTCCGCATTGCGCAGTACCATCAGCATCTTGCAGAGAAGCTGGACATGGACATGTCAGCCCTGGCTTACATGATGAAGGAATACCCTGGTACTGAAGAAGAGAAGATGAGATCTGCAGTTGGCAGGTTTGGACTGTCAGGTAAGGCGCAGGTGATGCCGATGAAGAATCTTTCTGATGGGCAGAGGAGCCGCGTCATCTTTGCATGGCTAGCATACAGGCAGCCACAAATGCTGCTGCTTGATGAGCCGACTAACCATCTCGATATTGAGACGATCGACTCCCTGGCCGAGGCGCTGAACGAGTGGGACGGTGGTTTGGTGCTGGTGAGCCATGACTTCAGGCTGATTAACCAGGTTGCTCAGGAGATCTGGGTTTGTGAGAACCAGGCAGTGACTAGGTGGGAAGGTGATATCATGGATTTCAAGGCACACTTGAAGAGCAAGGCTGGTCTATCTGATTAGAAAGCCTTTTATTTTTCTCTTCGGAGAATTATAACCAACCATGAGCTTTTTAAGTCTGTATCACGAAGTCCCAGTTTTCCAGTAGCAAATTATCGGAGTTGATGTTATTGTCCAATAGTGAATTATCAGACTCTTATGTTATTGTAATCGGATTCCTTGTGACTTCATCAGAAGATGAGTATTTTATAGTACTTCAATATATATTTTTTGAAAAGTCGTGTATCGCAAGGTTTTTTGAGTTTGGTTGTTGGAATTTTCCATGTCGCTGAGTCATAGTAGGCCACTGATATTGCATAACCACATGGTTACATAAATCATTTGCGAGTAACCAATCGAGATGTTCTCCAAGGAATTGGCTAGACTTTTGAAAGTTGAAACGGCGTTTCACTGTCACCACATCATCGCAAGCACTCTGTCACCACATCATCGGAAGCGTAACCTAATGGCGTTTCACTCTGTCACCACATCATCGCAAGCGTAACCTAACGGCGTTTCACTCTATCACCACATCATCACAAGCGTAACCTAACGGTGTTTCACTCTCACCACATCATCACAAGCGTAACCTAACGGCGTTTCACTCTGTCACCACATCATCACAAGGGTCAAGGGTAACCAGTACCTTTCGAAGGAAGTGGGTCTGGGCACTACACAGCTGTTTTGGTAGTATTTCAGCCCAAGCGTAACCGGTTTCTTTATGCTAGTATCATTTTTCTATAAACTAAAGCGTAACCATGACCTTTCTAAAATCTAATTATATTTATTTTATATCATAAATATAATATTATTTTATATAAATTTGTTCAAACTCGAAATTGTTTACTCATCGAGAAGTGAGAAGTAAGAGTTGTATTCTTTCTAGAATGGAGGGAGTAATTGCTTGATTGCTCAACATATCGCTTGTTAGAACAAGCTCTCCTCTAATTAAACCTGACTAATAGAAGGTGGCACGGTTAATCAGCTGCAGCGCAACAATCTAGCTAAATGAAATTGTGGTGGTTGCATGCAATTTTGGTAGTCGACACTTAGAAATTGAACAAGCTAATTCTTTGGGTCCAGAAAATATCTAGGCTTCAATCAAATGTATTACGTCCCGTTTGGAAGTCTATATTGAGAAGAGGAATCATGAATTGGCATTTGTGACTACGGGTGTGTTTAGATTGTAGAAAAAAACACTGTAGCATAAGAAAAACACTGTAGCATTCGCTGGGAAACGTGTTTTGTGAGAAGGGAATAGTGAAAAGTTGGAATAAATAGTGAAAAGTTGAAATGAATAGTGAATAGTTGGGAATCTGAACATGGCCTACCTAATACAGTTGTTTGGCTGCCTTGGGCATTGGCAAACGGAATTGGGCCTCCAATGCCGTGGGCATTTGCCCACCCTTGCGCAAGCCACCTCCAATTCAGATGGTCTGATCTCTGTATTCCCCCAAATCGCCCTTCTCCCCGCGTAACCTTTCGAGACCCTCGCAAAAAAAGACGGAAGCCGCCGGGCGGGAGTGACTCAGATTCGGTGAAGTTTCTTCGTCATGTCACAACGCAACTTTGGCTCTGTTATCCACTGTGCCTTATGCATCCAACGACCCAAATCATTTATGGGTAAAATAATGATTGGGCTCACTGATTTTTCCCAGACGACCGCACAGAGAAGGGCGGAAGCGCTCCATTCGCGCGCGCGGTGCGCCGTCTCCCGCGCCCGCGCGACTTCTCCCGCGCGCTGCGCCGCCGCGGCGCTTCCCCCACCGCCTTCCGTTGTGTCGCGCCCTCTCCCCCGCGACCTCCTGCGTGAGCTGCGCTGCTTCCCCCCACCGCGGGCCTGCGGCCTCCTGCGCGCTGCGCCCGTGCTCTCTCGCGGACTGCGCCCCTTTGCGCCGGTGGAGCTCGCGCAAGCCTGGAGGAAGGTCCTCGTCGGTAACACAGTAAGCTTCTTCTTTTTTCAATCAAGTGTCCCGCGACTCAAGATTCAGTTTAATTTGTTCGATTTTATGCAGGCAATGGCAGAAATTGACAAGGGGATTCCTCAAGTTGGTTTGAGATTCAGAAGTCCAGATGAGGCTTGACAATATTGGGTGGCTTATGGTGGTCGTACAGGATTTGATGTGAGGAAAAGGTACACAAATGTGAACAATTTCGATCATAAGGTCACTTCATGTAGATATGTTTGTTCCAATGAGGGTCATCGTAAAAAAGGGCAAACTGATCGTGTGACTAAATGTTTTAGACCCGAAACAAGAACAGATTGCAAAGCCCGAATGACCCTTATATTAGATCGAGATGCAGGAAACTATGAAGTTACTGATGTTGTTCTTGAGCACAATCACTATCTTCACTTGCCAGAAACTCATCAGTTGATGGCTTCACAAAGGCAAATTTCAGAGCTGCAAGCTTTTGAAATTGAGACGGCTGATGATTCTGGAATTAGGCCAAAAACTGCCCATGAGTTGGCTAGTCGTCAAGTTGGTGGAGCATTTAACCTTAGCTACACTTGTCGTGACCGCAAAAATTATTTACACTTGTCGTGACCTTTCTAGCTGCACATAATGGGAAACAACCTAGAACTATTTATACAGATCAAGATGCAGCAATGGCAAAAGCAATCCCTAAAGTATTCACAGAATCATATCATGGCCTTTGCACCTTTCACATCATGCAAAATGCTGTCAAACATTTATCTCCAGTGAAGGACAAAGAGAAAGAAGGTGAACAAGAAGATGGAGGTGAACAGGAAGATGGAGGTGAACAAGAAGATGAAGAATCTCATATTCTCTCTGATTTTAGTACTTGTATGTATGGCTATGAGGACAAGGCAGCATTTGAAGAAGCATTTGAGATGATGAGATCTAAAGTGCATAAGCAAACTTGGTTGGACAGTATATATAAGGTGAAAGAAAAATGGGCTGAGTGTTATATGAGAGATGTCTTCAGTTTGTGTGTGAGAAGTACACAACTAAGTGAGAGTTTCAATAACGCATTAAAAAATCATTTAAAATCAGATTTCGATATTATCAGATTTTTGAAGCATTTTGAGAGGACAGTGCAAGAAAAAAGAGCTAAGGAATTGGAATCTAAATTTGAATCAAGGAAGAACATACCAAGAAGACTAATGTGCACACCTATGTTAGTGCAGGCAAGTCAAATTTACACTCCAGTTATTTTTGAAGCTTTCCAAGGCCAATATGAAAGATCAATGGCTGCATGCACTAAAATATTGGGGGAAAATAGATATGCTGTTGCTATTGGAAGAGTGCATAGTCATGGTGGTTTAAGTTTTGAGGAGGAGCGCATAGTCATGGGCGATCCTTTGAACCAAACAATCTCATGTAGTTGTGAAATGTTTAACAGGACAGAAATATTGTGTGCACATGGTTTAAAAGTTCTTGATTTGATGAATATAAAGACTTTGCCAACACATTATGTCTTAAAGAGATGGACTAGAGAAGCTCGCAATGGAAGTATTCATGATAGAGAAGGCAGGAATGTGGTTGAAAATCCAAAGCTAGAGGCTCAACTTTGGTGCAAAAATATGTTTCATAAATTTCTGAATTTGACATATAAAGCAGCCAACCATCTAGAGTGTCGCTTGTTGTTAGAAAATGCACTAGATTGTTTGGCAGTACAATTGGAGGATAAACTCAATGTGCAGCAAATCATTGAGCCATGTGCCATGAAAGAACCATGTAATGACCAAGAAAATATTGAGCCAAATGTGCAGCAAAAAGAAGACTTCAGTGCTGCACAACTGAAGAAAAAGGATGTCAAGTCAAAAAATTCAAGGAGAAAAAGAACTTGGCTTGATAAACTACAAAAGGGGAAACCTAGGAAATCTGCTGCACCATCGAAAAAAGGAACAAAGGTATGCTGTCAGCTTCGAAGCTAATTTTTTTTTGCATGCTGTCTAGTTCATTTCCTAAGCTAATTAGCTATATCTTTATTGGCAGCAACAAAAGCAAAAACAGAAGAAACCAAAGTCTCCAAAAGAGGTGGAAAATGATGGCTGCAACAAAGGAGAGATTGTGGCGATTCAAGAGTACAATGTTCTTGACAGTTTTACCCAACTTGTGACAGCTCCAATATGTGATGATGATATTCTCCATGTTGATGATTTGTTCTAAGATGTGTAGGTTGGTTAGATAGTATTTTGAACAGGGCTAACTATAGTCTTTTGTGGCCTAACTATAGTCTTTTGGTGGAAACTATAGTCTTTTGTGGCCTAACTATAGTCTTTTGTGGCCCAATTGTATAGGTGAAATGGCCACATTTACAGTGGTTTGGTGGTGGCACTTGTGCCAGAATTGACAATTTGAACTATTAAAAAATGCTATGTATTGGTACTGTTGGCATTTTGAGTTATTTAAAATGCAAGGTTTGTTTTATATAATGTGTATGCAAATCTATTTGGCAGTAAATGGTCTGAATGGTTTGCAAAATGCTATTCATCTATGCTTACAACGTCAATATATTCTGCCTCTATCTCTGGAAAAATGATTGTCTTGCAGCTCTACTTGAGACAATCAGAGTCATCAAGATTGAAATGGAGGGTGGAGATGGACTCAAAGTTACAGTGTGACATCAAGAAGCAACTTCACTGAATCTGAGTCCGGGCGGGAGACATGTGACGAGTGGGAACAGAGCGAGGGGGGCGACGACGGAGGCCACCTCCGCCGCCGACGGCCCCTACCCCCGCGCGCGCTCGGCCATCCGTAGCTCCATCAAGTACTCCTCCGCCGCCCCCAGCCCCATCTCCGCCTCCTTCACAGTATAGTTTTCTAAGTCCGCCGTGAGATGAATGGGCAACTAGGGAGGTCACCGCCGCCGCTGGAGGCCGCCGCCGCCTCCGGCACATGTCACCTCCTTCTCCCTTGCCTCTTCCCCTTTCCCATTGTACACAACCCATACTGCAATTTCACCTTCTTACATCCAAACATGAATCGGAATTGGTTATTTCTTTGATTCCAGTTGTTAAATACTTGCACATCCAAAAAATGGCATTGGGATTTGAGGTGATTTTCAATTCCTCTCAGCTTTGGTATTCTAAGCCAATTCAATGCCACACCCTCCAATATCTACATCCAAACGAAGCCTTACAGAATTCAGAAAGCTCATAACCCAAACAAACATCCTAGCGTGTGAAATTGGAGTAAACGACACAATGAAAAAAGAAGAAAAAGAAAAAACCAGTTTTTTACAAGCTGCACTTTACAGTTCACGCATGCCACACGGCGAGGTCTAGTGACATGCCAAGCAGGCGACGGAAGGAAATTAAATGATGCGTGTCTTTGATTGTGTTTTTTTTCGGAAACAAACTAAACACATGTCCTTGATTGTTTGATGCCACGCGATTGTGAATCCTACATATAGAGGGAAACAAACGAAACGGGCACGGAGCCACCGACGCAAGGGACGCTGGGTGGCACAATAGGAAAGAAACACTTGGAATGACGGGACCCGGGGGGCAATGACTACGCCACACCAGGCACGAAGAACGTGACAACTTGCAATATAGAGATAGTCGCTTTCGCTTGGTATTGCAATTCTACTCAGTTTTCCCCATAGGATTGTCAGTGGTGTTAAAAAGCCACTCATATTCAAACTTCGAACAATGCCATCGGATATAACTATTTACTTAGATAAGTTGCGATCCTATCATAGAATCTATACAATAATTTCTTGCAAATATCAGAGTTCTATTTTTCATGGGAAGGAGGACATATGCTATCATACTTATATTATCTTGAGTTCTTAGTGATAAACATGATGTCAAAGATTAAAATTGAGAACAGGCGTGGCTATACCATTGAACAGGCCCTCATATTCAAGAGTCTCTTTTGTGAAGCTCAGGCCCAACGACATCTTGCCTCGTTCCTACTGCATTCCTCTTGAATGTGTGCGCTTCCCAGTTCCTACAACTGAAAACAGGTCGCCATGCCGCTTTTATGGGCATGCCCCACCACCCACACCTTGTTCGATTCGTGGTCAATGTTCACCTGGTACTCCCTCCTCCCTCTGGCCTCTATCCACTCCTGTGTGCTCTTGAGTTGAACATGCCGCATTATAGGCACATCTGAGATGCCAGACGCGATGGCGTGTGACGCTAGACAACTCATGCTTTATTTTTGTCCTTTTTTTTCCTTTCTTGCAAAGCTAGAGCGTTTTGTCCTTGCGAAGATACGCCATTTTTGGCCTCATGCATTTCTAATTCTTGAAATTATTTTCCCTGGACATGTTTTATTTGTTTCATGAGTCAAAAATATTGTTTTATTGCATAGTTTTTTTTACTGAGCGTGCACTTGATGCATTATATATTTCGATAGAATGTTTCTAAAACTAGAACTTTTCATGAACATGGAACATTGTTCTAGCTTCACACAAAAATCTGAACTAGGATATAAAATGTTCTAAGAAATTTGCATCATGTGATGTGTAGTCTTGTTTTGAAGATGTTGTCGTAAGAACAACAATGGTGAAATTGAGATTTAATTTAAACATTGTGGTTTTTGAGTTTTAGACTTACTTCACAAGTGTGTGATATCATCAATTCATCTTCCTTAAATGTACCCACTCTCCTTGAATAAGAATAGGGTGTGTGTGTGTCAGGACTTCTTTCTTTCCTCATGCTTATTGGACTATAAGCAATGAAACCAATCCTAACCACATAAGAAACAAATAACAAAAGATAAAAAAAAAGAAACAAATAACAACCCCAACTCTACAACTATTGGTGCTATTGCAACTAGGCCCTTTGCTCAACTAAGAAACTTAGATTCTATTGGGCCTTAAAACTTAGCCCATCCATTATGTGGGTAGCAAGCATTCATCACCTTCTTAGAGCGGCCCACCTAGTAGGTGAGTACGCACCGAATGCCCTAGCGCCGCTAGAAAGTCTTCTGTCTTACCCTTCCTTTCCTCTTCTTCTTCAACCTTCCTTTTCTTCCTCCATCTTCTTCAGCCGCATTACTTCTCATCTACTAGTGCTAGGTCTCAAAGTCGACTCGCCGCCGTAGACGTCCACCTCTCGCCGATCAAGCTCCTCCCGCCTGGAGACTTCTCCAATTGCTTTCCCCACCACAACCTATTCACCAATTATCCTTCGCAACCAGACGACAATACCATCGTCGCCTCGCCTCACCACCCTCGATCCATTGATGTCGTGAGCCACCCCTTTAAGCCCACCAACCATAAATTCCTTCCCAACAGCCACAAACCCAAATCACTATGGCAAGTTTGCCGACCGTCCTCTCCAATTCCAACAGGCGTCACCCTATTTCTGGTGTCTCAAATAACATCACAACAAGAGGGCAAAACACGAAAGTATTTTTCGCGTTGAACAGCGACATGGAGATGGAGCCACCAGGTACCGGCCCTAGTTCTAAGAGAAGAAGATCGGATGAGATCACAATTGGGGACTCTCCACCGTTGGTGATGGAAGACATCGAGGAGGCCAACCCTAGATCTAAAACCAACATTCAAGAGTCGCCACCACTCCTAAATGTTGGTGGTGAAGAACAGGGGGGCAACAATATCGATCACATCAGCCGCCTTCCCGATGACATCCTCGGTGATATAATCTCACTCCTCTCTACAAAGGAAGCCGCGCGCACCCAAATCCTTTCCTCACGGTGGGGCCGCATATGGAAGGCTACCCCTATCATCATCGATAGAACCATCCTTGCTCCCAAAGCCGTCCGAGTTAATGAAAGCACTCTCGCCAGTGTGGTCTCACAGATCCTCTCCGTCTATCCCGGTCCTGTCCGCCGTTTCAGCATCTCTCCACATCACCTACGTGACTGAGCCCCCATAGTTGATGCCTGGCTTTGCTCTCCGACTCTTGACAATCTTCAGGAGCTTGATTTCTGGGATGATAGTGGATATTATCGTGAGTTTGTGGTGGCACCCCCGCCGAAATCTGCTTTCCGGTTCTCAGCCAGCCTATGTGTTGCTACGTTCACCAAATGCCAGATCCTGGATAGCTCGATTGAAGTGCTCTCCTTTCCTCATCTCAAGCAGCTTGCCTTAGAATATGTCAGTGTCTCAGAAGCCTCACTGCACAGAATGATTTCCAGATGCCCTATCCTGGAATATTTTCTACTTAACTATAGCTTTGGGTTTCGCTGTGTTCGGATAAGCTCAAGAAGCCTTATAAACATCTGCATAGGTGCTAGTCGTCTTGGTAACGAGCCCCATTTACGTGAATTCATCATTGTTGATGCCCCATGTCTTGAAAGGTTGTTCTTTCTTCAACAACACATGACGGTCAATGTATCTGTAATCGCAGCACCTAAACTTGAGACCTTAGGCTGTCTTTGTGATGAGTCTGATCCTTTCAGACTTGTGTTTGGCACCACCATTATTAAGGTACCTCCAGAATTCTAGTTTTTGTTTGGCATCAAAAGGCTGCTAGGTTGTATTTTCAGTAACAGAGCATCTGCATTTCCTGATGATCTGATGTTCTGTTTAATATTTAATTTAGGGATTACATGTTGTTAGCTTGAAGACAGTGGTGCACAATGTCAAGATTCTAGCTGTGAAATCATGGCATACAAATCTTGATATGGTTATTGACTTGATGAAATGCTTTCCATGCCTGGAGAAGTTGTACATAAAGGTGACAATTATTGACTGCTAGCTTGTTGTGTTCAGCTTTACTTTTGATTGACATGCTGTTCTTCCAATCCTTGCAACAGCCTACAGTGTGGTTGATGATATTTTTTTTCTGTTTTCTTTGATAGCTTTATATTTCAGGGGGAACAAATCCGTGGCGTCGCAAATATAGTCAATTCATTCAGTGCTTTGACATCCACCTAAAGACAATAGTGCTACAGCACTATCGTGGCACCAAGGCACAAGTCAATTTCGCCTCGTTCTTTTTACTGAATGCGAGAAAATTAGAGCTAATGACCCTTGGGATTGAACGAAGAACAAACAATGAAGCTTTTTTCGCAGAACAGTACCAAGTGCTTCAGATGGACAAAAGGGCTTCGAGGAAAGCTCGCTTACATTTTACAACAGATATATGCCCTGATGTGAAGATCAACCATGTTCGTGATTTAGCTTCAACCAATCCCTTCGAATATAGATTTTGACATTGGCCTTTTGTGTCCCCTTTCTTTTATTCCTATCTCATGAGGGCTTCACAATTACTAGCCAATATTTCTCTCCTACCTTTTCCTGTTCATGGTTCGATATTCTGGTGTGCATGGTGCAAACAATTACTTCTCTTGCTAGTAGTAGTTTTGAATGTTTTGTTATTCTGGAACCATGTCTCACTGTTTGTTTTTATGGTATTTGTAATAAATAAATAATTTATTATACATGATCAAATACAGGACCATGTACAATGGAAGAAGATAGCTACCGTAATATTTTTCATTCAGATGTCTTTTGAGGAGCAGCTCTGTAGTCAACGGGCATCTATTTCATAATAATGTGCCAAGGTCAACTTTGGGAGTGTTTCTTCTTTGTTTTTGAATCCAAATAACTTGTCCTTTAATTATATGATTATATCTACTCTTACCTGCCTACTTAACAGCTGATACAGCCCTGTTTTTTTTAGTAGTTGACCTATATATGGTAACTCATGTTGGCTCATTCTCTGTAACATTTTGATACTTAGCACTATTGCCTTATTGATCTTTGGATGCCTTTTAGGCGTATGCTGAACATTTTTTTTTAACGCATTCGTTACTTGGACCTTGCCCTTTGGTCTCCTGGCCCTACGGCGAATTTTTGAGCAGCTGAAGTTGCTCATAGTTCAACAATGCAGCAGTTTGAAATTATAAGGTCTATTTCTATAACTTGGACGATTTGCTCTCTGTTTTTTGATTGGCTGTAATATATCTATATATATACTACAAACAAAGAAATAATTGGAAAAGAACGCTGATCAGCTAGGCACGTATCTTTATATATAGGTCCAATCTGTGTTTTGAAGTATTGTTAGATCCGTGGTCTCCTAGAACTTTGTCATGCATAGCAACCTGCCTGCCTTATTTCAATTGGACTGTGATAACATCGCATGAGAAATGAACTTCTTGATGTTCCTGTATTTGTATTTACCCTCTGATTATCGAATATTTTTCACAGTACACTGGTAGTTCATGAATTAAGTTTCCTGTGTACCTGTTTGATGCCAGCATCTCGTGATTTAAAATTTGAATTCGAGGTTTGCATTAGCTACTCATTCCTGATATAAAATGCACCAAAATAATTTTGGATCAAAATTCCATAAACTTTCAAGACCATTTTATTGTAGTTTGCTGGGCCACCAATAACCTAAAGTTACCCAGGGATTTCTGAAGTTGAGTTCTATGTATTAATGTATATAAAAAACTCTGACCTGCGAGGAGTAAGATAGCCCCAATGCATTTTTGCTAAGAGATGCAAGTGAAGAAAATGATTCATTGTTAGCCTCATAGGCTTGCGACTGACGGCGAATGAAGAGGACGTTCGGAAAGGAAGGTGGGGAGAGAACCGAAGAAGAGGGAGGTCAAGCGAGGAGGTGCTGTGAAATCGTTCCATTGAACAGGGTGTTCCGTGCAAAATATCCAAGTGCAGCAAGGATGGGGTGTGTGTGTGTTGTGTGTTGGGGGGGGGGGGTTGTTTATCACAAGATCCGCTTTAGGTTTTGGTATTTCATCTGGAGTACATGCGTCACATCTGATATACGACATTGCAGTTTCCACGATTCCACCAAGAATTTCCACCAGGGGCAGCGAGAAACAAAATAAATAAATGGAGCCCGAGCCCGAGCGAAAGCTGGGAGCTCCGCCATTATATAGTGGGCCTCCTCAGGCAGCATCAGCTTTCCAGCTACTCCAAGCTTGCACGCCGCCATCTCCCCTCTCTCCAAGTTTACGACCCTCACCTCCTTGGACGACGTCGCGCCGTGGGCCTCATCCACAGCGGTGGCATCCACGACGGTCGAGATGGACATGGAGGCTCAGGGTCTCCACCTGGTCCCTTGGTCGTCAGGCGGCGACGACGACGACGGAGAGCCGGCCATGCCGTCGTGGCATGAAGAATCATCCCCTCCGGGTCCGAGGCCACTGGGGTTGGCCGGCGGCTCAGAGGATCTCATCCTGATGCTGCGCTCTGCTCCTATGTATTCTCCTCTGCGTATTGGCAGCCTGGACTACTACTGGTCAGAGTACTGCTGCAACGGCGAGCGGGCCGTGTCTTTCCCGATTCCCATCAGCCAGTCGCCAGCAGGGGCGCTGTCACCGTGTCGATCGTGGTCGCAGGAGGGGTTTGTCGATAAGCTATGGAGCCACGACGACGACGGGTATATGTTGACGAACTCAGCTCCTGCAGCGGCCAACCGCCATGGCGTCACGGAGCAGGTCGCTGCGGGCAAGGCTCCAGCGCTGGTGAGGTTTCTTCTTCACTACTATTTCCTCTGTTCCAAATTATATTAGTTCATAGATATTTAAATAGGACAAGTCCGTTTTTCAACCTCCAACTATCACGTTCGTCCTATTTTCACCCCTAAACTACAAAACCAGACAACAAACACCATTGAACCATCCAAACCGGACACTTTACAACCCCGAGGCAAAACCACCCCGGTTTCAGCACTCGTCATCACCCAACGTGGCAAAACTCGCTAAGTCAGCATCCAACGTGGCAAATCGAACATATCTCCTGGTCGAGCGCGAAGAGGTCGGGCGGGGGCGGGGGCAGCTGCGGCTGCGCGCAGCGCACGGGAGCGCGAGGAGGTGTCCACCGTGCCCGACGAGGTGCTGCAACGGCTGTTGCTGCCCGCCGCCGCCATCTGCATCCAAGAGAAGGTGGCGTCGGAGGAGCGGGTCTCCGACGAGCTCTGCGAGGAAGGCAATGGCGATGGGGCTCGGGGCATGGCGCGGCGGCGTGGTATCCCCATGGACTCGAGCATGAGCTCCGGCGGCTGCGACGGCCTTGGCGAGGTCCACGAACAGCAGGTGCCTGCCGATGTTGTAGCTCGCCACGTTCCCGTGGAGCTTGCAGTGGTTCACCAATCACCACTATGGACGAACATGCTGCAGTTCACGACCAGGACCCTGATGTCCTTGGGCTTGACGCTCGTCTTGGTGAGCAGCTCGTCCACGTCGCCCAACATGACCTCTTCGATCCCCGCCTCGATTCAGCGACCCCCGCTCACCGCGCCGCGAGATCTCTGATCCCCCGCCCAAAGCCGACGACCCCAGCAGCGATGGGTGGCAAGGACCTGACGGAGGACCAGATCGCCTTGATGCGAGAGGGGTTCTGGCTCTTTCGACACGGACGGCGACGGCCGCATCGCTCCCTCAGAGCTCGGGTCCTGATGCGCTCGCCGGGAGGAAGGGGCCCAGTCGCTGCTCTAGATTTGCAATCAGAATCTGTGCTCGTCACCGGCCAAAAGATGGGAGAGGGAGACAGGGGCTTACAGGTGGGATCCTCCATGCTGACTAGACAAGTAGTGCCATGCTGGAGGCCTGATGTGTATCGAAACCGGGGTAGTTTTGGTTTAGGGGGGTATTTTGTCCGGTTTCAACAGTTCGATGGTGTATGATATCTGGTTTCGTAGTTCAAGGGTGAAAATCGGACGAACACGATAGTTCGAGGTTGAAAAACGGACTTATCCCTATTTAAATATGCACCTAAATATTGTGTATGTCTAGATAAATACACACATACATGAATCTAAAAAAGATAAACTGATGAACTAGCTATAATTTGGATTCATCTATCCCAAATAGTAGGTCCGTTTATCTTTTTTAGACGACGAGGCCGTCCAGCAGGAGGCAGGAGTAGATGGCCGTGAGGCCGAGGACGGCGAGGACGAGGACGACGACGATGATGACGCGCGAGGAGGCGAATGCCGTGGCGTTGCTGTAGAAGAAGATGAGGTAGCGCCGATAGCTGGTGTCCCGGATGATGGGGTCGCCGGCGATGCGTTGCACGTCGGGCTTGGCGTCCTGCCAGACGCCGCCCCGGCGGGTTGAACGTCGCGTCGTACGTCACGGTGGCCACCAGCGTGGCCAGCAGCAGGAGGTACTTGCGCAGCCTGTACTCCCACCCACCGCGAGCCATCCTTGGGCTACTCTGTGGTCGTGCCCGGTCAGCAGACATCGACTTGGCTTTACTTTAAACGCGGCGGCCGGCGCGAAGGGCGAGGCGGAACGAAAACTTGGGCTGTGTTCATATAAAACGAAGAAGTACTTTTTTTTCTGGGATGCGTGTTATGTGAGGGGGATGAATAGAAAAGGTGAAAAAAGAATTTTTAGCGATACGTGTTCTGTGAGGGGGATGAATAGAAAGTAAAAAGTACTTTTGAGAGTGAGTTTAGATTGCGAGAAAAAATATTGTAGATCCAGAAAAACACTGTAGATCGTGCTGGGAAGTGTGTTCTATGAGTGGGAGGGATGGGACGAATAGCGAAAAATTAGATGAATAGTGTTTTTTGGGAGAAGTTAGGTGAACTAAACTCACCCTGAAGATGAACACAACCTCCACCTCGCTGGGGCGCTTGGGGTTGGAAGCTTCGCGCAGTATCACCGCCTCCCGGGGCACAAGCGCGCAGAGACCGCAGTTGGGGGCGTTGACTTGACAGCCAGGTGACCATCTGAACCCGAGTTTGGAATGGATAGGTGTTGGCAGGGTTTTTTAAACCGGTCCTTGAAAGGATCAATATGCCTAAGAGGGGGTGAATTAGGCTTCTACAAAAATTTAAGCGATAAAACAATCCTATGCAATAAGCCAATTCACCCCATGTGTCTACAAGTGTGGTTTGTACCTAACTAGTGTTGAAAGGAGTTAAACAACCTAGTTCCAATCCTACTCTAACATGGCAATTTTAGGAATAGAAATGCAGAAAGTAAACTTGCTCGAAGTAAAGAGAAGAGTAGGAAGCCGATTTTTCCCGAGGTATCGAGGAGTCGGCAACTCCCTCCTAGTACTCATTGGAGCACCCGCGCAAGGGTATAGGTCCCCCTTGATCCGCGCAAGGATCAAGTGCTCTCGTAGGGGATATCCATTTCCCACTCCGGGACAGCGGATTCCAAACCGTGTACACCTTCGTGGGGCTTCACACAATCTCCACGTGGGCTCCCAAGATCAACACCACCAAGCCGTCTAGTTGTTGCCGAATCACCAAGAGTAACAAGCCAAAGATCTTCCCTTGACCTAGACTAGACCAAGAGCTAGATGGATGCACACCTGCTACTCCCAAACACTAAAGAGAGTCCTTAATCTTCTATGGATCAAGAACACAAATGAATCCAAGTGCCTCTGTTGCCCTCAAACACTCCCCAACAGTAGCTGGATGAATAGTGAAACCGTGTGGCAAGAGAGTCTCCAAGGTGTGAGTGAAGGGGTATAAATAGCCCCCACTCAAAAAACCAACTGTTATGCAAAACGCAGAGCCGTCGACTAATTCGATGGTGACACCGTCGAATCAGTCGACGCTTGCTTTCCATTCAAACTTTGAACAGTGCAACGGCTAGTTCCCTCACCGACTAATTCGATGCAAGCACCATCGAATCAGTCGGTGCTACCCAGAGTCATGCGCCACATGATCTTCACTTAGATCAGAGACCACCGACTAATTCGATGCCGCAACCATCGAATCAGTCGATGCTACTCAGAGCCATACACTCTGGGGTCTTCACGTCTTCGAGCACCGTCGACTAATTCGATGGGTAGACCGTCAAATCAGTCGACGCTACACAGAACATCGCACCACCAACTGGGTGAAAACTGAGGGCCGTCGACTAATTTGATGGACGCACCATCGAATCAGTCGATGCGACTTAGAGAGCTGTGCCAATGTCTGTGTGAGAAAACCAGGGGCCATCGACTAATTCGATGGTGCCTTAGCACCCCGTCGAATCAGTCGATGCCTCTGAGTTTTGTGCAGTTTTCTTCTCTTTCGAGATCGAAACTCGTCCAATTCAATTTCTTTGAGTTTCTTAACTTCTCAAGGGCTTCAATGCAGCTACCTAGTACTAGATTTCACAAGTGTGCACCACACCTAACTTCTAGTCTTGCCTAGGTCAAGCTACCAATCCTCGACCCCCCTTAATAGTACGGCCAAAGAAAAACAAAGACTTAAACTACTCTAAGTGCCTCTCATCATCCAAACGGCACTTAGAACTAGCTTATCCTTGATCTTCGAGCATATCCTTCGCGCCAATACAATCATTCTCAAATGATGGGGGCCAAGAATACCGTGAAAGCCCATCATTGCACTAACTTAAACTTTGCTTCTGCAAAACACTTGTTAATCGCAATGATTATATTGTCATTAATCGCCAAAACCGAATTAGGGGCCTAGATGCTCTTTCAATCTCCCCCTTTTTGGTGATTGATGACAACACAACCTCTAAACGGATATGAGAGAAGTAAAAAGAAGTAAAAGACGGTAGATAAACTTGAATTGCATGAACTAATAAAGGATAGCGGAAGCAAAACACATAGTTCATACAAAAACAAGATGAGCACTAGTGCATAAGAATAGATAAAGAAGAGCATAAGTGCACATAAGATGTGAGAGACATGACATGAGATATATATAACCAAAAGCACATGTCAACCATAGAGTTTAGGATAGCATAGAGCAGCTCCAGAGCATCATACATATAAACAAGTGCACAAAAGAAATATGATGCCTGAGTTCACACAAAGATTCAAAAGACTATGCTACCCAAGCTCCTCCTATCTCTCATATCATACTCTCTCCCCCTTTGGCACCAAACACCAAAAAACTAAACGTCGGAGGATGGAGAAGTGCTCGTAGGCGGGTCCTGAGACGAGGAAGGAGCTGAAGTCGAGGCTGTCGGCTCAAACATAGACACAAAGAGCTGCTGAGCCTGATGAGCCTCACTGACTAGATCAACTGGCTTGGTCGAGGTTGGCACGGACGGAGTAGGAGCACCAGTGATCTCTGAGTAAGACGCCTCAAGGTGACTGGACTCTGTAGTAGTGATTGGAGCAGTCTCTATCATCACAGCAGTCACAGGAGGCGAGCTCACAAACTGACTCACAAAAGCTGACATCGGAGACTGAAAGGCTGTGGATATCTTAGGCATAGGAGTCTCGGAAGTCACTGGAGCAGGCCGTAGAGGGCTTGGAGGACGAAAAGGACTGAACTGAGCCATAGGACGTAGCGGACTGAAGGCAGGAAGAGGTGGTGGAGCTAATGACCCAGGCACAGTCTGACCAAGCTGAGGAGTCGGGTATCCTGCCATAGGGACTGTGGGCAGAGGTACCTGAGGGGGTTGAACGCCGGTAGCCTGGTAGAGATACTGAAGCTGGAACTGGAACATCTCAGACTGACGATGCTGCTGCTCAACAAGAAACTGAAAGCGCTCCTATGCACGCTGCTCTGCCCTGGTGTTTGTAGCAATGAGTGACTCAGCAAGCAGGCGAACTGTAGCAGTAAGCTGACTGAGCTCAGACGAGGCCGCAGAAGCAGGGGTAGACTTTGCTGGAGCACCAGAAGGACCCTCAGACTCTGGAGGAGCAGATCCAGAACCACCCGCCTCAGTATCATGAGCCCGTGCTGGCATTGGAGGTACGGGAACATACTCCTCATCTGTAGACTCATCCTCTGAACTAGGAATGGTCTGAACTCCCTCAAGTCCTGCCTCCTGCTCAGCCTTCCTCAACTCCTCATCCTGAGCTGCAAACTCTGCCCTCTGCTCAGGTGTGAACTGCTACTGGGCTGCTACTAGAGCTCTTTGGCCTCGACGCTTGTCTCCCATCTTGGCTGGCCTGTAGTCAGGGAAGGTGGTCTTTAGCTAGGACCACTGCTCAACTGAGTTCATAAAAAGATCCACTCCTGCTTCCCTGTTGTGACGCCCGATGCTACTAGCCAAGATATAGGATATAATGTGAGAGTATGGCATAAAGCGACCTATCCGAATGCTGTCAGTGATCACATCTTCTATCTCACAAAGAAGAAAGTCAACCAGGTCAAACTGCTGCTGCCTGAGTATATAAGCAAGATTCCACTGCTGCAGCGCTGTGATCCCATCCCTGTTGCCTGTCCTAGGTAGTATAGTACGACGGAGAAGCTCAAGAAGCAGGCTACCAACAGGAGTCAAGTCAGTTGGGTGACGCTCTGACAGGGCTGTGAACGGAGGCCTGAAAGCTGGAGAGACCATCTCGTAGTCAGGTGTGCGAATCCCTGCAGACCAAGGACGACGAGGGGCTCAGCACCAGGATATGTGAGCTCATGGAGCCTGGTCTCAACTGCTGGCGAGCGAAGAATCATCTCAAGGTCTGCACGCTCAATCTGTATGTCTCTGCCTCTGAACATACATCGGATGTACTCATGATCTGGATCCACCCAAACTGAGGCATAGAACACACGAACAACACCCTCGTCGTAGTGTCCTGGAAGTGAAAACACAAACTGAAGACCTGGGTGATGAGCAAAAAGCTGACGTATCTGATCCTCAGTCATATGAATGGCCCTAGTTAGCGGAGAAGTCACCATCCGTCTGTGAGGGAATAGAGTCATCCTCGAGCGGGTGTAGGCCTGATGGAACTTGTCCTGACGTGAAGTCCAGAAGAGACTGCCTCTCTCGGTGGGACATACAGGAGGATACCATCGCTCTAAACTCCGAATCCTATGATACTAGATCTTGGTGGTGGAGGCCTTGAGTAGCTCCTCGACATCTGGCTCAGACTCAGAACTTGAGCTCTCATCCTCAGCAGCTTCCTCTTCTTCTGCCATCTTAGCAAAGATCTCATCTGAGTCAACAATCTAAAGCTTATGGACTCTGGGCTTGCAAGTGCGACGAGTGACTGTCTTCTTGGAATGACCAGAAGCAATACTAGCTGGAGCCTCAGAGGTACTGGCAGGCACTGTAGAGCTGGCAGGAGCTTCTGTGGAGCTGACAGGAAAGATGACAAGTGGCTCTGTCGCCTGAGAGGCCCGCGGAGCGTGAACCTGAGCACGAGTCCTCCCAAACCGATGAAGCGGAGCTGGTGCAGGACCCTCTGGAGCAGCCGGTGACCCTGACTGATCAACTATGCGAAACTGGCTAGCCGGCTGAGCTCTCCCTGACTCTATTTCCTCATGAGCCTGAGCAACCTTAAGAACAGTCTGCCACTCTGGAGATAGACCTGAGGCAATCCGACGCTTCTTAGGCTGCTGCATGGCGATTTTCTTTCCCTTTGCCTTGTCTCTGGCTGGATCTGAGGGAGGTCTATCATCACCACCAGCACCAGTGCTAGATCCCACAACACGAGTCATACTTTGTAGAAGCCCTCAGCAGACAAGAAAACCACCACAGTGTCAAGAACCTCGACAAGGCTTTGCCTTGCTGTCCAGAGAAAGAACCCGAGGCTTTGCCTCAAGCACTGCCACTGCAATCTGCTGCTGTTACTGCCCCTGTCACACTGTCACAGACTCTATCTCAACAACCACACCTGCTCGCAAAAAAAAATATATATAGGGTATAACTAATTAGAAAGAGATCCTAGGCAGCATGAATTAGATAAGAGCTTAGAAACAAGACTATCCTAAGATATGATTGAAATGTACTCCCTCCGTCCCTTAAAGAATGATGTTTTAGCGTTTAAAATTTTTCTCATAAAGATTGATCTTTTGGCATGCATGTATAACAAATTAGGAATATCTTATGCATGCATGCTTAAAAGGAAACTGATTTACCTCCTAAAATGGCATTTACCAGGGACACATGCGTCTTTCTTTTCTACTCTTAATTTGTCTAAAAATCCTAAAACATCATTCTTTAAGGGATGGAAGGAGTAGCTCTCATTAATCCGGATAAATTATATGAGTTATAATCATCTAGAGATAATGAGAGCAAAATATTTCTTTACCTCTAATTGTGTCATAAAGAAAGAATATGAATTAAATTCTACTCATGAACACAAAGAGCATAGGCAAGGTGCATAGGTCAAGTTTTTAGTTTGAATTTCATGAAAATGACCGGAATTTCAGAGTTTTAGTTCACAATTTCCTCTCTCTAGGGTTTGAGATCCAAAAGAGAGAGAGGAAGGAGGAAGATTGAGAAGCACCTTGCACGGAAGAGGAGAGGGTGAGCCACGAGATGAGACCCACGAGCTCGAGGTGGACCATCCTGGCGGCGCCAATGGCGACACGGCGGTGGCGGCGCGAGGGTTTGAAGGTGGTGGTGGGTTTGGCGGTGGCGGCATTGGCGCTAGGGTTTGAATCGTGGAGGAGCACGTGCAGGTGACAACGTGCGGCGGCGGGAAGCTGCAGCGGCAACGCACGACGGCGGCGAGGAGCGGCGGCAGCGTAGGCGGCGGAGGGAGATGGCAGCGCGGGCGTGGACGGAGGAGGAAGACGACTGGCGAGTGGGTCCCCTCGAGCAGCGGCAGCTAGGGTTAGAAAGAGACGAACGGACGAGATCGATTTGATTTGAATCAACGGCCCAGATCGCGACGATTTGATGAACCGTCGACTAATTCGATACCCGCAGCAGCTGGCGTCGAAATAGTCGACGCTCACCAGAACCGAGCGCACAGGAAAGGGACAGCCGTCGATTGGTTCGACGCTAGAAAGTGACAGCCGTCGAATTAGTCGACGGCGACGACTGATTCGACGCTGTGAAGAACGAAAGCGTCGACGCTCCTGCGACAAGGATTTTTCAAGGAATTTTTCGCGGAATTTTCTTGTCTCAAGTCCATGGATCCAAAGAGAGGCAAATAAATATGATTCTTGGACAGAGACAAGCGAACCTCTCTCAAAGACTCATGTTTCAAAATAGTTTTATATATGGCCAAGTGGCTTAACATAGTTTTGAAATAGAAAACCAAAGCCAAAGCACCGGAGGGCACCAACACTTAGAGGGAGCACAAGGGATGGTGAAAGCAGTCCATGCTCCCCCTAAATGTATGCCACAACCAAATGCCAACAAAACGACTAAAAGAACACAATGCAAGATGCATGCAAGTGCATAGACAAGAATTTAAAGCTAGAATTTAAATCTATCTTGTCAAGTTTGAACCCTTTACAAGCTTACTCATGGCTTTCACCACTATCTTCCAAAGGTTAGACAAGCTCCTAGTGCATATGAGATATACTACACATGATATGCAAAGACAAGCCTAGCAACTAATTTTTTTGAGTTTTTCAAGTATATCTATATACAAACAACAAAGAGCATTCTAGGTGAAATTGGAGAAATCAACCACATTAAGCTCATTCCGCAAGTTACAAAACCTATTCCCATCCAAAGGCTTTGTGAAGATATCCGCCAACTGATCATCCGTCCTTACACCATGCAAATATATATCATCCTTAGCTATATGATCTCTAATAAAGTGGTGACGGATATCTATGTGCTTGGTACGTGAGTATTGGACGGGGTTATTGGCAAGCTTTACCGCACTCTCATTGTCACAAAGCAAGGGTACACTCCTAAGAACTAGGCCGTAGTCTAGGAGTGTTTGAGTCGGCGGCAATGTACTCGGCCTCGGTGGTTGAAAGGGCCACACTATTTTTCTTTTTGAAGGACCAAGAGACTAGCGACCTACCAAGCAATTGGCACCCGCCGGAAGTGCTTTTCCTATCCACTTTGCAACCCGCATAATCCGCATCGGAATAGCCAACGAGTTCAAAGTGTGCTCCTTTGGGATACCAAAGGCCAATGCTTGGTGAAAATTTGAGATATCTAAAGATCCTTTTCACGACCTTAATGTGTGCTTCTTTGGGATTGGCTTGAAAACGAGCATACATAAATACACTAAACATGATGTCGGGCCTAGATGCGGTAAGGTAAAGTAGACTACCAATCATAGAACGATAAAGAGTTTGGTCTACAGGTTTACCTCCCTTAGCAAGGTTGTGATGCCCATTAGTTGCCATGGGGGTCTTGATGGGCTTGCAATCTTCCATCTTGAAGCGCTTGAGAAGGTCCTTGGTATATTTCTCTTGACATATAAAGGTGTCTTCTTCAAGTTGCTTAATTTGAAATCCAAGGAAGAAAGTAAGTTCACCAATTATTGACATCTCAAATTCTCTTGACATCATTTCACCAAATTTCTTGCATATCTCTTCATTTGTTGAGCCAAATATAATGTCATCCACATAGAATTGGCAAACAAAGACCTCGCCATTCTCCTTCTTGGTGAAGAGTGTAGTATCAACCTTTCCAATCTTGTATCCCTTGGTAATGAGAAAATCCCGAAGACGCTCATACCAAGCCCTTGGATCTTGTTTGAGTCCATAGAGTGCCTTGGATAGCTTGAACACGTGATTGGGGTTGTATGGATCTTCAAAGCCCGGTGGTTGTTCTACATATACTTCTTTATTGATGTACACATTGAGGAATGCACTCTTGACGTCCATTTGGTAGAGTTTCATATCATGACAAGAGGCATAAGTAAGGAGAATGCCTATTGCCTCTAATCTAGCCACCGGAACAAAGGTCTCTCCAAACTCAAGTCCTTCAATTTGAGAAAACCCCTTTGCAACCAATCTTGCCTTGTTCCTCACAACATTCCCTTGGTCATATTGCTTGTTTCTAAATACCCACTTAGTACCAATCACTCTAGCATTACTTGGCCTCTCCACCAAAGTCCATACATCATTCCGGGTGAAGTTGTTGAGTTCTTCATGCATTGCATTCACCCAATTTGGATCAATCAAGGCTTCTTCAACTTTGGATGGCTCCTTCTTTGAGACAAAGGAGTAGCCCTCACAAAACATTGCTTGTTGATTCTTTGATCTTGTCATGATTCCTTTGGTGGGGCTTCCAATGATGATATTCTTGGGATGAGCTTGAATTCTCGGATTGTGTCTTCTAGGTGGTTGTTCTTGAGGAGCCCTTGGAGCATCAACATTTTGAGCTTGAGCCTCTACCTCTTCTTGGGGAATATAAACATCTTCATGAGGAAGTGGTGTGTTATCTTCATCATTCTTGCTTTCCTCCACATCCACTTGAGGCACCATGGAGGAAGAGGGTGGTTGAATGATCTCTGGCACTTCATCATCATCTTCCTTTGGCTTGATGACTCCAACTTGCATGTTCTTCATCGCCTCCCTCAAGGGTTCACCACCTACATCATCAAAATTTTTCATTGCTCCTTGGGAGCCATTAGATTCATCAAACTCCATGTCATATGTTTCTTCAACTAAGCCGGTGGCCAAGTTGAATACTCTATATGCCTTGAACTTCAATGAGTAACCAAGAAGAAAACCAATATCACAATGTTTTTTAAACTTCCCTAGATGTTGCCGCTTCTTGTAGATGTAGCATTTGCAACCGAACACCCGGAAGTAAGAGATATTTGGCTTCCTCCCAACGAGCAACTCATATGGCGTTTTCTTCAAGAGGCGGTGAGGAAAGAGCCTATTTGATGCATAGCATGCGATGTTGATTGTCTCGGCCCAAAACTTCTCATGTGTATCATATTCATCCAACATAGCTCTAGCCAAGGTGATCAAGGTTCTATTCTTCCTCTCCACTACGCCATTTTGTTGAGGTGTTTAAGTTGCAGAGAACTCATGCTTGATTCTAATTTCATCACAATATGCTTCAATATTGGAGTTGGCAAACTCAGTACCATTGTCACTTCTAATCTTCACCAAAGTTATTTGATATTCATTTTGAGCTTTCTTGGCAAACTTCTTGAATACTTTTGCAACCTCGGACTTGTCATGAAGAAAGAATACCCAAGTGTATCTAGAGAAGTCATCCACTACCACAAGACAATAGAGATTCCCACCAATGCTAGCATAAGTTGTTGGTTCAAACAAATCCATGTGAAAAAGCTCTAGAGGTCTTGATGTTGATACATAAGCTTTGGTTGGATGTGTATTTGCTACTTGTTTGCCGGCTTGACATGCACTACACAATTTGTCCTTCTCAAACTTGATGTCCTTTAAGCCCACAACCAAATCTTTCTTCGCTAGCTTCTTGAGAGTACCCATACAAACATATGCAAGTCTTCTATGCCACAACCAAACCTTAGAAGCCTTGGAGAATAAACAAGTGCACAAGCTTGTTTCATTTGAGTTGAAGTCAACGAGATAGAGATTGTTGTATCTAAAGCCATTGAAGATTTCTTCATCACTTTCCTTCTTTGTGACAACTACCCCCTCATCGGTGAATATACACTTGTAGCCCAAATCACATAATTGACCAACGGACAATAGGTTGAAGCTCAAGGTATCAACTAGTAGCACATTGGAGATGGAGTGATCATTGGAGATATCAATCTTGCCAATCCCTTCAACTTTGCCCTTGCAGTTGTCACCAAATGTAATCTTCTCATGACTTCCACTCTCTTCTAGTGAGGTGAACATCTGGCGATCACCGGTCATATGTTGAGTACATCCACTATCCATAACCCAATGGTGTCCTCCGGTCTTGTAGTTCACCTACACCCACAAACCAAATCAAGCTTGAGGTTTAGCTATCCAAACCTTTGAGAAAGTTCGGGAGCTAGAGGTTGATGATGATGCAAAGTTCGACTTGTGTGGTTCAGTCAATTTCATAACAAGAATCTTGGGCACCCAAATTTGTTTAGGCCTAGTTGAATCCTTAGGTCTAAAGAATCTCACTACCACCTTCCCACTTGATATCTTGGACACACCGTAATGAGCATTGAAGGCTTTGAGTCTCAAGTGATCTTTCATTTTTGGAGGAGGAGTATTGCATTCATGAGCAAAGTGACCCTCTTGTTGACACTCGGTGCAATACTTGGTCTTGGGCTTATATGACTTGGGTTGAGATATCTTGTTCTTTGCTTCAACAATTTTGGTAGACAAGTATCCAAGCCCTTGAGTGTTATAGTTGATTGCTCTATCGGATAACATCTTGCCAAAGAGTTGATTGTCATTTGTGAGAGTAGTGTAACCGGAATTGAGATCATTCACTTGTTGCTTGAACCTATGAATCTCACTCATGGCATGCTTGTTCTTAACTTGAAGGTCCACATAGTCTTTGCCAAGTATGCCATTTGGTAACACACCCAACACAAACTTGCCCTTGCATGTTGCACAACTGTTGATTGAATTATCATTGCTAGAGCCTTCACCTTGATTTGAGTGACTAGCCTCCATTGGGAGATTAGGCGAATCACTAGTAACTTCATCATTTGCCTTCATTGGGGGATTAGGCGAGATCTCAAGCAAATCATCACATTGAATTCCACAATCAACTTGCCCTATGCTTTCCTCAAGAAGATCATCACATTGAGTAGCACAATTTACTTTCACAATCTTCTCCTCAACCAATTTCTCACTTGACAATACATTAAACTTTTCTTCAAGCAACTTGTGGTGGGTAGTGAGCTCTTGGAACTTGATTTTCAACTCATCATGATCACTAGCAAGCTTAACATGCTCAAGTTTTATCTATATGTTCTTAGCTTCTAGATGATCACATTTAGCAACTAGTTTTGTCTTCTTTTGCTCAAGCCTATCAATTTTCTCATTTGATTCTCTAATGATGCTAGTATATTGTTTAAGATAAGCTACTAGATCATCATAAGAGGGCTCATCATCATCATCACTATCATTATCACTATCACTATCACTATCACTGGCATCTTCATGGTGGGAAGGCTTTCTCACCTTGCTATCACCTTTTGCCATAAGGCAAAAATGTTTTCTTGACATGGAGCTTGAGCAAGGCAGTGGATGGATGGAAGCACCAATAGCAAGACCGGCAACTCCTTCATCTTCACTTTCATTTGATGAGTTGCTTGAAGTGTCGTCGTCGGTGATCCACTCCCCAATATAAGCTCTTCCTTGCTTCTTCTTGGTGGGTGTGGAAGACTTCTTCTTGTTGCCATCTTTCTTGCTCTTGAATGTCTTCTTCTTGTAGTCACCATCATCATCACTCTCCTTCTTCTTGTAGTTCTTCTTCTTTCTCTTGTCGGGGAGAGGACATTGATGTGCAAGATGACCGAGCTCACCACAATTATAGCAATCCATATCCTTGATGGACTTCTTCTTGATAGAAAACTTCTTGCTCTTGTGATTGAAGTCAATTCCCTTCTTGTCAAGCTTTCGAAGCATCTTGGTGGTCTTTCTCACAAGGAGAGCAACCTCATCGAGCTCCTCACTCTTGCCAACATCATCATCTTCACTTGAGTCCTCAACAATCACCTTCTTTATCTTCTTATCTTTGCTAGCTTTGAAAGCTATGTCTTGCTTGATGGAGGAAGATGAGCCTTCATACTTCTCATATTCTTTTGTATAGCCCATGTAATCTTCATGACCCTTGAACTTCCCCAACATCTTGGTGATTGTGTGAGAGTTGAGATCATCATAGAAGTAGACGGTGACGATGCCGGAGTACTTGTCACTTGGAAGAGCACTTAGGAATCTTCTCTTGACTTCAAGCTCCTCCATCTTGGTGACATCAAGTTCATTCAACTCCTCTACAAGAGCATTCAAGCGTGAGTACATGGTACGAGCACATTCATTAGGAAATTTCTTGAAAGCATTAATTTTATCCATAATGACTTTGTGGCGCTCCTCTCTCTCATCCTTAGAACCCATGTGAATCTCAACAATCTTCGTCCATATTTTATGGGCTTTTGTCTCACTCCTAACTTGGTTGAAGTTTTTCTTGTTGAGACTTCTAAAGAGAGTGTTTCTAGCCTTAGCATTGAGCCTCGCATGAGACACCTCAAGTGCGGTGAGGTTATCCTCATCAACGGGCGCGGAAAGCCAACGGTGGTAGCCCTAAGCACATCGGCATCCATGTCATCAAGGTATGCTTCCATACGGATCTTCCAATAAGAAAAATCCTTGCCATCGAAAACCGAGGGTGGTCCTTCATTAGACATCTTGCTCTAAGCGGTGAAGCCTATTCTTTGAGCAACGAGGCTCTGATACCAATTGAAAGGATCAAGATGCCTAAGAGGGGGGTGAATTAGGCTTCTACAAAAATTTAAGCGATAAAACAATCCTATGCAATAAGCCAATTCACCCCATGTGCCTACAAGTGTGGTTTGTGCCTAGCTAGTGTTGAAAGGAGTTAAGCAATCTAGTTCCAATCCTACTCTAACATGGCAATTCTAGGAATAGAAATGCGGAAAGTAAACTTTCTCAAAGTAAAGAGAAGAGTAGGAATCCGATTTTTCCCGAGGTATCGAGGAGTCGGCAACTCCCCCTAATCCTCGTTGGAGCACCCGCGCAAGGGTATAGCTCCCCCTTGATCCGCGCAAGGATCAAGTGCTCTCGTAGGGGATATCCATTTCCCACTCCGGGACAACGGATTCCAAACCGTGTACACCTTCTTGGGGCTTCACACAATGTCCACGTGAGCTCCCAAGATCAACACCACCAAGCCGTCTAGGTGATGCCGAATCACCAAGAGTAACAAGCCAAAGATCTTCACTTGACCTAGACTAGACCAACAACTAGATGTATGCATACTTGCTACTCCCAAGCACTAAAGAGAGTCCTTAATCTTCTCAAGATCAAGAACACAAATAAATCCAAGTGCCTCTCTTGTCCTCAAACACTCCCCAACAGTAGCTGGATGAACCGTGAAATCGTGTGGCAAGAGAGTCTCCAAGGTGTGAGTGAAGGAGTATAAATAGCCCCCACTCAAAAAACCAACCGTTATGCAAAACGCAGAGCCGTCGACTAATTCGATGGTGACACCGTCGAATCAGTTGACGCTTGCTTTCCATTCAAACTTTGAACAATGCAACGGCTAGTTCCCTCACCGACTCATTCGTTGCAAGCACCATCGAATCAGTCGGTGCTACCCAGAGTCATGCGCCACATGATCTTCACATAGATCCGCCACATGATCTTCACATAGATCAGAGACCACCGACTAATTCGATGCCGCAGCCGTCGAATCAGTCGATGCTACTCAGAGCCATGCACTCTTGGGTCTTCACGTCTTCGAGCACTGTCGACTAATTCGATGGGTAGACCGTCGAATCAGTCGACGCTACACAGAACACCTCACCACCAACTGGGTGAAAACTGAGGGCCGTCGACTAATTCGATGGACGCACCATTGAATCAGTCGACGCGACTCAGAGAGCTGTGCCAGTGTCTGTGTGAGAAAACCAGGGGCCATCGACTAATTCGATGGTGCCTTAGCACCACATCGAATCAGTCGATGCCTTTGAGTTTTGTGCAGCCTTCTTCTCTTTCGAGACCGAAACTCGTCCAATTCAACTTCTTTGAGTTTCTTACCTTCTCAAGGGCTTCAATGCAGCTACCTAGTACTAGATTTCACAAGTGTGCACCACACCTAACTTCTAGTCTTGCCTAGGTCAAGCTACCAATCCTCGACCCCCCTTAATAGTACGGCCAAAGAAAAACAAAGACCTAAACTACTCTAAGTGCCTCTCATCATCCAAACGGCACTTAGAACTAGCTTATCCTTGATCTTCGAGCATATCCTTCGCGCCAATACAATCATTCTCAAATGATGGGGGCCAAGAATACCGTGAAAGCCCATCATTACACTAACTTAAACTTTGCCTCTGCAAAACACTTGTTAGTCGCAATGATTATATTGTCATTAATCGCCAAAACCGAATTAGGGGCCTAGATGCTCTTTCAGTCCTGTAGCGGTTTTTTTACTTAAAAAAACCAGGCCGGTAAACCGATCCTACCGACCGGTTAGCCGAATGGACCGTTGCTAGGTTCGGTTAGGAGCGGTAAACCGAGACTTTTTGCTACCGGTCCGGTCCGGTTTCAGCGGGAACCACGGAAACCGGACCGGTTTGAACCGGTATAAACAACCCTGGGTGTTGGATGTGCTGGCCTTGTGGGCACGTTTTCGCGGGGCGCTCGTCTCTCTAGCTGCAGCCTGCAGGATACTCTAGTCTGGGGGACCGCCGCGCATGCGCTGTGGTGTACTGAAATTTAGGATCGCCTAGGGTTTAGGGGACTGGCGTCAGATCGGGAATCGTACGTGCCAATTCTATTCTACTATATTGCACTACCACTCCATATGTTTGTACTAGCTCTTTTCGGTTTCTTTACATTAATTCCTTCATCTGTTCTACTGCATATATATACAGACGGAAAACCAAAAACGCCCAGACGTCAAACTTGTGCGTTCAATTATTACCAAGGTGAGTATGACTTGATCAATAACCAATCCTAGCTACATTCGCACATAATCCCTGGATCTCTGAATACCTGTTTATTGGCAAGGTTTATCTGTTACACTCAAGTACGTAAAATATTACATTTCTTTTTTTTTACTTGTAGGTGGCAAAAGTCTTGGCCGAGGCAGTACCCAAACACTTTGACACTCCCAAGAAACTTTTAGCCAAGGTTGACAATCTGTGTCGCGAGATTATGCTGTTTTTCAAGGTTCTTAGTACCATAAACGAGAAGGAAAATGTCATTCTAAATCTTAGTACCAGTATACTCTGCGACTCTATCTCCGAAGATTTCAGGTCCTGCCTAAAGTTGTCGACTGGAATATACTGCATTGCGATGGCACGGAAAAAGGAGAGAGCAAAGCCCAAGGAACTCAGAGGCAAGCTCACCGAGCTCACTCTCAGCCCGAGGATGAATGCGTGCGATTCGCTCGAGTGTTTTGGCTCGGAGGTGAATGACGCAGAGCTAGCATGTCCAGCATTCTTGGTCCTGAAACAATGGCAACCCTCCGCCAACAGATGAGGAGGGACAAAGTTCTTGAGCTGAACAATCCCTACGATGTCCAAATTATACGCAACGAGAGAAGGGGTTGCAGTGAGCTCATTGAACTAGGCCACAAGGATGTCCAAGTCCAACCACGTGATCCATCAAGAAAGCGCAAGGCGTGTGCTACGACGTCAAGCAAAAAATCAAAAGCTTGGCTGCATTTCACAAAGGTGGTTGACACTGAAGATTCCGGCGTTGTCAAAGTAGAGTGCAAACACTGTGGCAAGCTGTTGAAAGCTGATACAAAAATAGATGGTACTTCTCACCTGCTGCGGCACATTACGGATGTTCACAAGATGGAGTTAGATGGATCACCAAGTACCAACAGAGCTGCACCCAGCCAGTAGAGATTTGTGCGGAGGGATTTGATCATGAATCTGGTTCAGTGTGCTCTGCTCGTACCTGAACGGCACTCTGTTCATTTTTCCTTATGTTCCTTGAACTTCATACACAGCTGTACTGTGTTTAGTTGCATGTTTGCTTTGTTCTTGGCAGCCTCGTTGTATCTCAAGTTGCATGCTTAGTTCCGCCAGACCAGTAGTTTGTTAAAGGTGGAGTTGCATTGTTACTACTTTTTACCCATGAATTGTATTGTAATAATCTACTCTAGTTGCTCATCAATGGTTAAGCTACAACTCTCTGCTGGTAAGATACCCTACGTAAACTCCCTACTAAATCATAGTAATAAGCACCCAATTATGTCGGTTATGTCGGGATAATGGCATTAACTGCATACTTAGCATGTCTAATGAACATTGTTAAAAGATTAATACGTAGATGGGGTTTGCTACCGTACTCTCAGATAACTGTGGACCGTCCATTCAATTAGATCAAGGTGGTTAGGATAACATATTACCTCCTAAGAGGTAATATATCATTAAATATTTATTTATATATATATTATAATTTAAAAATCATTAAAAATATGAAAATATTTTCTTAGATCCAATAACAGAGAGGAGGTACCGTTTGTTTTTTTATTTGTATCATGAATTCTGATGTCCGTCTTAATTTTTCTCTATGTACGTGAACTGTGACATATTTATATGTGTAATATTTTCTCCCTTTCTCTCTCTGTTTTCAAATATGACATATTCAAACATGCGTATGGAATCTAATATACACGACAAAATCTCGACATGAATTTGTTTTAATCTTCTTTGAAACGTGACTTTTAATTTGTAGAGGCGTGCATGCTACCGTGACTTGATTTGTAACATTTTCTCAATGTGATTTTTCGCCTCCTCCTAAAAAACTATATCCTAATTTCCTTGGATGAATGTTAGCAATACATGATTTTCTCATGAATGAAATTGTCCTTTTGTCTAGACTAGCAAAAATGCTCGTGCGTTGCTACGGGCGAAGTTCAAATGTGACTAATTTGGACTCACGCATATTAAATATTGATGTATCAGTAGTAAAAGCAGACAACGTCATTCCTCATCTACCATATTTTTTTTATAGGTAGTTAGTGTGAATTGAATATTATAGATAATATATAATAAGCTTTATAGGCATCAAAATCATGTATGGACCAACAGAACGCAATAGAATTGCATATGCTTAGGTGCTTTAGGTGTCGAGTGCGAATAGGAGTTGAGTTCGATCTTTGGGATGAGCTCTCTACTATTATTCGTAGTTTAGTTGTCACCCATTGTGTACCACGATAGTAATGAAATGTGATTTACTTTTAGAAAAGTAATTTTTACTGTATTTTTTTAGACCTACTGCAAACAATATACATATCTCAAACTTTCTTTTTTTAATACATGTTCAAGGTTGCAACTATGCGTAGCGGATCTGATCGCATTGGTCGGTTCCCATGTACATAGCTCGATTCGCATTGCTCACGCTAGCTTCTTCCTCTCGAGCTGAGCTCGCTAGGCTCTCACCCCGGCCCAGCTACAGTCCGGCCTGCCTCCCAACTGCCCTAACAGGTGACGCGACCCGTTGGATCCCATCGGACGGCCGTGAATCACTCCACTACCGGTAAAAACGGCGAGGCTAGCAAACCAGCCTCCTCTTTCGTTTCTTTCTCCCCTAGAGCGCCGCCACGACCACCTCGTCGCCTCCGCCTCTGCTCAAGCGCAGCCCGCCGCCACCCCCTCTGCCTCTGCGACAGCAGGACCTCCTGCAGCTGGTGCGCCCGGCATTGGGCAGCCTTACATTCGTCTCGTTCGACACCAACGCACGGCCACCTGCCCGGTGGCGTCGGAGAGCTGTTCCGTGGCCCAGCGCAACTTCCTTGATTTGGATCCGAGCTGCTATGATGTGCAGCTCCGACGGCCCTCTGCCGTGCTTGGTCACTTCATCGGGTGTTGCAATTTCTTTTGCACTGCTTTGATTTGTTAAGCATGGTTCTGATAGGATTTGTTGCGCTGCTTCGGTTTTTTAAGCATGGTTTTGATAGAATTTGACTCCAATTGATCGATCTGGATTCGATGCCCAATGGAGGCTCCTTTACTCCGTCCCTCTCTAGCTTTCTGTAAATCGATTGGATTGTTGTGTGTGACTCTGAGCGCTTCAGTATGTTTGGATTCATAGCTTATTCCATTGCTTTGTTGTTTGTGGTTTCAATTGAAGCGAAGAGGACTCGGTCTTTGTAATTCGGTTGTGACTCGATTTGTGCCGATTGGTCTTCATACAAAGGAAAAGGCCGACGGGTTGTCTGACAGGTGGGGCCCACCTGTAAGGAGGTACGAAAAAATTAGCAGTTGCTTTAGAATAGGTAAAGATTCAAGGGAAAAAAATAACTGGAAGCAATCTGTAAACTCTACGTACACATGTAGATCACGTCTTCATGGATCGACGGAAGCAGTTGCCGGTTTTTTTTTCTTTTTTTTTTATGGTTAATTGTTTATCTTTTATAATATTTAAGGACTGAGATCTATTTAAACTATTACCTTCTAAGAGGTAAGAGGAGTACCATAGCATAGCAGGGCCTAGATGGGGTTTATGTAGATAGGAAAACGTATGCACAAATTTTGCTTTAGAATAGGTAAAGATTCAAGGGAAAAAAAATAACTGGAAGCAATCTGTAAACTGCACGTACACATGTAGATCATGTCTTCATGGATCCACCGAAGCAGTTGCCGGTTTTTTTTATGATTAATTGTTTATCTTTCATAATATTTAAGGGCTCAGATTTATTTAAACTCTTACCTCCTAAGAGGTAAGAGGAGTACCATAGCATAGCAGGGCCCTAGACTTAGGGATGGCAACGGATAATATCCGCGCGGATAGTGGTTTCAAATATCCGCATCCGCAACATAAAACTCGTGCCCGCGCCCGCGCCCGCGCCCGCTATCCGCTACGGATATGAAAACATGCCCGCGTCCGCTATCCGTGGATATCCGTTATCCGCGGGTTTACCCGTATACCCGCAAAGATCTAACAACAATTCATATGCCAAATCTACCGCACCAGATGCTTCGAAAGCTGGCACTTGACATTGAAAGCCGCTAGACATTGCAACTGCATAACAAATAGGAAAAATGGACACAACATGAACACTCAACCATTTAAGAAAACTAGATCGAGAGTAGTCACTTGTCAGTACAACACCTTAGTTGCCGTAGTTTTTAGGTCTCACATATCCGTTAATGGGTCTTGCGGGTTTGCGGATACGGATACCAATTTTTTATGTCCGTTAACAGATATCCGTTGGGTTTAGACTTGTGTCCGCGCCCGTACCCGCGGATACAAAACTAGACCCAAACCCATGCCCGTCGGGTTTACAATCCGCGGGTTTGCGGATACTTCGTGCCCATTGCCATCCCCCCTAGATGGGGTTTACGTAGATAGGAAAACGTATGCACAAATTTGGCTGCTATCTGCGCACGTGTAAACCTAGGGATGAAAGTAGTATGGATATTTCCCGTCCGACCGATCGACCGAAGGCCCTCAAGCCTTAAATTGTACATACCATAATATCCGATGCATATCCGACATATTTTGTACTTTTCGTATCCGAGTCTGATCCGACAAAAAAATAAATATCCGTATTCGTATCCGGGCATATCCGTCCGTATCCGATCCGTTTTCATCCCTATGTAAACCCACCCAACTGCCCCTTTTGTTGAATGTTTAACCTCGAAGTGAGCTTTTTTTCTGTTTTTGCCATGCACATTTGGAATTTCTGAAATAGGCCTTGCATGCGCCTAATTTCCAGCAGCTATGTGCAGCACATCCTATTTCTGGCCAACAACAAACAGAAACTTTTCAGCTCGAGCACAGAATACAAAACGAGGCAGAGGCAGGGATGGATTCAAGCAGCACCACACATTGCCGCGAAAAGCTCTCGTGGCCTCACACTTTACAACCATCTCCTGTATATAAACTATCCACATCCTTCTCTCTCGACACACAACACAAACACACATTCACGATCAAAGGATCGACGCTAGCTAGCACCCAAATAAACAATGGCCCAGAGCGCCGCAGCTCTCTTCATCCTCGCCGCCTTCGCGGCGGCGGCGGCTGCGTCTGTGGCACAAGCAGCTAGCGCGTCGTCCGAGATCGCCGGCGTCAAGAACCACCTCCTCCCTGCTGGCAGGAAGCTGTTGGCAGACGATGGCATGATCCCAATCACCAGCAATGACCTGATGCCTTTGTCAGCTGGCAAAGCCGTGACATCAGGCAGGGCTGCTGGTGTTGCCATCCAGAGAGAGCTGAAGGAGAGCGATGGCATGATCCCAATCACCACCAATGACTTGATGCCTCTGTCAGATGGCCAAGCCGTGACATCTGGCAGGGCTGCTGGTGTTGCCATCCAGAGAGAGTTGATCGATGATGCCGATCTGTGGTTTCCCAAGGATGACTTTGACAAAGCCAGGTCAGGGGTCGCCGGAGTTCAGAGCCAGAGGCAACTGATCGACAACATGATCCCCATCACTGCCAACGACCTGCTCCCTCTGTCGGCAGCGGAAGGCCTGACCAAAGGGAGGGCCGGAAACGTGAACATCCAAACGGACCTCACCGGTGCCAAGGTGCCTGCAGCATGATGAGCTAGCTGAGCTCCAACAGTTGGGCCGGTCAGCGTGCATGCAGTTACTAATGGGATCATTCCATGCTATGTGCGTCGATCGGGTCGGTTGTTGTTTGTGTTTGTGTCTTCTATCTACTTATGGATTAATTATTGATGGATCTGCATGATCATTTCACGTGTCAGTGTTTTATTCTTTTCTTGGATTATAAATCCAAGGGTACGTGGTGTTCCTAACGAAAAATCCAACTGATACTGCTTAATATAGTCAGAATTCCATGTGGTCTAAACGTGTCTTCGTCCAGAGATTATTTTTTTTGTAATCAGCTTAACACCTCAAGCATGGCAAAGCTCCAAATTGAAAGTGCATTTTGATGCCCACAAATCAAAGGCAGCATCGTCCGTACTTTAATTTAGATCCCTCGCCCTTTCACAATCTGTCTGTGTCATAGGCCACACAGAGAAAAGGATGCCGTCCAATTGGTAATGCTACAATTCGGACGCCCGATCCGATGGGAACTAAAACATCAAAGAAACGCTTTTGCAACATACGGAGCTAATGCCTACAACATCAAAGGAGCACGCACTGGGACCCATCGAACGTCATGACGCGGAGGAGAAAATCCCTGCCGTAACATCGGGCATATGCCCCGTGCAACATCCGTTTAAGACTCCTGAAACATCGAAGCAAGGCTATTGCAACATCGTGAAACCGCTGCCGCAACATCGCGAGACTGCAACCAATACACACCGTCCGACGGCCCCCTTGCCGGACTTCTTCTTCCTCGTTGAATTGGAGGGCATCCTCCATGGATCCGCCATGGCTGCCGCCTAGAGGTCCCCTTCCTGCTAGAGTCCACCATCGCCGTAAGCTAGGACACCATGGCCTAGCTCCATCGCCAAGGGGCAAGTGCGCGAGTGGATGAGAGGAGGCACGAACGACCAGGGGGAGAACGTCGAGCGGATGGCTGTGGACGAGGTCCGTCTCGAAAGCGTTTCCTTTATGTTGGGAGAGGGTTTCCTCGATGTTTTGGCAGGCCTGTCTCGATGTTTCAAGATCATCCATCGGACGTCCGGATTGTAGCATTACCATTTGGATATATTGAACTCTGTCCTACCACTTCTCTTTCTCTATCATATTTTCTTTGCTACAGAATAGGATACTGTCTATCAGATGTCCTATACTGTGCCCCCTATAAGTTGTGTTTGGAGAGTGATTTCAACATAAGGGGAGCTAGCACTGCTGCAGGGTTATTTCACGTGTTAGTTTTTTATTCAATTGATTATAAATCCAAGTGTGTAAAGTTCTGTTGATCCACCTTCAACATCCATTGCCGGTTCGTTAACGATATTAAACAATTGCTCAATGCCACCTCGAGCAAATATTCTATGTAATTACATCCATTATTAGAAACTATGCCAAGCAAATCATTAATATTAATTAGTCATGCTTTTATAGTAGTAGCTAGGGATGAAAACGGATTGGATACGGACGGATATGCCCGGAGACGAATACGGATATTTATTTTTTTACCGGATCGGATTCGGATACGGACAGTACAAAATATGTCGGATATGCATCAGATATTGATATATATTACATATCTACAATAGATATTCAACTTTTGTTACGCGGATACGGATACGGTCGGATATTGATTTTTCGGTTCGGATACGGACTGTACCATTTAAGGCATGGGGGCCTTCGGTCGGTCGGTCGGACGGGAAATATCCATACCACTTTCATCCTAGTAGTAGCACACCAGGAGATATACTCTCACTGCATTTGACATTTGAAATTTTGGCCCCAAGTTTGACCATTCGTAAAAAATAATTGCGCAAACATAGTAAAATTTTTCAGCCATTCTTGAAAAACTTTTATGAACAAATTAAAGCAAGTCACAACAAAAATTTTAATATTTTACATAATTCTTTGAATACTACGAGTGATCAAAGTTGGCTTAAAATTTGAAATAGAGGGAGTATAAAATATCTAATGAAATTCCACGTACATTCTAGTTCAATTGCAGCAGTTGCTAAATCTTAACAACACCATAGTGTTCTGGAAGTATGCTTTATGCCAGCCTTGCTACTGCAACTTGTTGGTTTCTTCCCTTACTTTGGCAATGTTAACAAAATCCATTTATGTACATGCATATATGCCATCTCCGGGTCAACAGCCCAAAAAAGCAATGAAGGTGGAGCACTCAACAACATGGATGCAGATAGAGTAGCACCACCACCACACGTTACCCGCAAAGCTCTCGCAGCCTCCTACCTGACATTACATTTTTCATATTTAAGTACCCCCATGCACTTTTCTTAAGGACACTCCACAAAATCATTGTTCCAACAATCTGTGAATTGTCGAAGCTAGAAAAGCAATAATGGCCCAAAACAAGACCGTCATCGCAGTGATCTTCGCCGTCACCCTCATCGTTGCCATGGCTGCCTTGGCACCCACAACGACAGCGGATGCCACGTCTGCAACCGCTGCTGCCCAGAACACCAAGGACAGCGTCAGCACCTTTGGCGCCCAGAAGGAACCAACCATCGGCGGAGCCACTGCAAGCGCCAACAGTGCCATTGGAACAGCCAACAATGCCATCTACGCTTAAATGTTCACATGGAGTGGTCTTGCTTGCAAAGGTATTCAAATTTTGTGGATGGATGATAACAGAGGAAGCATTGACCTCAACCCTTATCAACCCAATGTATCTCTCTCCAGATGCAACGGTTCTGCTAATAGGACAAAAGGGGTATCACAAACCCAATACTTGTAATAATTGTAATAATGTTTTGACAATTTGATCCAAACTAATGGGGAAACCAAGGTAGGATCCGAGGCTATCACTATGGATCAAATGCCTTTAATGTATCAAGAAAATGCATTGGTGACGTGTTTATGCATGCAGAAGCAATGTTATATGTGGTCTTTTATCAAGGGAAAAGTTTGTTTTTCAATTGGCATGATAGTCACGTTGTAAACTTTGAATTACAAAACCAGATAGGAAAAAGCATATTTAAACTAAATAATTCATTTTAAATAATAAAAATATGAAATACATACCATTTTTTCTTAAAATATCATATATGTAGGTGGTACATTTGAAGATATTTCGACCTTGTTTCATCATATTTTTTGTGTTTTAATGCTTTTAGTCACTTGTGTTACTTATTTCAATTATATTTCTCACTTTACTATAGATAGAGAACCAATAGATATGAAAACCCATTTTGATTTTTAGAAAATGGAAAACCACCTTCAAAGGGACAAAATTTATGTGGTTTGAAAAGTTGAATGGTTCTTGTCCCTGGTTTTTTCAGTACATGTTGAAAATCCGAGTTTTTGGATAGTTGGAGGTTTGTAAATTGGACTTTTTGGTTTATTAAAATATATTTTGGTAATTAATTAATTGCAAGATGAGAAAAGGCATGCATATATATAGGAAAAAGACAGATTGACAAGCTGAGCAAGAATTCTAGAGGCAGTAGTTGCAAAGATGAATTTTTGAGAGGAATAGGTTACGAGGAGGGTGGCAAGAAAAGTACCGAGACACGTTCGGTCGACTTCAATGGACACGTGTCTTCATCTAAGACACGCCAAAAAGTAATCAAATGCATTCAAAATGGAGCGAGAGAGAGAAGATTCCAACTTTATATGTACTCCATATATCTATTTTTACTGTACTAACTATGTGAATTTCCATATATCATCACCGGTGCTTATTTGCTTGGCGTATGTCATGTATGTTGCTGCAAGATTAGAGCAGTTTCAAAATGTCAGTGTCATACATTTGCAGGAGAGATTATGCATGCTTATGTACATGGATTTGTGTAAATTCACAGAATGTATATGATTTTATCTCTTACAAATATATATTATCTTGTTTCGTATGGCTCCATTTAATGGAATCAAGTTGATTATACAATTGCACAAATTGCTATATTGCAATTAACTCATTCCACTTTTGTAGCTTACCCGCTGTCGTCCTTCTAAATGTTACATTAAGTGGTACAGTCGTACATAGGCTAAAATATGAGCAACAAAGACGTGTTTCTTTCTTGCAAAGTTGCAATATTGTATAGAGGTAGGTACGATATACTCTTCTTTGAGAGTATATTTTATTGACACTTGTGTTCCCAAACCTTATTTGGACAACATTCTGAATATTTTAAGTAGAAAGTTCAAGAAAATAGTTTTAACCTTCATAAGGCTTGCCTAGAAATGGGTGGACGATGTTTTCGACCCACACATGCACGCATACATTACTAAAGAGAGACTATATTTATGTGGAGCTTTTCTCCTCAAATGTATTCCTAGCGCAAAGTTGGAGAGAGAGATATTCGGTTGTGCTAGAGGGGCTCGTCTATCGCTAGGAAGCAACCAAGGATAGGTCGAGTACTCAACTGGCTAATTGGTCCTTATCTCTAAGAGCATGGCTTATGGTTACGCCCGCCGCCTGTGAATTAGAGTACAGCGTGGACAACCTTTAATATGGTGCAGTAGCAGCAATGAATGATCGCAGCGTACAACGTCGATGTACAACCAATGAAAATCAAGAAACACTGTTACATAGTGTTCTTTGCATGTTTCCAGCTCTCTATTCTCCCTCCTACTTTATCTCCCCTCCTTGTAACATCTTGCTGGCTTATCGCCCATCATAATACTTGCTATGATGCAAAGTCTAACACTAGGATGTGTGGTGTGGGAGAGGTTGCTAGCTGGCGTCTCGATCAACTGCCTTGAATCATGGATGGCTTGGCTCATGTACCCCAAGTTCAGCTACATGTTTGTGCAATTAATATTGCGTTTTAGGTAAATTGGTTACTCGCCATTTGGGTAGGATTAGATTGGGATGTACCCCTCTTCCACCCAATGGTTAGGATAATAGGAATAAGTTGTTCCTCTTTGCATAATTTGCATACAAGATTTAGCCTCCTTATGGGTGTCGAATGGTCCCACTTCTTTATTTTGCCTCAAAACCTATCAATAGGTACCTAGAATCCAAACTTCAATAAAATTTATGCAACTTTGATAAATTTAATAATTAATAGAATAATGCATTTTCTCAGTCTAGCTCTATAAAGCAAACGTCAACTGGTTATTCCTGTTAACGTGATATAGGATTTTCCGTGCCCACGCAATGAAGTTGTTCATTCCAAAAAATCATGTTTTGTTTAGCTCGAAATAATCATTTCCGGCTTTATGGAACGAGTGGATTCAAGTGGAATAAGACAGACTGGAAAAAGAGATTAGCTATGTTTTTGTTGAATCTAATCCGTTTCACTTTAACCTCCCTTTTGTCGAATTTTCTTCATGAATTTTCTGAGTATTCTGAACTTCTTAATAATGTTATAAATTGAAATATTTTAAGTTGTCATTTTCAAATTGAAGCTTTTAGCCATAAACTATTTATTGCAAGTAACTAGAGAATTTCTGGAGTCTGTAACTTTTCACTTTAAATATTTAACTTTGCAATGGGTTTTCAAATGGACTTCTGTTTTATGTCCGGTTTTCGAGATGAAACAGAGTATCTACCTCACCGCACTACTTTGCAAGTTTGCAGTTCCCCATTCCATTTCCAGCCCCGCCTTCGCCCAACCGGACTCGCCGGCTCGCCGCCGGCCGTCCCATCCACCGTCCCCTCTGGCTGCCGCCCCCGGCGCTCAATCTGCTGTCCACGCCCTCTTCCCCTCCTTCTTCAACAGTAGTTCATTGGAAATCCATGGCCAAGTTCTCCTTCGACGACGCCGACGACGATCCTCCCGCCGCCGCTTCCGCGAGCGAGAAGAGGAAGCGTGAAGATGGCCCAGCGGAGGCTGCCGCAGGCGGGGGACCACTAAAGGCCCGAATTTTGGCGGCCCGGGGAGGAGAGCCGGAGGGAAGCGCGGTGGTTGGGGCGGAGAGGGCCGAAGGGAGTGGCCGGAAGGCGGTGGAGACGGTCTTTGGCGGAGAGGCTGACGGGATTAGTGTGCGGATCGACCCGGATGTGCTCGATTGCTCCATCTGCTTCGAGCCCCTCCGACCGCCCCTCTACCAGGTAACTGCCTCCCATTCGAAAATCGTCCACATTGCTTGATTCTCCGTGCTAATTGGATTAGATAAGGGGATTCCTTGCTGATGTAGTGCCGTACGGTGCGGTTATGTGTAGGATTGAAAGCATCGGTTAATTCTTTCTCTTCGGTTTTTTCGATTGTAGAGATAATTGATAAGTAAATTTTTGAGATAAGACGATATCAGGCAACACCTGAATGGTGAATGTGAATACAATTCGGCATTAAATTTGACTGTCAATACACTCCATGCAATTTGTGCTGTAAGGAAATCTTTCTGGTGCAGTACAGATGCTGCAGTGTTTGCACCTAACCATTCTCTTGACCTCTTCTCAATAGATTCTTGTTCTGTTCAGATTAGGGTAAAAAATACTGTAGCTGCAGAAAACACTGCAGCTAAGTACTCGGAAGCGTGTTCTGTGAGAGGGAGTAATAATTGAATAGTAAAAAGTTTGAATGAATAGTGTTTAGTTTGAAATCCGAACAGGGAAATAAAGATCTTACTCTACAGGGGATCTTAAATTTTAAATTTTGAAAGTTTCTTAAATAAATCATTTGGAAGTCTTGTTTTTGTAGCTCTGTATGAAAAAATTGACTGTATAATGAATCCATGACTCTGAATTATATTATGTGTATCCTCAATTCCTCATCCAGAGTTGCTGATATGCTATGAAAATAACATAATATGCTGGCACTCTGAGAGCTGTAATATGCTGCACGGATCATTAAAATCCTATGCCTATCCATATATGGGATCATTGATTGCACAGTGTGTGTTTCATAAATAGGCAAATTGAATATGAGCTAAGGGACTTCCTGGTACTAAGATGTCGAATTGTACTACTATGCTGCTGTTACCACCATCAAAATATTCTACATCTGTTGCAAAGTACCTGTTTTTTTCCCTTAGAACATGTGGTACATGTGACTCATTGAGAATATGCAGAGTATCTGTTGTTAAAATCTGTTTATTTTGCCATGGATATGCCCATGTAGTGGTTATAAAATGTGCAGGAATCTTTCCTTTCTACTTGTTCCCCAGAATCAGGGACTCATTCTGAATCAAAATCTTGTTTGTATACATATTTATGTAGTATTGCTGTTCTTTGGCATATTCAGTTGGCCATGGTGGAATATCATCAGTGTATATTACGATGGTGTATCTGTGAAGCATAATTCTACTGAGAATATTGTGAGCGAAGCTGCAAGTGTCGAAAAGTTTCTCATAACATCTCCAAATATGCGGAGAAGAGTTATATTATCCCACACGAGTGAATCTTTTGACCAAACTAAATTACAAATTTGTGCAACTGAAAAATGACAAGCTCCTATCAGCACAGTGATTTGTATTTTTTACTGTTCCATTTCTCGTTTTGGTTTCTCCAGAATGCAAATAAATTGTTTCTTTAATTCCATATAGTCATATAATCTGATTGTCTACATTCACTATGCATTCTCAAAATGAAGGAGATCATTTTATCACAGCAGTCATACTTCTAGGCCACCCTTGAATGACCGCAGCTGTTTCTGTATTTTCAGTGCCAAAATGGCCATGTAGCCTGCTTTTCCTGCTGGTCCAGGCTTACCAACAAGTGTCACATTTGTTCTCTTGAAGCTGATTTTGCACGAAACATTGCATTGGAGAAGGTTGTTGAGTCAGTCAAGTCTTCCTGCTCATATGCCAAATGGGGCTGTAGCAAGTTAGTCAGTTATTCACTCAGAAATGCTCATGAAGAATCTTGCCTGTTTGCTCCTTTATTGTGTCCTATTCCTGGTTGTGAGTACAGAGGATTCACTGGATGGTGGTCAGGGCATTTCATTACAAACCATAATACTAATGATAGTCTGCGGTTCTCATATGGTCAGTGCTTTGAAGTGAGTTTGGAAACGTCACTTCCTTTTCTAGTTCTTCTAGCTGAGGATGATCACCTATTTATTCTCCTTAACAAGAATGTGATGCCCTTCGGGCATGCACTTTCAGTTGGTTGCCTTAGGACTGGCAATCTGAACTGGAATTTCTTATATGAAATGAGAGCAACTAGTGACGGAAACACTGGAAACAGCCTGCAATTGAAGGCTTCTGTCACCAATACAAGGGATTGGCGTGGTCTCCACCCTACAGAAGCTTTCCTTTTGGTTCCTTATGCCTTCTGCAGATCTAGCAAACTAACACTAATCGTCTCCATTGACAGGGTTGATGATGTAAGCTGAATATGTGAAACTGTGAAAATTAAGAAAATGGCTAGCAGTGTAAATGTCTTTGAAATTAGTTTTCACTGTGGCATTCCTTGACTGTATCATTTGCTAAACCCTTGACTGTGCTCTTGTAATCCAGAAGCCTCTGTTGAAAACTGTATTTGTATGTGTATACTTCCATTTACCATGACATGTAATTAATGAGATGCTTGATGTAGGAACTGAATTGCAACTTGCATTCTTGTGTAAATCCTTAATTCCTGATGTAGATGTAACCATGTTGTTCCCTTTCCTGGGAATGTGTTCATCATGATGGGAGAGTTAGCATGTTATGTGCGCGTGTTTGGCTTGTTCTGCATACCTGAGTACAGGCTGTATTTGTACCTGTTTCAGCTCGTTAATATTCTGTAGCATGTGCAAGGGATTCATGTATAACACATTATCTTGGTGTTCATTTTGGACGGTACATTGTGTCTAAGTAGTGCAAACGAACCAAGCTGGATGGCAAATTGGCAATGGATGGATTAATTTTAGGTTTCTATTCTTGAATGATCGCATCATACTAGCACGTCTTGTGAGGATGACGATTAATCTGGATGTTTCAAAAGGAGTCTCCAGTTGGTAATGTAATATTGTATATATACGTTATGTGTCACTTGAGATACCAAAGAACATAGGCTTTGCTATATAATTGCTTGAAGTCCTGAGCATTGGGCTGAAATAATTCAATACGGGACATGGCATCGTTTGATGCGAAATGTAGATTATCCATTAAATAAGTGTCATGAGAGGGCACAACTATACATTGGAAGTGCCGGCTCCAGCTGGCAATATGTTGTGCTCCATGCGACAGAAGCAAGAACATACAAGGTGTCAAATGGTACAAAGCCACTACAAGCTAGGTTGTTTTAAAGCCATCAGGTCAAGTTGCTCCTAGCTACATACAGCCATTGTTTTTCAGTACAGCAACCTGGCACCATACACCCAGTCGAACAGAGGGACAAAAGGTAAATGATGTTCCATGATTGTTCGAATTTGCACTGTTGCTCATACTTGTTGAGTCACTTCGGCACAAATGCATGTGGTCTATGGGCCTTTTGTTACTATTATCGAACTATTCGCCTCTCCTTTTTGTTGTTTTTATTCAGTAAGTTGAAGTAAAATCTGGTAGCATAATAATTTATTTGCAGGATCAGATTGAAGGTTTACAGTACGTGTTATCACATCGCAACTTGATTTTGGAAGGAAGATAGCAAGAACTTCTATAATATGGCGGGTATGATGCTGAGCTCTTCCACAGGGGCCATGAATTCAACCATCGCAAAGTTGTCCGTGCTGCTTGGTGACCAGTACAAAATGTTTAAAGGAGTCCGTAAGGAGATCGAGTTCCTCAAACATGAGTTGAGCTACATGAATGCTGTCGTGCAAATTCAGGCAAACAACGAAAGCCTTGACACCACCACGAAGGTGTGGAGGGACAACGTGCGCGAGCTGTCTTATGATATCGAAGATTGCATAGATACCCTCATGGAACAAAACTGTTGTAGTGATGAGAATTTTGGCTTCATTTATACAGCTACTCAGATGGTAAAGAATCTACAGACTTGTCACCAGGCTGCAAAACAAATTGAAAAGCTCAAGGATCGTGTCTCGCAGGAGAGTGAACGGAGGAAAAGATATAAATTGGATGTATCCTACTCAAAATCTATAGCGCCCAATAATATTGACCCTCGAATACCAGCATTGTATCCAGAGGAAGATAGACTTGTGGGTATGGATGGTCCTTGTGAGACGATCATACAGTGGTTGGTAGAAGAACGGGAGTGCAGTTCATTACAACTGAAAATAACTTCGATTTTGGGTTTTGGAGGTATTTGGAAGACCACACTCACAAGAATAGTCCTCCATAAAACCAGAGAAAAATTTCAGTGTACAGGGTTTGTTTCAGTCTCACAAAATCCTAATATGTCAAAGATTTTAAAGGACATAATTTTTGAAGTCGGAGCTACAGTTGTGGATGGGGAGCTACCAGAAAACCCAGAATCACTCATCACCAGAATAAGAGAATTTCTGAAACATAAAAGTATGGTTCTTAACCTTTAGAGTTAAATAAATTTTTTTGAAGAAATTGCCTATCCTCTTTTTGAAAGTGAAATCAGTCTATCGGAATAAAACATTATATGCAGTTTCTAGAACTGTAATAATTAAATTCATTCTGCACATAGTCTAGGTGGAAAGAGGTGTTTTCACCTAGCTATATGTATTCACATCAAAAGTTAGGCAGCATTTCAACCCTTTGTTCTATATTGTGAAATAATAAAATTAAGCTGGTTTTATTTGTTATATAAGTAATGGGCCAACTTGTCAAGGTATGTCTTATAGAGTTGTAGCACAGAAACCAACCGCTTGCTTGTTTGGTAGAGCTTAGCTTTGGGTCCAGCATATTGTTGGGTGCTCAACTTCTTTTAAACTAAAACAACGGTTCATGGAATTATTTAAAGAAATACTAAGGCTGTGTAGGAAAAAATGTTATATCTGACAACAATCTAAGTGTGACCATCAATATTGCAGTTTATGATGGTTTTTTATGTTAGCTTTATCTTAATCTTTACTCCTTGTCCACATTTTCTTCAAAAGGTATGCCACCAATCCTGAATCATCCTAACCGATCCTTGCCCAGTTCCATCACCTCATATCTAAGGAAGAAACATCCAAAGATTTCCACTTTTTTTGTTCCTCTCAAGGTGATCCATTACGCCGTCTCAGTTTGTTGGTTTAACATTTCTAGCATTTTAGCCGACAGTAGAACATGTTCGGATATTAAGAGAAATCAGGTTTCAATGAGAGAGGAATGCAACAATACAAGGAAAATAAAGAACAAGGGGTATATGTAACAACATGACTGCAAATACTGAATGCTACATCCCTTGAGCCCCAGAAGTCAACCAGCAACCAGTCCCCTGCTTCCAGCAAAATTGTGTGGTTCAAAGGAAATTTCAAAATTATACAACATGTACACGGAACATTTTACTGCACTCATATATAGTAAAGAAATGGTTTAGCCATTTACTTCACACGTTTCTGGTAAATGGCCCCACTTATTTTGTATTGTGGGTATTGGACAGGGTAAAGATTATTCTTTGGGATGTTAGGGGACTATTTGAGAATATGAATGTCTGTGGGGTCTGCAGATGATCATAAATGCCTTCCAAGGATTTTATTTACATTCATTCTAATTTTACCTATGTGATAAGTTAGAATCAATTTTTGGTTACCCTTCATAGCGCTTCTGCTTTCAAATGTGCTTTCTCATAATATGCTTTTACTAGTTATTATTGATTCAGAAAAGTTTCCTAATGATGCTCATCATTTTCCAGATACCTCATTGTAATTGATGATATATGGACTATTGAGTCATGGAATATTATTAAATGTTGCTTTCCGCAGAACAATAATGGTAGCAGAGTTTTAACGACTACTCGAATTGAAAAAGTAGCTTTGGCATGTTGCCCTGTTTCCCATGTCCATGTATATAAGATGAAACCTCTTGACAAATTTTACTCGTGGAAGTTATTCTTCCAAAGAATATTTAATTCTGAAGAAGCGTGTCCTGAACAGTTAATAAAAGTTTCACAAGCAATTTTAATGAAATGTGGTGGGATCCCATTAGCCATACTAAGCATGGCCAGTCTTTTGGCATGTCAAGGAGATTTAAATATAGGAAAATGGGAGATGGTAAAAAATTCTCTCGAATTTGAAATGAGAAGGGACCCTAATTTTGCATGGATGAAACATGTGCTTGATCTGAGCTACAATGATTTATCCCTAGAACTCAAGACATGCTTGGTATATCTTCATACGTATCCAGAGGACTATGAAATCAACAAATGCGATCTGATAGGCCGATGGATTGCAGAAGGATTTATTTCTGAAAAATATGGTATTGACATGGAAAGTGTTGGTGAGAGCTACTTCAATGAGCTTATCAATAGAAATATGATTCAGCCATTTTATTTGAAATATGGCGAAGTAACCTTTCGGGTACATGATTTGATGCTAGATTTTATTGGGGAGAAATCACTGGAAGAAAACTTTATCAACGTGTTCTGAGAGCAACATGGCACAAAAGATGCTTTTCAGGTTCGAAGGCTCTGCCTCCACACCAATTACGGAATAATCCCCGAAAGCATGAACCTCTCATGCATTCGATCGTTCACATGTTTCAGGTATTCAATAAATATTCCTCCTCTTTCAAAGTTTTCAGTTTTGCGAGTTCTGGATCTGCATCTTTTTGGTCCCATTACGGAGATCGAATTGTATGATTTATCTGCCTTATGCAAGCCTTTTCTGTTGAGATATTTGAGGATCTATGGTATCTATTTCAAGCTGCCAAGGAAATTCGGGGGACTTCGGTATTTACAAGTGCTCAACATTGTAAGAAATTCAAAACCTTGGACAGATGAGAGTATGCTATTAGATGTCAGTAGTTTACAATCGTTGCGGCATCTGGATGTTCCCCCATCCGAATTAGAGCTAACTAATGGAATTGGCAAATTAACCTGCCTACGTACATTGCGTTTTGACCTTCACACATGTTCCATCGAAAATGTCAGGGATATCGGCAAACTGACTAATCTCAGAACTCTTGTCATCTGGCACTATTCAAGTGGCGTTCCGGAAGAAAACTGCAGTTTATGGCTCAAACATGATGCATTGGCGACCTCCCTATGCAAACTTGGCGATCACAATCTCCGCTTCCTAGATCTTGGTGGTCTGAAATCATTAAACAAGGATCCTATCTGTGACTTGTTGAGCTGCTGGTCTCCTGCTCCGCGCTGTCTGCAGAGGCTTCATACATTGCGGATTATGACAAAGGTTCCAAAGTGGATCGCTCAGGTTGTCACCTTTACCAGCCTGCAACTCGCTGTCCGGGAGCTCACAAGTGATGGCGTTCGAATTCTGGCCGAGTTGCCGTGCCTTGCTTACCTTGACTTGTGGGCTTTCGGTGTCCCTTATAAGAATATCGTCATTTCCTCATTCCCATGTATCAGGGAGTTCAAGCTGCAGTCTGTGCTTTTAGGCACACTTCTGTTCGAGCCAGGGGCAATGCCAAAACTAAGTGATATGCAGCTATTTTTCCGTGATGAGGCAGATCAATGTTACAGCGTTCTTTCTGGCATTGAGCACCTTAGATGCCTAGATAATATCTCTGTATGTCTTGTTGCCTCCTGCAGTGAACATTCCAACCAACTAAAGCAGGCCGTTACAGATGCAATCTACAGGCATCCGAGGAGTCATGCCATGAAAATTGCCATTTTTTAGTGCGAGTTGTGCGTATCAGAAGAAAAATGAAGCTGCTACTATGCTACTGCAGATGACGAGCTGCCCGAGATCCTCCACATGCCTTGCAAATAAACTTTGTGGACTACAATGACGGATGCTAATGGCGAGGATTCTGCACATTGGTTCAAGAAGTTCCTTAAGAGGTGAACATAAACCTGATGCTAATGGCGAGGATTGCACTATGTCTATGAATAATGCAAGCTTGGCGTGCATGTAAGTAGGTTGCCTCGTGTGTACTTTTCTTATGAAGAGAAATTGGTGTACCACTCCTTTTCTTTATCAATGAAACAAGCATAATAATATCATGATGCTTGTTAAAAAAAAAAACAGAGAAATTGGTGTACCACCATTTCACCAGTGAGTGCTCAATCGTGGCTTGGGGTAAAGCATGTTAGCTGGTATGTAAAGACTTTATCTATTCAAAATAACTTCAACTGCTCACCTTTGTTGCTTGTACTGGTGGAGACAGTTCAGTCGTTTATAGGCAGGAGTACATACAAAAAACTCGACCTGCGAGAGTAAGACCGCCCCTACCTTTCATCATTTGTGAGAGAAGACCTTCTCACGCAGGTCGAGAATTCACTTCCATGGGGAGTCGAATCTTAGGACCTGAGGAGTACTATTGAGGCCATCTAACCAATCCAGCTAGAGGCTTGTTCGCGCAGGAGTACATACAAGTCATCTATAGTTGGCCATTTGGGCCTCCTAGCACGATATGGCACTATCAGGCACGAGTTGGCATGGCCCTCCTACGTGGCATCGCACGGCGTGGCACAACATCGACTTTATGTTGTGCCGAGTCGGCACTATGTGCCAGAGGTGCTGTGCAGGCAAGACCCCGACCGCTTTGTAGTTGTGTCCTGGCGGCACCACGAGCTCGGTCCTCAAGTGCCAACCCACCAGGTCGCGACGACCATGGAAAAGGGTGGGGCGTGCGGTGGTAGGGATCGAGAAGCATGCCATGCGCGCTGTCGGTCGGGAGGTGGAGTGTGCCGTTGGTCGGGGAGGTGGAGCGCCACCGGCTAGGGAGGAGGGGATGAGGGAGAGGAGGGGTGGGTACTGGGTGGTGGCCTATCAGCAGCTAAGGAAGAGAGGTTGGGTGGAGGCTGAGATGTGAGGTAGGGTTTAGGCATTTATATTAGAGAAGCATATACTGGAAAGATGGGCAAACGGCCAGCACATCGTGCTTCGACGGGATGGTCCCGGTCGTGCTGTGTCGGGCTGACACAGCATGCTCTGGAGGTATCCCAGGCCCGGCAATACGCATGGGCCAGGCTAGCACGGGCCTTATATCGGTCGTCCCGGGCCATGTTTGGATCATGCCAAAAAATTATGCTTTGGACCGGCCCATGAGCTTCGGGGCATTTGGCCATCTATAAGGACAGCTACATATGACAACCATGGCATCGTCCCGGGGTGTCATCTACACCGTAGGGGCAGCACCATCTCTTGGCACATCTACAAAATGTGGATAACTAAGCCCCCTTTGCCAACAAGATTTTTTTTGAAAAATTGAAGCTTTTTTAATATCCTTCCATGAAAGTTTGAAGTTTTTTAGAAAAGTTGAGGAGAAGGGAAAAATTGCAACAAAAAAAATAGTTCGAAAACCTCATGAGAAGGAATGATTCTAGGTCTTTTAAACATTTTCTCACATATCATAGCTCTGAAAAAATATCTAAAAAACGACAAGAAAAATTTCCAAAAATCATGGTTACGAGAAAAGTCCAAATGACAAGAAAAATGTTTTTTTGCATTAAACACCTATGTGGGCCAATGGTTGGCGGGCCTAATAATGCCTGTGTTGTATTTGTTAGGTAGAATGGGCGGGCGGGCTGTCCTGGCCATACGAATTTAGAACAGTTTAGTTTGAGAGATGCTCAAGCTATGCAGCCGTAGAGACGTATGCTCATGAAAAGTCATAAAATGAAAAGTCAAATTTTTTTGGGCTTCATATGAACAGATATACGAAGCAAACATATAATATGGTATGTTGTACTAAAAAAATTTTCTGTAGATTTTGATCTACTCCCTCCGTCCCACAAAAAAGAGTAGTTCTCGCTTCCCGAGAAAATAAATTTTTACAACTTTGATCAATTATATAAAAAATAATATTTATATTTATAATATATTATTAGTATCATTAAAAAGATCTTAGAATCTAGTTTTTTAACAAATTTGTTTGAAGATATAAATGTTGCAAGTTTTTTCTACAAATTGAGTCAAAGTTGAGAAAATAACACGTGCACACATCCCATAGCTACCTTCTTTTTGGGACGGAAGGAGTATTATTTTATATAATTAAATGAAATAATTCATTAAAACAGTTTCTATGGTCCATTGTGATAAGATTATGGCGTGATTATTATATACTTGAACTGTACTCATTGCATCATGTATTTCTTAGTTATAGATTTATTTAGGGTTTATGCTTATTAAATTTAAATAAATATTAACTAAGCTGTACATAATTAATGAGTACAAAATTTTTGCTGCCATTCAAGCATACAATAATTTGGTGAACATAAAAATTTGACCACAATTGGACCCTAGGAACTGCTATTATGAACTATTTCATTTAATTATAAAAAGGAATGATCAAAATGTACAAAAAAAACTTTGCAATAGAGAATATTATATTATATGTTCAATCTGAATATCTGATTATGTGGAGTCCAACAAAATTTGACTTTTCATTTCATAAATTTTCTGTGATTTACTATAATTTTTAAAAAATTCAGCCAAAATAAATAAAAAAAAGACAAAACCATCATCCAAACCTGCTTAGGGTTATTTGTCTCGTTTTGGAAAATTTGGAGTGTGAAAAACTCAGTTTTATAGGTTGAGGGGTTAAGTAGTGCTGATAGGTTGAGGTAGGGTGTGGGAGGAGGGAGGTTATGTAAACTTTTTCGTTGTGTCTGTAAGAAAAAGGTGACAAATCCCTAACTTATCCCTACCCCTTAAAAGCATCACTTCAATCTTTATATGTCCACCCAACTTTGTGAACCCAGCAGACAAGACTTCTCCTAAGCCCACCCACCTTTGTGCACCCATAAATAACAACATTCATTAAAACTGATGTCTCAGATCTAATATCACCTACCTCACTCAAATCTAAGGGCTAATGTTATTTGGTCCTCCTACCATCACCCACCACCTCCTCACAGATCCCAACCCCCCCCCCCCCCCCCGAAAAAGTCTCTTACCTGCGAGACCTGGTTCAACGCCGCGAACTGCTGAACGCCATCGTGCACCCCGCCGCCGACCTGCACCACGCCGAGGACGTCACTGCAGCCGACCTGCACGACGCCCGCCGCCTGCGCACAGCACCACGCCGACCTGGGCTACGCCACCGTCTGCGCACAGTTGACAGCACCACGCCGACCTGGGCTACGCCACCGTCTGCGCACAGTTGACAGCACCACGCCGAGGACCTGCAAGACGCCGAGCTGCAAGACGCCGAGCTGCAAGACGCCCGATCTGCACGACGCCGCCGACCTGCAACACGCCGAGCTGCAAGAAGCCGCCGCCGCCACACTGCACCACGCCGACACCTCCGACCTGCACCAGGTACAAGGGCAACAACTTTATGGATGGAGCCAAACGCATTCAACGACTGCAGCTACTAGATTCACAAGCTAGCAATAGTTTTAAATTTCTTACTGTTCGTTTCTAAATGTACATTTATTTATTCCTGCAGGCAGCAAGGCAGCTAGATAAAGACCATCCAGCATCCCTATCGAGCCAATGTCAGTTCAGTCGTACGTAGAGATGAGAAAGCGAAAATCACCAATATAATTTATTTATTGCTGAAATTTTGAAGTCGGAAATTTATTTATTGCTGCAGCAAGGAAGCCCTAATCACCGCCTGATCATCACGCCGTGACCACCTACCCAACAACCCTGGTCGCCGCAGCCTCCCTGCATTGGTGCGCGCATGGAGCCTGATGGACGACGCCGAATTCCACAGCAAAGTTCCTCGGCGACAAATTCCGGTGGACGCATGGAGTCTGATGGACGACAAAGAATTCCTTTTACAGATGTCTCAAACACCGTCAATCGAGGTACGCTTTCTATTTTCTCCTTGTTCCAAGTTATACGAAAGCAACAATATTTTCTACATTCACTTAATGCAGATATGTGTCAGCTCTACCAGGAATATCAGCATCGGCAGATGACGAGCAAAAAAGGCAAGAGAAAAACAGAAAACAACGAGAATGGCGTGCAAGAAGAAAGGCTGAGCAAACCATCGAGCAAAGAGAGGAGAGAAATAAAAAGCAACGTGAATACAGAGCCAGGCGTAAGGCGGAATCATCAACCCCTTCTGTTGGTGATATAACAGAGACGTCAATTCCAGTGACTACAGGTGATTCTCAGAAGTAGTGATTCACTTAACATATAAGACCTTTCTCAAACAACTCAATTATTTTTCTTTAAAAAAATGCAGGTCTCTCGGCCCAGTTTGACCCAAGATTTGCCGAATGGGACCCAACATTCATGTGTAACCGTAGAAGAGATTCAAATTTCATCAGATCAACATGAACCCACTGATTGGCTACATAGAAATGATAGCTATGTCCCACAACTGAGAACCAATTGTGGTTTACAGTCACTCACGCCTGGTGTTAGTTCAGGTAATGACAAACTGCTAAGAAAGAGAGACATACATCAGTATGGAAGATGGCAAAAAGGAAAAATTACTACAACATATAAGGGACTACAAGAGGGTAAGAAGAGGGAGCCAAAATATGAGCCAAACTCCGAAATCCCTGGAAGGGGTAACAATTGTTGGTGACGATTCATCTCCAGAATTAACTACGCACACAGGTAATAATAGTTCTTAAATACATTTGTCGGACTCCCCCCATAATATCGTGAGCATATAACAAACATGGTTCAGTGCAGATCATCCTGTACATGAAGCAGACCATCTCGATCATAGGAATCCAGGAGCGTCAGATGTAGAGTATGACCCTATCTTGTTCGAGCCTCCACACAATGATACTGATGATGAAGGTACTTAATTCTTGATAATGTTATTTTCAATGACTTTAGTGCACAACGTGATTCTTTGATTAGTGATGTGATATGTTGCCATGCAGAAGGTCATCTGGATGAAGAATCCTTGGGCACTGTAGATGACATAATTGATGACGATGAAACAAGGCAGTTCCTGAATGTTGATGGTATTGTCAAATTCTTTTGAATATTTTTCATTTTCTATATTCGACTTGTTTTGTTGTATTAATTTTTTTCTTTTCTTTTCATCTTTTAGATTGTCCATATGAATCTTATCGCATTCCTGTGGGTGGTGTTGCTGAAAATAATATTGAAGATCCATACGACGACGTGTATTCGGACTTGCCTGTTACACACCATGTATTGCGAAAAGTGCCAGACTGCCAATACTGTGGGGCCATGCGATTCCAATTTGAGCCACCAGGATTCTGCTGCAGGAAAGGGAAAGTAAAAGTACATATTCCTGATGTGCCCGCTGAGTTAAAGAGGTTGTTTATAAGCCAGGTGGATCATGATGCAAAATATTTTAGAAAGCACATAAGGTATTTCAACTCACACTTCTCCTTCACAAGCCTAGGGGTCACCTTGGACCGTCGAGTTTGCACCGCGGCTGGAACAGGTGTTTACACTTTCCGGGTGCATGGTGCTTTGTATCACCGTCTCGACCATTTGGTGTCGGGTTCTAAGGGCCCTCGACATCTGCAACTTTACTTTTATGACACTGAAGATGCTGGATTATCACGAAGAGCACAAAGGTCCCCTGACCTTGATATCAATCTGATCAGAAATCTTGTAGATATATTCATGGTACATAACCCTTATGCACAAACTTTTAATAAAGTTGGTGCTATTCCAAACCTGGATGACTACGTGATCGAGCTCAATACTAATGTCACGCCAGACCAAAGAAGGTGTGTTCTAGCTCTGAATGCTTGTTTACCTTTGTATTAATTTATTAGCATTAAAACTAATGTATTAATGTGTGACATAGGTATAATGCACCTACGGCGTCAGAAGTAGCTGCTATTTGGACTGAAGGAAATGATCCACAAAGGTGTTTTGATAGGAGTGTGCTGATATACGCAAAAGGAGAACGTCCTCGCTATATCAAAGCATACCACGGTTGTTATGACCCTTTGTCGTATCCTCTATTTTTTCCCAAGGGAGAAACTGGCTGGAATCAATTTATGCCATACAATGATACACCATTGGCGAGTGTTGAGCAGTATGAGACACCACCTCCTAATCATCATCGTATGGAACCATCCCGTTCGGTGCCTTCCACGGAACAAACCACTTCTATTGACCCTACAGGTGCAGTGCTGATCACCCCATTTTATAAATCTTAATTGTATGAAATCTTGATTTTATTATTGAAGTGGCTTCCATCATATAAATAGGGTATGATCCTTCTAACCAATATGATATAGTTAATCTGACTTCCACGGAACAAGCGGATTCTGTCAACCCTACAGGTGTAGTGCAAAATCGTACCTATCAAAGAGTTGTTTTTTTCCAATGAAATTTCTTACAATATTGCCTCGTATTGCTCAATATTTAAACAGGACATGAACAAGAAGAGGACGACATTGGGGAAGACGAGAATGCCAATACACCGAGTAACGAGACTCGGTCTAAAAAGTTTGTCACTGCAAGGGAATACTATTGTTTCTTGATGCAAGTAAGGAAGGGCCTTTTTAACATTTTGTTATTTGGAGAAAGGCTCTTCCAACAATGGGCAGTTGACATGTATATCAAGATTGAGTCTATGAGGCTAGATTGGTATTCTAACCCAGCACACCAAAAACTCATAAGGGCAGAGCTATACCAGGTGAATTAATTTACATGTTTCCTAATGTTCAAACAAAGATTGCCTATATCCCTACATTGATCCTTTCATCCGTGTTTTTTTAATCAGGGCCTGGTTGATGTTATTTCTTCTGGGGAGACAAGAGCATCAGAGGTTGGTAGGAGAGTTGTATTGCCACGTACCTTCCCAGGAGGTGATCGTGATATACAACGAAGATTTCTTAATGCAATGGCTATTGTTTAACGATTCGGTAAACCAGATTACTTCATCACCATGACATGCAATCCGTATTGGGAGGAGATTGCAAGCAACCTTGAACCAGGACAGAAACTGCAGGATAGGCCAGACCTTGTGGATAGAATATACAGGGCCAAACTACGTGACATGAAAGATTTATTGATCAAGAAAAAATATTTTGGGGAAGTCCAAGCATATGTACATGTAACAGAGTTTCAGAAGAGAGGCCTGCCACATGAACACATACTATTGATCATGAGATCTGGCAGTAAGTTAACAAGCCCTGATGCATATGACAATAAAATTTCCGCAGAGATACCTGACAAGGACAAGTATCCTGTATTGCATAGTTTGGTGATAAAACATATGTTGCATGGACCATGTGGAGTACTGAATAAAAATTGTGCTTGTATGATCGAAGGAGAGTGTCGCTTTAGCTATCCAAGACAGTTCTGTGAAGCAACTCAGCAAGGAAAAGACTCCTACCCTCTATACAGGAGAAGAAATGACGGACGTCGTGTCAGGATAAGAGGTGCAGAATTAGATAACAGGTGGATCGTGCCATACAATCCTGGTCTCCTTATGAGATATAACTGCCACATAAATGTGGAGGCTTGCTCTAGCATCAAGGCTATTAAGTGCCTGTTTAAATATGTATACAAAGGCCATGATCGTGCATCGATTTCAGTCAACCCTGGTAGCACGGAAGATGGAGTGATCAATGAGATTCGTCAGTATAGGGATGCGAGATATGTATCTGCCCAGGAAGCTATACATAGGATTTTTGCTTTCCCGCTATTTGGTGTATATCCATCTGTTTTGCAACTCTAGTGTCATCTTCCAAACATGCAGTCAGTAATTATTGATGAGAAGCAAAATCTAGAAGATGCTGTGGATGATCCATCAAATTCAATGACAACACTCATAGAATACTTTAAGATGAACCGTACTGATAGTTTTGCGACGACACTATTATACAAAGATTTTCCAGAATACTACCGATGGATTATCGGTAAAAAGAAATGGCAGAGAAGGAAGCAGAAATGACAGATTGGGCGGATTGTTTATGCACACCCTGCAGAAGGGGAGCGATATTTCTTGCGAGTGCTTCTAAATCATGTAAGAGGTGCAACGTCGTATGAGAATTTGAGAGAAGTGGATGGCATCACTTGCGCTACCTTTCGAGAAGCATGTGAGAACAGAGGACTCATAGAGACAGACATGACCTTGCATGATTGCTTGGATGAAGCTGTAACTTTTCAGATGCCATGTGCTCTACGAAGGCTATTCGCGACTATTCTTGTATTTTGTGAGGCTACAAACATCCGTGGTATGTGGGAAAAACACAAGGATTCTATGTCTGAGGATTATAGCAGAAGCAATTCTAATGCAGCAGTCGTAGAACAAATGGTTCTTAGGGACATAAGGGATTTGGTTCACTCAATGGGGAAGGATATAAAAAATTATGACCTTCCTGAAATTAATGATGAAGGTATGTTTTTCATAATCTCTGATTATTGAGATAACTAATTGTATGTCAACCCATTTATCAACAAAAATAGCCTCCTGATTTACTCTTCTTCTGTGCTAATTAGGTGGATTTTCTACCGACATTCTAAGAGAGATTAGGGAGGAATTTTCTGTGGGCGTAGACCAAGAACATCTGGATATCTATAAATCCCTGAACAAGGAGCAACTTGTAGGATTTCAAGAGATCATACAACATGTGTCTGAAAAGATAAACCAAGTGTTTTTTGTCGATGGACCAGGAGGAACCGGCAAGACATATCTATACTAGGCACTTCTTGCTAGAGTGCGGTCACAGGGATTAATCGACATTGCAACTGCAACTTTAGGGATAGCAGCATCTATACTGCCTGGAGGGCGCACAGCACACTCAAGGTTCAAAATCCCAATTAAACTTTCTGACAATAGCATGTGTAGTTTCACAAAGCAAAGTGGTACCGCGGAGTTACTTCGTAGAGCATCCTTAATTATCTGGGATGAAGCTGCAATGATAAAGCGTCAAGCAGTTGAGTGCCTTGATAGGTCTCTGCAAGACATTATGAACTGTTCATTGCCATTTGGAGGAAAGGTTATGGTTTTTGGTGGTGATTTTAGACAAGTACTTCCTGTTCTTACATCTGGGACAAGAGCTCAAATCACTGATGCTACTTTACAGAGATCTTATCTATGGGAACATATAAAAAAGATAAGATTTTCACGTAACATGAGGGCTCAAACTGACCCCTGGTTTTCTGAGTACCTCCATAGAATTGGGAATGGCACTGAAGAGACAATTGGAGATGACCATGTTTGCCTACCTGAAGATATTGTCATTGGTTATACTGATGCCGAAGAGTCAATAAACAAACTCATTCAAGATGTTTTCCCATCCCTAGAGGAAAATGCAAGATCAATGCCATATATGAGCACTCGCGCCATTCTTTCAACATAAAATGAGCATGTAGATCAGCTGAATGCAGGAATGATTGACAGGTTTCCGGGTGACGAAAAGATATATTATAGCTTCGACTCCGTGGATGATGATTCAACAAATCTCTATCCAAATGACTTTCTGAACTCACTCACTCCAAATGGCCTCCCACCACATGTGCTGAAATTAAAGATCAATTGTCATGTGATCCTTCTCCGCAATCTTGATCCAAACAACGGTTTGTGCAATGGAACAAGGCTCATGGTTAGAGCTCTCCAAGACAATGCAATCGATGCTGAAATTGTTGGTGGCCAGCATGAAGGCAAAAGAGTGTTCATACCTAGGATACCTATGTCACCATCGGATGATATTTCTCTTCCTTTCAAGTTCAAGAGGAAACAATTCCCCATTCACCTAAGTTTTGCAATGACCATAAACAAAGCTCAGGGGCAAACCATCCCAAATGTTGGGATCTACCTTTCAGAGCCTGTATTCTCACATGGCCAGCTTTATGTTGCATTGTCTAGAGGTGTGTCAAGGAAAACAACAAGAATATTGCCTAAACCAAAGGAGTTGGATCCAACAGGGAAGAGCACAAAAAATATTGTGTACAGAGATGTCTTCCAATGATGCCATATCGGTAAGACTTTAATGTTTTATATTGGTAGTTCTAAATCTATGGTGTTCTTATTCTTATATTATATTATTTACTTGGTTCAGGAGAAAATACAATCAGCTATATGGTGGCATGGTGCAGAAGGCTGGCAGCATAGTTTATTTTTTTTTCGGATGCAATGATGCATTGCATGTTAATTGCTGTAATATTTTTTGGGCACATCTCTTTTGGAGTGATTCTAAACATTTCAAATATTTTAACTTTACCGTAGCGTTAGCACGGGCACTCTACTGGTGATAAAAGTTATTTGCTTTATTGGTGAGTGGTGACATTAGGATCTGATCCTGACCCTATGATGGATTCCCTCGCCTTCTTTCCCAACACACTTGCTGCCGATCGATAAGCATCCATGACCCAACTTTATCTAACCAGTCATGATCCATCGAAATCCAACTGAATTGATGTGTTAGCCTTTCACGACAAGTCGACAACTGCAATAAACAGCTTGAACACTTCTTGGCGGGCTCCACCTCCACCTTCACTTGCACGACCCCAACACCCCAAAATTTCAATCTATTCCATCATTTATCAAACACGAAAAGAAGCCGTCTCCGGCACGGGTTGCACAAAAGCAAGCAATTAGGGGACAGAAAAAACTCGGACCAATCATACAATATAATCTTCTCCCTTTGCACGGGCTCTTCTCGCATCTGTCATGGCTTTGAGCTTGGGCAGCGGTAGGAGCAAATGGGCGTGCCGAGCAGCGCGCAGAGGAGGGACGGCAGGCTGCCGCCATTTCCACTTCCACTAACACATTCCACGGCAGGTCTGGCCATTCTCGCCTCTCCGTTTGGCGCCTCGCTTCTCGCTGTTGTCGTATGCGTTGATCCTCCCGGCGCTTTTCTTCGGCGTGCTTGCCTTTCTTGTGTGTTTCGGCTGGTTTACCCTGGCCTATTTCGTGTCGTCTCTGTGGAGCAAAGGAAATGGCCATGAGTTAGGGGTGAGCAGCTCTGACCGCACCAGCGATGCCGATGGACCTCGCGGGGAAGAAGAGTGGGAGGAGAGAGCTATGAAGCATGTGGCAGAGCGTGCTCGTGATTCTGGCCCGCCAGAAGTTTGTCTTGACAGTCAGGAGATAAAAGAGGTGTTTGAAGATGGGTTCTCTGAAGAATCTCGGCACATAACGAGGATAACTACTTCACCAGGTGTGCATGCCGATGAGGAGGAAATTGTAAAAGAGGTGATGATGTTTGAGACAGAGAGGATGGAACTAAAAGCACTTGCTGAATTGGATGGTTCTTCAGAGAAGCATAAGCAGTTGAGGGAAACTCCAATGGACTGTTTTCTCGAGGAGCTTAACACTGAAGAGGTCGGCACCTCACTTGGTAGTGTAAAATTACTCGATGTGCCATATGGTGAAGAATTTAATGGAAACAGAGTGGAAATGTCAGTTTTAAGATCATTGGAGATTTTGGAATTTATTGATAAGCATGATACTGCCGAAATAGTCGCTGATGCGAGTGATTTTGTGACTGCAGAGGTACCTTCTTCAGATGATTCTGTTCACCATGACATTGGAAAGGAACACGTGAAGGAGATCGAGCAAGAACAGAGCAAAGCAGGATTATCACTTAACAGTGTTCTTGACAGGCTACCTGAAGCATCCTCGATGAATGGCAAGAAACACAAAATCTAGCCATTGAGCCCAACAAAAAGCTTCCTGAAGATGACTCAACAAGAGAAGATGGAAAGCAGGCTGTTGGTGTTTCAGATGAAGCTCACGATTCTCTATGTGACCCAACCGTGTTCCCACTAGATTCTGTCTGTGAAAAGGAATCTGAAACTGTACCAGCTTCAAGCACTCCCTTCCATCAAGCAACTAGTGACCAAGACCGTGAACTTGAAGAAGAGCTTAGTAAAAACAAGACAGTAGAGCCATCAACTTCTGCATCTTCAGTTCGTGATTTTGCCAATAACCATTGGCGAATAATAGAACAACTTGATAGCTTTGCAAATGAAGAATGTATTCACCGGGATGGTTCACAGGAAATTTTGGCCCTTCAAACAGCTGAGGATGAGCACAGAGATGACACCTGTACCTCCACGGTGAGTATGAAAGGGCATTTACTTTATTTTCTTAAAGTTACTTCTCAATTTTCCCGGCTCATGTCTCAACGTAATTTGAAAGGGAGATTCCCGTAGATTGCCGCTCATTAGGAGATCCCCGGCACAATGGTGGAATTTATGCGGAGTCCTTGATACGTTTGCTGGAGGTGAAGACTAAAATTAAGGCAAGAAGCTGGTCCCCTCTGGTCTGTATAGTCATTCATCCTTCGTCAGGTTCCACACATTTGTTGTGTTCCTTTCTTTTTTTATGTATATAGTTTTTTAAGTGTACAACTGTGTTGGAACTAGCAGAGTATAAAACACATTTGGTTTAGTTATGTGAAATTCTCAAAAGTCATATAGCACATTTGTTTGAACAAAGTCAGTTTTGCACCCTTTTGTTCTTCATGTGATGATTGCAAATATGTTAGAAGCTGAGGACTAAATTACTGGGAATTAATCCATTTTATTGACTGTTCTCGTCTCACACTTGTCCTTTCCATTTCTCTACATAATTTTAGGTGACTGCATTCTGACATTTGACTTTAAGAAAGCTATACATCGAGCTTCTTCAGTATCAAATTTTGTTAATCACCTTGCATCCACATCGCTTTTTTATCTCAGATCCTAATATGTTACCAACTTTTATGCAGATTTTCAGAGGTCACCAGGGAAGCATTAGGTGTGTTAAAACTTAAGATATTTTAAGCTTGCATTTTGTTATTGACTATATTTTTAATAACTTGAGGTTTTGTTTTTCTTTTGATTCCTTGGCTCTCGCCGGTGCTGTGTGGAGTGGGCTTTGACTATTAGGGGTATTTCTTTATTTTTCATTCATTGTATTTTTGGAAGATTTTTGCCTTTGCCTTGGAGATATTATTGATCCTAAAGAGAAGATTGGATTTTTCTTTTGTGTTCGTGGACTGAAATATTCATGTTTTTGTTGGGACTGAAATGTAGTTTTTATTTCTTTTGAGGATTGAAGGATTTATCGATTGATCGGACTAGCCACATGTTTCTGAGTTTTTGATTGACAGCATTTTTTTTTGCTTTGCCGAAAGTGGCTATTGTAATTACCACAATACCTTGAGATTGATGAAAGCTTGGCTAAATGTAATTGGTACGAATGGAAATACACCCTGTAAACATATTTTTGTTTCGGCCAGTCTACTACTCATGTCTTTTTCTTTTTTGTTTTTGAAAAGAAAGTGAGCGTGGGATCTGCTGAGCTGTTATACCTTTTCTGCGAGGAAACATAAAAGAGTTTACACTACAGAGTACATTCAACATACATATATTTCACCCTGTTTGACTAAAACCAGCGATATCAAACCAACGGAGGAAAGTACGGTACCAGATAAACCCAGGCATTCAATTTAGGTTTGAATATATTTGCATGCACGGACTGGTGTCTTCCTGCAAGTAAAGGGATCAGTCCACCTAACCTGACTTCAGAGTTCAGACTAAAGTCGACCGACGTGTTCAGAGGGTTGTGGTGGAACGGGTTAAGTTGGCAACCTCAAAAGACTGGAGTTTAGTTTTCGGCTTGCATCAAAGTGGTTCCCTATATCTGTGAAATGGAAATCAAACACTAGTGGGTGAGAGAAGATTTGTGCAGAGATTAGTCAAAATCTGTAAAGCTTCTTGCTACATTTTCCCCTGGTTCTTGTGTTCCTCACTGATTTCTGTTCACATGTCATCACTATGACCAAGACTTGGTGCCGGTACAATTGGGCGTCGCACGGAATCAATCACCAACCCAACCAGTGAAGGAAGTCACCCAACTTCATCCGTATCGTGACAGAAGGGAGATGTGGCCAGGGTATGATGTGTGTGTGCGCGCGCGCAGATCATACGAGAACGATACGGATTTTGAACCATTTTGAACCGATGGATGCAAGGGATGTAGTCCAAATTTATGCAGGTGGGATTCTGTCACACCTGATTTTATAAAGAAAACCGGATGCATAACTATATGTATGCCAGGATCTTGTTCCATACATATAGCGACATAAAAATAATACAGAAGACAATGCTCAAAGAGTAAACAATAAACAGACGGTTTATTACAATCACGATGAAGGCAAGGAAGCCTTAAAGAGTTCACACGTTAACTTAAAAAGTAAAGTCTTCCGTAAAGCTTCCTCCACAGGCAGTCGACTGGGCAACGCTCGCCTAGAATTCATTGAGATCACTGAGGTTTTCAGTATCTTCTCACCTGTATGATCAAAATTTTAGCAAGGGTGAGTACTCCTATGATTGGTACTCAGCAGGTGGGGGTAATGCAAGCTTTCAAGGGAGGCTAAGGGTTTTGTAGCGGTTAGCATTTTAGTTGGATAAATTTTATTAGACAACACCTAATTACTGAGGTATAAGTTTATATCAACCCAATTAAACATAGAGATCCAATGATATAGCCATGGCACCACAATTTATTCTCGAATTTAAGTTCGATTGTCATGTGAGGATCCAGGCCGTTCATAACTGCGAACACGGTTGTTATAACGGTTTACACTCTGTAGAGGTTGTATACTTTCACCAATTCGCGTAAAAGCTCCGAAGAACTTTTGGACCCAACCATGCTGTGCGGGCCAGACACGTACCATACTTCCGAGGTGTGGCTGCATAAGGATGCTACGAGGCCTTTAAAAAGATTCCCTTGTCAGAAATGACCCGCTAAGGTTTCCAGATCGGAAGGAGGCATAACCCTCCCTAGTGGGCATAGTGTCTTAGCCAAGTCCACTTCCGAAGAGATCCGGGTTATACACCATCAATCGCGCCCCCCTGCACTTTCGTTAAGGTCACCCTGACTAAAGTTTCTAATTATTTAGCCAATACCAGAGCCATTATGGCATTGTGGTTGTACGGAAAATCTTGGTTTGCCACTCCATGTTCTAATTAACAAAGGTGTTCTTGTATTACCAAAGTTCCACATATAAATCAAGTTCATCATATTTGCTTAACCTAACCATATCCCAAGTGCACGCATCTGAGCATTTCTACCCAACATAAAGGTAAACCCAGGTATATCAAAGTTTTGGTGCAAAAGCTAATTGTCCTTAAATAGGTCCCGTCAATATTAATGCAATAGCAATATAAAATAAACATATTTAACATACAATGTAGATTGGTACAAAAGAATATGCAGGGGGAGAATTTCCACTTGCCTTCCTCAGCTACAAATTCAGATTCTTCGAACTGTTGGCCTGGTTCTTCCTCAAATTACTCATTCTCTACGATCAAACAAGAGCATACAATTAATTAAATGAAAACAATACACCATTCAATTTTGAAAGACGTAAAGAAGCATCTAAATCTAACATGCATGCAAAGACAGTCATGTGAGCGTAAAAAATCACGTAAACCGGGTTTGAAATGATTTAAATACATTTAAAATAAGGTTACAGGCCTCTCTACTATTAAAACTATACTTCCAGCGGTTAGAACAAAAGAAACAGAGGCTATATGCGTAAATATACATGTAAACCAAGGGGTTTATATGTGAAAAAGGAAGCTTCGGACTGCGGGTTAGATTCTGGTGAAGTTTAGGGGCTTAAACATAAATATTAGGACCGATCTGTGATTAATTTTCTATAGGAGTGGATGGCAAGTTGATTTTGAAGAAAGATAGGGGCTCTTTTGCAAAGCGCTAGGGCTGACCGGTACCCTATCCTTAGACTCAGATGGGATGGCTCACGGACGGTTGATCGTGATCTTGCGTCTGAGGTCGATCCGGGCGCCCTGAGTCGCCGGAGACAGAGGCAGGCGACGATGCACGGCAGAAGTTTGCCAGAATTCTCCCAAGATTGAGCTATAGAGCTCGGTTTTACTTGTGGTTTGGCTCGGAACAAAGCTAAGGACTATGGGAACTCGATTTGGGTCTTTTCGGTGAAGTTCAGGCGGCGGAGTGGGTCGGCGACTTGCGGCGGCAGCAGTCAACTCCGTGAAGCGGCGCGCGCGCGCGAGAGAGAGAGACCAAGAGACACACGGGAATTGAGCTTCGGGTGTTCCTCACTACCTTACCAAGCTCTACGAGGAGGTCGTGGAGAGGGAGGAACGATGAGGAGGTGGATGGCCGATGGCTGTTGGCGGATATGGGTGTGGTTGTTTGCGAGCGAGAGCTCGGTTGGGAGATGAGGGGCCGAGCAAGGCATGGCGGACTTTATAGGATGCAGTGAGGGTAGAGGCACTGCTTGAGGGAGAGGAGAGGAGCGGACGGTGTTTGGTGGACCTCCACTTGCCATCAGTGGTAAGTTAGTGGGGAATTGGTTGTGGCGGCCGTTGCAAGAGGGTGTGGGAGTGAGTGGGTGTCAGATTGGGGTGCGGGTTAATGCGGCACATGCTAGGGGAGGCAAGCAAACCCGGTTGGAGGCGTGGACGCAACATGGCGCGACGCTTGCAGTAGGTAGAAGATGGGCCTGACGGGTGGGACCCACCTGGCAGAGAGAGAAGGGAGAGAGGGCTGCGGAGAGGGAGAGGTGGGCCAGAGAGAGGGGACTTGGGCCGGTGTTGACACCGGATTTTGACGACATCCAAGGTCAAGAGGATATCAGATAATTAGCTGCTAGCGTATAGGCGGTGGTCGGCAAGTTTTTGATGATTAGAGTATATGGGCCAGCTGTGGCAAAATCAGCCAGCAAGAGAAGACAAGTATAGGAAAAGGCAAAGAGAAGAGAACCGGCAGGAAGCGGAGCAGAGGAATTCGGCAAGGGAACCGTGACAATCGGCAGGGATGACAACAAAAGAAAATCGGCACACTATCCGATTGAAGAAAGTCAGCCGATGAGTTTGATATATGTGGCCGATTCTAGTTGCATGCAGTGCACTTAAAAGTTAGTGGCTGGTCACGTACATGCACATACAAGGTTAGAGTCAACAAGGAAGGGTCCATACATGCATGCAAAGGAAGAAACAAGGAAAGAGGTTGGCTAGGAGTGATCGGAATCGGAAAGAGAAGGAGCAAGGAAAGAAATCGGCCATGTTGGGTAGCCGATAGGAAATAGTAAATCGACCGATCAGTATGGCATGAGCAAGTATGCCGATACGCAGATTGTGCAAGCGGAGGTATATGGTCCTGGAAGATGTGCGTAATGATTATGTGGCCGATTGTGCATACGTGATTATCAGCACGCTGAGCTTGTCCAGGGAGCATTGGAGCTTGGTGTTTGCGCTAAAGGAGGCGTATTTTTTTTTACATTGACTTGGCTTCCTCGATGGAGACGGTTAATTATTCAGGTGAGTATATAATACGTGGACTGAGTTGATGATGATTATTTGGAATAAAGAAGGAGAACCTAGCAGGATGTATACGTGGAGGCAGTTAGAATAAAGAAGTCCATTTATGGTAGCATATGCAAAGGCAAGGGAGCTCGCAACCTTGGAAGACAAGAAGTATGGATGCAGCCAAGTGGGGATTTTCGGCTTATTGGAAACGATCTATTTCCTAATCTAATTGGCCTAGCCGAAGGAAGGAAGGGTTAGAGTCCGTGTCTACGGAGGAGAGTTAGAGTCCTTGCATTTTAGTTTTTCTTCTTTAGGGAAGTCTTGTAGGGGTTTAGCTTTGGACTGTTGTGTCCGGTTAGAGGTCATCATTAGCCTAGGATATAAATATGTACCCTCATCCTTTGTAAAGATTATCACACGATCAAATAAACAAACTCTACTTCTTCAATACCTTTACTTTTATCAAGTCGGCGACTTCGCTATTTTCTTTTCACGAGTTCTTCGAGCACGTCAAGGGTGATCAGATCTCAGGGCTTGCTTCGTAAGTTACGTCTTTTACCAAATAATCCTTAAGCTTTAGCAACCGACGTATCGTTGTTGCTTCGTTTAAGTTATTCAACAGTTATCGGATAAGTATCTAGGCTTTAGTAACCGGCGTATCGCTGTTACTTCGTTTAGATTTTATTCAACCTTTATCCAGCTTGGTACACGCTTTGGTCGGCTTTTACTTGTGTTATCTCGTTGTATCTCTTATCACAACCGACTAGATCTGTTCCAAGTGCTGCTCTGCTTAGCTTGTTAGATTACGCTTTAGTGATCTCGCATAGCTTTGCTCTGAATCGGTTATCCAAGCCGATTTATTATTTACCAGATCGGACAGCTTCTGCCGATTCTGCCTATAGAGCTAATCGGAATCCCAGCCGATATGCTCTATTATTTTTACGGTTTCATCTCTTGTCAATTAATAGGTCAAATTGATTGGCACGCCCTGGTATTCACAGTCACAACCGATTTCGTGTCCTAGCGTGTGAAGATCTTTCCCTTTTTTGCGTCAACACACTTTTGGCACGCCCGGTGGGACACGATAATCAAAATACCATCATGAATTTTCCAACAGGTGCAACTGAATTCCAGGAGATGTTCAGTGAAGCCGTGGGACGAGCAATGATTAACCTATCCAGCGGCTTGATGAACACAGTGCACAACGCAGTCAGGAATACAATCGCTGGCAATATAGCTCAACAACAAAACTACGTGGGCTCGTATTATCAACAGCCGTTGACATCGGCTAATACTGAATTTTCTTACAGCCCAGTTCAGCAGCAAGGCAATAGAGGACCATATTATCAACAGCCGATTTCATCGGCTAATTCAGCGATGCATGTGTGCTATCCATTGGGGATTCCTAATCATGCTGTTACATCAGCACAAAGGAATTTTCTCGATACCTCAGTTGGGTTTAGGGTTTACTCCTCAAAATATGAAAAGTGCATATGGTGTGACTCAAACCCAGCAGTATATTCCTCAATTTGTACATCCGGTTCAGTATATTCAACCATTGGCTCAGGTACAATAGGATGGATTCCATCAGACACAAGCATCAGTTCCTCAAACTATGGCTTTTCAACTGCAGCACCCAGCCATGCAGGTATCTACACAACAGCCAAGTATGCAGCAATCACGGTTGGATTATCAGATGGTACAACCAATGATTTCGGCTCAACAATCATGGGATTATCAACAAGCTTTTGTGACACAGGCTCAGCAAGCAAAAGTTTATCAGCCACAAGTCATGAAAGAGCATTTGATAGTTCAACAGTCAGAACCGTTGATTCAACAATCTTGTCCCGAGGAGCTGCAACCACTACCGATAGATCAGCAATATGGGCCCGGGGGGCTGCAATCTTCCCAGCTATCGGCTTGACCACAACAACCAGAAAATTCCTGGTCACAAGAATCGGCTTTACAGCAGGAAATGTGTCAGCCCAAAGCATTGAGTCTACAGCTGATTGCTCATAAATTACATCGATCGATAACACCTCAATCACTAACCAATCAATCTGTTATGATAGAAACACAAGAACTTGTGCAGGCCGTAAAGATTGATGGAAGTCAATGTCTGACCAACATAATCAAAGAGGATAGCTGGGACGGAGGGTTCGACGAGTCAGGAGATACCGATCATGAAGCATAGGCTTTGGCTGATAATTTTGAGGGACATACCTCTGAAGAAATTCACAAAGAAGAAGTCCCAGAGAATTACAAAGACACGGAAAGGCAAGCTGGTGAGATTGGAAACTGTGCTACCTATGAACTAACGCATAATACCTACAAGATTTGCACAAGGTCTGGACCAATGGAATTAGAAGAGCTACATGGCCGTATGGTCAATCTTTTATTTCTCCAGCCATTAAAAATAAAAGTGGTCGATGGGCATATGAAGATTAAAAAAGCTGGACATCAGATGGTCTCTTGGAATAATTACTGCCTGCTGTTCAAAAATATTCTACAAGAGTATCGTCTATATGGGGTTTATTTTCCATGGGAGCCAGGTGGTCAGGACTACAGAATTATTATCCGGCTGCTTGGAATTTATTTTACATGGGATCCAGGAGACAGGAGCTACATGCACAATACTCAAGGGAATATTTCGGCTAAAATTAATTGTTTTTATAGGAAGAAAAGCCGATACAATAAAAATTGTGAGCAGCATGGAAATATTTATCAGATTGTTGGTTATAATTTTAGTTGCTTTATTTCAACTGGGAAGGACAGTATACTGATTTCTAAAAAAAATTGGCTATTACATTTACTGGATACAATCAGGAGTTTTGCTTAATATTGTGGGATCCAGGCGGATAGAACTAACCTACAACTTAATTAATCGGCTCATCATTGTTTTATATTTTGGCCAGGCCGTTTAATTAAAAGGAATTTATCAATAATGTCATCGGCTTATTAGTATTTTGATTTATACAATGGAATAGCCGATGATATGGTTGATCTCGCCTTGGTTAATGTGACATGATTGGCACCTACGCTGTATTGTTTAATCATGTTCAGATTCATAATTGCCGTCACTGAGGTGCTGGAATTGGCCATGAAACACTTGGCTATTGTTATGGCCACAATCGGCATAACCGAAGATACTATCGGTGAAACAGAAAGCGATGAATTTGTGAACCATCTCAAGGAGTCAACTCTAGGAATAAGATATCTTAATACTATTGGTGGGAGAAAGTTAGTGGAAAAGCTGCAATAAATTCAGTGCTTTAGCATCTGCACATGGCAACATGTACGTGATCGGATCACCAGCTGATCGGCAATAGAAGTAGCATGGACTAAAGCTGCAAAAAGATTGTCAATTTACCGTTGGGCTCATCATTGTCGATTTACCAATTGCCGATTGACCATCCGGGAGAATAAGTATGACCGAAAGAATAAATTACGTGATGATAACATTGGCACATGCATATGTACAGAGGTAACAGTACATGTCTATTCACTTACGTATATATGGCCCGTTGTTCAGTTTGAGTTTCCCGTGATTGGTACATCAAAAATATTGGATTGTTGGCCGATGCTTAGCTTTTTATGATGGAGAAAACCGATGCACGATATATGGGTAACCGATGATATGCAAAGGCATGGGAGCTCGTAACCTCGGAAGACAAGAAGTATGGATGCAGCCACGTGGGGATTTTCGGCTTATTGGAAACGATCTATTTCCTAATCTAATTGGCCTAGCCGAAGGAAGGAAGGGTTAGAGTCCGTGTCTACGGAGGAGAGTTAGAGTCCTTGCATTTTAGTTTTTCTTCTTTAGGGAAGTCTTGTACGGGTTTAGCTTTGGACTGTTGTGTCCGGTTAGAGGTCATCATTAGCCTAGGATATAAATATGTACCCTCATCCTTTGTAAAGATTATCACACGATCAAATAAACAAACTCTACTTCTTCAATACCTTTACTTTTATCAAGTCGGCGACTTCGCTATTTTCTTTTCACGAGTTCTTCGAGCACGTCAAGGGTGATCAGATCTCAGGGCTTGCTTCGTAAGTTACGTCTTTTACCAAATAATCCTTAAGCTTTAGCAACCGACGTATCGCTGTTGCTTCGTTTAAGTTATTCAACAGTTATCGGATAAGTATCTAGGCTTTAGTAACCGGCGTATCGCTGTTACTTCGTTTAGATTTTATTCAACCTTTATCCAGCTTGGTACACGCTTTGGTCGGCTTTTACCTGTGTTATCTCGTTGTATCTCTTATCACAACCGACTAGATCTGTTCTAAGTGCAGCTCTGCTTAGCTTGTTAGATTACGCTTTAGTGATCTCGCATAGCTTTGCTCTGAATCGGTTATCCAAGCCGATTTATTATTTACCAGATCGGACAGCTTCTGCCGATTCTGCCTATAGAGCTAATCAGAATCCCTGCCGATACGCTCTATTATTTTTACGGTTTCATCTCTTGTCAATTAACAGGTCAAATTGACTGGCACGCCCCGGTATTCACGGTCACAACCGGTTTTGTGTGCTAGCGTGTGAAGATCTTTCCCGATTTTTGCGTCAACAGACGGTTTGGGCCGAGCAGTTTGACGGGCCTGACGAAAATAGAGAGAGAGAGAGAGAGGGAGAGAGAGAAGGGAAAAAGGAAAAGGCTGGGCTGGGCTAAGAAAGAAGAAAGAGGGAAAGGTTTGAGATTTAAACTTGTCCATGAGTTTTGTAAATCAAAACTTTACTCAAGAACCACACAACAACTTATGAATGCACAAACACTTGCTTTTCTATAAATTGAAATGATATTCTAATTATGTAAAAATTAAATTTTTTTATTAATTCATTAATTCCTTAAATGAAAACTATGATGACTTGTTGCTTACATTGTTTTAATTGTGATGGTCTTTTTGGTGTTACAGATTCTCAACGTACATTTTTCCCAAAACCCGTTATCAGTTTTTAAGTGATGGAACAATTTACTCCCATCTCCCTGAATTCTTTTGCTGTTCATTTCAACTCCTCTTCTCCTACCTTTGCTCTCTCCTGTCTTCCCCACATAGTGTTTAGAGTGGAGAAAAAACACTGTAGATATAAAAAAACATTGCAGCAAATTCCTGAGGAGCGTGTTATGTGAGAAGGAGAAATTGTATGAATGGAAAATTCATGATGAATAGTAATTTTTATAAAGACCAATATCAAGATTAATGTTTTTGACACCAAATTTTTAAGATGTTAGTGTAGGCATATGTACTCACGCAGCTTGTTGCTTTTGTATGATGTCGTCAGTGTCGAGGCTCGTAATTTCACTCGTCGGCAGAGAAAGTCGTGGAACCAACGGCGGCGCAGGTGCACGGTGGTGGCGTTCCACACGCTGGAATCGTCACTCTGACACGGTAGTAATCACATACTAAGCAGGAATGAACACAAATTGAAATTGAATGTAACACAAATACATATTGCAGTTCTTATTGTAGCTTTCCACGAAGAGAAGTGAGAGATAAACACAAATACGAAACGGGGCGAGACAACAAGTCAAGCCCCTGCGTCGCCCCAGCACTGGACGGCACAGGCGGACCTCCAGGCGACCGCCACTGCCACCCCTTCTTCGCCTCCCCTCGTCGTGTTGCCACCGGAGCTCGCCGCCGGCAAGACGCACGACCTGCAAGGACGGTGGCGCCTGGGAATTCCTCATCCTTCTCCTCCTCTTGCGGGCGGGGACGGATGTGGAGAAAGAAGGAGGTTGCGGCGAGCTCGCTGCCGCCGCCGTCGGGAAGGCCAGACTGGGCCCCTAGCTGAAAGCATCTAGGCCCCTAGTTTAGTGTTTTGGTAATTAATGACAATACTTTGTGGACTAACGATTTCATTGAGCATATGAATTAAGGTTAGTCACATATATCCGATATGAAATTCCATGAAGAGAGTATTATAAAGCGAGATTGCTTCCGCAAAGAAAAGTTGATATGAAGAGGCGAAAGACTCAAGGCAAGGGTATAAGGATAGGTTTTTCTTTTTGCTGGTCAAGAGGTGATTAGAGAAGTAAATTGACCGGATTTATACGCTAGATAGTTGTACTATCAAGAGGGATCAATTTACAGTTGCTTGACGAGTTAATAGTGCCACATTGCTCAAAGTCTTGGATTTGCATGCATATAGATGAGAGTTATTTACTAATAGAAAATATGCTGAAATGCGCACGGTGGACGGTCCGCCTCTATAAGATAAGGTGCATAGAGCCTTGGTGCTCTCTGGTGAATGTATTTGTCAACGGCGGACGGTACGGCCAGTGATGGCGGACGGTCCGGCGTTGAGCTAATTTTTGGACAGAGCCTCCGTGCTCTCTGGTGGATTTCAAACTCCACTGCGGTCGGTCCGGCCGTGGGCGGTGGACGGTCCGCAGGCAAATGTTCAGACATGTCCGAACGGCGCCCGTTCTGTGTAATTGTGGAATGAACTGCGGACGGTCCGCTACCTGTGGGCGGACGGTCCGATTTTTGAACAATGGTCGGTTCTAACACGCCGTGATGTGACACATAGCTATTGGTTTATAACGGCGGACCGTCTGATTCTGTAGGGGCAAACGGTCCGCGGGTTCGTAGAAAATAGAGGGGTGGCCGGCGTGTGGAGGCTCTCTTGGCCATTCCACTCACTTGCAACACACATTTGAGCTCTCCACTCCCTCTCTCTCACTCACATAGCTTTGGATTGCATTTTTTGTGAGATAGAGAGGCATCTAGTGCTAGCATTCAAGGTTTGAGCTTTGGGGCATTAGGAGTTCTTCAAGTAAGGTTGTTGATTTGTTACTCTTGGAGGTTGCCGCCTCCTAGACGGCTTGGAGATTGGTTTTCATTGAGCTCTTCAAAAAGATTGTGAAGAATTGGTGAAGAGGTTCATGAGCTTTGCCTCACCGGAGTGGTGAAAAGCATCTCTAGTGGAAAGAGGTTTGGAGCGGTTGATTGATTCCAAAATTGGCTCTTACACCAAGTGGATTCTCGGTAGAGGAGCAATTGGAAGCTTTGAATCCACCTCAACGTGGATTAGGGGTGACCGTCAAGTCATCGACACCACGGGAAAAAATTGCTTGTGTCTTCGGTTATTTCTTTACCTCATTTACTTACAAGCAATTTATTTTTGAGCATTTCTTTACATAGAATTTGATTTGTACCTTGTCATCCTAGGTTGGAAAACTTTGACATAGGCTAGCTTCACTAGTTGTAAAATTTTTCTAGTGTTGTGCTTTTAGTTGAAAACCGCCTATTCACCCCCCCAGTAGTCGGTAATCCTCGACCCTAAAAGTGGTATCAAGAGCCCAGGTCTCCTTTGATCAAAGATTTAATCATCCCGGAGTAGGATTATGGCTAGTGATAATGTTCATGTGGGGAGGGCACCATTCTTTGATGGAACAAATTATGATTATTGGAAAACTAGAATGATGGTTCATCTCAAGGCAATTAGTAGAAAACTATGGAGAAATGTTGAAGATGGCTATATGATTCTTGATGAGGAAAATAGAACAAATCTTGACAATGAAAATGATGCTCTCAATGATCAAGCTATGAATGTGTTGTATAGTGCTTTTGATTTAAATGGGTTCAATAGAATCAAGAATGAGAAAAATGCTCATGACATTTGGGTGAAGCTTATGAAAATTCATGAAGGCACCTCACCGGTAAAGGAAGCCAAGCTATTTGTGTTCAAAGGGAAGTTTGGAAATTTCAAAAATGAAAAAAATGAAGATGTTCCAACTATGTTAAATAGATTGAATGAGATTGTGAATGAGTTGAGAAATCTTGGTCATGAGATAAAAAATAATGATTTTGCTCACACTTTTCTTACAAGTCTCCCAAGCAAATATGATACAATTGTCACCATGCTTGTGAAAGAAGATTTGAAGAAGAAGACACTCATTCAAATATTGGGAGAAGTGACTACTCATGATATTTTCAAGAAGTCACAAAATGAAGCTCATGGGGTTTCTAATGATGAAGGCAAGAAGAGTATTGTTCTCAAGGCTCAATCTTCAAAGGAAGATAAAAATGAAGAGAGTGAGAATGAAGGGAATTCCGATGAAGAAATGGCTTTATTTGTGAGAAGATTCAAGAAGTTGATGAAGGGCAAGAGCTATGACAAGAAAGGAAAGTTCTCCAAGAAAAATCCCTTTGATGACAAGAAATGCTTTGAATGTGATCAAAAGGGGCACATCGCTATGAATTGCCCAAACAAGAAGAAGAAGAAGAAGAAGAAGGATGGTCAGAAGAAAAAGAGCAGGTTTTTCAAAAAGAAGAAGAATGGCCAAGCATATTATGTTGAATGGGATTCCGATGCTAGTTGCGACTCCGATGATAGTGATGATGAGGATGATAAGTCCTCCAAGGGAGTTGCCGGCATTGCCATCGAGAATGCTCCATCTCTCTTCTCTTCACCTCACTGTCTTATGGCAAAGGATGAGACTAGGTATCACATGATAACGAACTTGACAATGATAAATTTTCTTATGATGATCTTGTTCAAATGCTTAGTGATGCCAATGATTACATGAGCAAAGAAAAGGCTAAATTGAAGGAATTGAAAAATAGTTACAAAACTCTTCAAGATTCCCATGAGGAGCTAAAGGCATCTCATGAGAATCTAAAAGAAACTCATGAGAAGCTTGAGCAAGCTCATAAATCTTGTCTAGCTCATGAAAACAAAGTCACCACTAGCGTTAGCACTCAATGTGATATTTTGAATGACTTTTCATGTGCTTCTAGTTCATCTATGCCTTCTAGTAATTTAATTGATGCTTCATGCTTTGATAATTGTTTTACTTGTGATACTTCTTTCATTGTTGAAAATGACATGATTAGAAAGGAAAATGAATGTTTAGCAAGATGGTTTAATATTGAAAAAAGAATTTAGACATCTTTTGAGAAACCAAAGATTTGCTTTGGGTCGTGAGGGTGTTGGAAGTTCACCCAAAAAGGGTAAGAATGCTTTTGTTCCTCACAAGACTACTTTTGTAAAGAGCAAAGGTAGTAATGTTGAGATTTGGGAAGACAACAAGACTTTCTATGAGAGAAAGAGCAAAGGTAAAAATGGCGTTGTCTCTCACAAGTCATATCTTGAGAAAAGCAATGGTCATATGAGTGTTGGTGAATGCTCAAAGAAGAATGATGTATCCTTTGGAATATTTGATTAACTTGTTATGTAATTAAGAAAAATTCTAGTGGGCATGCTTTTGCTAAATATGTTGGGAACCCTAAACTTGGTCCTAAAAAGAATGCCATTTGGGTGCCAAAAGCCTTGGTCACTAACCTCCAAGGACCCAAGTAAGTTTGGGTACCTAAAAGAAACTAATTTTCATTTGTAGGTGAATTACAAATCCGAAGGAAGGCATTGGTCTTGATAGTGGTTGCTCACAACATATGACTGGTGATTCAAATATGTTCTCCTCTCTTGATGATGAAGCCGCCGGTTATGACAATATTACCTTTGGTGATAATAGCAAGGGAGAAGTCAAAGGCTTGGGAAAAGGTCCAATTTCAAATGATCATTCCCTCTCCAATGTGTTGTTGGTCAATTCTCTCAAGTTTAATTTATTGTCGGTAACTCAACTTTGTGATCTTGGCTATAAATGCATATTCACTAGTGATAGAGTTGAGTTTACAACATTGGATGGAAATAGTCAAATCTTTAAAGGTTTTAGACATGAAAATTTATATCTTGTTGATTTCTCATCTAGCAAAACCAACTTGACTACTCGCTTATTCTCTAAGTCATCTAAAGGTTGGTTATGGCATAGAAGGCTTGGACATGTTGGTATGAAGCAACTCAATAGGCTTTTGAAATATGATCTTGTTGTTGGGTTGAAGGATGTGAAATTTGAGAAAGATAAATTGTGTAGTGCTTGTCAAGCCGGAAAGCAAGTGGCTAATTCACATCCTACCAAGAGTGTCATGTCAACTACTAGGTCTTTGGAATTATTGAATATGGATTTATTTGGGCCAACGACATATAGAAGTATTGGTGGAAATTGCTATTGTCTAGTTATTGTGGATGACTTCTCTAGGTATACATGGGTTTTCTTTCTTCATGACAAGGCCGAGGTTTGTGGTATTTTCAAGAAATTCTTAACAAATGCCGAAAATGAATTTGAGGTCAAGGTGAAGAAAGTGAAAAGTGACAATGGAAGTGAATTCAGGAATTCTAGAATTGATGATTTTTGTGATGAGAAAGGAATCAAACATGAATTCTTATCCAAATATACTCCGGAGCAAAATGGTCTTGTTGAAAGGAAAATAGAACTTTGATTGATATGGCAAGAACCATGCTTTCGGAATATAGAGTTTCTGATAGCTTTTGGGCCGAAGCAATCAACACCGCTTGTCATGCATCAAATAGGCTATATTGTCATAGAATCTTGAGCAAGACACCATATGAGCTATTGATTGGAAGAAAGCCAAATATTTCATATTTTCGGGTTTTTGGATGCAAGTGCTATATTCTCAAGAAGGGAGCTAGATTATCTAAATTTCAAAGCAAATGCGATGAGGGTTTTTTTCTTTGATATTCATCATGTAGTAAGGCTTATAGAGTGTATAACAAAACTCATGGTATTGTTGAAGAAACTTATGATGTTGAGTTTGATGAATCAAATGGCTCTCATGAAGAAGAAGAGAATGAAAGCAACTTGAGAAATGATAACTTGAATGAGGCTATCAAAAATCTATCTATTGGTGATCTGAAACCAAGAGAAGAAAATAATGAAGAGGAAGAAATTCTTGGTTCAACAAGGGTTCATCCATCTACCTCTTTGCCTTGTGATCAAGCTCAAGTGACAAATGAAGAAAATCATGATAATATTTCTCAAGAGCAAGCTCCATTGAATTCTAATTCCATATCTTCTACCTCAACACAAGAGCCAAATGCTCAACCAAGAATTCACCATGCTATTGCCAAATATCACAATATTGATCAAATAGTTGGTGATATTAGTAAGGGTGTTCACACTCGTTCTCGTATTGCTTCATTTTGTGAACATTATTCTTTTGTGTCCTCTCTTGAACCTAACCGTGTAGATGAAGCTCTCCAAGATGTGAATTGGATCAATGCTATGCATGAAGAGCTAAACAACTGTACTAGAAATGAAGTTTGGGAATTAGTAGAGAGGCCAAAGAATTATAATATCATTGGCACAAAAAGGGTTTTCCAAAACAACCAAGATGAGAATGGAATTGTGGTGAGAAACAAAGCAAGGTTGGTTGCTCAAGGCTATACTCAAGTTGAAGGTTTGGATTTTGGTGAAACATTTGCTCCCGTAGCTAGATTAGAAGCTATTAGAATTCTTTTGGCCTATGCATGCTCACATGATATAATATTGTATCAAATGGATCTTAAAAATGCTTTCTTAAATGGTAGACTTAATGAACTAGTGTATGTGGAGCAACCCCCCGGTTTTGGGATCCAAAGAAGCCAAATCATGTGTATAAACTCTCTAAAGCTCTCTATGGTTTGAAGCAAGCACCTCGTGCTTGGTATGAGAGGCTTAGGGATTTTCTTATTTCTAAGGGCTTCAAAATTTGGGATGTAGACAATACATTGTTCACTAAGTCTATTAGAGATGATATGTTTATTTGTCAAATATATGCTGATGATATTATTTTTGGGTCAACTAACCAAGATTTTTGTGAGGAATTTGGTGAAATGATGTCAAAGGAGTTTGAAATGTCAATGATTGGTGAATTGAATTTCTCTTTGGACTTCAAATCAAGCAACTCAAGGAAGGGACATTTATTTTTCAAACAAAATATTTGAAGGATTTGTTGAAAAAGTTTGTCTTGATGGAAGCAAAGGCAATGAAAACTCCTATGGCATCAAAAGGGCATCTTGATAAGGGAGGTAAATCGGTTGATCTAAAGCTTTATAGGTCTATGATTGGTAGTTTGCTTTACCTTACCGCATCTAGGCCCAATATCATATTTCGTGTATGCCTGTGTGCAAGGTTTCAAGCCGATCCAAAAGAATGTCATTTGGTTGCCGTCAAGAGAATATTTAGATATTTGAAGAATACACTCAACATTGGTATTTGGTTTCCTAAAGGTGCTCAATTTGTGTTGATTGGTTATTCGGATGCCGATTATGCCGGTTGCAAGATTGATAGAAAAAGTACCTCTAGGGGATGTCAATTTCTTGGAAGGTCACATGTTTCTTGGAGCTCTAAGAAACAAATTCAGTGGCCCTATCAACCACCGAAGCAGAATATATTTCAGCCGCTAGTTGTTGTGCTCAATTGTTATGGATGAAGCAAACACTCTTGGATTATGGTATGAAATTCACCGGAGTTTCTTTGTTTTGTGATAATGAAAGTGCCGTAAAGCTTGCAAGCAATCCGGTTCAACACTCAAGAACAAAGAATATTGATATTATGCATTACCTCATAAGAGATTATGTGAGCAAGGGAGATATTGATATTGTTGTCATTGGGACTAATGATCAATTGGCGGATATTTTCACAATGCCATTGGATGAGAAGAGATTTTGTGAATTGAGAAATGAGCTAAATGTCATTTATATCTCAAATGTGGCTTGAAACCAAGTGCATGTGCATCTCTAAGCTTCCTATCTCTTGTTGCATGTCTTTCTTATTTATGGCATATTTTTGAGTGATTTTTTATTCTAATGCTAGATCATGTCATATTCACTCAAAAATTGGTTTACTCATGCATATCATCATATAATATGATTCCAAAGTGCTATTTCATACATACAAAGTTTCCTTGAGCAATGATCCCGAATCAAATCTGAAATTTCATATCAAAAATGGATTCTCGGGTAGAATTTCAAGTCACTGGCGGACCGTCCGCGAGGACCCACCAGACCATCCGCAAACAGTTCAAAATTCACACAGAGAAGAAGTTCAGCTGTATTAAAAAAATTCTTTCTGAGCCAGACCGTCCACGAGGTTATACCGGACCGTCCGCAGGTATGAAGTTTTTTACACAGAGAGGTTCCCAAATTGGAGGTCGCCTGGTTTTCAAGTCGGACCGTCCGCCCATCAGGGGTGGACCGTCCGGTCCTGCGTGACGCTGGTTGGCCCAGGCCACGGCAGGATATCTCTCCTCCTTTCTTTCTTCTTCTCCAACCCGAGCTATTTGCATCTCCTCCTTTCTCTTTCTTCCTCCTCTCAAAGAAAAGACAACCCCTTTGGATTTCTTCGTTGGAGTGTTCCCCGGACCGTCCGAGAGCATCCCCGGACTCTCCGCGAACTTCTCCATCATGTCCTCCCGGTACTTTTTCAAATCTCGTATTGTTTTGAATGGATTTTGAGTTTGAATGAAAGTTAGGGTTGGAGCTCTGATCTGAAATTTGACCATGGATTCGTGACATCGGTTGGATATATATGTTGCTAGTGATGTGGTAGTCATGCTACTGAAGTTTGGTTGGTTGGTATTGGGAAAATTTTGCGGAATCAAGGATTGAAAATATGAATCTACAGTGGCTGTTCGTGGTTGAATAGTGACTGGTGGACCGTCCGCCCGACCCCGGCGGATGTGACACCCGGAATTTCATCACAAGTTAAAAATAGCAACCTTTTAAAAATTTCTGGAATTTATTCGGACTTCAAATTTAATTTGTAGGAATATTGCTTTGAATAGGCATATAAATTCTTTTTGTTAAGAAGAACTAAAATAAATAAGGTCACCATTTGTTTGAGTGCATTTCATGCTGGAGCATTTTATTTGAGTGTTGAATTCAAATTTGGTTTCTTTATTTCAATTTTAATAAAAGTTTCTAAAAGGTTCAACTTTCCAAAACCGAAGTTTCAACATCTCTTCTACTCTGTTTCAACGTTTCTACCCTTTTGTTTCAACATTTCAAATTCTCTTTTTTCGGCCCATAGCGCGCATCAGCCCAGCCCAGATTTCCCTCCGCATCCCTTCTCTCTCGCGGCCCAGCACCCAGCCCAGTTCTCTCTCCCTCCCTCTCCCGCGGCCCAGCAAACTCGGCCCAGCCCGCAGCTCTCAGTCCTCTCTCTCCCTCTCGCTGACAAACCGGCCCCACCGGTCATCCCTATCCTTCCCTCCCTCTCGCCGAACCTGGCACAGGCTCGAGCCCGTCCTGCGCCCGACGCGCCGCACGGTCGTGCCTTTCCCTCAGCGTGCGCGCCACGCCAAGGCCATCCCTGCCCAGCCTATTTAAGGAGCCGCCGCACCTCCTCGACACCTCTTTGCTCTTGGTCTCGCATCGCAAACCCTAGCGTCGTCGTGGAGCTCGTCGAACCCTAGCGCCGCCGCCGCCATCGGTCTCCACCCCTGTCGCCTCTGCCACACTGAGAACCAGTCATTGAGCTTCACGGGAAGGTAAGGAACTCGCCGAGCCCGATTTCCCTCCCTATCTTGCTCTTCCCAGTGTTTGGGACCTCACCGGAGATGCTCGGCCGCCATTGCTCGCCGCCGGCCTTCCCCGTCGCTCAATCCTCACCCAGAATCACCAAAATAGATTGCCCGTGTCCCAAGCTTTCTCCTAGTCCAAGAATCGCGCAAAATCGTGGACTCTAGCACCGATTCCGCGCGACTCTGGCGAAGCGCCGCCTTGCTCCGCCGCTGCCAGTGGCCTTTCCGGCGAGCCTCCCGCCCGATGAACCCGAGCCATCCGATTGAAATCCGACGGCCAGTAATAGATCCAATCGAGTCAGCCGCCAGTCAACCAGCCGGCTGTGGTGATTTTGCAGAAACACCCCTATAATTGTTGCTAATCAACCCGTGGTCCAACCTTAGTTAAAAGTAATTTCACTTAGGTCCATTTCTTCACGTCTAGGCCCTTGAACTTTCATAGATTCGAACCCACCGTCCTTAGGTGCTCTTTTTACGCGTGAGCCCTCGGGTTTTCTTACGTAATTATGTTGTAGCCCTCGGTTTCTTCTGTTTATGCCCCTGTTAAGTTAGTTTCCCTGCAGTTAAGCCCTACAACCTTGTTTTATCCATAGATTTCACGTTTTAGCTCCGTTTAACCTCGTTTTTGTTGTGTTAACTTTCTAACAGCGCAAACTTTAGTTTAACAATTTTGTGTTACCATGTTCCATGTTTTGAAATAAATAAATATTAATTTTCCTAATTCTAATTTAACTAGCTTTCTATTTTAAAAGCTAATTAGACCTCTACCTTCATGTATTAGAATCAAAGTTAATTTGATTAATTAATATTAAACTAGCCTTTTATAGTTAAAATATGGTTAGAGTTATATCTTGTTCCATAAACAAAGGTGTTAATCTAGTTTTCTAAATAAAACTTGACTAGTTTATACATCATCTTTTGTGAATAAATGCTAACTTGAGTAATACTTATTTAACTAGTCTTTCGAATTAAAAGTTGTATATAAATATACTCGGTTTTATATATTAATCTCAATTTGGTTAATGAATATTCAACTTGATTTACAAATAAAAGCTACATAGGTTATATCTCTAGTTTTCATATTACATGTTAACTTGACTAATATGAATATAAATGTATTTATTAATTATAATTGACTAGTTGAATACGAATAATAAAGTTATTCGATTAGATTCTCATATATAATTCTTTTCTAAATTTAATTGTTTAATTGTTATAATATATATATAATATTTATAAATAAAATTGATTAGGCTTTACTCCGCCTTTTCTTATGAAAAGTTTAACTTGAAATAATTCAATTATGAATATCTCTCTGAAATATTCATGTCACATGTTTTATTAATTAAAATGAATGAAGCATATAGTCTTTGCTTTATTTTATAATACTAATATTCCGATAGTTGTATCTTCTCGACCTTAGCTCTGATCTCAGCGTTTCTCGTATCCACGCGATCCTTGCCGAGACCTCAACCCGTTTCTATGCTTGATCAATTTTGTTGCCCATGTTTGGTGTACTGTTTATTTATTGTGCTTTTGTTTGCTTGTATGTTCCCGTGTGACGATAGACGTTGTTCAAGCTGAGTTTGAAGATCAAGCTGTGAAGAGTTCGTTGAAGATCAACTCTAAGAACGAGTTAAGCAATAGCAGATATTATTAGGATTTAAGGCAAGTGGATTTCCCCCTTTGCATACTCTCTTTTGTCCTATGAAATATCATGTTAATTAAAGTTTACTATTTGTTATGTATTGCATCAATTTGATGGGTCCTATATTAAGGATGACTAGTTTTTATTGACCATCCGTTTGACAACCAGGTCTTTACTTTATGTTGGGTAGCTTTGCTTAGCTGCTGTACTTGGGAATGGTTCACACTAATCGTAAAGATAATAATTTTGTGTTACCATTTATCAAGATATTTATATCCATGTTCCGATGATGATGTTAAACAAGATCACTTATGTTAATTGGAATATGGAGCGGCAACCTGGGATTTTCCCGTACAACCACAATACCATATGGCTCTGGTCTTGGCTAAGTAACTAGATGAACTGTGTGTTGTGTTTGCACTGCTAGTGGTGGAATTTGGGGGCATTACCGGTTTGGGAGGTGCGGGGATCGGAAGGCGAGGCCGTGCCGTTGTAACCATGGTCAACGGGGAGCAAACACACACATATAGGGATTCTTTGGAAAGGCCTCGTAGCGTCCCTATGCAGTCACACCTCGGAAGTGTGGTACATGCCTAGCCCGCACTGCATGGTTGGGTCCAAAGTTCTTCGGAGCTTTTACGCGAATTATGGTGAAAGTGTACAACCTGTGCAGAGTGTAAAACTGTTATAACAGTCATGTTCGTGGTTATGTACGGCCCGGATCCTCACATGATAATTGAACTTGAAGATGAAAATAAATTGTGGTTCCTGGTTAAGGAATGAGTGCTTTCGCACGAATGATGTGAGATTATGTATATCTCTTTATATGATTAATTGGGTTGGTATATACTTATACCTTAGTAATTAGGTGCTTGCTAATAAAACTTGACCAACTAAAATATCGACCGCTCTTAACTCTTAGCCTTTCCTTGAAAGCTTTGCATATTTCCCCCACTTGTTGAGTATCAACCATAAGTGTACTCACCCTTGCTAAATATTAGATCAGAAGGAGAAGAATATGTGGAGTTCTTAGTGCATTCAATGAAGATTGCTAGGCATACGCAACCCCTAGTCAACTGCCTGTGGTGAAGAGTTGAAGATTTCCGCTGCTAGAGAACGTTTGTAATGTATTTATTTTATTCTTTCCGCTGTAACTTTGTGTTCTATATTCATGGAGTCTATCATATGTGTGAAACTTGATCCTGGCACACATATGAGATGCATTCGGTTTGTTTTTATAAAACTGGGTGTGACAGCGGACCGTCCACCAGCCACTGAATGTTTGCCGAAATTTGATACTTAATTCAATGATGAATTATTTCTTTATATGATATATGCTTATGATCAATGGGTTTGTTTGACAGTGGTGGTGGTCGTCGTGGTGGACGTGGAAAGTTGAAAGAATTGGCTAGCAAGCTCAAAATTGGTTGTTCATCTAAAAGGCAAAGAAGAGATGAAAGTAAGAGTAGTGCAGCACAGGATTCTGAGGACAGTGATTGGGATCCTCAGAAAAGCAATGCAACCATTGCCTCTGATTATGATGAAGAAGTAGAAGTTGAGATTGAGACTCATCCACATGTTGTGGAAATTATTGATATCACACAACACACTGCACCCAGAAGAAGGTGGACTCCAGATGCCTTCTCTAGGGAAAAAACTCCATATCAGTATGCTATTATATGAAACACCCACAACAGCTTCTTCCATACTCAGGTATAAGAGGATGGTTTCTTTGGTCATCTTATATCTAAAACTGTGTTCAGACATCAGACCATAGACTTTAACTATCTAGTTTAACATAATGTGCTGAGTGGATTGATTGGAAAATTTGAGGTGATGGGTCTTGGAAACTTTCTAGAGCATAGATGTGATTGGAATGATACTCTTATTCGTCAGTTCTATGGCACCGTTGAAGTTCTGCTAGAATTAGAGGTGCTTGAATGGATGACTGGTCATCGAAAATATGTTGCTACTTTTGCTGAGTTTGCTACAGTGAATCAACTTGATTATGCTTTTATTACTGATGCTGCTAGCCAGAATATAGTGACTGAAGACCACCTTGACATTGATGATATTGCATAGTTTTATGAGCCTGCTAGAACTGGGATTGCTAGTGTACTTGGTAAAGTCAAGGGGCTCAGGCATCATCCGGTTGCCATCAACAAGATTGCGAGAGTCACAATTCTACCAAAGAGTGGATACAAAGATGGCTTTGTTGGTGAGCTCAGAAACTTTGTTAATCATGCTATGTTTGGCAGGAAAGTAAATGTGGTAACCCTCATAATGAATCAAATTGCTAACAACAAGGTCAACCTTGAGATCAATGTATACTTTGCGCCCTACATTATGTCTCTCATCAAGGTAAAGACGGGATTTCAGGGTCCTTGTGAAAACATCTCCCATTCAGACCATATTGCAATGACAAGGGATTTCTTGAGAGAGCCCTAACTCCTTTCCCTGATGTTGGTGGACCTGATGACTTTCCACAACCAGATGCTCAGCCTGATCCAGATGCAGCAGCTATGCCCCCTCCTCCTATGCAGCCACAGTGGGTGCCTCCTGAAGGATATTTTGATCAACATTTTTCTAACATGCAGGAAGGCCTGAGTGCTCATTTTGATACTAGGTTTCAGAATATGCAGCAAAACTTTCAAGGTCAGATGAACACTCTGCATCAACAGTTTGAGGGGCATGTGAATGCTAGCTTGATGAGCCCATTCATCAAACTATGTATCAGCCCATGATGACCCGTCTTGATGATCTTAGTCAGCAGTTCCAGGGTCAGAGCACTAGTCAGCAGCAGCTCTCTGATCGGCAGGACAGACTTGAGGCTGAATTCAGGGGATTCTATTATCATTTCTTCTCTATCTACCCAGCTCCAGTGCCTCCTCCACAGCATTATCCATTCCCACCATTCTATGCTCCTCCAACACCGCCTTAGGATGATTAAATTATCCTTTTTGGTCATTGATGACAAAGGGGGAGAAGAGTTTGCTAGGAGGATGAAGAGATTGGGGATTTCAGGATTTCTTGAAGATCTTGATGGATGGGATTCATGGATGTAGCGGGAGCTCATGTCATATCTTTTTATTTGCATCATGAACTTGAACTCATGCATGTTTACTTTGATTGCATAAACTCTTGGTGTGTAATAATTTCGTATGGTTAGAACTATATGTGTGATGTACTTTCTATAATCTATCTATGGACTAATGTGTGCATCTTATAATGTGTTCTAACCTCTATGTTTACTATGTGGCAAAGCAAGTAACTTTTATGCTTAGATGGATATATCTTTCAGAAATTTGTATGTGTGCCATGAGAAGCTCCATCAATATCTTATCCATCATGAATATGTGCAACAAATATATTCAAACATTGGATGCACATATTTAGGGGGAGTTCTTCTCTAAATTGGATTTGATCTACCTTTATTTCACTCATATGTTCAAGGATAAGGTATATCAAATGTTCGCCCCAAGTCTTTCTCATATTTCATATGTGAAGTAAACTTGAAATCAACTTTCTCATCTTTTTGAGTTGTGGTTGTCATCAATTACCAAAAGGGGAGAGATTGAAAGCATCTTGGCCCTAGTTTAGTGTTTTGGTAATTAATGACAACACTTTGTGGACTACCGATTTCATTGAGCATATGAATTAAGGTTAGTCACATATATGCGATATGAGATGACATGGTGAGAGTATTATAAAGCAAGATTGCTTCCGCGAAGAAAAGTTGATATGAAGAGAAGAAAAACTCAAGGCAAAGGTATAAGGATAGATTTTTCTTTTTACCGGTCAAGAGGTGATTAGAAAAGTAAATTGACCAGATTTATAGGCTACATAGCCGTACTATCAAGAGGGATCAATTTACACTTGCTTGACGAGTTAATAGTGCCACATTGCTCAAAGTCTTGGATTTGCATGCATATAGATTAGAGTTATTTACTAACAGAAAATATGCTGAAATGCGCACAGTGGACGGTCCGGCCACGCACGACGGACGGTCCGCCTCTATAAGAAAAGGTGCACAGAGCCTTGGTGTTGGTGAATTTATTTGTCAACAGCGGACGGTCCGGCCAGTGATGGCGGACGGTCCGGGGTTCTAATTTTTGGACAGAGCCTCTGTGCTCTCTGGTGGATTTCAAACTCCACTGCGGTCGGTCCGACCGCGGGCGGCGGATGGTCCGCAGGCAAATGTTCGGACATGTCCGAACGGTGCCCGTTTTGTGTAATTGTGGAATGAACTGCGTACGGTCCCCTACCTGTGGGCGGACGGTCCGATTTTTGAGCAACGGTCGGTTCTGACATGCTGTGATGTGACACATAGCCGTTGGTTTATAATGGCGGACCGTCCGATTCTGTAGGGGCGGATGGTCCGCGAGTTCGCAGAAAACAAGGATTTTGAACATAACGGTTGGATTTGGGGCATCCCTCTATAAATAGAGGGGCGGCCGGCATGGGGAGGCTCTCTTGGCCATTCCACTCACTTGCAACACACATTTGAGCTCTCCACTCCCTCTCTCTCACTCACATAGCTTTGGATTGCATTTTTGGTGAGATAGAGAGGCATCCAGTGCTAGCATTCAAGGTTTGAGCTTTGGGGCACTAGGAGTTCTTCAAGCAAGGTTATTGATTTGTTACTCTTGGAGGTTACCGCCTCCTAGACGGCTTGGAGATTGGTTTTCATTGAGCTCTTCAAGAAGATTGTGAAGAAGCCATTGATTCATCTTTGTGAAGAGGTTCATGAGCTTTGCCTCACCGGAGTGGTGAAAATCATCTCTAGTGGAAAGAGGTTTGGAGCGGTTCATTGATTTTGAAATTGGCTCTTACACCAAGTGGATTCTTGGTAGAGGAGCAATTGGAAGCTTTGAATCCACCTCAACATGGATTAGGGATGACCGGCAAGTCATCAACACCACGAGAAAAAATTGCTTGTGTCTTCGGTTATTTCTTTACCTCATTTATTTACAAGCAATTTATTTTTGAGCATTTCTTTACATAGAATTTGATTTGTACCTTGTCATTCTAGGTTGGAAAACTTTGACATAGGCTAGCTTCACTAGTTGTAAAATTTTTCTAGTGTTGTGCTTTTAGTTGAAAACCGCCTATTCACCCCCCTCTATTCGGTAATCCTCGATCCTACACCAGCGGCCGGATCAAGCGTGTGGCCGTCGGGCAACTGCGACCGGCACCCAGGGGGCGCGGCGGCGGCTCGGCCGGGCTATCTCTGTGACGGCCGGCTGCGGCGCCGCGCCTCACGTCCCTCTGAGGGCAGCGTAGTGGCGCCGTAGTGGCGCAGCAGCTGCCTGCCCTGTTGTGCGAGGCGTGGCGTCACGGTGGCGCATACCTTCTCTGCAACAAGAGCGGGCGGCGGGAGGTCTGCGGCGGTTGCTGGCTATGTTGCTTCGGTCGTCGCGACGATGCTTCACCAGGGTGTGGGGACGGCGGCAGGGAGATGATGCATCCGCGGCGCAATGTGTGGTGCTGTGACAGTGATGTCCCTCGGTCGGGGCGGCTGAGGTGGTGGTGCTGATTTGCCGCGGCGAATGTGTGCAATAAGTGGTCCATGTTTCGGGCGAAAGCCCTCGCCAGATTCCTTCTAGTGGAATGGCGGCGGCACCTTTAGGCTCGCTCTCCCTGTTGAGGGCGCCATTCAGGAACCACTATCCTGTTGCACGACGTCTTTGGGGTGAAAACCCGGTCCAGCTCCTGGACGAGCGACGGCGGCGCCTGTGGGCGTCGCGACCTCCTTGGAGGCGTCGTCTCTAGAGACACCTTTCGCTCGAGGGCATGGTCGGCCTGCTGCTTGTGGTAGTTTTGGCTGCTGGTGGCATATCTATCGTAGGCAAAGCAAAAAGGGGGTTACCTACCCCACGCCATGACGTCAGCCCTCCTGTTGGTGGCTGGGGGTCTTCACTCGGCTGTTGTTCGGCTGCTCGCAGCATTTCACGGTGCCTGGGGTTGCTCGGCAATCTCCCGTGCGGTGCGGGGCATCATTGAAGGACGACGCTTGCTATTACGACATCCAGTGGGGACATGGCCTGCAGCGGATCGTGGCGGGGTTTTCAGCATGGCTGAACACCCCCGGTGCGGTACAACGTCGAAAGACGGCACAGTTGACATCTTCGGTTTTCTTGCTCGATGACGGCATCTGGTGCGAGGGGGAAAGCAACATGATGATTTCGAACCACGGCGGTGGGCTGACGGCTTGATACGGGTCCCGGGAGGCGGGGCACTTCATCTTCTACCTGACGGCAATCCATGGAACGAGTCCGGAGCGTGGAGCTGTGCAGTGGGTTTGGAGGTCCCCGCGCACGAGAGAGAGGCGAGCTGAGTGGCGGGTTGGAGGTCCCCGCCCACGCGAGAGTGTTGCCCAACGGAAGAAGCGGCGTGGCCCCGCGCGTTGGGTGCTTCAGATTCGGCGTTTTTCATGCGGTCGGGCGGTCGGCTGGGGTGGAGTAGCACTGGGGCGGTGGCTCTTGCACGGCGATGACCTTCTCGGTGCGTTGGTGTCTGCCCCTCTGCTCCCCTAATAGTGGTGGACCACTTCGGCGGTTTCGATACAAGCAAGAGTGCGGTTGCTGGGTAGAAGCTGCAGTTAACATTTGTCTTCTCTAGCACCGTTTGTGGGTAGTGTTTTGGCCGTGTTGATGTCCCACTCCAACCGGCCCGGGAGTATAGTCGAGCGGTAACCCGTGTTGATGTCCCAGTCTAACCGGGCGAGTTATTTTTTCTTTTTTCTTTTCTTTTAAGATCATAGTCTTGTATTTTTTTTTTCTGATATATCGATGAAACACGCACAATCTTATCCTGTACGGTTCGTTAAAAAAAATATACGAAACGGCTTATCGGCTTGTCTGCAAGTACTGATCGGATGAACACAAATACAAACTGCATAGTCCTTCAGTCCTGTTGCTGACTGCTGCTGCCGGTTGTCTGCATCGCTCGCCTGCAGGCCTCGCTGCAGCAAAGTCGTGCAAGCCAGACAAGAAGGAGCTCCTAAGGCGTTGTCCAACGAAGCACTATTTGCTAACTCTTGAATTGTTTAATCGATGAACAGTATTAAAATAGTACCAAAACAGTACATTAGGTTGGCTTTTTGCTAGCTCTTAACTAGCTCATAACATTTTCTATTAACTGAACAATGCATCTTTTGATGAGTCGGTCACATCACTTTTACACTCTTCAATGAATATGAGACGGCTAAAAGCTAGCAAAGAGTCAATCCATTTGCAAAAAGCCAACCCACTTTTATACTGTTTTGACACTATTTATCAATTAAATATTTTAAAAGCTAGCAAAGAGTCGATGAACAGTTATCATTGACAAGGCCTACCTACAAAGATGTTCAAAAAATTTTGCGCTCCCTTTATAGGCAAGGATCGCGTTGGGGGGCGGCGGGAGGCTCAAGGGGCCAATGACCATGTCGGCTGCCGGATCTCAACGGGTGCAGTCGTGACAGAGGCACGGTTACCCAGCTGGACATCGAGGAGGGCGCCGCCAGAGCAAGGTCGAGCGCTGAACGATTGTGGCAGTGAGGAACTGATATGTGGCCAGCGACGACAAGGAAAGCACATGGCAGTGTTGACCGGTCTTTGATGAAACCAGGGATCCCTGCGTTTTCAACCTTCCGTTGGAATTTGGTAGAATATTTAGGTCCGATTCATTATTCTATTTAATTTAAAAGGATTAAAAGTCTATTTTTAATGTTATAGTCATTATGGTTAAAACTATATTGGTAGTTGAAAATGATCTCAACCAACTTAAAGGGTCAACCGTTGGTGCACCCCTTGTGAAGACGGTAAGGGGAGGTTGGTGAGCCACACGCGCTCGCTCGCCTCGCCGGGCCGAGCCAGGCCATGGGCGAGGCGAGCCTGAGCCTGACGTGCGTGTGGGAGGGGACTTTCTTTTGCTGGTTATGACAACTGATGATACGGTAATTGGGTTTTCACGATTCTCTCCCGTCCAGGTTCACCGTCCTGTCTCTCTGCTGGGCTACTTAAACGGACCCCGCCTCTCCTGCGAGATCCAGATCTGAGACTCCTCTGCTGCTACACCGCTTCCCCATCGCTGGCGCTTCGCGCATCACCGGGCAGAGCTGGTGCCTCCGACACCGTTGCCTCTTCAAGATCCTGCTCAGGATACTGGGGCAATCATGTTTTTGGGGGACGTCTTCACGCGACTGCTCGCCCAGAATCGTTGCGTCTTCACCGGCGTACGGTTCATCGTCCTGTACACTCCACCGCCGTCGAATGACTACACCACGCCGTGTCTTCTCCCTGTACGACTCCGGCGCACGGACTGCGCTGCGTCAACGGATCTTCCTGCATCGAATTTGTACGAATCCTTCGAGCAAGGCCAGTCGAGAGATATCACGAGTTCAGACTTCGGTATTCCTCCAGCTGGTAACAGCGCAACCGATCGCTCCGGCAAAGGTCCCACCTCTTTTATTTGTGTTCTTATTTAAATAAGTGTTAAATTTGAACACATGCACCTGCTTGTTTCACTCACTATAGTCATGTAAATATTTGTGAATTTTATTATAATCTTTGGAATTAAAACATGGCCTAAATCACGTAATTATCCAACAGAGTTGAGTCGAAAGTTGAAACGAATAATAAACGATATCTTTCTATTTTCTCCTCGCTCTCTTTATTTATTCACATGCTATATATTTTTTTTCTTACAAGGCAGCCTGTTTAAGTATGTTATGTAAATGAGCTCAGGTGGTGGAACTGCCTAAAATATTCTTTTTGGCTATAATTTAGGGTCGGTGCATTATGCTCTCCGGTTCCAAAGGAAGCATTTGATAGCGTGGTTCATTCACTACTAGAATCGTAGGAATGGCCAACGGTTTTTAAACTCTCGGCCATTTGTTTAGACGGTCGGCAAAAGTAATATTATTATTACTGTAGCTCTCCATTTATCTTTCCTCCACTAATTATACAGACTTGACTTGGTATTACAGCAGGTTTAATAGTACCGACGAGTACTTGTCCTAACGAGGTGTTTAGATTGGAAAAGATTACCCGAAAAATACTATAGAGCCAAAAAACATTGTAGATGAATAGTATTCTGTGAGTGGGAAGGGTGAGATGAATAAGAAAAAATTAGATGAATATTGTTTTTGAGAGAGAGTTGGTGAATCTAAATGCACTTGTCATGCCATCAGCGTAGCAATTATCTTATACAACAATTGTTGCTTGTTAGTCTGTAGCTAGTTTATTTAAGAGTAAAGTATATCACCGGTCCCTAAATTTGTATTGATGTGTCATTCCGGTCCCTAAACTCGCAAATCGACCGTTTAGGTCCTTAAACTTGTTCAGTTGTGTCATCCCGGTCCCTAAACTTGTAGACCACACGTTTAGGTCCTCAAACTTGTTCACTTGTGTCATCCCGGTCCTTAATCTTAGTTTTTAGTCTAATATGAGTCAAAATATGATGATATAAAAACTTCATATCAAAAGATTATTCATAACTTTTTCATATGAACTCGAATGAAGACAAAATTTGTACCAAAATTGTAGCCCTCGACACGATCTACAACTTTATAGTTAAATTTTTTTCGTTTAAAGTCATTTTTATCCTAAAATTTAATTTTAAATTTTTAGTTTCAAACTCTAAACATATGATAATAGAAATTAAGTTTAAGGACCGGAATGACATAAGTGAACAAGTTTGAGGACCTAAACGGGTAGTTCGTAAGTTTAGGGACCGAGATGGCACAGTTAAACAAGTTTATGGACCTACCTGATCGATTTGTGAGTTTAGGGACCGGGATGACACAACGGAACAAGTTTAAAAACCGGTGACGTAGTTTACTCTTTATTTAATTATCATTTTGGGCCCACTATTTTATTTCTTTATTCCCCTTCCTCTCTATAATTCTCTCATCAGTCCCGTGGTGATGTAACGTGTCACACACAGAGTTTTTTTTATACTACACAGAATTTGATATGGGACCATGAGTGCATGGGAGAATGTGATCAGCTAGTCGATGGACCTGACGACAAGCACTCCTCGCTCTGTATCCTTCTCTCCTCTAGCTCAGCCTCAGGTGCTGAGGTGTCGGTCGATTCATGTATTATTGGGCTTGCTCTTAACCAAGTGATGGCCTTATTGTTCCTGCTCTTAAGGTTTCGTTGAGGCTGTCTCCAATAATGCTTGCAACATTTGCGGAATCCTAGAAGATTGATTAAACAAGGGGAAAAGTCTAATTAATCCCCAACCTATAGGGGTTGGAATACATCACCCCCAAACTATGAAAATGGATGTTTTACCCCCTTAACTTTTCAAAACCGAGCAAATTCCCCCCTGAAGCGGTTTTGGATGGCGATTTGCTACAGTAATGATGGTTTATTTTTTTTCTCTTTTTTGTTATTTCGGCTAAATCTTTCAAAAATCATAGCAAATCACAGAAATATTTTAAAATAGGAAATATAATTTTTTTGGACTCTGCATGAGTATATCTACACAGTGAACATATAATATAGTATGCTTTAGAACATTTTTTATAGCTATGAATTAATTACATAAAAACATAGACATAAAGCTACAACAAATAAATATTCTAAAGTATATTATATTATATATTCACCGTGTAGATTTACTCATGTGGAGTCCAACAAAATTGGATTTTCCATTTTTCAATTTTTCTATGATTTACTATGATTTTTGAAAGATTTAGCCGAAATAATAAAAAAGAAAAAAGATAAACCACCATTACTGTACCAAACCGCCATCCAAAACCGCTTCAGGGGTGTTTTGTTCGGTTTTGGGAAAGTTCAGGGGGTAAAAGATCCATTTTCATAGTTTGGGGGTGATGTGTTCTAACCCCCATAGATTGGGGGGTTAAGTAGACTTTTTCCTTAAACAAGAGATGCACATGCCATTAATGTTGGCAGAATTGCAGGCTAAGTCAAAGTCAACTAGTCAGGTTGACGCGCTATGCGCGTCTATATAAAATATGTTAATAATGAGCTACAAATGTGATATCTTATGTTTCTATGAGATAAACTTTTTTTATTTTAATGGCCATCTAAGCACTATATCACTTTTGTTCTTAGAAATTTGTTGACTTTTAGGTGTTAGTAGAAAAATAGTTAACATATTGACGTGTTATGTTACACTTATTCATGATTTTGATAGAGAAGCATACCCCTTATCCCAAAATTTAAGCATTTTTTGACTTCTGAGTTTCACTTTTGATTATTCGTCTTATTCAAGAAAATTAAGAAAATGTTATTTTATTATAACTTGTCTTATCATTAGACATACTTTCAACACAACTTATTTATTTATACATATTATCGTAAATTTTTTGAATCAACGAATGATTGAATGTAATGCTCGAAGTCCAATAAATTAGTATAATTGGATATTATTTTCCAAATTTATGAAATAAAAGTAAATAAAGTAAATAAAACTCTTAGAGCTATCACAGATGGACATTGTATATAAAGTTAGTTAAATTATTGATTTCTAAAATAATAAAGTGGACTCCACAATAAACGTGCGTGGGTCTCACATAAATAGTGTGCGGGCCCATGTGGGTCCCACCTAAACAGTACGTGGGTCCCATCTATAGGTTCCAATTGTGGGTCCTACCTAAGTAGTGTGTAGGTCCCACGTAAATAGTAGCGGGTCCCACGTGCGTCCCATATGCGGGTCCCACATAAATAGTGTGTGGGTCCCCGCATAAATAGTAGCGGGTCCCACATGGGGCCAAAGTTCATGAGGGGTCCCATGTGGGGTCACACCCAAATAATGTGTGGACCCTAGTAATATGGACCCACCTGTGGGTCCCACGTAAATAGTAGCAGGTCCCATGTGGGTCCCACCTATAAGTGTCTAAATAGTAGCGGGTCTCACGGGGCGCCAAAGTATGTGGGTCCCACGCAAATAGGAGTGGGTCCCATATGGGTCCCACCTAAATAGTAACGGGTCCCGCATGGGTCCCACCTAAATAGTAGCTGGTCCCACATGGGTCCCACCTAAATTGTATGTGGGTCCCACGTAAATAGTAGCGGGTCCCACGTGGGGCCAAAGTTCATGTGGAGGCTCCAAATCTTGGGACTTTAGTATATGTAGTAATGATCAAGTCTCACGCGGACGTGTGGATCTCGAGACAATAATTATCAAGTTCTTATTCAGCATAAGAACTTCCATCACACGGTTTCCTGGAAACTCCAGCGCACCATTTGCTCTTCCGCACACCTTCATAACAGACCACCTAACTTCAGAATCACTGGCACACACACAGACACAGACACACAGAGAGAGAGAGAGAGCAGCAGCAGCAGCAGCAGCAAGGGGATTGAGAATTGAAATGGCGAGCACGATGGTGAGTGCGTCCACTGGGGTGATGGGCTCACTCCTCAATTATTGTTGCCTCCGACAATTTAAATTTTTTTTCAAATTTACCATGCAAATTATGTTTCCATCAAAATAAATTTAAAGATAATTATGAATCAAAGTCTCATAAATGCTAACAAAGCATATTCATAGAGATTTGTCCTTACTTTTGGGGTTTATATACATATTCTCCAAGCTTAGTATTTCAATAAGTAAAGAAACTGTATTAATTGCTGCAACAACATAACTATATGTGTATACATCACCGTAGAAACGTATTTAATTCATGCATTCAAAATTTCGGTTCTTTACTACGTTTCACATAAATCTTCTGCATGAACAAAAGTGCATATAGGCATACTCTTTCTACTTGAGAAATTGAAAGGTTTTATGCATTGTGTGGTGATATAGTATTGTCTATTTATTGCCAGATGCCCCAATTTTATATCCGTTTTCCAAATTTATACCTGCATCAAATTGGTATATATGCAATAGTATAGAATGATTAAAAAATAACATAGATATATATTATAAAAGCATTTGAGGTACATTTTGCTCGTTTGCTTAATTTTGAGGTTACATGGCATGAATTAACTTGTGTATGAAACTTCACAGCATAAGTGTATATTGTCCTGTTGATAAATTTTATGAGGTGACGTAGTGACATGATATGATATTTACTTGCGTCACATCATACTAGCGATCATTTGGTGATGGTGTTGCTCAAAGTTATTACTTTTCAGGTACCTCATCATAATTGACGACATATGGAGCATAAATGCTTGGGAAATTATGAAGTGCATTTTTGTGGAAAATAATAATGGTAGCAGAGTCATAACCACTACAAGAGTTCAGAATGTGGCTACAGCTTGTTGCTGCCGGTATCAAGGCCACATATACAAGATGCAACCCCTTAATGAGCTACAATCAAGAAACCTATTTTTCCGAAGGGTATTTGATACAGTGGATGGTTGTCCCCAACATTTTAAAGGCATATCAGACAGCATGTTAAGGAAATGTAAAGGGGTACCATTGGCAATTACTAGCATAGCAAGCCTTTTGGCTAACAATAGCATGGATGTTGAGCCATGGGAGAGGATATACAATTCATTAGGTTCCGAGTTGGACACAAATCCAATGGAATGGATGAGACATGTGCTAAGTCTTAGCTTCAATGACCTTTCACATGAACTCAAGACATGCTTGCTATACCTTGGTACATACCCTGAAGATCATGAAATTCACAAGGTTGAATTGCTGAGGAAATGGATGGCTGAAGGATTTATTAGGGAAAACCCTTGTTTAGATCCAGAGATAGTTGCTGAAAACCATTTTAATGAGCTCATCAACAGAAGTATGATCCAGCCTTCCTTGAACAATTTTGGCGAGGTGTGGTCATGTCGTGTTCACGATCTAATGCTTGATCTTATTATATTGAAGTGCACAGAGGAAAACTTAACTACTATAATTGACAGGACGTTTAACATGAATGGGGCATCTCAAGTTCGCCGGATCAGCCATCAGCTCAGTAACAGAGGCATGGCTCTGGCAGTCAAGACGATGAGATTAGCGAATCGGTCATACAAAACCTTCCCCGCTGCTAATTGTATACCACCAGTTTCGAGATTTGAAGTTTTGAGAGTTTTAGACATGGACCGTGGCTCATTTGTGATGCCAAGATCTACATGCCTCGATTTGTCTTCTATAAATCACCTTTGTCTACTGAAGTACCTCAAGGTCAGAGGCTTTCGTTTGAAGCTGCCAAAGAAATTTGGGGAATTGAAGCATTTGATGACCTTAGATGTGTCCTTCGTAAGGTTGTGCCCTAGCAACCAGTCCTCTGATCTTACTTGCTTGTCATCACTGAGGCATCTAATCCTTCCATCTACACAAGATGGCTTAATGCTTAGAGATGGGCTTAGTAAGTTGTGCAGCCTACGTACTCTGTTCCATTTTGATATCAGGACAAACTCTTCAGAGTGCATCAGAGACCTTGGTGAACTGTTCAATCTACGGGAGCTTAGTGTGCTTTACTCAGTACCCCGTGATGTGGAAGAAAAATTTCAGACAAGAATGCTAAAGTACAATATCCTGGCTGCATCACTTGACAAGCTTGGTAACAGCAACCTCCGCAGTTTGTACTGTACGTTTGTGAACCATGCCACTGCCCCAAAAGTCCCGTTCTGGATTAACTGCTTGAAACGTCCATCTCATTTGCAGAGGCTTTATTTGGTCGGCTTACTACGCAGGGTCCCTAATTGGATGAAGCATGCTGACAGATTGGCATATGTGCAAGAATTAACAGTCCAGGAGCTCCAGGGTGATGACATCCAAGTTCTTGCACGGTTGCCCTGCCTCGTCTACCTCCGCTTAAAAGCTGAAACAATCCCAGGGAGAAACATCATTTTCCACCCAAATACATTCTATTGCCTGAAGCATTTCGAGTTCTTTTGTGAGCTGTCACGTCTTATTTTTGAGCCCACAGCAATGCAAAGGCTGCAGAGGCTGAATATAAGATTCGATGGCCGCGGACAAGGTGCAGTAGAACAGCAAGACGGCAGTCCAGTTGCTGGAATCGATCACCTTGGGAGCCTTGAAGAAATCTCCGTGGTTATAGATGTCACACATGGTCACGGGAGTAAAATAGAGTCTGCGTGTAGAGAGGCCATCGTCAGGCACCCAAGAAGTGAAGCCTTAAGAATTCATCTTGACTATGTAGAATATGTTGAAGACGGAAATTGTACGAACACAGGAGTACAACAGTCGTCGCTGGCATCATAGGAGGAAGACAGTTAAGGACTGTATTTCTTGCGCCATTTGGTTCGGTGAATAATCTTCATGAAGGCACCCCAGTTGGTATGTAAAAGAGTAGAAATAATAGAGATGTAAAAGAGTAGGGGCAGTATTTATTTTATGATCGGAATATTAGTACCAGTTGATACGCCCACAGTTTGTATTAAAGTGCGAAGCATTTCGCGGTGAAATTTATGCTGCTAATGGGAAAACTAGCATCAATATTTTATTTTCCTGGTACCTTGTTGTAATTGATGACACATGGAGTACACGGCATGTGACATTATGAAGTGCACTTTTGTCCAAAACAGTAAAAGTAGTAAACCACATTCATGAAGCGGCTGCAGCATGTTACTCAGAATGCCATGGACATATCACATATATCCAAAATACAAGTATACTACCCCTCAACCACATTTATTCTAGAAGCTTATGTTATGGGCCAACCAGCCTAGCCGGCCCTGGCCGAACTGGCTCAGCTGGGTCTAGCGTCAGGATAGGGGCTGATGACCTATTTCCGCTCCGGAGGAGTGGCTAGATAGATTTATTTTTTTTCCATACAAGTTGGTCAAGATATTTTGTTAGGGGTTAAATACTCTTGGATATTGAGGAATATATTCAAGCAGGTAAGTAATCTAATTGCCGGCCTCAAGGGGCCACCCAAAACCCTCGAGTCTCCTCCTTTGCTCACACAATGACCGTTTGACACTCAGTAAACTGCTAACAGCCGTCGGCCTGGCAAATAGCCACGCACACGTGACTGCCACGTGCTACAGTTTGCCGAGTGTTGGGCATTTGACACTTGACAAACATCTAACGGCCAGTAGCCACCCCCAACGGATACAGGCACTTGGTTCTCACGTGGTACGCCTAGATTTTGCCATGTGCCTTTCTGGCTTGTTGCCGAGTGCCTCTCGTTTGCCGAGTGTCGGCTCTCGGCAACGAAGCTATCTCCCTGTGTTGAATGTTTGTCGAGTGCCATATGTTCGACACTCGTTAAAGGCGTTGTTTGCCGAGTGCCTGAGTGCATGACGAAATAGACTTGACAAACATCTTGGCACACGGCAGACTTCGGTTTTCCGGTAGTGCCTCCTCCTCCTCCACGCCACCCGTGTTCCTTAATTGAGGTCCCCCGCTAGGGCTAAGAATCCTACCTCAAGATGTTAAACCAGCACGTTTAGAACAAGTAAAATATATTATCATGCACAATTTGCAATTCTTAATATGTCTGTTTTCCTGGATATAATTCACATAGGTTTGACTTTTGGTATGTTTAAGAAAAACAAGTACAAAGTCGATGTGGCTCGCTATCAACAAGACCATAGGCCTCATCCCAGCTTGTTTCCAAATGGTCGTCTCCTATTGGTGCCCGTATACAACACCATCTATGATAAGATTATTTGGTGGTATCTTAATCGAAGTCAGAGAGCTGGGTCACAAAATTATATTTTCACAGGCGTGTACTTCATGTTTTTATATTGATAAAATTAAAGTCATATAGCTGGATGAAAATACAAATGCAAATGTATGCAGTATAAAGAGTAGTTTGGGACCTTGCTTCATGGCTGACCTTGCTTTCCGATCGATATGTACTTACAATCCTCGAAATGCACATCCCTGGAAGTAACCTACAGAATCTTTTGACAGAAATCGATGTGTGCTTCTTTCTGCCATCACGAAAAGGAGCTGAGTCATCTGTAAGGAAACTGTATATTCTATGTTTTCGCATTGAGAATCGAAGATGCCGATGCCGGTGCCGACTGGGGCGCCATCTGAACGTAATTAATACAGCGCGACCCAGTGTCATTGTCTGTAACTTAATGTGCATGGGCTTTATATATCTTTCGTGCCCAAGGGAAGCCTGAATCAGTCTTACAGCCATCACACAGCATGGCTGCAAAAGCATTGGCGATGCATGGTCGTCTTCTTCTCCCATTCCTCCTCCTGTCTGTCGTTTCTGGTGCCTACAATGGTGCAAGCCAACCGTCGATAGACCGGAGGAGCTTCCCTGAAGGATTCGTCTTCGGGACAGCCTCGTCAGCCTATCAGGTACCAGCTCTTTCTGTCATATATACGTGACAAAGGTTGTTTGTTGTAGTTCCTATTCCAGTTCAGGTATGCAGAATAGTGTGATTGTTAGGTTTAGATTTTCAGCTCATCTTGTGAATTGGGTGGTCACAATTGAAGTATGAGGGTGCCGCTATGGAAGGGGGCAGAGGACCAAGCATTTGGGACACGTTCACACACAAGTACCCAGGCATGTACATCTAAATCGATCTTTTGTACTCCAATTCAGAAGTTAAGCATTAACTACCTGCTCGATTCGGTTCTCTCAGACTATTAGTTACTACAATGCAAAAAGGCTTTCACTAAAGCTTATTTAACGTCTAATCAGGCTAGGCATAATTTGATTATGGCATTAAGAATTGACTTCAATTATAAATTAACGCACGCCTTATAATTTTGCCAGAAAAAATTAACGACAGAAGCAATGGGGATGTGGCAGATGACCAATACCATCGTTACAAGGTAGGAATTTTGTTCCTCTAGGTAGCTGTTATATTGTTGAAGAAATTTGAGCAATGCCATAATCTAGACATGTGCTTACTGTTCTTATAAATATTCAGCAAAATAAATGAATAAATTTGTGTCTGAATCAAATGGACTGGCCAAAATCTGCAGGAAGATGTGAACATCATGAAAGATATGGGAATGGATGCATATAGGTTCTCCATCTCATGGACAAGAATTCTTCCAAGTAGGTGGGAACGGATAGAAATACAATATCCTCATGTGTTCGTGGATAACAACATGATGGCTGGTCATTTTCCGAAATTCGCACAGTCATCTCATCATAAGCCAACATACTCACTACTTTAAATATATGATGTTAAAGACATAGTAATTATTTTATAACGTATTAACATCATATATTAAAAATGAAGGGAGTAGGTAGGATGAGGCAAATCCTCTAACATACAATCCGCTAATGCAATATTGGATGACAGATGGAAGTCTGAGTGGTGGAGTCAACAGGGAAGGAGTCAATTATTACAACAATTTGATCAATGAGCTCTTGTCCAAAGGTACGTGTTTTAAATCTTTCAGTATAATAAATATATTGAAGTAGTTTCAAAGTTGAATGGAGCACTATACTATACATCCAGTGTTATTCAGGGGATATCATTATTTACTCGAGGAATATTTTTTTGTCCGCAGGGTTGCAGCCATTTGTAACTATTTTCCATTGGGACTCACCTCAGGCACTAGAAGACAAATACAAAGGGTTTCTTAGTCCTAAAATAATGTAAGTCAACGACTTATAATTTCTTTATTACTCTGTGAACTAAGCATATTAACAAACAGTAGTTGAGTGATATCATGATCATATTTAACCTCCATCATTTCTCAAAATTTGAATTAGTATTGTTTTAATACTCCTCTAGTCAGACTTAATTTAAAACATTGTGTCACGGCTATCGATGAGGCTCGATGTAAACATTTGCTGCTCCTGGCGATCTGTCAGGGGTTAGCACGGCTGAGCATGAGAGGAATTTGTTCTGGTAGTCTGCCACTGAGCTCGTCTGGAGAAGTCGTCGGAGTTTGCTGAGGGGGTTGCAGCGTATGGGACACTAATGCATTGACTAATGCATATAGCTTAAACCAATGTCAGTTTGGACACTAAAATTTGCTGGGACGCAAAAGGGGCAACAAAGTGGCGCTGGAATCATTATCGGTTACGGCGGGGCCGGAATGAATACAGGCCTGGAATGGTAGTTTCTTTCCCTCTACGGCTCGGAACGCTGCCCCTCTCCTACCCTCTGGAACCGTTCCCGTGGGAATCACTCATTCCTGCCCCGTAAACTATATATACAGGGCTGCCGAACGAGGCCTAAAGAGTTTTTCAGTTTTTCGGTGTGATGTCTTCTGCATAGTCTATATATTATGAGACAATGCTGTTGGAGATAAATGATATAATGTTTTCTTCCTCTCCTCTGGAGGTACTCACAATGAAAACTGATACTGGTGCAGTGATGACTACAAGAGTTATGCTGAAGTCTGCTTCAGAGAGTTCGGAGATCGAGTGAAACACTGGATCACGTTCAATGAACCGTTTTCCTTCTGCCAAGGGGGTTATGCATCTGGCGTGTTTGCACCAGGCCGCTGTTCTTCCTTTGAACAGGGAAATTGCAGTGTTGGGGATTCAGGAACGGAGCCTTACACCGCCTGCCATCATCAGCTACTAGCTCACGGAGAAACCGTCAGATTGTATAAAGAGAAATATCAGGTGACGCATCCTATTCTGTGCAATGAGGAAATGCATAAAGTTAGTTTACCAACTAAAATAAATATCAAATCAGGATGAATAGTGGGTTAGTAAATTCATCAGATTGTTATATCTGTTTTCCACAAAATTGGTAAATTTAGCCCTTAGATTTTTTGTACATTAATTAACAAAACAAGCCATTATGTTGTGCTACCGAATTACCCAAAACTCAACGTGAAAAAAAACTATCATAACCGTCAGGCACATACTTATATATTAGTTTACATATACTTAGAATTCATACAATTTGCTACATTTGGATAATATGATTTAGGCCTGATGCCTGGCTGAGATTTTTCTATCAATTAACAAAACTTGAACATAATACATTCGGTTGTATATATACATTTTGCATCTATTAAAAATATCGCATACAGAAGGAGCAACTTTTTCATGTTCTGTTTACCAACGAAGCTGTATTTAGAACACTATAAATGCAGGCCATGCAGAAGGGAAAGATTGGAATAACGTTAATGTCACACTGGTTCGTTCCCATCTCCAATTCAAAATCAGACAAATATGCAGCGAGGCGTTCAATGGACTTCATGCTTGGATGGTGAACACTTTTGGGACATATACATACTGTCATTCTCGAGTTCTTAAAAGTACGCTAATTTTACTATTTTTTATTGCTCTTTTAGGTTTCTGGACCCCATCATTAAAGGAGACTATCCTTTAAGCATGAGAAAACTAGTTGGTAATCGCCTGCCAAAGTTCAGTAAAGAACAATCTGAATTGATGAAGGGTGCATTTGACTTCATTGGACTCAACTACTACACTGCATACTTTGCGGAAAACGTTCCTCCATCAAACAGCCAGAATTACAGCTATAACACTGATCCGCGAGCAAATCTTACGGGTGAGTCATAATAAATCAAGGATAAATATATCTGTGGCATTTTTTACCCATCTAGTAGTATGGATAGTATTCATATTTAAGCATGAGAAATTATTGTGTTTGCATTTGCAACCAAGAATTGTGTACACCATACATGGCAAAATCTTAAAACACTATTTCGTTGTCTGAGAATGGTGCATCATTTAAGAAAAAATGCATCATATATAGTGCAGTTTCATGTACAGTTCGGAAATACAAGTACATATATCATATTATCTGCTGTGAATATATGACAGCATTGCAAAATTTGTGTTAGGTTCTCGAAACGGTGTTCCCATAGGTCCTACGGTAAGTTGCATTTCTTTTCATACCTTTTATAAAAATTGACAGTACCTTTTCCTCACATTTGTATGGCAATGATTCAGTTCAGTAAATGTAATGTATATGTGCAGAGTGCTTCAACGTGGTACTTCACCTTCTATATCTACCCTAAAGGATTACATGAGCTGCTACTTTACGTTAAGGAGACATATGGCAATCCCACCGTTTATATCACTGAAAATGGTGAGTTCTGATAGAGTCAGTGCATAATTTGCAGTTCATTAATGGCCAGAGTTTAACGTCTCCCAGATTTGCAATTGAACACATGTTGTAGTAGATTAAAGTATTTCTCCTATACTAGCTGTTCAGAAAATTAAAAATATTTCCCATGGATATCAACAAAGAACGAGCGAGAGAACTTGGCTGAAAGTATTGTTCTTTGTTTTAGGTGTGCCTGAAATCAGCAACAGTAGCTTAACGCTGCAGGAAGTTCTGAAGGATCACATAAGGACTAGACAAGGGGCGCGCTTCGCGCGCCCTATCATTGGAGACTATTAAAGAATCCAAACACACTATTTTGAAAGAATCGAAAGACACTATTTTGAATCAATGTAACGGAATGAACAAACACCATCCGAAATCGATATGACAAAACTACTGATCTGACAACAAATATACTAAGAGACAGAAGGACATGGCATCTAAAACAACACAAGCAATATAGGATTGTTACATCTCATGTTGAATAAGATCAAAATCACCAAATATAATATTTCATATTGAATATTATCACAATCAATAAATATAATACATTAAATATCATTGTTCCACCACCATGAGTATTGAAGTTACGCTTGTATGAAAAATATAACAATACAAATTGCTTCTAGATGAAAATGAATTAGAATTTAGAACAATAAAGAAACAAAACTGCACGCCCATCACGACCAACCTTCTGGGTTGTGTATATTACACAAAAGAACAAAGAAACAAATGAAAAGGATCTACTTAACCTTCACACACAATTCCACCAATTAATTGAAGGCTAGATTTGAACGGTAAGCATAGCAAAATTATTATACACCTTAGCAAAATTTGAACTGAATCTAGTTTTTTTAAGGCAGCAACCACAATTCACATACATAGTTAAGGTTGGTATATACAAAAAGTAGCTTCCACGAATCAATAAAATAAATTACATATAGACAATCTAAAGGAAACTGATCTTCAGCTTAGTGGACGCCTGGACGGTGAAAACTAAAACACAATTAGATAAGGGCAGAGCATCTCTCTTGCTTACGTAACACAACTTTCATAACAGTATGAAAGATGGTCGTAAATGCCTTGGGTAGCCACTTTGTTTGGCTTCTCCAAGGTGCTCTTGATGTGCATGCACCCACTGTAAAATTAAACATCAAAGCACAAATCAAGTTGTGCTTGAGAATGGTCTTGTGCTCAATTAGACATACTATACTTTAGGAGATGCAACCAACGAAACATGAATGTAGATAGTAGATAGTATGTAGAACAAGACTTAATTTCCGCTTGTTCTTTAGCAACTAAAACATCAAAGAAATAGTTCAGACCTTCAATTCTGAACTTCTATTTCAGTAAGTTAAACTTAAGAAATAGAAGGTAAGTCTCAGTTTAAGCAATAGGCGAAGAATACAACACAAACTGAAGCACTGTTAACTGAAATACAATCAGAGGGTATTGAGTGCAGGGACGTTTACATTTCCTACCAAGAAATCACGGCAAGCATGGATTAAGAGGTTGTGGGCCTCTGTGCTAATCACATAACAAAGGCCCTGCTCATGGGAGCCCCTTTGGCCTCTGTGCTAATCACATAACAAAGGCCTGCTCATGGGAGCCCCTGACCTAACCAAGAATAAATAAAAGATAAATTTTAGCAGAAATAAAAGATAAAATTAATTCTATCAGCCATTTTGGTACAGTTTGGAGTTTGGACCCTAAATCTGGGAAACTGGTAGAGCTAAAGAGGTCAGCATAAGACAAAGAGTTATATTTTTTCTCCCCAATTTTACTTAATAGATATCATGTACATTTTACGATGTCAAAGCCCACACCAAAAACCTTATTCATCAGACTTCTTTAAATCAAAAGACTCTGAGTATCATCAAACACTATGCACATTCCACATTGGAAGAAAGACGTCACAGGAAAATAAATGTGTATCATGAACCTTGCTGCAAATGAGAATGCAGGAAAAGATAAGATGTGAAACATACCACTAGTGAACTCCTGCAGACCCAACCCACGAACCTGCTGCAGAAGCAAGACATCACACGGAAATTAAATGTCTATAACAAATCTTGCAGAAAATGAGAATGCATGAGATGGTTCAAATGATTGGCCAGTCACTTCAGCGTTAGATTCTATAGGAGCCACTCACAGGTACATATGCACAGCAAGATGTGTTTTTTGCTTTTAGGATACAAATTGAGGAGGACAACGGAGCATTCAGTGGTTTATAACACTCTTTATACTCTCGCACTGCAATATTTACAGAACTGCCCAGATGTCTTGTAAGTTGTAACTGGAGAATTATTGTCATGTACAACACTTTGATGCCAAGGCCAAGCACAATATATACACCACTGAAAACTGGAAAGAATGAAATAGGCAGAAGTCACAAGGGCTGACCTGTATAGGTGTGTGCAAAACTTCAGTAGGCAAGTGAAGCTGAAACATAAAAAAAAAAGGTTAAGCTGAAACTGAGGCCGAGCTACAGCTATTGTTTTGAATGGCTCGACATGCTCTTCAATGAATACCTACGGTGAATTTCTCCTGTCCATACCTACGAACCTGTTGCAGACACATGAAAAAGAAAGGGTTAGTTCGACCTGTGTATCCCCGCAGGAGGAAAGAAACAACACATGAGTTTTTTTTAACCAGCAGATCTGAGCAAGACATCACAGGAAAAATGTCTATAGTTTAATAATGCCATCATACTTTTGTCTTCATGCAGAGCAACTTACCTCGCCATATCCTCGGTTGCTGAGTCACCGACGCCATGGCCTTCTCCATACGTGCAGGAACACAACAAAGAAACGCGGATCAGACCAAGGCACGGTAGATCCACCGAAGTAGAGATGGACCCAACCGCCGCTGGGAGGGAGAGAGAGAGCAGAGCACGGCGGAGCAAAGAGATGCGGCAAGACGCCCCGTCGAAGCCGCACTGGACAGACGAACAGCACCGCCGCCGCGCTGGAGAGAAGCCTCGCTGACGCTGGCGGAGACGACCTCGAGCTTCTCCACGGCGGCGCCGGAGATGGAGGCCGCGGGCAGCCGAGGACAAGCGCTGCTGCCAAACAGAGAGAAAAATCGAGAGAGGGGCAGAAACCGAGAGACAGAGAGAAATCGAGATCGAGAGAAATCGAGCAGCCGTCGCCGCGCCAAATCAACCGAGAGAGAGAGAGATGGGGATGGGAACCACCACCGCGAGCACCACCACCTCTGTGCCATGGATCCGAGAGAGAGAAGCAAATCGAGGGAGGCCACGCAGTCGCTGGATCTCCGCCGCTGGGCCATGGGTATTGGGAGGCGGGGCTCTATCGGCTGCCGGGCATGGGGGCATGGTCCATGCTCCTCCGCCACACCATAGCCAGAGGCCGCCTCGAGGCCCGCCGTGAGGAACTCCACCTGTCGCACCTGCTACGTGCCCACTGGTACCGAGGAGGACGCCGGCGGGCACCGCAGCGCAGCTGACAGAGAGAGACGGAGGGCGCGCTGGGAGAGTGGGACGGGAGGAGAGGTGGTGGCAGGGAGGGATCATGAGAGAGAGGAGGCGTGGCCGGTTTAGGGTTCGGGGGGGGGTTGGGTGGCCGGTGGGGTGGTGGGAGGAGGTGTTTGAAAAAACTGCCTCGGGTGGTTTTCATAAAAAGACCGCAGAATCGATTTTTCTCTTCTTGGTGTACAAATAATTTTTACATTAAGGATCTACATGAAAAATATATGAACGTGTTTACTGTACAAAGCAGAGCTTCTGGACTACGTTGACATTTCTAAGAAACTGGAGGGTTTTTTTGAAAAACAGCCAGAGCCGCGGTGGGGGCGACGTGGCTGCACTGTTTTTTAACACGCCTAATCATAAACGCGTGGATCGCTCCTGAGGGGGTGAATCCCCGCAGTCTTTAACAACTGTGATACAGTACTACCACGACCACCTTCTTGCCCTCCGAAGTGCTGTAAGGTACCAACAGTTGAGCTTGATAATTTGAACTTACGTCAGACCGCCCGTTGTCAATAATAGTATTGTATTTTCCTCCACAGGGATGGAGTGAATGTGAAAGGATACTTTGCATGGTCTCTGCTGGATGATTTTGAGTGGGCAAGCGGATATACACTTCGCTTCGGGATAAACTTTGTGGACTACAACGATGGATTGAAGCGATATCCCAAGGATTCTGCACATTGGTTCAAGAAGTTCCTTAAGAGGTGATTATGAACCTGATGCTAACAACGAGGACTGCACTATGTCTATGAAGAATGCAAGCTAAGGTTGGTGTGCCTGTAATTGTGTTACCTCGTGTGTACTTGTCTTATGCAGAGAGAGAAATTGGTGTATCACCACTTCACCAGTGAGTGTTCAATTGTGGCTCGGAGTAAGCATGTTAGCTGGCATGTAAAGACTATGTATCTATTCCAAAATAATTTGAACTGCTCACGCTTGTTACATGTACTTTTTTTTTTTTAACTGAGCTTGTTGCATGTACTGATGGCGATAGTTCAGTCGTTCATTGGCAGGAATACATACAGCACAGAGTCACTCATGGCATCCCCCCCCCACCACCACACCCACCCTTTGGGAAAATAATATTTTTTGAAAAAAAATTGAAGCTCTTTGAAGATTGTTACAAGAAAGTAGTTTTTTAGAAAATTTAAGGAAAAGGGGAAATTGCACAAAAAAAGGTGTTTCAAAACCACGTCAGAAGGAATGATTATAGGTCCTTTAAACATTTTCTCACATGTCATAGCTCTAGAAAAATATCTCAAAAGCACCAATAAAACATATCAAAAAATTATGCTTCTGACAAAAGTCAAAGTGACAAGAAAAACAAGAACTGTTTTTTGTATTAAAACACCTTAAGTTTCAGCTATGTCTGGGTTGGTGTCGACCTACGTGGGCCAATGCTTGGCGGGCCTGCCTAACCTAGGCCACACTTACAGTCTACAGAAACAAAAGGTGGGCCTGTATTGTGTTGTTGCTTAGAATGGGCTGTCTGAGCCATACAAATTTAGAAAGGAAAAAATCTTTTTTACAACCTTCAATGATTGTGCTTGTCGGTGAACTATCAAAACTGTTTGTTTTTCAACCTTCTCTAGTTTGGAAAGTGGTTTGTGAAAAAAAGTCTATTTTACAGTTTACACCCTTGAACTATAGCGTTTGTTTGATTTTTACCCTCCATCGGCCCAGCTGCGGCGACGGCCATGAGCTCCTCATTGAACACTGATTCGGAGGCTCCTGCACACCGTCGAAAGCATTTTCTCAATGTATCTTCTCCCACCTCGGCCTTGCTGCCAACCACGCGACAGAGATCCATGGTGTGGTTGAGCACAAGTGCAATTAGGAGGCACGCGTCGAGAGCACCCCATCTAGGCCATCACAGAGTGCGCATATGTCTTCATCACCATGGCGATCGTGAGAGTGTCAGTCGCGGGGGAGGTTGAAAATTGAACGAATGTCATAGTTTAAGGGTGCAAAATGAACTTTTATTGTCCAAACCATCATTGAAACCGGAGAAGGTTGACGAAAAAGTTTTGATAGTTTAAGGTTGAAAGATTCCTGGTTCCGTACCTCGATTCCGGGTTCCATTTAAAAGCGGTTTCACTTGAGAGCGTGGACGAAAAAAAACAAAGGCTGCAGCCATGGTAACGGTTATAAAACATCAATATGGATGAAGAAATAGAGGTCGGACCTAGATGTCCATAACATAATACTTCCTAGTAGGGATGAAAACGAATCAGATACGGACGGATATGCCCGAATACGAATACATATATTTATTTTTTTGCCGGATCAGATCCGAATACGGACAATACAAAATATATCGGATATTGATATACATTACATATCTGCAATAGACATTCAACTTTTGTTATACGGATACGGATACGGTTAGTATTGATTTTCTGGTTCTAGATACAGACTGTACCATTTAAGGCTCGAGGGCCTTCGGTCGGTCGGTCGGTCGGACGAGAGTGGGATGGATATTTCCTGTCCGACCGACCGATACGGACTGTACCCCTCTCTCCTCATGAACTCACTGCCACATCACCAAAACAACAAATATGGCACCTAATTAATGTGCATGAAACCTCTATGAAACTTGTAGCGGGGTTAGCAACAATAGATAAAACTATATGCATTGAGTGAGGGGTGTTTTATCCTAGTTTCAAGCATTTTTAAATGATATGTCACTCTAGATAACCGTGTTTATGAAACTTCCACTACGAATGGCAATGCTAAGAATATGTTTCCATTCCTCATCCCAAAAAATCTCCTCTAACATATGGCTATCCCAATCATCACCCTAGCTCGGTCTATTAACTCGAACACTTTTGTCAAAGTCATGTGACCGCATGGTGTAATCGGCCATCTAGTCGCACCATCCCGTATCCACGGGCCGCAAACGTTGATCTGTGTCCGGCCACCAACTCTCCAGATCATGCCCTTATTCAACGCTTGTATGCCCCGGAGAGCCGAAAAATGCTATGACAAAATTCTCGGTTTTTCCACCATCGCTAGAAGATCACCTTGGGGGAAATATTTAGCCCCGAGGATCTGTGCACACAAGAACAAAGGATTAACATACAACCTCCAGCCTTGCCTGCCAAGCTGGGCAAGATTAAACAGGTGAAGATCTCATAATCCCAAGCCCCCTATTTCTTTCCTAGAGCAGACTTCTCCTTTGACAGACCGTGCATTTTATTCTCATTATGTTGTTGTGCCCACTAGAAGCGACAAATCATCATGCTGATTGCATCACACAATGTTTTTGTAAGATCAAGCAGGACATTGCATAGCTGGAAATTGCTTACTGCCTTTACCGACAAATCATCATGCTGATTGCAAGGAATCATCCGCAAAAATAACAGATGGCTAATACTGTGTGCTTATCGTTGGCCTGGACGTGCAGATTCCCGAGCTCCGCCACTGTGCCTAGCAAGCCTATGAAATCTGGAGTTTTTTTTCCTACGTTGAATTTCTCATGGGCATGATGTGCAGGCTCTATAACTGCTCCAACAAATTCTTTGCGGCTGCAATGACACCTACGACCGCTGACTATACTTTGTTCAGACACTTACTACCCTAAGAATTCAGAAGAAATATGCAGGGGCCACATTACATTGCAGTCCACCCATCCCACGATATTCTACCATGATATTATCACGCGTCTCTCACTCAACAACTAAAACTTGTCAAATGCATAGCAGTTATTTCATTAGCATATAGCATAAAGGAAGGATGTGCCAAGACTGAAATATTTACGGCGTCTGGAGCGATTCAGCACAGAGATCCCTTCTTGCATGAAAGGACCCCTACCGAGGCGGTCATGGCCGACATCAAGGAGGCCGATTGGGCAAAGCTAGGGGTTTTAACATCAGGTCCGCCTCCGTCGCCAGATGATCTAAAGAATGCGCCGTTGAGCATCAGGTCGCCTTCAGATACCCAGGTCCAGCTACTCCACACACTCTTAGATGTATCATCACGCTTCGTAATCTGGAGAAAATTTACATTTCAGAGTTTGAGATTGTTCAAAAAAAAGGCAGCTCTATTTTCTTTTTTTTTTAATTTTTTTCTCAAATATGGAGGAAAGCTTCATTTGAATTAGAGAAAGCCAAGAGCAGTCTATACAGATGCCCTGGGCGTAACATTAACAAGAATGCAAGCACAACCACAGTCCTGCATACACTCCCACACACCTTTATAGAAAGGGGAAAGCTAGCCAACACCTAGGTCTAAGAATACATGGCTCAAATTTATCTTCTTCCTCCATCTAAAAATCCTTCCTTACAGATACTTTTCAGGGCTACTCACTGGATCAGACTCTGGGCCTTATTACAGAAGGAGGAGGACCAGAAGGAGGAGGACCGAGAAACTATTCTAGGAGCATGTCAGGCTTTGGAGACTATAGCAATGGATATCTTTGCGAAGAAAGGGTGGCGTTTTAGTAATAGAATTTGCTTCTAAATCGTTACCTTTTATCTTTCTAAGTGGACATGTGTGGTTCCTTTTGTAATAATGGCTGGATATATGCTTGTAGAGGCCGGAATAATAATATTCCTTTATCTAAAAAATCTAAAAATCCTTCCCTCCTATAAAGGCAGCAGATGGGCCCTCTGGAGGAGGGCAGAGAAAGAGGAAAGAGAGAAGCTAAAGATCTAAGCCATCCATTTCTAGATCCAATAGTCTAAAATCTGGGTGCTAGCCTCCTTAGAAACACCCAAGTGTTATATAGAGACTCCTACAAAGAAAATTGGGTTGCGGCATATTCCTTTGTGGAGAAACTTAAACAATGCTTGTTGAACTCATAGTGATGACCTAGAGTATATGAATGAATGATCACGGGTATATTTTCAAAACATGGACAATCACAGCAGCTTTGCATGAAGATAGAAACAGAAGAGATACTACGAAGAGATATGAAAACCTCTTTCTGCTTGTCGGCGAGGAACCGATTGCCATGGCTCAGGATTGTTGGTGCAGCACTGCCACCAATGGCATATAGTTTCCAGTCGACGTAGTCATTGTTGATGACATGAAAGAGTCCGAGCCGGCACCTATGGAGTATACGAAGGTTGTAGCATTGAAAATTCTTCAAAAAAAAACATTTAGTTGAATAAGAGATAGATAGCCTCTTCAATTACCTTGGCATTCTTTGGACGAGACCTGGCCCGAAACGGTTAAACGCAACAGTGACCCTCATGACCTTGTCTTGAGTGAAAACGTCGCTGTGTCCAAGAAGCACAGCCTTGTTATGGTTCCTGAAGAGGTTATTGGTCAGGGTCACTCGTGTTGACCCTTCCGTGACATCCACGAGGCCATCGGTGCATTTCTCGAGCGTGCAGTGGTCGATCCACACGTCGGTGGAGCGGAACACGGTGATGCCATCGCCGTCCGACATGGCGCCATCTGGCTGCCGCGTGGGCCTGCAGTTTCGCACGGTGAGCCCGACGACGATGACGTGGTTCACGTCCTTGAGCTCCAGGCAGCCGCCGCCTTCGCCGACGACCACCGCGGCGCCGCGGCCGTCTATGGTCTTGTAGGAGGTCACGGCAAGGTTGTGCTTGGGTGTGATGGTCATGTCGGTCGCGAAGGTGATCCACAGGGGCTCATCCTGGGCGAGGCCGTAGCGTAGGGTGCCCGGTGATGGGTTCACCGGGTCGTCTCTTGGGTCCGTCACCACGTACGTTTTGCCGTTCTTGCCACCCATGGCGTCACGGCCGAACCCGACGGCACAATCCGCAAGGCGATGCCGGTTGTTGGCCCAGTTTGGGTCGCAACGCCAGCAGTGGTCCACCGGATTGCCCGTGTCGCAGCCACCGAGCAATGACTTTCGCCCGTGCAGTGACATGTTCACGTTTGTGCTAGTAAGGGGACATGGAAGATTAAGATGATTGCACACATGGAAGAGAATAGCATGTATCGCCTATGATTTAGTCTCAGAAGAAAATATACAGTTTTGTTACCTGACTAAACCATGCACGACTTCTTGCCCAGCTGCGGTTGAGTTGATTGGCAATGGAGAAGCGAAGGAGAAAAGGGGAAGAAAGGATGTACAAAAGCATAGGAAGATGAGAAAGGCGGCCATTGTTCTTGTCTTGACGACAAAACGAAAGGTTAAGGTGAATCGAGCTTTAGCCGTAGCTGCTGCACTCTTTGAAAAAAGAATGTCGCCATAAGGAGGAAATTATGTTGTTTAGGGCTTTTTTTTGTTAGATACTGATGTTGTTTGGGGTTAGGATCACGGAAAGTGAAGGCACATAAGGGAAATATTTTGGATATAACGACTTAAATGGAATTATATGATCGGCATTGTATTAGGATCGCTAATAGTAAGCACATTGTGTGGGTTAAGGATATGGTAGATATTACGCCAAACCAATTTGATAGTAATATTAATTCGTACTAGGTATGGTATGCTTTTGTGGGATAAAAATAATATAGTAAGCCGTAAAGGAACATAATCTGTCCATAATTAATGGAGGAGACAACGTATTCCAAAGATGTAAATACTATCGAGGTGAAGAAAACAATAAATATTACTGATTTACTTTTTTACAAATAGAGAGAAATAGGGATGAAAACGGAGCGGATCAGAATGAATAATAGCCTTTTCATATCCGTATACATTTATTTTTGTAGGATGTAGGAAATGGTTCGGAGTCAAAGCGGACGCGGATTGTTAGTCGGATAATACATGTTTACGTGTATATGTTTTTATGCCAATGAACAGTTCATGAAACAAGTCATTAGTAACATAACACAAGAAACAATCACCTTATCATTCATGACACAATTTATATGACTTTAATAGTAGCCAACGACACTAAACACTTGATATCAAATGGTTTACCGATGCATATGCATGCAGTATATATAAATATGGGTTGCGGGCTGCAAAATATTTTGTGTGCATGGGCTCGGCTCAAGTTATATTATATTACGCTTGCCAAGATTGTCAGATATCCTATATTAAGGTCACGTAATCTATGTTAAATTACTGGATAATCCATATCAATCGGATTTCTCTAACACCATATCCTACTACGCATGTGTACGCAATCGGATTCGGATTATCCATATTCGTGTGGATAATAAAAACTCTTCCTTCATATCCGCTAAATTCGGATTCTGACTGGATCGGAGTCGAAAATTATTACAACAATAAAATTTACTTTTCAGCATTGGCAGAATCATCAAAGTAAAACGGTAATGCTATACTTATAACGTCCAGTGAACTGATCCTAGATCACTTGGTTGGGTTCTTTGTGGTGGAACCTACCCACCAGGGTTCAAATCCTGGTGCTCGCATTTTCCTAGATTTATTCCGGGATTTACCGGCGCTGTGCATTCGGTGGTAGGCGATGTCCCCGTCGACAGCGAGGCGCCTATGGTGACTTCGTGAATCTCAAGATCTGCGGGCTCAGTCCTTCAAAGGTGCTCATAGGGGTAGGGTTTCATAGGGGTGAGTGTGTGCGCGTGTGAGCGTCTACGTTGTACTGTATAATCTAAAAAAACGTCCGGAATTAAAAAAATCATACAGTTCAAGACATGCTTCAATAATGAATATTAGATGTTGCAACTAGTATTTCCCCATGTTTTATAGTGAATGTTTCATCAAAAATAGTGTTGATGTTGCGGCGGGAATTGCTGGTTAGCACTAAATTTTGGTGTCAACACAATCGAAAATAAAACTAATTAACATATTTATCAATGTTGCACCAAGATTTTCAATGTTGATAGGTGCAGCTGCATTATGCCAACCTAAAACTTATTTGCAGGTTCTGTTCATGGGAACATACTGGCTCAGAGTTGGGCCAAGTTGCAGCAACATGAAAATGATCAAGACCTGAGGACGACATGTTGATCATTAGAGATGGCTGCTCTTCGCTTTTTTAATTCCAATGGATAGAACAATAGATTTAGGATTGGTGTTTAAAAATCTTTCATTTTCATGTAACTCCTTGGATTGGTCTCGTAATAATTTGGTTCTCATCCCTTCTTATTTCGAGAAGGGTGAAGCCGGATAGTTATTCATTATCTAAAAAGATTTTCAATGTTGCAGATACTTTGTTTTTATGTGGCAGGCATTGTTTCTGGATGTTGCATCAACCGTCAGATGGGAGACGTCCCCATCGGACGTCCAGGTGATAGTAGCGCCCTTAATTGATTTGAATTACGCGATGACATCCTGACTCAAATCCTTGGTGTCCCATTCTTCCTACGTGCTATATGGCTGATCATCCTCAAATTCGGATCCCCATATATAAAACATGGGGATTCGTTTCTGAAAGTTACTGCATTGCAGGAACACATCTGAAATTGTATTTGAGTTTCTGGATCGTTTGTGTCAGAAGAAGGAAAATTTGCTTAGCGATGATCTCAAGTGGAAGAAATAGCTTGGAATCGGTGTTAAACTATTACGAAGAACTCAGAACGCACCAAGGACATCAAGCCCAGATCAAACATAAACACCAAGGACATCAGCAGCCATTAGAATTCAAGTGCAAAGGAGGCACCAATTGATTCGGTGCAGGCACAAAGTAACCACCGAATCGGTTATTAGCTCTACATCAGCATTAACGGCAAATATTATCGGAGGGGTCTATTTATATGGCCCATCCTCACATAATTGATCTCTTGCCACCCGAATTTTTCATGCTCACTTTTTGGGTTGAAAGGCAATATATGTACTAGAAGTAATTTGCAAAATATTTGTGTCAAGATTAAGGACATTATTAGAGCTCGGAGAGTAATAACTAATAAGTATACATCCATGTTTCTCTTGGGATAGTGTAGGTCAAGTGAACATCTTTGCTTATTACTTTTGGTGATCACCATCAACTAAACGGCTTGGTGGCAATGATCTTAGTGAGCTCCTAAGGAGATTGTGAGAACCACAAGAAGTTGTGCTCGATATTGAAATCCGTCGATCTGGACTTAGAGAATGGATATCCACTAGACAACACTTTGATCCATGCTTGGATGGGGGGGGCAATATCCTTGAGCGGGTCCTCAAATGATGATACACCGACTGGACGAGAGTGTTGACTCTTCGATACCTTAGAAACAATAGACATATTAACTGTATCTTTACTTTCCATAAGTTTATTTTGATGCAATATATTTTTCTAGACTTGTAATGTTAGTATAGGGTTGGACCTAGGGTGGTAAATTTGTTTCGTGATGAGATAGTCACAGCATAATTAAGTACCTACCCATGTTTATGAACTCATGGTAAATCGACGGCTTACTGCCAACATTGTTGTGTTGCAATTAAATTTTGTAAAGTCCTAATTACCCCCTCTTAGACACTTTTTTTCTTTCTGTTTCATCAGTCGACTCGTCCTTGGATTCGGAGGCGTCCGGGACTCGAACGCACTCCCATCGTCCGGGACTCGAACTCGGACATGTACAAGGACAAGGTACCATAACCGATGGAGGTGCTCTTTATTTTCTCGAACAGCCAGACGAAACTTATCTCACACAAGCTCACAAATCGCATCAGACCACCCCACGGCTTTGCGATCTTAATCGTCTTCATCATGGATGCGATCCAGCAGCAGAACGCTACCAAAGCCAAAGCATCCATTGTCGTCACACCGGCTCACAATGGCCCAAGGCGACTCGCCTTCGGAATCCGGAGGCGCGAGTTCACGTTCGAAGGCAACCCGAGCTTGCTGATCACCGACCGCCACGGCGTGTGGTCCGTCGCCCACCGCCGCTACATCCGCACGACGCGCCACCACCGTTTCCACGCCATCACCATGGACCCTTCCTTGGTGGACTACCTGGCCTGCGTGCGCCGGTGGCCGGAGTTCGCCGGAGACGACGACGAGGTCAGGCCGCTGCGCCGGAGGCTGTCGGAACTCTACTGGAGCCTCATGCCGGAGACGGAGAAGGCGAGGGTCGTGCGGTTCTGCCGCGACCGCCGACGCCGCGTCGCCAGGCGCCGCCGCGTGCGCTTCGCCGCCGCGGTGGTGTTGGTGGCCGTGGTTGGCTTCGTGCTCCTCAGGCTCGTGCTCATGGGACGGTGCCAGGCGGCGGAGAGCTTGGTGCTGGGCGGCGCGGGGTTCCTTGTCATCATGGCGTACGTGCTACTCTGCAAGATGCCGAGTGGCACGACGGGAACCCTAGCCTATAGTATTTGGGCTCGTTCCATAAATATTGCAACTTGAAACCATGTATCTTTTTTTATTGTAGAATAGTTTTGGCACTTTAATTTTTTAATCAAAGTACAATCAAAGACGCTCATACGCACACTAACCACTACCACCTATAAAAACATGCATTCATCCTACCCATATGAGTACCTCCAAAAAAGACTTGAGCCGACAGGTCTCGAGATTGTTGAAGTTACCATGACTATTTCGTTATCGATGGGTATCGCCTACGAGTGAAAGAACAATACCAGTTAAATCCTCAGGCTCGTGCTCATGGGACGGTGCGACGCGACAGAGAGCTTGGTGCTGGGCGCGTGGTACCTTGTCATGGCGTAACTCTGCTAGATATGATGCCGCGTGGCAAGACGTCAACCCTAGCCTATACTACTTGGGTTCCATAAATATTGCAACTTTTGTGAAAACATGTTATATATGGTAGCTATATTGTGGTCGTCTCGGCAGTGTGTTGGATTGTAAAATACTTTTGGCACTTCAATTTTTTCGAACCACAATACAATCAAAGACACCACCCACACATGCATGCACGGAATTCTATCCCAATGAGCACCTCGAAAAGACTTGAGGCAGCTGGTCTTGAGATTGATGAAGTTACCACAGACGCTTCGTTATCGATGAGTACGCCGATACTTGCTACCTACACTAAAAGAAAAATGCCGGTTGAATCCTAGAGTAATATACGGCTTTATCTAAAAATTTTGCGTTTGTGGATCGCTCCCACCTCACTATTGCCGCCTCTGCCACAACACTGCCCAGGTTCCTCAGCGGAGGTTAGCTGCATCACCGAGTTCGCCCTGAACGACTATATTGTGTCCGGCTCTTAGCCGTCGAGACCAGGTCTTCGAGGTTTCCTCGACGTCGTCGACCATTTTGATGAGATGGCATGCCCTCCTAGATCGCACGGGCGGGGAGCAAGGTCTGGCCTGCCAACAGAGGAATCTCCCTGAACTCCTACACCAACACTTTATGTTGTGGAAAAAAAACCGTGTTTCTTTAAACCCACTTTGGTCCAGTTAGCTTATGAGTGAAATCAATTTAATGCTTTAATACTTTTCTTAAATATGTTCAACATTTTTTCCTAAACAAGTTTAGCATTTCGTGTTCAAATGATACAATTATATAGATAAAATATTGAAATTTAAAACACCAAATATTGAAATGGTAAATTCAAAATGCAGAACTTTCTTCTCTGACGACCCGGGCGCCTTCTACTCCGGCGAGCTGGGCGCACGGTTGGGCCGACGTGCAGCCACACGACACGAATTTCTGTGTTAGAGTTGTGGCAAATTGAGCGGATGTAATTATTTCCATGAATTTTAAACACTGAAAGATAAGTAAACCAATATATAGAAAGCTGATACGAATTCTGCTCAAGAGATGTCAGAATGACTCAGGGACAATAGACGGCCTCAGAAACAGCCCTACCATGGCCCACGCACGCCACGATTTTGAACCAGCCACAATTAAGCTGGTCAATATTGCTATGGACGAAATCTGTTGAACTAGTTGGTGTAATATATGTACCTCTATATCAATTCATAATGAAATTAACCTGTATTCGGGCATAAAGTTTTTTTATTAGACAGAAGCATATATGTATAAAAATTTGAGTTTGATGAGTAAATGCATGGTTGTGAGTGGTCCTATGCCCAAAATATTCCCGCCAATACCTTAGGAAAACTACTACTTTACTAGCATATTTTGTTAGGATAACTTGGTTCCACTTGCATTTTGGCTTTGCTATGCTTTCAAGAACTATAGCTGAAGATGGAGAGACATGAGTATAAAAGTATAAAGAATACCACATCCTAAAAATACTTAAATAAATAGAAAGGCCAGTATGAAATAAACCTATATATCCTCAATGGAGACAATCTTAGGCTTAGTCCACAACTCAACACACGAAGGCGGTGGCTGAGTGGGCCGGCCCATGGTCCAATCGGACCAGGGGTCACTAGAGAGGCGATTTAGACCCGGATTTGGCAATGCGACGTTATGGCGGTTCACTAAGTTGGCAACGTCAACTTCTATCCTTAGAACCCATCGAACCGACTATAGAGCCTATGTAAGCAAGGATGCCCCCTCATTTGTAACACACAAACAACCTCAGTCGAAGCCTGTCCAAGTTCTCTCATTGTAGCTCTAGTTCTAGATTAGGGAGCCAAGTCTTGCTCATCGATTTGATCAAGTATTCTTCAGGATCATCCTTGATATTGGTAATACTTTGTATCCTTTTTTAGTCAGATCTCTATAATTTATCCAGAGATGATTTATGAAGTTTGTGTTATTCTTAAAGTATCTTGCTCCATGATTTGTGCTTTCATGAGTTATATCAATCATATGTCGGCTCTAGCCATCTATGCTACTCAATGCTTTGGTGTATGTTGTGCTTGAATCTAGATTGCAGCTTGGCCATCCATGGGGCAGTAGCCAGTCAATCTAGATCAGTTATTGAATATGTTGTCGTGGTGCCTAGATGAGCTATCCGGAGCACGCTTCCACTTGTGTCCAAAAGTTCAATTGTTTCAAGATTGCTGTTATTTTAGTTCTGTCCCAGATCAAATTAAGGAGAGAGGGAGACAATAGTTAAGTTGAAGTGTTGGAGGATCTACAACAGTATAAAAGAAAATGCAGTATTACAACATCTAGGGACAAAAGCAACTGTCTGATAACATCACTCCTGAGGGGAAGTGAATTGATGGTACTTTACATGTCCGCAATCTGTTCTATTGAATAAGTAATGGAGCACTTATTCTTCATGAATCCATCACAGTAGCATTGCTTCCACTTTGCATTCAGATGTAGACGGTAAGGAAAATGGCCCTAGGCGTTTGTGATTTTGGTGATTGACTGACAACATAACCATTAGGATTAACGAGATTATCTAGATGTATCTTTGAAGGTGTTTTAGATCTCAAGGATATTTTGGAAGCCATCCAAATATTATCAACATCCAAAAGATGAGCGTCCACAGAGTTACTCGATTGGGAAGATTCGCCCTTGCGTGGGCATTCCTTGAGAAGGGTTCCAACAATAATACCTCGGTAAAATAACTGAGCCAGAAGTTAGCATTCTCTACCTAGCATTCTCTACCCTGTACCTTCCGTATTTCATATTGCATTATTTTTTGCATTTACCTTTTCTAGACTTATCGTACTAGTATAGCATTGGACCTAGGGTACAAAACTTTGATCTGGTAGAGATAGCAACACATCGAAATGAGATATTTTTTTTTTAAAAAAAAAAGAGACCCAGAAGGGGAGAGAAGAGTCTCGGGTTTTTTATTAAGAATGGAGACCTTCTCTGAGTGTAGAAAAATCCCCGAACCCCATCTACGCCGGTGAGGGGATTTCTTTTGTAAACCAACCCATAAATCCGCTTCCGTGAGAAATTAAACCTGGGTTGGTGCGACCATACCACCGGTCACTAACCACTAGGCTAGAGGACTTTAGGTTTTTATATATGCAATTGGAGCTTTAGTTATCAGAACACCTCATTCACCCCGTCTTACAGTGTCACGGTCCAACTATATTTGTTCGTTTCGTAGATTTCAGGCTATTGAATTCCTCCAGTTCGCCTCCATCACAGCGCCATTGGATGTGCCCGTGTTGCATGCAAAGCTTGTGCTAGGTGAGAGTCCCCTGTAAGGCTGTAACCCCCTCTCCTCTCAGTAGCAGTGTTTCCATTTGAGATCCTAGCGTTGTCCTAGATTATTGAGAATTTATGACAGTGTTTTTTTACATGTAGCCACACCAACATATTTTCTACGCTTGTAAACTTCTCATTAAACCTTTCCCGTATTCAGTATATTATGGACAACTTGACATAGTGTGGTGATGATACTGATGAAGCAAGTCCCACCATCCACTGTGCCACTGCAGTCAGGTATTCCAATTGTCTGCTAGAGTAAACCAGGCCACCAGGGCCCTGCCTTAGTTTGACTAACAATTGTCAGTTTTTTGTCTTTGCTCTATCTTGAACTACAAGGACTGTGATCATGGACTTTGCACAATCAACAGAGTACAGAAGAAAGTCAGGTACAATTAGCATGAAAAAGCATTTGGATCCAGACTTCCATATTCCTGCTTATCACTATTCACTAGCATCAGTTATGCTTATTTCTTTACTACTTTTGCACTAGTTTGGAAAGGCAGAATAGCTGCCAGACTTAGCTCTTTGTATTCCCTTTTAATACAGCCTAACACATCTGAGAAAAGCATCCCTGTGAGCGCTGCAAAAACCCCATGTGTTAATCTCTGAGTTGTGTGTGTTCCTGGTGAGATTGCTTCTATTGGCATTAGAACTTGTTAAAGGTATATTGACATCGCTGAAATGCTCCACTACACCAAGTTCCGGCAGCCATGACAATGGCAGAAGCATGAGCTCAAGTCACACGTTGGTGGTTCAACGCATGAAGGTCGGTCGTACTCGATGCTAATTGATAACGAAGACCAATTACACTGAGTGGTCGCTCATGATGATGGCAAAGCTGCATGCTCGTGGTCTCTAGAAAATCAACAAGACCAGCGGCGGATACTTCGCCATGCGGCTCACTGGAATCATGCACCAATTGAGCATTCTCGGTGACTGCAAGCTAGATCAGAAAGTGATCGAGTACCTAAGCACCCTTTTCCTCAAGGTTTGCTTGGAGCACGCTTTCAATTGATATACTGCAGGATCCATCAAACTTGTATGTGGAGGATGTTACCTGGAGATTGAAGACGGCAGAAGATTGCTAAGAGCCGAGACCAGGTCTTCGAGGTTTCCCTCGACATCGACGAGGGCTTAGATGAGATGGCGCGGCCTCTAGGATCGCATGGGCAAGGAGCAAGCTCTGGCTTGTCAACAGAGGAATCTCCCTGGACTCCTACACCAACGCTTTATACTGTGGAAGATAGACAAACTATGTATCTTTAAAGCAACTTTGGTCCAATGAGATGATGGGAGAAATCAATTTAATATTTTCTTAAATATGTTCAACATTTTTTTTAGTAAAATGCATCAGAGGTCCATCAACTTGTAAGTGGGTGTCACTTAGGTCCATAAACTCTCAAAGTGCATTTTTGGGTCCATGAACTGGTCCAGTCGTTCAGCGCAGGTCCATAATGGTCCACGCGTGCTTCTAACACTGACACGGCATGCTGATTTGGCTCCTCAAAGAATCTCCTAGTTGACGCATTTCATTGAGAAAGTTATGAGCCGTGAGGCGAGCTCAAGTGAGCTACGAGGTGAACTCCGGTGAGCGGCGAGGCGAGCTCCGGTGATTCACGAGATCGAGGTGCTGTCAAGGTCAATGAGCTTGCATGTTCGCTGGTAACCTGCTCCATGAAATGTCTCAACTAGGAGATGCTTTGAGGAGCCAATTTAGCATGCCACATCATCGTTAGAAGCATATGTGGACCGTAATGGACCGGTGAACGACAACAAGTTTATGGACCTGAAAATGCACTTTGAGAGTTCGTAGACCTAAGTGACACTCCCATACAAATTGATGGACCTTCGGTGTATTTTACTCTTTTTTTTTCCTAAACATGTTTGACATTTCGTGTTCAAATGATGAAAGTATAGAGAAAAAATGTTGAAATTGTAAACACCATGTTGAAATGGTAAATTCAAATTTTTGAACGTTCTTCCCTGGCGACCCGGGCACCTTCTTCGGCCAGAGTGCAGCCGCACGACACAGGCGATGGTCATAAGTCATAACATGGGGGCACAATGATGCGGGCAGAGTTTCCATGTTAGGGTTGTGGGAGATCAAACTGATGTAATTGTTTGCATGAATTTCAAACACTGGAAGATGGGTAAACTAATATGTAGAAGATTGATAGGAATTCTGCTCAAGAGATGTCAAATGACCCAGGTACAGTAGACCACAGTGGAGACATGGGAGGCTCTCAAGATGATGCCCATCGGCAGCGGCCGCATTTGCAAGGTGAACGGCCCAAAGGGTTCACAAGGAGTACGAGTCGATGATTACATTCCGCGACGGCTAGGAGGTGGATGCTTCGCCATGCGGCTCACTAGAATCATGCACACCAATTGAGCATTCTCGGTGACCCTGAGCTGGATCAGAAAGTGATGGAGAAGTAGCTGCACCCTGTTCCTCAAGTTTTGCTCAGAGTGCGCTTCCAATTGAAACACTGCGGGATCTATCAACCTTTGTATGTGGAGGATGTTACGTGGAGATTAAAGCCAACGGGAAGGGCGTGGGCTCCTCTAGTGGGTCCAAAAAAAGGGCAACGGGAATTTCCTGAGCTCCAGTGCCAACAGGGACAAGAACAAAGAGCCTTTCCACACCTACGACAACATAATTGGGCATCGGGACATAGAGTGCTGGTCAAGCCTAAACATAGCGAGGCTCATGAAGTCTCACGCAGTGGCGGATCTGCGCCCCGGGCTGCAGCCCTAGTCCTAGGCCAAAATTTACATGGAAGCTAGTTTCAAATAGCTTTTCCCTTAAAAAAAACTAAAGAAGTATTAGACCTAAAGCTCAGTTGCAACATGTCTTAGCTAGGTTAGCCCGGGGCTTAGTCCAATCCTGGATCCGCCCCTGGTCTCACGGGGTGGGATGATGTGCCCACGTTGTTGACGTCTTAGGTGGGGGCGGTCCACGTCCACGTCAAATCGGGTGCAAAACCTTGTCAAATCCGTCGCCATAGTTTTTTTTTAATAGCAAAAGAAGTGATCAGTTAATGATACATTGCTAAACTGGACATTGTGCTAGTTTCCAAGAAGAAAAAAGAACCGTTCGTCTTAACATAGTGGCACATGTAGCCGATGGAACCCCTGGCATCCTTGAGCGCCGATCGCGGTGAACGCCTCCACAAGCCGGGGCACCACGTTGGTGAGAGCGAGCCTGAACCCCATCGTGCACGGCCGCTCCTCCCTGCTCCCCTCCACAGCCGCCGGGCACCCATCCCCATCCAACGTGCCCACGGGGCAGCCCTCCACCACGTACGCCCTGCACGCCCGGAGCACACGATGGCCGCGGCGGACGAAATGGTCCCTGACCAAGCCCTCGAAGCCCGCCGGTGGCCGGCGCAGGAGATGGAGCATGGTCTGGAGGGTGAGCAGGTAGGCGTTCTCGCTGTACGGGAGCTCGTTCCGGCGACCCTCCGGCGTGCCGGCCTGCGCCGCGTGATCGGACTCGTTGTAGTATGGCTGGGCGTTGAGCACCGGGCCCTGGATGGAGACCACCACCTGGAGGAGGCTCGACGCGTCCGGGGACCAGAGCTCGGATCCGCGGCCGCCAAAGGTGTTGAGCAGGCTCAGGCACACCGTGCCGGAGGGGTAGAGGTTGGGGTTCACACGGAGGCCGAACGACCGGTAGCTCACCAGCGGCGGCGCGGCGGGATACAGCGGAGGCAACTGGAGGTCGAAGAAGAAGAGCCCGTCGTGGTATGGCGTCCCGCTCGCTCCCACCATCGCCACGCGCAGCAGGTCCATGCGGTCCTCGAACGCCCGCAAGTAGATGGTGTCTGCGAGCAACAAGAGTTTTTGCTTTTGTTTGAGTGCATGATTGACTTCATATGCTTCGCTGAATTCACTATCCAAAAGTTGAAAATTTTACTACCAAATTGACTCACTGCGTGCGTACCTGGCAAATCATTCTCAAGAATTTTCCATTCTTTCTGCACCCTCTTGGTCCACTTGCTGGTCCTTCCTCCACCAGTGCCCTGTGACTCACAAGTTTCCAAAAAAGTGCAACAACTAAAAATCCAGCCACTACATATAGGATATAACACGTCATTGAAATATAGATACTGTGAATGAAAACTATATGCACACAATCATTTAGTTATATGAAGCATCCCATAACTTTATGAGGATGGTTTAGTAGAAAATGTACTACTCAAAGTATATACGCCATTGTATTAGAAAATAGAGGGAGGAAAAATTACGCACCGGCTCTATGTTGACAATGTAATGGTGATCCGGAGGGCTCTGTACAATCTCAAACAGTGGGAAGCGAGCTGGCTTGTCATCAACAACGGTGGCTTGTGCATCCACCTTCCCCTTGCCGCTGGTCGTGGAGCCATCGCCACCAGCTGTCACTCTATTGATGCCTGGCTCAGAAATGGAGGTCTCATTGCCATGACCATCACGGCCAGACCCTGGTGTAGTGCTCTCCATGGCTGTAATTTCTTCTGGCATGGCCTCTGGTGGCACCGTGGACCCACTTAGTGGAAGATACCTCCTGCCTTTTGCAAGCATTTTAGCACCTAGTCGGAACACTGCCTGGATCACAAACCCCATCCGGTCGATCCTCGTTGTTGCTCCACGGCCATCGTCGTTGTTGTTGTCTTCTTCGCCACGGTCTTCCTCCTAAAATCAATGGAATCATATTCATATATATATCACGTAATCAGCATGGATGGTGCACAAACTAATTTCGTACCATATATATGGGGATCAGAAAACGTACAGCATGAGCGATGTTGGTCTCTTGTGCCCTGGCGACAGCAGCAGGAGGAGGAGGAGGAGGAGGAGCGCTATTCATGCGTTCCTCTCCATCTTCTTGGTATGTCCACTTGCCTATTTCACGAAGGAGCTCAACAGTGCTTTGGCCTTTGACGACAGCGATCTCGTGGAACGGCACCTCTGACGTGTCGCCGTCACCCCACTTGACCTGGACACGCTCCGTGTCGTCGTCGCAAAAGTCAACGACATGTCCTACCCACGAAACATCGCCGTCGTCGTCAGCTCCTCCTGTCCTGCTTGCAGCAGCAGCAGTGTCATCGTCGTCGTCGTTGGTAGTAGTAGTAGTAGGACTAGTACTCCGGCGAACGACGACGTCTCCGTAGAAGACGTTGTTGTTGCTGTCGAAGCTCCTGCCGAGATCGTACGTGCTTACTAGCAGTGCTGTCTCGTCGGCCTCCTGATCTGGCCACGACACGCGCACGGTCTGGTCCTTGAAGTTGAGGCTCCTGACGACACCAACACGCGTCGCCGTCGTCGTCGTCTCCTCTACTCCTCCTCCTCCATTTGCATCGCCGCCGCCCGGCCGGTAGACGACGCGCTGCCCAGGGAAGAACTCGTGGATGTTCTGCCGAGCCGAGTAGACGAGCGACGCCGATGGCGCACGCCGCCACCGCGTCCCGTCCTGCCACAGCACGTCCACCTTTGTGCGCGTGCCGGCCACCAACATGGGCCGCTCCAACTCGACACGTCTCCTTCCTCCTCCTCCTTCCCTTTGTTGTGTCCGCCTCCTCCTGCGCCGCGCTGATCTCTTCATCTGACCATGCTGCCCACGAAGACATCGCTGGCGTTGGATGGGCAGCGAAAGAAGCAGCGGTCGCCGAGGCCCCAGAAGCCGAGCCTATCGCCGGCAGCGAAGGTCAGGTCACGAGGGCTTTGCTGGTGTGCCGGTGCAGCCGCCTGGACTAGTGACGTGTCAGAGCCCAGCTACGACGAGGCGACCTAGTACACGAGCACCGAGGCGGTCTCCACCTTGGACACCGTCCCCGTGCTACGGCTTGGTTTCCAGTGTCCGGTGAGCCACCGGGAGTTCCGGAAGACGGAGGGTCCGCCTCCGACGTGCTGCCCCGGGTACAAAACGGTGTTGGTGCAGGGGTTCAGCGAGCCCCTACCGTTCACCGTGTTAGGTTGATCTCCTCAGCCCCAAAAGGCCCAAAGGCCTTTGGGCCTTGATCTGCGCCCTGATCGGGGGCGCCCAACCCTAATGGTTGGTGGGCCCCTGTCGCCAGCGCTATATAGAGACAGGTGGGGGCCACGGCTCGAATAACGAGGTTGAACCGAGTACTCTCCCCATCTACACTCAAACCCTAGACCGATCTAGAGGGTAACCAGAAAACATGGATCCAAATATCCTTGAACAGAGAACCTTTCGAGAACCCCAGATCCATATCCCCAACCACAGATCTACAAACCCCACACATAGATCTGGCAACAAAAGCCGGAGATACCTACCGCCGCCGCCGCACCGACGCCGTGTGGGCAGATGCGTTTCGCCGCCGGGACGCCGGTGTGCGAACGCGCACACAGAGAAGCCGTGTCGCCGCCGGGACGCCGGTGTGCGCGATGGCACAGATCCACCACCGAGGAACCGCTCGACGGCAGTGCGTTCATCCTTGATGAGCGCACGCGTCGGCGAGAAGACCCATGGTGGCGCAAACTTTCTGCTGCCTCTGTTTGGCCGTGGAAGTAGTGGGGAAGAAAGATGGGGAAGAAGGAAAAGAAGAGGCCCCGGCCATGGTGCGATCCATGGCGCGGCGGCGGAAGTCGAGGCACGCCGACGCGGCGGCGCTCGAGGGGAGACCTCGGCTGCGACCGAGGGGGAGGAGAAGTGAAATGAGCTAGGGTTTAGGGTTTCCCAACGACGACGGCCGTTTTATACTCGCGAAATCGACGCGGAGCCGTCGAATCGAACGGGCAGTCCAGATCGACGCGGAGCGTCGCCGCGCGCGCATGGGCCGAATTGGCGGCCCAGGCCCAGGTTGCGGCCTGAGTAGCCGAGCCGCCGTAGGCCGCGAGCCGAGCCGAACAAGCGAGCCGAGCCGCGAGCAGAGAGAGTTGGGCCGCGTGCGCGCGTAGATGGGCCGAGTCGAGAGCTGCGCGAGCGAGCAGGCCGAGCCGAACATGCTGACCGCTGCTGGGCCGCGGTGCGCGATTTGGGCCGTATGGGCGGCTTGAATAGAATTTTTTTTCTATTTGTTTTATTCATTTCAGAAGCTATTTATTTCAATTTGAATATGAAATTGCACAGAATTTGAATCTCTATTCATTTTGAACCAAAGGGATAAATGTTTAGAGAACAGATTATAGAATTTTGCTTATGAATAGAATAATATTATAATTTCCACTGCATAGATAATTATTTTTTGACTTGGAATTTAAATTTGAACCAAAGGGATGATTTATTTTTCAAGTCATAGATTAAAATTTCAGAATAATTGTGATATTATTGTTTTCTGACCAAAGTTGAAAATAATAATATTATGATTTCATAGATATGTTTCTTCCATGCATTATTACTTTTTCTGCCCAAAGGTGATTAAGTTTTAATGTGAAAGGTCACTATATGTTTTATTTTCTGACCAAAGTTGATGATAAAACATATAGTCATATTCAGATTTATTCTCATAAATTGTTCTCACTTGTTCCTAATTGATTTCAGCTGGAGTTGCCATCAGAGATATCCCAACTCTGAGGGTAGATAATTATAATGAATGGTACAAGAAGCTGAACCTCTTCTTCACCATGCAAGAATTGGACTGGATTCTCACACACCCAGTGCCTGTAGAGCCTCAGGCGCCAGTCAGAGGGGATGATATGATAGATACTGCTTGGCAGCAAGCACAGGATGTTTACAAAGCATCCAAAGAGAGTTATGACCTTGTCATGATCAAATGGAAACCTGCTAACAAGAAATGTGTAGCAGTGGTGGAGAACACCGTAGAGCCTACCATTTTGGAGGCAATCACAGACTGTAAGAATGTTGTTGAATATCTAGAAAAGATCAAGAATCAGTATACTGGTTCTTCCAAGATTTATGCTCATCAGTTGCTTGAGAAGCTGGTTGGTGTAAAATACAGAGGAGGTGGACTTAGAGAGTTCATCCACAGTTTGATAAATATCAACAACAAACTTAAACCGATGAACTTAGAGTTCAATGAGGGTCACATTGTCTATTTGATCTTCAAATCACTTCCTGCAGAGTTTGAGAACTTTGTAGTTGGTTATAACTTGAGTCCTGAGCAATTGGACATAGAGAAGACAATGGCAATGCTTGCCCAAGAGGAGGAAAGACTTAAGATTGCACATGGTGGCTCTGTGAACTATGTGCACAACCAAAAGAAAAAGGGTCACTTCATCAAGGGTGAATCCTCCAAGTCTAAGGCTCCACAGAATCCCTAGCAGTTCCAGCAGCATCAGCCCAAGCTTGGGCAATGCACTGTGGACAAAGATCAATGTCTCTACTGCAAGAAGAAGGGACACTACAAGAAAGATTGTCCAGACTACTACAAGATGCTGTGTGAGAAGAATGGTGAGAACATTATTTCATTTGTAAATGAATCTCTGTATATAGATTATGCGAAATCTACTTGGTGGATTGACTCTGGAGCAACAATTCATGTTGCAAATTATTTACAGGGATCCATCCAAACGCGAACAACTCAAAGAAGAGAAAGAAAGATTAAAGTCGCGAATGGAGTGGAAGCCGAAGTGGAGGCGGTGGGAGACCTTCTCTTGGTGCTTGACACAGGATTTGAGTTGCTTCTCAGAGATGTTTTCTATGTTCCTTATGTTAAAAGGAATTTGATTAGTGTTTCAAAACTTGATATTGATGGATTTGAATGCCGTTTTGGAAACGGCAAGTGTGTAATAGACTACAACGATTCGATTGTTTCTATTGCTTACAGAAAGAATGATTTATATTTACTATCACTTCGTGAATGTGTGAATGCTATTTGTGATGTGAATGCAAAAGAATCAATACCCACCAACAGAAAAACAAAGAGAACTCAGAGTACGTCATCGAAATTGTGGCACTGTCGTTTAGGCCACATTTCGAGGGGGAGAATAGAAAGGCTGGTTAAGAATGAAATTCTTCCACCTCTTGAGTTCTCAGACTTAGATAAATGCATCGAATGCATAAAAACGAAATATATAAAGATAACCAGAAAACATGCGGAACACAGCGCAGGTATATTAGAAATAATTCACACAGATATCTGCGGTCCGTTCCCAGTTACGAGCATAGATGGTTATGACTCATTCATAACTTTTACAGACGATTATTCCCGTTATGGATATGTCTATCCGATTAAAGAAAAATCAGAAGCGTTGGATAAATTTAAAATATTCAAGGCCGAAGTAGAAAATCAACACAATTTAAAGATTAAGATAGTACGATCCGACCGTGGAGGGGAATACTATGGTCGGCATACCCCATACGGACAAGTTCCAGGACCTTTTGCAAGGTTCCTACAGGAACAAGGAATTGTTGCCCAGTATTCAATGCCGGGCGACCCACAACAGAATGGAGTAGCTGAAAGAAGAAATCGTACCTTGATGGACATGGTACGAAGCCTGATAGGCTATTCCACACTGCCAGAGAGTCTATGGATGGAGGCCTTAAAAACCGCCATCTACATTCTCAACAGAGTTCCCAGTAAAGCGGTGCCTAAAACACCGTATGAACTGTGGACAGGCAGAAAACCCTCATTGAATCACCTAAGGGTGTGGGGGAGTCCTGCTGAAGCAAAGATATTTAACCCAAACATTGGAAAACTAGATCCTAAGACAGTGAGTTGCTATTTTATTGGCTACACAGAAAAGTCAAAAGGATATCGTTTCTACTGTCCAGACAGATTCACAAATTTTGTGGAAACAAGACATGCTGCCTTCCTAGAAGAAGAAATGATTCGGGGAAGCACGGTAGTTCGAAAGATTAATCTTGAGGAGAAGCGGGTGTGTGCACCCACTCCAATGATCCAGGAGCCATTTTTCTCACTATCGACTGTGGCTGCACCCTCAGTGTCAGTCCCTGAGTTGTTCCCCCCTGTGATAATACAGAATGAAAACATGGAACCTGTCCTTCAGGATCCTATAGAAAATATCGCCGCAGATCAGGGGGAGCAGCACCAGCCTCCAATAGAAAACGTACCAAATGATGAGGCCCCTAGAAGGTCTCAAAGAGTGAGAAGGACAGCTATCCCAGATGACTATGAAGTGTATGAAATAGAAGAGTTTTGGATGGAGGATGATCCCACCACATCCGAAGCTGCCATGAGAAGTGAGCAATCATCCAAATGGCTTAAGGCCATGGAAGATGAAATGCAATCGATGAGTTCCAATGGAGTTTGGGACTTAGTAGAAATTCCTGAAGGAGCCAAAACAGTAGGCTGTAAATGGGTCTACAAGACTAAACGTGACTCCAAAGGGAATATAGAAAGATATAAAGCTCGACTCGTGGCTAAGGGATATACACAAAAGGAAGGTATAGACTACAATGAGACGTTTTCACCAGTCTCTTGTAAAGATTCGTTTAGAATTATAATGGCTCTAGTTGCGCATTATAATCTAGAACTACATCAAATGGATGTAAAGACGGCATTCCTAAATGGGGATCTAGAAGAAAATATTTACATGGCACAACCTAAAGGTTTTGCTGTGAAAGGAAAAGAGCACATGGGATGTCATCTTAAGAAATCCATCTATGGATTGAGGCAATCCTCAAGACAATGGTATTTGAAGTTTAACGAAACGATAAGGAAATTTGGGTTTAAAGAGAACATTGAGGACAATTGCGTATTCGCAAAGTTTAAGAAAGGGAAATATATTTTCCTTATACTGTATGTGGACGATATCCTACTGGCAAGTAGTGATATTAGTCTTTTACTAGAAACAAAGAAATTCTTGTCCTCTAACTTTGATATGAAAGATCTCGGTGAGGCTTCCTTTGTTTTAGGAATTGAGATTCATCGAGACAGAACAAATGGGGTTCTAGGATTGTCACAGAAGACATACCTAGAAAAGATTTTAGAGAGATATAATATGCAGAAAAGTAATCCTACTCCTGCTCCGATAGTCAAGGGTGATAGATTTGGGAAATTCCAATGTCCCCAGAATGAATATGAAAGACAACAGATGAAAGCGGTACCGTATTCTTCGGCTCTTGGGAGCTTGTCTTATGCACAAACGTGCACTCGCCCTGACTTAGCCTTTGTCACAAACGTGCTAAGCAGATATCAAGAAGAACCAGGAATAGAACATTGGAAACTGGTGAAAAAAGCTTTCCGTTATGTGCAAGGCACGAAAGGTCTCATGCTGACTTACAGAAGATCTGATTCCCTAGAGATTAAATGGTATGCAGATGCAGATTATGCTGGAGATGAAGATGACAGAAAATCCACGACATGTTACATCTTCATGCTTGCTGAAGGAGCTATTTCGTGGAGAAGCTCAAAGCAACCAGTTACAGCATCATCAACGATGTATGCTGAGTTCATAGCATGTTATGAGGCCTCGACGCAGGTAGAATGGCTAAAGAAATTCGTACCCGATTTACGAATTGTGGATAGCATAGAAAGACCATTAAAGATGTACTGCGATAACCAGCCTGCAGTATTCTATGCCCACAACAACAAAAGAAGTACGGCTACCAAGCCGATACAAGTAAGATTTTATTCGATAAAAGATAGAATCCAGGATCACACCATAAGTCTCGAGCATATGAGATCAAAGAATATGCTTGCGGATCCGCTAACGAAAGGCCTACCACCCAATGTGTTCAAGGAACACCTAGCCGGTATGAGTTTAAGGGAAAGCCTATGACTTCTGGATTAGAAGGCCCGATAAGATATAAGAATTCGTTTCTGACTAGAGGCGTGTACGGTGGCTATTGATTCTATCGATAAAGGATCGTGACGATGAGATAAGCTCTGTGCATAAATCTAAGATGAGATGAAAGATATACTGGAAAAAAAAAAGAAAATAAGATAAAGAGTGAGATCAAGGGGGAGATTGTTAGGTTGATCTCCTCAGCCCCAAAAGGCCCAAAGGCCTTTGGGCCTTGATCTGCGCCCTGATCGGGGGCGCCCAACCCTAATGGTTGGTGGGCCCCTGTCGCCAGCGCTATATAGAGAGAGGTGGGGGCCACGGCTCGAATAACGAGGTTGAACCGAGTACTCTCCCCACCTACACTCAAACCCTAGACCGATCTAGAGGGTTAGCGCTACAGCGGCGGGAAGCTCCACCACTCCCTTCATCGCCGGCTTCATCATCTACTCCGACCGTCGCTGCCCGTGCGCAGAACTCCACCAACGAACCCGCTATGGCATCAACAGAGCCATCCAACTCCTCATCCCGTGATGGTATGACCTAACTCCTGATTCTAGTTTATTCCTAGATCTAGGGTTCCTCACGAACACACACATATACACAGTCACATACACATGCACATACACATAGATCAAGTATTCACTAGACTAGATCTACACTGCTCACGCACAGACCTATCACACCGGCCATAGCTTGCTCTCTGCCCCGATGACTCTACAAACGCCTTCGCCGTCGTCGAAGATAACGTCGACATCGAGGGACACCTCAAAGACCCGGCCGAGCCAGTGCTCGGACACGACGTAGTCGCGGACGCACAGCTCCCTAACGCGGCGGAGCGCCGCCGGGGACACGCCGGCGGCGCTTGTCGTTGTTGTGCTCTCGTCTTCGCCGACGCCGACGTCTGGTGATGATGAGGATGACCACCGGACCAGATCGAGCTCGACGTCGGTGCCTGTGACGACGCCCAGCTGCTGGTCGCCCGGCGACGCCAACACGACGGTCATGCCGGGGCGGAGGTAGCTCCTGTCGGCGAGGAGGACGTCGCCGGTGTCAGCGGTCACCTCGGTGCCGTCGGGGAGGAGGACGACGGCCTTTGGCGGCTTGCACCTCAGCACCATCCCGTTGGGTGCCGCCGGCGAGGTGATGAGCCTCACCATGTCTCGACAGAAGATGGACTGCCCCGCCGCATCCTGCATTGTTGTCGTCAGGGCCGGCGTTCCTTCTTCTTTGACCTCCCTCGGTTTAATTTGGACGATCGTTACGCTGTACGCAAATCGTTCTACAAGGGAAGGGAGGGACTAGTTGTTTTATTTGCAGCCGGTCTCTGGCTCCCTCGATGACGAAATCTTTTCGGAGTCATTGTACGGTACCGTACGACGGAATCGAACTGTAGATGTCGTTCCCGTCCGTCCATTAAAAAAATGTCATGGCGACAGGGGCGATTAGGTGTATAGCACACGCAGTCAATTTTGGCCGCAGCGTGCGGGCTCGATGCCGAGATTGATCGTTGGGTCACTGCGCATATAAAAAACGTGGACCGAAATTGCACTCAGGGCCCTGCGTCCGGTGCGGGTTCGAGGGAGGGCAGATGCTTCTCTACCGCCGAATTCCTAAGCTACGCGGCATTGCTGGCGAGTTGCTTCCGTTCGTATTAGGCCAAGCCCAATGCAGGTAGCACTCCCTGGGAGCCTCACCCAAAAGTAGAAGGCCGCGTCAACTGAAGAATCTCAGGCAGTAGAATTTTTCAATGCAAGCTATTCCTTCCTCTACTGCTTGTCCTGCTGTGACATCAAAAAGCGACATGAGAATATACTTACTTTCTCATAGAAAGATGTGTGGCCAGGCTTCTCTCCACTACAGCGCGAGCTTCAACAAGTGCCTCAGCTTTTTGTCAGATGGAGCTGTTGCTACCTGCAGAGGCTACTCTGACACCCTGCGAAGCTACCAAACTATGTGACGTGGAGACCAAATGAACACCTGGACCTTGAGGCCACCAGCCATGGTGTAGCTTGGGCTTGGCCTTAGGAAAGCACAGGAATGTTGCAAACATAGCACATTGAATTCTGATAATCACCTCAACTCTTGACTGATGACAAATTAACTGTTAGGTCTGGGGATCACTATGTGCAAAATCTAGACGGGATAACTTCTATTTCTGTGTGTATGTTATTTCATAGTCCTTAGATCTAGGAACGGGAAACAAGGGACATAGGAAGGTTATACCATCACGTGTAGCGGCATTGGGTGGCTCAGCCATAGCGGGTTTGTTGAGGGCGAACCACGCACGGGAAGCAACGTTCAGTGTAGTGGTAACAGATCGCCGGTGAAGATCCCAACGACCTTCAGGGCGCCACCGGCTTTGGCCGGGGACGGCAGTGGTCGTCGTGGTGGAGGCAGAGCTTCCCGTCACAACTGCGCTAAGCCTTGGGATCGGATTAGGGATGTCGCCGGGACTGGCTGCACCAATGGATCTCGTGAGTGGTGCCTCGGTCCCCGCCTATCTTTATAGCGCAGGTGACAGGGGCCCACCTACCATAGGCTCAGGATCAAGGTCCGAGGCCTTTGGGCCTTTTGGGGCTGACGACATCAATCCAATAATATCTCACTTGATTTCACTCTTTATCTTGTTTTCTTTTCTTTTCTAGTAACTCTCTTATTCCATCATAGATTCGTGTACAGAGCTTATCTCATCGTCACGATACTTTATCGATAGAATCAATAGCCACAGTACTCGCCTCCAATCAGAAATGGATTCTTAAGTCTTTTCGGGCCTTTCTAATCTAGGGAGTGTTGGCAGTTGATTTTGATACTTTTTACCACCAAGATTCCTCTTGATTTCATGCTTACATGGACATAAAAGTGTTACATTTACTTACCCTGACAAATTCCAGTAGTTTTGGTGACTATTTGATCTTAGGAGCACACTGTCCAAAAGTTGGCCGATTTCGAGGAAATTCCAGGATGGCCAGCCATTCCTAGGCTGGCCGGTCACCTAGGCCGTTCGGGCCCAAATTTCACCTGCATGTTGAGGAACACATGTACAAGTCAGATCCATAGGCACTTTACTCAATGAGTGCATCCTATGATCAAAAGGCCAAGGCCATGGATTGATAGACCCACATGCAGTGACTACCTTCATCTTTTGGAGCGAAACCGCCTCTCTGGACAACATGCACGCATTGATCAACAAGTTGGTACAACAGAGGGCCGAGATGTGCCAGAGCCGAGCCGGCCGGCCTAAGCCAAGCCATCTGGCCTATAATTGGCAAGTTCAAGGCAAGTGCCAATCTCAACGACACGAGGAAGAAATCAAGAGCATCCATGAGAAGGTCGGTCAAAAATGGACGACATCCCAAGTCATTCCCAGTCTCGTAGCTAGAGTTCGAGCTTAGTTCTTTCAAAAGGGGAAAAAGGATTGAGCGGTTCGTCTCCTATGCCATTTTCGCACTCCTCCGCCTCCTGTGCATCGCCATTGTAGCCGCGACCACCGTGCTAGGGTTTGCGCCGCCACCCAGAAGATCTCGAGAGAACTTGCGATGGCGTCTGGAGAGGAACATCGCATGGTTGGAATCGACGAGGGAGAGGAGGAGGGCGGTTCTCATGGCGGCGGGCGGATAGTAGATCCACAGCTAGCTTGGAGGCGATCGAGGGTAATTGTGGAGGTGATGGAGGCCATGGTCAAACTCAGCTTGCTGGGGCCCTGTGAGGTGGTGTAGTGGAAGGCCCCGGACGGTGACTTCCCATCGGAGGATGACACGGAAGCGGTCGTATTCGCCTCCTTCTTCGAGCGGGGATACGGAGTGCCGGTGGGTGGCTTCTTCTGCGGCCTCCTCCACTACTATGGTATTGAGGTGATGCATCTCAATCCCAACACAATCTTGGTGATCTCTTTCTTCATCCACCTCTGCGAAACATTCTTGGGGATTTCCCCACATTTCGATCTATGGCGGTACCTATATTGGGTACTGCCCTATCCGAGACAGAAGGAGCCCAATGTTGTTGGCGGCGCTAGCATCGGACTACGCCCAAGGCATTTGGTGGAGTACTTCAACATTGGAGCAAAGGACTCCAATAAGGGTTGGGTGGAGGAGTGGTTCTACATTGGCAACCATTCGCCGTAGTTGCCCAAGAGGTCGCGCCGGACGCTTCTGCCATCGTTGTCCTAGTCGGAGGTGCCGACAGTGGACCAGATGGGGCAGGTCAATGAGCTGATCAAGCTCATTGCAGATAGGAAGGGGGAAGGGCTCATTGCCCGAGTGGTGCAACCTATCAAAGATAGAGTGCACCCCGGTACGGTGTGGTGGCTTGGAGGACCCAACGCGAGATGACTCGCGGCGTCCGTCGGTGGCGGAGATCGAGCGGAGGATGTCGGCATTCACAACGTGCGCGGAATACAACATCAGGGTTCCAATGCCTTATTCGTTGAAAATCTGCCACCTCTGGTTAGCTCTTTGAACATGTACCTGCTATGTGTTTCCTGAAATGTCAGTATGTTTTGATAGTTTCATGCGTATTCGCAGGATCGCGTGCGGGTGTATTGGTGTCCAGCGCCATTACCATAGTGTGACCCGGGGGTCATGGCGCCCAAGGTTGGTGGTGCCGTGCCACCGGCTGGGCAGTAGGAGGCTGCGCTGGCGGCGGCGAACGAGGACAATGGTGACCAGACCATTGTTGGAGAAGGACCGAAGAAGGAGGACGAGGTGATTCCATCGGCATGTGAGGTCGCGGACCCAGGGCATGAGCTGAGGAGGATAGTCACTCGGTGACGCAGCATTAGCCTCAGTAGCATGCAGGCCCTGGCGACACGGCGTGAGGAAACACGCAAGCGACGAGCCGCGGAAGCACAGCTTGGAGGTGTTGGTGGTGGAGATGCTGGAGCGATGACGACCAAAAGGTCTGAGCCCCCTCGAGAAATTATCGCACTTGTGTCAGGTGACACGGTGGTGGAGCAGGCCAGCAGGCCGGCTGTAGGGAAGGTAAATGCACCGGCGGAAGTGGCCGCTCCTCGACGTATCGGGTTTGTCTCCTTAGGTGCCAAGCATCGTCGTTTGGTGGCGAGGAAGCAAGCCAGGTATGCACTGTTCTAGCTGGTTTTCCTACCATAGTGATGTGAATTTTTAGTGACATTTTATTATTACAGCGATGCTCCTGTCCTTGACCCGAAGGTCATGTCATCGGAAGATGCGCCGTGGCAGTGGTGGTGACGGCGAAGGTGGAAGCAGTGCAGCAGGAGATGCCGAGTGGCATTGAGGCCACGAGTGATGTTGCGGCCCAGCGAGCTGCAAAGCCAAGTCCTAAGGTCAGACACGATGCTCCTGCTGTAGAGGTAAGACCGCAGCGGAGGAGGTAGCGGCGCAGGTTGTTGCCAATGTGGGTACTTCGACTGCGGAGGTGGAGTTGCCGGCTCCGTCGTCATCGGTGGAGGTACGGCCGAACTTGGCCACGGCAGTTTGAGAGAACGTCGCGCGGCTATTGAGGAGGTGAAGACGATCCTGACCGGCGTTGCTGATGTAAGTATGCGTTTGTTGACGACCATGATCAAAACAATGGCGCGGAGCCTAATTGATTTTCCGTGTCGATGTGCAGCATCTGCATGCTCAGATTAATGAAGGGATAGCTACAGCCGCTGCAGTAGAGCGAGCCGAGCTGGAGGGAACGCGTCTGCGGGAGGAAATGGCCAAGCTCCGCAAGGAGTTGGCGGTGGCGACTCGAGATCGCAAAGGTGTCCGGAAGCCTGTTGCAGGTAGAGATATACTCCTGTGTTAACTTAAACTCATATCTTGTTGGCCGATCATGTTGATTGCAGATGCACAGAGAGACAGGCAGTTCGCTGTTCGCGACTGAGAGGAATGCGAGAAGGCGAACACCAATTTGCAGCAGTAGTTGGAGGCTATCACAACCCGTGAGTATCATACCGACAAATTGCGTGACGCCATTACTCCTGCCCTGGAGTATGTCGAGCCAATAGCTGCAGAGGGAGAGGATGTCGTGATGGACTCGAGGTTGTTTGTTGACTGAGTGCGGGCTCTCTCTGACGTGATGCGCGTAGTCGAAAGGAGCTCGTCTCGGGAGTGCACGCTGCTTGTTCTGTCATCGGTCCGGTTGCACTTTCCTCGTCTGTATATCGAGCGCATTCGGCTTGGGGTTCCTCAGGGGTGTGACGACAATACTGTCCAAGCAGCTGAGGCGGAGATGGCTCCCATCGCCGACGATATTGTTGCCGATATGGACCTAGGCGATGAGGAGTAGAAAACGTGGTTAAAACAATGAACTATTGTTATTTTGTTAATGAAAGTCCCACCGTGGGTGGATGATACACTGTCAGGGGAGCAGCCCCCTGTTGGGTTGTAAATATGATAGCATGTTTTAATGTTTAGGCATTTTAGCCGTGTTTGTTTCATTACAATGTGCCTTGAGGAGAATTATATGTGGGGCAACGCTCTCGGCAGCTTTGTAGCTCAGGAGCTGTTTGTGCACCTTGCCCTGCTTCACCATTTCTCGCGGAGAGGTCGGCTGCCTGTGATGCTATAGAGCTTGGAGCAGGCCAAGGAACCCTGATAGTAGGCAGGCAGGGCAAGGGGCGTAGCTTGGAAGCGTAGGTCTAGCAGCAGGTGCTCACAATAAATTCGTTTGAGGTACATGAACAGGTCGGTAATGAAATAAAATGTATGTATAGACATAGGTAATGCATTGGCCGGAGCCAAGAAGAGCAGAATGTAATAAGCGACAAACTTTCTGTATTAATAAGGAATGGATGCAAGGTACATAGCTTTGCTTTTATGGATAAAACTTGATCAGGTGCTCTATGTTCCAAAAGTTTGGTATTGGGTCACCGTTTGCCCATTTTAAGCAGTAGCTGACGGGTTGAACGACCTCTTTGACGATGAAGGGTCCTTCCCAAGGTGGGGATAACTTGTGACCGTTTTTGACGTTCTGGATGCGTGGCAGGGCCATATCACCGATGTTGAGGCTTCGCCTCTGACCCGTAGACGAGGTAAAAAGGAGAACAACCCGTAACTCGGCTCTTTTGGGTTCAGAGACTCCAGACGACCTTGGAGAGTTTGACGATCCATCGCCCGTAGCGATCGTTATGGGGATCATACACACGAGCTCGGAGCACGTGCAGGATCATTCCGTTGGCCCTCTCAACTTGACCATTGCACCACGGGTGCGTGACGGAGGAGTAATATGCATTGATGAGGTTGTTGGTATAGAAATCCTAGAAGTCCGACGCGGCGAAATGGGAGCCGAGGTCGGTGATGATGCAATTCGGGGCGCCGAATCGGTGGATGATTTGCTCCAAAAACTGGGCTGCAACCTTTGAGGAGGTGCCAGTACATGCCTTGTATTCAATCCATTTGGTGAACTTGTCTATGGCAACAAGGATGTATTTAAAGCCGCTTGGTGCGGGGCATTGAGGCTCCATATGGCCAAAGGCCATGAACGTGGGATGGTACGCAGCACCTGTGTAGGGAGGTGATGCTGTTTTGAGAAAAAAAAATTGCAGCCCTGATAGTGCTGCACGATCTCCTTTGTGTTAGCCATGGCTGTGCCAAATCAGAAACCTTTGCCGAAAGGAACCGGCAGCGGCGTGATTGCCACATGCCCCTTTGTGTATTTCCCTAAGGAGTTCGATTCCTTGGTCGTGCGGTATGCATCGCATCAAGATGTCTTGGGATGCCGATCTCCTATAGAGTTCGTTATCTATCATGACATAATTAGCAGCTTGTCGGGCAAGCTTCTCGTGGCCCTTTTGGTCTGGATATGATTTTTTCTTGACTATGAAGTCAATGATCGGGGCGTGCCAGTCTCCCTCGACGACAAGGACTTGTTGTGATCTTGGTGGCATGACAGTTGTATCCGTGGAGGAGTTATCGTTGTCAAGGAGTTTGATGGACGGTTTGTGTAAGTCTTGGACGAACATGGCAGCCGGGACTAGGGCGCGTTTGGATCCGAGCTTGGATACGACATCGGTGCCCACATTTTGTTCGCCGGGAACAAAGTGAACTTCTAGCCCATAAAACTGGGCTTTGAGCTCGTGGACCTCGGCGCAGTTGGCATCCATCATTTCCTTCCTGATGTCCCATTCTTTGTTTACTTGCTTGACGATGACACTGGAGTCGTCATAGCACAACAGTCTTTTGATGTCCATGGATATTGGGATGTGCAATGCATGGATCAAAGCTTCATACTCAGCGCCGTTGTTGCTTGCCTTGTAATGAATCTGCAGGACATACTTAAGTTGATCACCTCGTGGGGAGATGAGGAGTACGCCGGCTCCTGCGCCTTCGAGGTTGACGGCACCGTCGAAGTACATAACTCAGTGTTCAGGTTGCTCGGTTGGGATGGGACCTGGATCTCCGTCCACTCAGCAAGGAAATCGGCTAAGACTTGAGACTTGATAGCATGGCGTCATGTATGTTTTGAGGTTGACTAGGGCCTCGCTCGCTTCGGGGGCTGTCTTCTTCAATATTTTGAAGAAGGACATGCCTTTTTCACCTAGTTTGATGATGAACCGGCTGAGTGCGGCCATCATGTCGGTTATCTTCATGATGTCACACTTTGTTTCGGGTCCCTTGACTTCGAGGATAGCTGAAATTTTCGTCGGGCTGGCTGCTATTCCTCGATGATTGACTAGGAACCCAAGGGCTTTCCCGATGGCACCCCGAAGACGCATTTCTTGGGATTTAGTTTCCACCTGAACTTGCCCAGATTAATAAAAGTCTCTTCTAGGTCGAAGATGAGTGTGTCCAGGTCAAGTGTTTTGACAACGACGTCATCTATATATGCCTCGGTGTTGCATCCAATTTGGTCCTTGAGACACTTTTGGATCGCAATTTGGTAGGCAGCGCCTGTGTTTTTTAGCCCGAACGTCATGTTTTTATAGCAGTAGCTGCAATAGGGCGTGATGAACACAATTTTGTCCTCGTCCTTGGGTTTCAGAGAGATCTGATGGTACATGGAATAACAGTCAAGGAAAGATAATAGCTGGCAGCCAGCTGCAGAATCGATGACTTGGTCGATCCATGGTGGAGGAAAGGGACCCTTAGGGCAGTGCTTGTTGAGATCCGTGTAGTCGATACACATTCTCCATTCATCGGTTTTTTCTTTACAAGAACCGGATTGGAAAGCCAACTGGGGTGTTTACATTCACGGATGAATGTGGCAGCTAGGAGTTTATTTAACTCTACCGTTATGATCTCCTTGCAGTCTTGAGAAAAACGCCTGAGCTTCTGCTTGATGGGTCGGGCCATATTGTCCATGTTCAAGGAGTCTCAGCAACCTTGCTCGGGACACCCGACATGTCGGCTGGCTTCCATGCGAAGATGTTACAGTTGTCCCGGAGGAAGGAGGTGAGTGCATCTTCCTATTTGGGGTCGAGGTCAGCCCCAATGACAGTGGTCTTGGTCAGGTCGTCGAAGCCGAGCGAGATCTCCTTGGTCTTGGCAGATGGCTCGAGTGCGGTCTTGATCGGCTTCTGCTCAAGGATGGTGATGACCTCGGGGGTTGGTCTTTTTGGAGCCCTCCAGGAGAAGGACCTTGTCATGGTACTGCTCGTAACGGGTGGCCAGCTGGACTGAGTCGTTGTCATAGGTGAAGGCAGCCTGGATACCGCCACGAATGGAGAGCACGCCATTGGGTGCTGGCATCCTCAACAACAGGTAGGTGTGGTTTGGGATGGCCATGAATTTGGCCAACATGGGTTGGCCCAAGATGGTGTGGTAGCTAGACTCGAAGTCGGCAACCTCGAAGGTGAGATACTCGGTTCGGTAGTTGTCAGGCTTACCAAAAGTTACATGAAAGGTTACCCACCCATTGGGGTAAGAGCATCTCCAGCACCCCAACTTTCTAGGGCTTTGATTTTGTGCTCAACTCCAGCAATAGCCCCTACTTGGAGCCCCTTCTTTTAATTATGACAAGAAGGACCCACATATCAGTGTTTATTTTTTGTTTTTTAATGACAAGTGGGGCCCATCCTTTCTCTCTCCTCCCCTCCTTTCTTCCTCCTCGGCTCCTCTTTCTCTACCTGTGTTCCGTATGTCTCTTCTCTCTCTCCAATCTACAGCAATCCCTCTCAGGTCACGGAGGATCTTGTTGTGCTTGTCCACCTTGTCCCTGCCCTTTGCTTCGAATCAGCCGTGGCCACCGCTCGATCTGAAGGTGGACAGCTCCGTGGCCAACGCTCGTCGCTTGATCTGTTGCTGGCGGACAGCCCCATGACCAGCACTCCATCTACAAGCAAGCAGCTCCAATGCCGGCGTTTGATCTGCCACCGGAGGACAACTCGCAGCCCGTGCTCGATCGATCTGCTGGCGAACAGCTGCTCAGCCTGGTACGAATCGACATCCAAATCAAACTCAATCTCTTCTCCGTGCGGCCAAATCAAAATCTCTATCCCAAACTTCGTCGGTGCTTCCCAAATCAATCTTGGAGCTTCTCCATAGCAGCGACATAGAGGGACATCGTCTCTAGCACGGGGAAGAAGAGGGAGGCGGACAACGTTTTTCGACGGAGCAACCGAGCGCGCGCGGAGGAACGAACGCAACGGCCAAGTAGGGGCCTGCTAGGAGACCCGTGGGAGATGGGGCTGAGAGGGAAAAAGTAGGTGCCTCACTACTTTAGGGGCCTGAGTAGAGGCCCTGCTGGAGTGCAATTTTTTGCCTTCGGCCTCTACTTTTTGAGTAGGGGCCTGAGTAGGGACCTTGCTGGAGTTGCTCTAAGAGGTCTTTTCCGGGACGATGCCATAGAATGGATCTTGGCAAGGGGTGAGCTCGTTGGTATTGAGACCCATGCTTCGGAGAGAATAGGTAAAGACAATATTGAGGCTAGAGCCGCCATCGACGAGGACCTTTGTGAGGCAAACCTTGTTGACTAGGGAACCACCACCAACGGGTCAGACCTGGTGTCGGGTAGGTGGACCCAGTGATCTTCACGGGTGAAGGAGATTGGAGTCTCGGACTAGCACAGGTATTCAACAGGTTTAGTAAAAACAGAATTAACTTCACGAGTAAATACCTTTTGGTGGCGCTTAGTTCAGAAGTCTTTTGGCCCACCGATAATGAGGTTAACCTTCCTGTTGGCAGCTTGGAAGTCGTCATGGTCACGCGGTGGTGGGGCGGGTAAGCCGTGCTCGTCGTCGTCATCGCGCCATTGACGGTCGTTTTCGCCATGACCATGATGGTCTCTATTGCCGTTGTTATTGTTGTCGCTGTGGTCATTGTCGTGGAGGTCGCCAGGTCAGCGGTTGTTGTCGTGGTGTCGGTAGTTGTCGCGGCGGCGATAGTCGTTAGCGGGTCGCCTATAGTTGCCTCGCCCGGCGTCATTGCGACGTACATCTTCCCGAGGACGTTTTGGTGCAACAGGTGCACCAAACAAAGCGAGTTCCTGGCATTCTCCGTTGGTGTGTTTGGTGTCTTTGTGCTTCCTGAGTCACCCGCCGTCACCACGGTTTTGCCCGAAGTCATGGCGAGGAGGATTGTTGTGGTTCCGGTTATCCGGGAATTGGACGCTCTTTGCCTCTTCAGTGGAGGCATGGAGGTTGATGGCTGATATAAACTTATGAGTTGTCTCTAGCCGAGCGCTGGATATCTCACGCCAAAGGCATCGGTCGAGGATCCTGGCGAGGTAGTTGTCGATGCGTTGCGTTCCTCAACTCCAGCTAACTGGTTGCGGTTGTCGAAGAATCGGTTTGTGTACTTTCAGAGGGTTTCGCCGGTCTTCTGGCAGACATGGGCTAGATCCCATCTGTTTCCAGGTCGGACATATGTTGCCTGGAAATTCAGAGTGAAAGCTTTGCACAACTGGGCCTAGATGTCGATTGCATCAGCTGGGAGCCCTTCGAGCCATAGGAGGCCGGCCATACCCATCATGGCGGGGAAGCAGGCGGCCATCTGGTCGCTAGAGCTGTGTGCTGCATGGAGAGCAGTGGAGTATGTCTTGAGCCAGAACTTCGGGTCGGATCATCCATCATACTTCTTAACCATCGATTGTTCGAAGTTCTGAGGCCATTCGACGGCACGAAGCTGGGTGGTGAAGCAAGCAAAGGCATCGAGTTTTGCATCTTGGAAGTCATTGTCAGGGGCATCGACAATAGACGGGCGGCCTCGATGCGCAACGTTTGTGTTGGTCCTGGTCAGACACTCGGGAGATCCGTCGTTCGATGGGCGATTTGGGTTGCCGTAGCATCGGTTGTAGTCCTCAAGTCGGTGGAGTTCAGCTTCCTGAGCGACATGTTGCTCCTCCGAGGTCGGGTATCCCTCGAGTGTGTCAGTGTCAGGACTCAGACCTCGGCGCCCGGGAGCACTGTATTCTCTGTTGTATAGGGCTCGATAGTTAAGCTCCTATTCATCACGCTCGTGATGGTAGTTGTTAATGCATGGTCGGAGGCCATTGCTATGCAGGCAATCAAGGAGATCGTGAGTTGAGGACGCGGTAGGAAGAGATCTTCTCCGCCTTCAGTCGTCAGAATCTGCTTCATCTCGCCAACGTAGCGCTTGGCTATTGGTACGCATGGCTGTCTTAGTGCGGGTTCGGCTTCGGGTTTGTAGCTGGCACTAGATGGCGCGGAGCCATGTCTGGGTGCGGCGAATGTTCTCGGATATTGGGACGCCTTCGAGGTCGGGGAATACGACACCAATGTTAGACATGGGAGAGTTAAAGATGTTGAACCCATCAACTTTGCTCTAGGTCACCATTAAGCTCGCAGGGATCAACGGTGTTATGGCAACATCGGCGACCGGCACCGTCAGCGCTTTGGTTCCCGTTGTATCCGACGGCGGCAGCAGCGTTGGCTTGTTCTTTCTCAGCCCTTCGTCTATCGTGATCCTGGTTACGCTCGCCGCGTAGGGCACCGATGGTAGCTGTCTGACCGTCAGGCGTCGGTTCACGAAAGGAGATGACAAACACCTGGTGGTGAGGAGGAGGACTCATGGAGTCAACCATCCGATGGGGTCAGAGGGTTTTTCTTGGCATCTGCCACTCACCACAGTCAGACTAGGGATCTCAGATCAGATCTGAAGAGGCTTCAAGATTTGTTGTAAGATCGTCGGAGGAGAGGTTGGCTTGCTTGGAGGCGGAGCTGATTCAACGATCTTGATGGTGGATGTAAGATCGTCGGCAATCTTATCGAGGTCGGCGATTAGGTCGTTCGACGTGACAGGAAAGCATCGAGCCGAGGTAGCAGAACCAATGACCTGAGTAGCAGATGCATTAGTGGTACCAATTGGATCTGTACCTGAAGTTTCTGATGTCGGGGTTGGGTCGGCGGCGTTCGCGCTAGGGACGTTGCAGGGGTAACCCAGGAAGCATATGTCAATGGGACTATCGAGGTAGCTCTTCATGCTGGCAGGGAAGATTACGTCAGGTCGGAATGCCATCGGACTCGCAAAGGATCCCATGAGCCCCCCTACCTGCCGCGTCAACTATCAAAGTTTTGCTCCGGCAATCCGCAAGGGGTTAGCCAAGCAGTAGATTTTAGGCGGGGAGCGTGAAACCAAGAGCAGGTTTAGATATGTTCGGGCCGCCGGAGTGTAATACCCTATGTCCTGTGTCGGTGGTGTTGTTTGTATTGCAATGGATGGGGTTAGAAGCACGGGTGCTGTAGGCTATGAAGCTATGGGTTCGGATCTAAGGTGGGGTCATCCTAGGCCATCTTATATAGCCCGACGTCCAAGAGTTTATAAGTCGGTTTGATCTAATCCTAGTTGGGTACGATGTAGCCAATCTCCGGGATCTTCGGGATATCTTGATGTCGGTTGAACAGAATCCTGAGTTATCACCCGTCTCTTTCTTGGCCGGCATGGCATGAAGCGATCCATACGCCCGGATCTTTGTCAGAAGTGGGGCTCGGTCCATGGACCCTTGTCCTACTTGTCAAAGATGGGCCCAAGGCCAACTTGTCAGAGCGGGTTATATTGGGCCCTAGGGTACCCATATTCGTCAGCTGGTAGCTCCAGTCTGTAGTATCAGCTGGTAGCTCCAGTCTGTAGTAAATGGGCCCAAGGGGAATCTAGCTATTGCCCTCGAGTCCTGATGACAGTATTTAGTACTTGCTCGTGGCTTCAGCCGGTACAAAATGGTCACATGAGCATCGCCTTATATACCCGATACTAAATGATTGCGTTAGTACTGGTATACAACAACCGATACTAGATGAACGTGGACGAATGACTGATTTTCTACCTTGTCTAAAAGGCATAAACCTCAATTTTTTCTTGTCTAGGATCAACTGGAAATATTATGCAGCAGTTGTTCCGGTTTTGAAATATGGGAAATCGAACTCGCTTATTAATTCTCCCCTTTCAAATGGGTACTGCAGTAACTTACTGTACTTGTGTCATTGTGTGCGAGTGGGAGAGATTAAGGTGGAAGGTCATATTGTTTATGTTGCCACCATCCCATCCAAGGTTGCTGATGTGTATGTGCCAGACACTGGACATGAGGGGAGGAGATGAAAGTATGAACGGCAGCGGCACGGCCAGAGCTATCCCACTAGAAGCAGTCTCTCACGTCATCTATCATATCCCGTAACATGACCATGTGAAGCCAACGAAGCGGTGAGCCGGTGATGGTGTCCTCATCTCCTTAGCGTGGCTAGCTAGCCTCCAACACATGGCTCCCTATGTGTCAGCCTGCATGCACACCTTACCTTTGACATATACCCTGTCCTAGGACAACCATGAGCCCATCAGCATCACTTTCAAGCCTGTTTGCTCCATCCTTCTCTCACCCAAAAGTTGGGGCCAGATCCATGGCGATGGCTCCCGTCGTCTTACTAGTCCACGCGTTGCTCTGGACAAGCGCAGCCGCGGCAGTAGCCATGGAAAACACAACAGGTGATGGCACCACCGCATCCCCGGTCGGATGCAACGGTGCCGAGTGCGATCCGCCGGGGAAGCCGCTGCCGATCTACGGCTACCCGCCGCCGTCGTTGCAGCCGCCCGCACTGCCAACACAGCCTTCGGCCGCTGGGTCACAGACGCCGCCGTGTCCACCTACCACCGTCGTCTGCTGCGGCGGCGGCGCAGGCGGGCAGAATATGCCAAATCAACCAAGCTACTATGGGCCTCCTACCGGCGGATATGTGCCCTACTACAACGCCTCTGCCTCGCCTCATGGGCTGCTTGCTCCTAGTACTCTTGTTGGCTACTGTGGGATGGTTGCTTGCATCTTCCTAGCGTGGCTTGTGGTGTAGTCTGTGGTAGTTGTGACGATGTATATGATGGGTTGATAGTTTGATCAAATATAGTATAAATTTAAGGGGATATGTATACTTGAAGTAAATCAATATGTATAGGCTATGGAGAAGTGTACCTAATAACCGGAGAGATCGTGGGATCTCCATTCTCCTCTGATGTCTGGTAACCAAGCTGCAAATTACGTGTGTATGTGCTTAGAATCGAGTAGCATTGCATGTTTGAATCCCCAAATATTATGAAGAAACCATTGTTAATTGGTAAAGACTTCTTACCAACCAGACGTATTTTAGGGAAAAAATTGGATGGGCGGTGTCCCCAAAATCCATATATGTGGGTTGTGGACGGAAACCAGGTTTTTTATTTGGTAAAGACTTCTTACGAAGCAGCCGTATTTTAGGGGAAAAAGTTGACGTGGACGGTGTTCACCTCACCGTGCAGACCTACCTTGGATTCTCGCCGTGTTCACCTCCGCGTAGGGCTCCCCGGCAATGGCTCGGCTCGTCTGTTGGCTCCCACCAAACGACCAACGTGCAGGCTCCTCGGCAATGGCTCGGCTCGTCTGTTGGTTGATATGAGACATCGTAGTTGATAAGAGAGAACCAGATTGATATGCAGCATAATTGGATCTCAGGCAAAAATGGAAACAATCTAGATCAATGGATCAGGAAAAGATGTGGTGCACGTTCAGCGGTCAAGGCACGACGTCACACAACAGAGGCGGCGACGGTGGCAAACAAGAAGACGATGAGGGACACAGCAGAGGCGGCTGCAGCAGCGGACGATGTATCATGTATGCATGGGAGCCAGGGTTAGTTCGGAGCTGAGGCCTGAGAGAGCCGATTAGGCCAGGGGCGGATGTAGCCTATATCACCGGGGTCAGCTAACCCCGATGGAATTGAAATATTCCTTAACAAAATTATTGTTCATCACTAATCTAAGTAGACTTGATTCCATTGTTTAGGTGGAGTTGACCCCGGTAGCGCTTTAGCCTGGATTCGCCCCTGTATTTGGCGGGTGCATCGCCCAAGTCCAAGCAGGGGGCGGATTCGGGCTGCAACTTATGTGTCTCCTAACCTATGTCTTCATCTATGTCTCCGAGGCAATTAACATCAAATAAATAATCCAAATTAAATTCTGATCACACCATTGTGTTTGTTATAATAAGATCTTCAAAACCAAACCACACTTGACCATGTTTGGACTATATTTTCTTTTTGGAATATTTTAAAGGTTAAAACAAATTATTTTATTACAAAAATGTTGTAAAAAGTATATATAATCCAAACATGGTCAAGTATGGTTTTGTTTTCAAGATCTTATTATAACAAACACAATAATGTAATCAGAATTTAATTTAAAACATTTATTTGACGTTAATTAACTTGGAGATACGGATGGAGACACATGTTAAGCCCCAGCCTCGGATTCGTGGAGTTACCACGTCACAGCAGTCCTCATGGTGACGACTTTGGGACCCTACCCACCTTATATTTTCCTTATTTTAGTCGGTTGGATGGCCCGGCGCCTCAACCTCTTCAGGCGCAACCCCCTACCTCGTGCACCACTAAACCATCCGGGCCCACCCAAGGCCTCGTCATTCCCACACACTATTCAAACATTGGGGTGCATGCCACTTCATTTCCGCTGCAACAAACTTCGATCGATGACTTGCCAACTGGGGTCAGTGTCAATCCGTCGGCATGGGAGAGGCTGGTCGGCCTTGATTTATGCCCATTTTGATTGAAATTTTTAATGAGTGTCCTTATACTCGCAAATCATGCAAAACTTGTGGAACTTGTTAGATATAAGCATAATATATGTGGAACATGGTGTAAAGCTCCATTTTGTTCATGAGAAGTTGTCAGATGAGGCGTAATTCAAAGGCCATCAACAGCAACTAACTAAATTTTCTTGAAGTTAGTTTTGACGTACAAACCAGATCTAACAACTTAATTGGTAGATAGAAAGTTTGGTTGTTTATATTAAAGTTTTGTTTCTTATGTGTTGGAGTCCCACAATTTGTTTTAGAACCTGAGTCTAAGGATATTTGTAATTATTGACTCAGCATGCTGATAGATTATGGCCGGACATTATCCATTATACAAAAAACATGTAATACCATGGTTTCAAATTACAGGCTGCTATTGTTTTGTTCCAAGTCAAAACTGTCCAACTTAAGCCAAATTTGTTAGAAACCAACATCCACAATATCAAAGAAAAACATTAAAAGTATATTTTGTAAAGTATCTAGTTTAACTTAACATGGACAAACCACGTCAGCGCAGGGGCTAAAACGAGCCCGTTGGGAAAGTTTAGGGACGAAAATGGCCGTTTTTGAAGTTCAGGGACGAAAATGAGCCTTCAATAATAGTTCAGGGACTAATTTGGCTATTTTTCTTTTCTAAACGTATTCGAATTCGAAAAGTGATTTATAAGAAGGTAAATTGACTTTTACAATTTTGAAATGAAAGCAATAATACTAATTTCTAACCATTCATAGGTTGAAACGGTTTCTTGGAAATATAAATTCCTTTACAAATTACGGTATCCGCTTGCGTAAAGGGCAGGTAACTTGTCAGTTAAAATTGCCAAAATATTTGTAAAAGCATAGTAAAAATTTCCAAAATATTTAACATATGGCGAAGATAAAACAATTCAAAATGGAGGTGACTCTTTATATCTTTTCTAATTTTCAGAAATAGAAGTTTTTGGTGAAAAAAGTAGTCAACTCTCAACTGCCTCTCTAATTGGATTTCTAAATATGCATTTCTCACGGGTCAAAGATGAAGAACGAGGACAACTCTCAAGACCGCGCACAAGATATAAAAAATTTCTTGGATAGTACAAAGATACATGAAATAATTTTGACTCAGATGACGCTTCAAGTGATGATTATGATTCAGATATATTTTAGAAAGACTCATGAGATGTTTATTTTTAATTCCGCATGAAATTGATAATTTTGTTTTGGGAAATGTGAAATTATTTGCAAAATGCAGTTACTGACTGGCGGAAATGCTGGGCGGGTTGGGTGTGCCGGCCCGTGATCTCTCTGAGTCACAGCAGTTCGGCCAGTTCCCCCAAATCTCACTCGCTCCCCGTGCAGCCCGCTGCTCCCTTCCTCTTCCTCCGCCACCACCACCAGCAATGGACGACGGAGGGAACCCCACCCCTTCGCCCGCCACCTCCACCGCCGCGGCGGCGGCCGCCGCCGCGCAGCACCAGCAGCTCCAGCGCCAGCTCTTCCTGATGCAGCAGGCGCAGGCGCAGGGGCAGACGCACCCGCAGCAGCTGTCGCAGCAGGCCATGTCCCGCTTTCCCTCCAACATCGACGCCCACCTCCGCCCCCTCGGCCCGCCCCGCTTCCACCAGCTCCAGCAGCAGCAGCAGCCGCCGCAGTCGCAGCAGCAGCAGCAGCCCCAGCCGCCCCACTCGCAGGGCCCGTCCCAGTCGCCGTCGCAGGGGGCGCAGCAGGGGTCGCCGCATCAGCACCAGCAGGCCGCGGCGGCGCAGGCGCAGGCTCAGGCCCAGGCGGCTAGGATCCGGGGCCCCGAGATGGAGATGGCGCTGCAGGACGCCATGCGGGTCTGCAACCCGGACATCAAGACCCCCTTCCAGTCCATCGAGGACGCCGTCAACAGGTGCCCCACCGCCGCATTCGCGCCAAATCTTACTACTTTCCTATTTCGATGCGGTGTCCCTATCTCGATCTGTAGTACCCGAATTTCAATTTGTGCTTCGCTTGATTTGCGGGTTCCTGACCTAGGGGAGATGGTGGAAATTATGGGTTAGGCACATATTTAGAGATCTCTAGGGTTCTAAAGCTGCGATTGAGCTTGAGAGGGTGTGAAAAAAAAAATCGTCTTTGTCTAATGTAGTTCGAAGAATGGTAAATTTGTTTTGCCCTGCCGTGCATATTTGTGAGTGTCTAGTGGATACAAAATTTGAGTGATTATTGATGACATTCCGGAATCTGATTAGTTTTATTGATGCATATCCTTTTTTTGCTCTTGCCCATTGAATTCCTCTAGAAATCACCTCTTCTGTTTTACCTTTGTAGCCTGCATGGTTTTGTAAGTCCAATCTGCATTGTTGCTGCAACCAGGCCTTCCAAATCTGTAATACTAGGTATCATTGTTTTATAATGTATGACTTCTATTCACTAGTATGCTTCAAGTTTTGATTATCTGTTCTGCTGTTGTATGGCATTATAAATCACACGATGGCGCTATATCAGTACTTGCAACCACTAGGATTTCTATTGAACTATACAATAGGAGGGCTATATCAGTACTTGTAGGAAAAGAAAGTTCCTTTTGTGTAACTTTTTAAATTTAGTTATCCTGCATGTTATAGTGATGTCAAATGAATATGTTCTCCTTCACAGCTATAATAAATTTCTTTTGTAGATAAACACAATTTCATTCAAGATTAGGTTTGGGTAGCACATCTCTGTATTACAGAGGACCATTTTGCACCTAAATTTAAAATTATCATAGCAGTTTTATCCAAAGAATATTCTTTTCAAGGCAGGATTTTAGAAGATAGTATAAGTTTGTAATTCTGACCATTACAAGCAGTTAAACTAACTTGAATTCTTACTACTTGAGTTTTATCTATGCATTCTGTATTCAGTGTTGAGATTCTTCATTCGTTTACATTTATCTGTACTTACCTTTAATGCTACAGATGTTTAGCGTCACTTCTACCATTTTACTCTCAGACCATGATAACAGGGTGCACTCACTGTGCTTGTTGTTCCCCTTATTTCCGTTGCTAGTTTGTATTGTTATTGCTGTACTGTTTTTAGCACTTTCCTATGCATAAGTGTCAGCAGAAGTCTGTTGCAATCCCAGAAGTTGTTTGCTTACTGGTTTGATTGTAGATGGGTCCTCCTCTAACTGATCATAGATCATTTTCATTTACCAGGATACTTCGTTAGTCAATGTGGTGCTTTTCTTTTATTACTATTATGTTACAATGCGCAGTTCATAATCTTATTCTCATTTCTCATTTTTGATATAAGGAAAAGTAGTCGTGTGACTGAGAGCTTACTATGTAGAACGTCATATATACTTCTTTCTTATGTGTCTAAATATTAATATTTTGTAGGATCATGAATCCATAGAACATGCTGTTCTCAGTTGGTCAATAAGAAGTGATATGAATCAAAATATGTAGATAATTATGATTATGGTGTTAGTTTAATCAAAATATTGATGTACAAATAGTAGTCTTAATATGGAATGTACTCCAATGAGTTTTTTTAAACATATTATTGAATTACATTTTGTATTCGCACCCATGACATTGTAGGCACGAGTTCTGTTCGACTTCACATGGACCGGAACACAATGCTATCTGTTGGCGTATGCAGCCAAGCACTTCTTATATGCTTTCACGGGCAATAGTAGTCCTTTTTTTTTTCCTCGAATACGCAGGAGAGCTGCGTATCGTTGTATTAAGAAGAGAGAAAAACCGGTCCCTTACAATTTCATCCACCTCACTCCGAACCGAGCTGCGAGGGGTTGTTACAAAGCTTTGGTGTAACTTATAAAACACTCACAAAGGTGAGACCTGACCTAGCTAGTAAGCCAACTAGTTTGGCAATAGTAGTCCTAGTGGTATCTTTTAGTAATTGTTTTTTAAAAAAAAAGTCCAAATTACTCCCCTCAAGTAAAGTCCACATAAACCCCTGAACTTTCTTTTGGGTCTTTTACGCCCTAAACTTTCTGCATACACAAGTGTGTTATTAGGTTTAAATTTGGCGAGAAGATAGTAGACATCATAACCCATATCAGAAAAATATAACACATTTTTTTATCATGATTTGATAGGCTGCGATATTTAATAGTAAATTAAACCTTGGTATACAACATTATATGAAAAATAATGAAAAATTTGTAATATTTTTTTTTAATATACATTACGGTGTCCTGTACAACCATACAAAATTTGAAATTAAAATTCAACTTGTGTATGGAGAAACAAAACATACAAACTATACTAAGGGGTAAATTGAACTAAAAAATAGTTTAAGGTGTTGAACTAAAAAATAGTTTAAGGTGTTATGTGGACTTTGGGTATATTTGTGGGAGTAATTTGGATTTTCTCCCTTTTTGTGTCTTTTAAGCGAAAATTATTCCTCCTATATGCTTCATTTTTGTCGTCTTTTTTAATCTTGTTATGCTTTAGTGATCTTTACAAGGCATATTTTAAACTAGTAACAGCATGCATTTTTCAATAATGATTCACTGTTTAATATTATTTAAATTTGAATTCAGTGTTCGAAAAAAGGGAACTAAAGGTGCACCTTGGCGTGATCATTGATCAATTGCAAATCGTACTCCAAGCATGTCGTTTAGGCCACATGGGTCCTAATTAAATGCCGGGAGAGCTGAGAAACCCATTGATGGTGAATAAAACAAGTGAAGCGATGTGATTTTGGTTGGAATATGGTTCGTTGTTTTTTTTTGGGCCGGGGGGGGGGGGGGATGCTACGTCATGGTGTCCATATCGTTCGGTTTCGCCCACCCGGACTGAGAATGTGTGCAGGCGAAGGGAAGGTGTGTAGCATACAGGTTGGTGGAGATCAGATAAGAACAGGGCAGGGCAGAGGCTAGTTTGCTGTGTTAGGACGAAGACTGCTGCTGGGCGGTGGTGGTAGCTGGTTGGGCATCAATAGGGGGGATGGTGTTTAGGTCGGCTATTGGGCTGTAGGATGATAGTGGGCTTAATGGGCTGTTGAAGCATTCCCTCTTTCTCATCTATATTTGTTCGTATTTATGCAGCTACATCTACTGACATGGTTTGAGCAACATAAACGTCTAAGCTTGTTTGATGTACGCTTAGGCACCCTAGGCATGTAGTAGCGCCTATCGTATTTTGCAAAGTTGTTTGAATTTAATCCTAACATATCTTTGAAATGAAAATTTTAGCTGCTTAGAAGCCCACAAATATTACATTTTGCAATAAATTAATTTAATATGGGAAAAGTTGTGGTGCCTGTATAAGCTGCAAGGAACTATATGAAATGCGATATGTGGTGCCTGGTGGCTTTTTGCTCTTTACATTTTTTAAGCATATGCTGTCTTGCATGTGAGATTTTGAGAGATGCTTCTAACTTTCAATATGACCACACAAGTGTAACTGATATGCCACACACCATAGAATCTTGTGGATTACTGGGCAATTCCTTATCACTCGTGAGACAGGACCTGTAGACAGCACAGCACCATGCCATTTTCTAGAACTCAGTGCTCCCATACTATATTAGTGGTTGAAAACTCCTATTATTTGAAGGAGATGCAGTACTTTTAAATGTTGATTACCACAAGATATAGATAACTCTAATGTATTTGTAGGCATTGTATAAAGTTTAGCAGTTGTTACTTTAAGAACATTGTTGAGAGCAAGATCTGGAGTCATACACATTCTACCTCCTGTATTTCACTGAATACAGTCTTAAGATAAAATTAAATGCGCCCCAATCACCTCATAAATTGCTCTATTCTGAAGGGTAAACTGTGAGTGTAGATGATTCTACCTATTTAAACATATACATGCATTCTGTTGGAACTGGTTATACTACACTGAGAAGTGTTAATATCTCTACCCTTTCTAAATTGTTTGATCTCTTTAAGTCTTTATGCATTAACTTCCATATCTGAATCCCGTTTCTGTCAAATTAGGTTATTGCCTTACCATGTTGTTGCGGACTATGAGGCTGAAGAAGATGACAGAATCCTTGACAGCGATACAACTGGCCAGATTCCTTCTCGCCTGCAGCAATGGGACCACAACATTCTGGTGAAGATTGCTGAGTTCACGACCACTTTTGAGAAACAAGTTTTGGCATACAACATAATGACCAAGAAAAGGGCCATTGGCGAGTTTAGGTCGGAGGAACGCCTCATGCTGGAGCAAGCCTTGTTACAGGAGGAAAAACAGGCTATGTTGGGACTGAGGGCGGAGATGGAGTCAAGGGAGAGAGCCGGTCGTGAGGCTGCCGAAGCTAAGATGCGCATGGCAATGGAGCAGGCTCGGGCTGAGGCCCAAGCACACTCTGAGATGATCAATCATGGCCCTATTCGGGCCAGTGCTGTGGCTTCACAAGGGGAGGATGGACCTAGTCATGGCATGGAACAAGAACAGGGTGAAGATGGGTGGGGAAATGCTCAGAGGGATGATGAAGATCCATCTGAAGATTTCCTCAATGATGAGAACGAACCCGAGAATGGGAACTCAGATGGGCAAGAGGACTGGCGCAGATCTGGGGAGCTTGATCTGAACTCTAGGTAAGACCGTAAGGCAGGTTAAGTGAACTAAATCAAAATTCTAGGTAGGTTTATTACGATTCTGCATCTGATGGTATTTTATCAATAGTTCTCTTGTTGCTTGTGTGGAAGATAATGTAACCTATTTATGTGGCTTTAAAAACATGCCATTTCGAACAAATTAGCTGCACTGGTATTTGACAATATCTCAACAGGTGCCATTTTAGAATCGAAATAAGTCTATTTAACACACAAGTAGTTTGCTATTTGTAAATTGTCTGCTCACTAGCCAATAGTTTTCAGTAGCAGAGCACCTTTTACAAGAAATCAGTAGCCAAGATCAATGAAGCGCACCTACCAGTTTCAGTTTATATGAAAATCCAGCTTAATGATTTACAGTTTCTATCCCTGTCATAATGTACAATTTTATCGCAGCCAACAGCAAAATCAGGGCATGGCCAAAAACCAACAGTACAGATGTTTTGGATGGCAGCCAACAAATGCCTACATGCGTCATGCGTGAGAATGACTTTCGGGCCATATATCCACTGAGTTTCTATCTATACCTAAATACCTAATACGAGTATTAACTTATAGGTGTAACTGTAAGAAATGAAGCTTGCTTGGATCCATCGACTAAACTTTAACTTCATACTTAACATATTAAGTGATGCAAATGGGAGGGCCAAACCTTATTAAAGATTAATCCATCTGCCCAAAAAAGAATGACGTTTTTGACTTGCAGCCATAACGTTTACCATTTATCGTATTAAAATATTTTGGATAAAAAATATGTCACGATGAAAGTACATTTAGTGATAAAATAAGTCACAAATAAATAAATAATATTTACCCAATTTTTTTAATAAAATGAATGATCAAAACATGATGTTTGAAAGTAAAAAAAAAAACATTATTTTTTTAGGGCAAGGGGAGTATATGTCCAAACGAGAGGACCGTGTGGTAGGTGCAGACAGATTACAGACAAACTAGTTAGGTTGACTTGCCTTAGATGCGTGTCTATATGGAACAATGGGAAAGAAAGGTATATTTGAGCTACAACAGATAACATAGTTTACAAAGGTAAGTTATCATTTTCATAGATAGAAAAATAAACTTATTTTATACTATACAATATAATTGTAATACTAGAAAAATCATCATCAATGTTTTTTTAATGGTGGAGAGACATTGGGCCGGCTGAAAACGAAAAATAAGGATGAAAGGAGAGGAAAGGAGTCCCTACATGGGCCGGCGTCTATACGTAGGATGACGGTGAATATAAGCAAATCTTTCTGCAGCATGCCTTCGAATTCAAGATCCTCTTGTTTGCGTTAGAGAAACCTAGCTCGCTCTATCGCACAATGTCGATACGCTCCTCCTCTGCGCCGCCGCCACCGGCGAGTGGGTGGGCGGTGCTTCCACGCGACGTGCTGTGGTCCATCTTCACCGCGCTGGGTGAACGCGAGGTCCTCTCCGGCGCCGGGCTCGTCTGCGCCGCGTGGCGGGACTTCGCCCGCCGCGAGCCCGCCATCTGGCGCCGGATCGATCTGACCACGCCGGAAGACGACGTTGTGGAGGAGGATGGCAGCGACGACGACGAAACTAACATCATCATCTGCAAGATGGAGGAAGTACCCAGCAGCAAGGGCTCGTCGAGATGGAAAGCGATGACGCTTACCGCCATCGACCGCAGCGCAGGCCAGTGCGAGGCTTTCTGGGGTCGCGCCGACGATGAGGTCTTGCTCCACCTCGCCGACAGGTTCTTTTCTCTTCTATATGAATCTTTTCTCTTCTATATGTATATTGTGCTATGGCACAATTTAAAGTTACTCCACTGAGTAAAGAACAAATCCTACTAGAGTTATTAAGTTTTTTAGTCCAAAGAAACGTGTCCAATCTCAATATTTAGATACTAGTTTTGAACCTTTGTTTTGGTCTTAGATCATAGTATCTTACACTTCATCTCTATGAGCGAAACTTCCTTACACATCAGCCCAAAAATATTCATCTAGAGGTAGAACTGTATCTGACACCATCATGCCGTTGTCATTTATTTCTACCAAAGACTAATGGTGCCTAGACTAATGTGTGGTTTTCTGCTAGTGCATTCTGGTGCTAAATATTACATTATAAGCGCAGGTGCGGGGTGCCTAATCAGATTCATGTACCTCCATTGGTAACAAGGACCTCATGATTTCATATATTGTCTTCTCTTTTTCACTTCATTTTGACAGCATTAAAATAGTGATCTGCCTGCCACATATATAAGAGCAATGCTTCTTGCAATGAGTGTTAATTTATCATTCAAATTTTCTTTCATTACAATTTTCCTTGTATGGTTATTATACATGTGCTCAATCAGATGGAAAATAGTGTAATACATTATTTTTATCATGATTCATGAGGTTTGTCTAACCAATGCAAGTGATAACTCTCGCAGGGCGTCATCTACGAAAAGCCTTCGTGTCACATCATATTCTTATGATGTATCCTCTAAATGTTCGCACAGGTCATCGAGAAATTCCCTCTGCTCGAGGAGCTTGAGCTATTGCTCAAACCTCAACAACCATCCACCAACTCTTGGGCAGAGCTGTTCCAATCTACTTGTGAAGCTTGCATCCATCTACACCATTTCAAGGTGCGCTGTGCACGCTCTGAACGCCACCATCTTGACGAAGAAAGGAGCTCAACAATTTTCTCAATTCCAATCATGCATGGCCTACGCTCCGTCGAGCTTTGTGGTGGCAGCTTCACGAAGAATGTGGTGATGAAGATTGTCGACAAGTGCCCTAGCCTCGAGTCTCTCAAGATTACCAACCTCCCGATAAACAGATGGGATGACCAGATGAGGTACAAGTGCTATAAGATAAAGGATGTTAGGCTTCCATCCAAGTGCTATGCCTATGATAGTGATGATGATATGGACGACATGTCTTGACAAATGAGTTTCATTTGTCACTTGAAAAATGAGCACGTTGTTGCAGTGAAGGCTTACATAGTAGATTACAATGCCAGGAATAAGGCTCTGTTTGGATAAATTGAGGTCTTGTTTCGATGGCACGCTTCGAAAAAAGTTTTTCGCTTCACTTCTAAAAAAATAATAACAAAGATGATCAAAAGTGATTTACCGAGGTGGTTTTTGCAACCGCTTCGAAATGAAGGTCACGTTAAGTGAGTGCTTTACAAAGATAAAAAAAATAATAACAAAGATGATCAAAAGTGATTTATCGAGACGGTTTTTGCAACCATCTCGAAATGAAGGTTACGGTAATTGAGTGCTTTAGAGCATCTCCAGTGGAGGCTCCTAAATGACCCCCTACTCTAAATTATAGGAGCCATGCCAAAAAAACACTCTCCAATGGGGCTCCTATTCCCCCTCCTATTTTGCAAGCCCTCCTAAATCTCCCCTCCAAGCCCCCAGGTTTGGGAGCCTCCCATCCCCCCTCCCAACCGTGGGTCCCACCACTTTTCTTTTAATTTTTCTTTTTTTTCCCGTTTTCTTCTTCTCTCGCGCGAGTCGCCCAGCTCCAGCCCGACACCGCCGCCGCCGCCACACCGCGGCCGCCTCCACACCGGCTACCCCCGTCGCCGCCGCCGCCTCCACACCGCCGCTGCCGCCACACCGCTGCCAGATGGAGCACACAACGGGGGAGTTGACGCCCCACATCTACGGATCGATGGCCGATGGGAGGGCTCCCTCGGTTGACGGCCCGAGGCCTCCCCGACCGACAGCGGCTCCCTCGGCAAAGCCACGGAGGCGCCCATTCATCACACTGCCTCCCCGAACGACCGCGCCTCCTGCTCCTCGGGCGACCGTGCCTCCTGCTCACCGGGCGACCACACCTACTGCTCCTCGGGCGACCGCGCCTCCTGCTCACCGGGCGACCGCGCCTCCTGCTCCCGGTGGCGGCCTACCGAGACCTCGTGGCGGTGGCCTACCTCGGCGCCAAGAAACGCTGGCGCGCCCTGCTCCTGGTGATATCCTTCTTGCTTGCCAAGATTGGTGTGCTCACGGCGTCGGCGGCGTCCTGCCTCGGCACCAAGAAACGCCGCCATGTCCTCCTGCTGATGGCATGCCTTCTTGCCAAGAACAACCATCGTACGAGGCTTCATTCAACACCACCCCCGTCTGGGGTGCCAGGGACGACCTCAGCCCCACTCCGACGCCGGTATTTGACTGGACGACAGACTACTCCTATGTAAGCTCATTTCCAAGATATCTGCGGCTATTCATACACAAAGTATACTCAAGTATATTTGCGACTATTCAGAACTTCAATTAGGTTGTTGTTTGTTTCAGAGATTCGATATATATGTAGCTGCAAAACCTACTAAAACAAGCTTGTCTGTACTATGTAGTTGTTTATGGTTTACTCTTCTACTTCTGTCTTGACACTTGGTTGAACAAAATACACTAATTCCTTAGAGGTCGCTAAAATAATTAACGTGTAAGCAAGCTTGGCATTTATATGTTGAGTGGATCTGTGTAAGCATTGCATCCTAACTGAAAACGAGAACCCTGGCAAAGTGTAAATAACTGTTCCTTTGACGCTGTAAATGGTAAGAACAAGATGAATCTTGACACTGCAAAAAAAAAAAATAGTGTATCAACTGTCTCAGAAAACATAATAAGGCAGTCATCTTGTATGGAGAGTTCTGAATTTGAATCTTTGCACACCCAGTACTGCTTTGTTTGTTGCTTGACTGACTGTTAGGCTCTTTTGAAAGCATCCAGTAGTGCTTGTTGTGTTTAATTTATCCCATGTGTTTCTCTCATGTTTTGTAGGATCCGAGAGCTTCTAGTTCGCAATATTTCACGGACCTCATGACACAGAATGCAGAAGCTGATCTGGAATTGCTGATGCAGCCAGAGCCCGCTCCAAGTAGTGTTGTGAAAGGACCATCGAAGCGAGGATCCAACTACAGCCATGATGAAGACATCCAACTTTGCATTTCTTGGATGAACATCAGTAGTGACCCAATCATAGGAAATGAGCAGCCTGGAAAAACTTATTGGGAGAGGATCGCTCAAGATTTCCACAAGAACAAGGAAGGCAAATTTGAGTCAGAAAGGACAGCCAGTTCCCTGGAGCATCGATGCGGGGCCATAATCAAGGATTGTATGGAGTTTTAAGGGTTCTATGAAGAAGTGGAGCGTCACCATCCAAGCGGCATCCCCTACCAAGAACATGTACTGATCAACCTTCGATGTACATTATTGTTTTCATTGCTATAAATGTGACACTTGATATTTGTTACAGATGTTGGAAGCCCAAGCACGATATGCTAGGAAACCAAAGGGCAAGGGCAAGGCATTTCCATTCGTGCATTGTTGGCTTCAAATAAGACATTCTGAGAAGTTTGCGTCAAGAGAGCAAGCCACTTCCAGGCACAAAGTAATTCAAGTCATGGACAGGATGAAGACCAACAAGAGTCTGGCCAAGGCCAAGATAGCTCCGCCCCTAATGCCAAGAAAGCCCGACCTCCGCGTAGGAAGAAATCCAAGGAGAATATGAAAAGAGACGAAGGTGATGACGAGTACAAGGTTATGATGAAGAACCTGATGGTGATGAAGACCGAGGAGCATAAGTTCATGCAAGTTCAGTTTCATCATTCTGTAAATTGAGGTGGCGTGAATGCACTTCATTCTGTAACTTGTCTACAAGGTTTCTGCTTCTGCATACTGTCTATTTTAGATATTTGTTTTTTCTGATGAAGCCAAATTGTCGTGTGTGTACCTGTGCATGAAGTATGGTCATTGGCACAGCTCAGTACCATCTAATTTTGCAAACCTCTGGATATGATGGGTTTATTCCTTCATTTTCAGTCTACAGATAAGTGCCATCAGTACTTCATTTTGGGAGGAATGCAGGCATGCTAGCCTGGTTCAGAATGCTAGCCTGGATATGCAAATGGGCACTTGTCTGACCTCTCTTCTTGGCTAAACTAAACTAAACTGAATATTGGCACAAGGGCATCTTGATAGAAGTTCAGAACTTAATCAGGCTACTTAATCAGATAAATAGATCTTTTAGACTTAGCTTCATTGGTTCACCTGACAAAGCTTTTAAACTTGTAGACAAACTAATGCAGATATTCATGGCCAGGCTACTGAATCAGTAGCTGCATGGCTCGAACAAAATAATAGATTTACAACACAAAATCAGTAGCACTGCTGTTCACAAAATATTGAGATATATCCATGTGCCAGTGTACAGGATGTTGAGAAACTGAATATTACAGAGAACTGAATATTACAGTATGTTGAGAAACTGAATATTACAGACAAGGACAGAGAACTGAACATTGAAGGCATAGCTAATGCTAACTAACAGCTTACAGGAAGCATTACCGAAACATAAAAAAAACATTGCTCATGATCTTCTCTATCTTGAACTATGAATTGCCCATAAATGTTCTACAAGGTCATTCCGGAGTTGCTCATGTGATGATTTATCCTCAATCTCATCATGTATCTTTAGAAACTCCTCCAGTAGAACTGGATCGCGCCTTTCGTAGTCTTCAGGTGTCAACACACGGGGACCGTGCCGATCTTGATAGTAGTTGAAGTCTTCTTCCTCATCTCGTTCGTCCTCAATAATCATGTTGTGCATGAGAATGCATGCTTGCATTATGTACCAGATGTCTTCCTTACTCCAACATCTGACTGGACCTCGAACAATAGCAAATCATTTCTGCAGTACTCCAAAGGCTCTCTCAACATCTTTCCTTGCAGATTCTTGTGCCACTGTGAAGTTCATTTTCTTGTTCCCTTGTGGCTTCTGAAAACCTTTCACAAATGTTGCCCAGCTCGGGTATATCCCATCGGCCAGATAGTACCCCATATTGTACTTGTTCCCATTGACCATGTACTCCACTTTAGGGGCTGTCCCTGAAGTAAGCCTTTGAAAAAGTGGAGAGCGGCGTAGGACATTCAGATCGTTGAGAGAACCAGGAAAACTGAAGAAAGCATGCCAAATCCAAAGGTCTTGAGAGGCAACAGCTTCAAGGATCATGGTTGGTCCATCCTTATGCCCGGTGTATGCCCCTCTCCAACCGGTCGGACAGTTTTCCCATTTCCAATGCATGCAATCCACAGAACCCAACATCCCAGGGAACCCTCTTGCATTGTTGATCGCCATCAATCTTGCAGTGTCTTGAGCATTGGGAGCTCTCAGGTACTCTTCGCCAAATATCTCAAAAACAGCTTTCACGAAATGCTTTAGGCACTCGAGGATTGTGCTCTCCCCCAACCTCACAATGTCATCGAGAAAATCAGCTGAACATCCAGATGCAAGCATACGGAACGCAACAACAACTTTCTGCATAGGGGACGCGCCGAGAATTCCAAGTGCATTGGGCTTCTGACGGAAGAAGTCGTCATGTGCCTCAACGGCAGCCACTATGCGCAAGAAGAGATTCTTCGACATACGATATCTCCTCCTGAAATGCTTGTTGTCGTACACTGGCTGGTCCGCAAAATAGTCCAAGTAAATCCGTTCATGTCCCCCGCAATGTCCCGCTTGACATTTTGACGTCCCGGCAACGAACCACGGAACTTCTTCTTGGTCTTGATTCTCCGAGATCCCTCACGTAGTCCAGGAATGATCACGAGATCGTCAAGATCATCTGAGTCATCGTCTTCGTCATGCCACCTTGGACGACTACTTGACATCTGCCGTAGAAAAAGAATGCGACAATTTGAATTAACAAAGAGAATGGAAATTTTTTTTTTGAGATAACAATAAACAATCAACTAAAAGAGGGGTAAAAGATGGGGTTAAAGCAAGGGGGCACGTCAGTACTAAAACTATGATCAGCTGCGCACAGGTAGGCATCAAACGCAGCAGCATTTCGGCTATGGAGCAGGGTAGTTGGCCTGAACTGAATATCTCCACAAAGCACAGAAAAGTTGCAGACTTTGTTTGTTGTGTGATGTGTTGAGGAAACATCATCGGTACGAAGTTTCAGACTGCAATTACTTGAGATACCGAGTGAATCAAAGAATAACCATAGGAAATTAGTACGGGCTAATTGGACATCACCCTAACTGGATCGGCGGAGTAGGTAAAGAAAACAAGATTGGGGTGCACGTACTGGCTCCTTGGAGATGTTGGCGAGCTCAGCATGGTTGACGCCCTGCTTGGCGACCTCCCTGGCCGCGTAGCCTTGCGCAAGCCGAGCAAGCAATCGTTGGGTCACTGAGGAGCTCGCCGGGGTTGACGCCCTGCCTGGCGAACTCCCAGGCAGCACGGTGGAACTCCCAGGGCGCCGGCGGTGAGTGGGGGAGGAGGGCGGCGACGAGGACGGGGGAGGAAGGCGGCGACGGGGAGCACGCGCCGGTGTCGGTGTCGCAGGAGCAGCAGCTCGATTGGATCGGGGGAGGATTTTTTTTAATCTGACTGGTGGGTCGATTGGATCGGGGGAGGATTTTTTTTAATCTGACTGGTGGGTCTCACAGGGAACAGGAGCCCATAGAGGCCTCCACTGAAAATGAGAGCAAAATTGGGCCCCTAAATTTTACAAGTGGGCTTGCAAAATAGGATTTAGAGCCCAAATTTACAAGCCCCACTGGAGATGCTCTTACAAAGATGATTTTATGTCTGCCACGGTTAATTGAGTAAAAAAATTTAAAAAACCACGGGCCCATCAAGAATCCTCAGCTTCTGTCGTTGCTCGCCTAACCGCCGCCCGTGCCTGCCCCGCTCGTTTTGCCGCCGCAGCTCCTCGCTCCCACGTCTACCTATGCCGTAGCCGCTCCTGCGCCCACACCGCTAGGGGAGCGCGCTCCTCCCTCCTATGCCCGCACCGCTAGGGGAGCGCGCTCTCACTCATGCTCGTGTCGCCGCCTTCACCTCGCGCACGCTGCCACAAGTGGAGAGAGATGACTCCAACCTAAGTCAGCTATATAAGACGAGGAGTCGGGCATCTTAAGAAGACCACCTTCGAAATATGCTATTTTTGAAAATGGTTGTTTTAAAATAACTGTCTCCATAATTTATTTTCTAAGGCAGGCAAAAGTAACCACCTCCTCACTAAAAAAATACCCACCTCAGTTAATCCTAGGATTTGTGATCGCCTCCCAGACCCATTTTTATGGTCACGATTGATCGGGAAGCGTGATCTCTCTACAGAGCATGCTTCACAATATACTTCTCTAAATTGTTTTTGCAATCTAAACACTCCCTAAGTCATTAGGTGATCTGAACGGAAGGAGTAAAAGATAGATTTAACTTTAGTCATACAACATCCAAATGGGGGGACTAGAGGGTGGAAGCAGATAGATCACATAAAAATTAGAGTCATTTTAGAATATAAACCATTGGAAGGTTAATTAACAAAGAAACAAACAGAGCCAAATGTTAGTTTTTTTAGAACGACCAATTCTTTTTTTTTTTGAGGAAGTTTAGAAGGATCAAATGTTAGGTTCTAATTTACTCGCGAGTATAGTTCAATGTAGAATGGCCCATGCAAGACGCCGGCCCATGCCACGGCTCGGCCTAACTGTGCTGGGCTCGGCTGAGAGGCAACAAGATCAAACCTGGGCTCACACACCTCTGTCGAGAAATTGCCCTGCAACGGTTTTTTTTTTCGCATGGCGGCATCAATGAGCTGACCACGAAAATTCCGCCTCCAATATAAATCCCAGATCCAAACCGAGCAACCGCATAGCACCACAGCACCCGCATTCTCTCGGTCATCGGATCGGCCACGCCGACAGTTGAGATCGGTCTGGGCAATCCTAGGACACGTGACCACACACGTGGGACACGCTGATGTCCCAAAAATAGGCCCCACCATAGACCATAGGACCCACAAGTGAGTCTCACCATATGTGGGCCCACTAAACACATTATATGTAGGACCCACCATAGTTGTTTTTAAAAATTACAAGCATTGCTTAAATATTTTTTTAAAAAAATTGATATGTTATGATAGTTTTTATTTTGTTTGTTCAATATAACATCATAAATTATTTTCATCAATTTCTGAATTTGTTTATTTAAAAGAACATAATTTTGAATGATCAAATACAATTATTTATAATTTTATATTTTATTTTTATAACATATACAAAACATTTTGGGTGATGGTGCCAACAATGTAATTGCAATATTTCAAAATATACAACATTATTAAAAGGTGTCGAATATCAAATTTAGTAAAAGTATGAAAATATATAATATAAAACTTTATAGACCTATGTAAATATTTTTCTTAAATGAATTATCAAAGCATGTCCAATTTCACAATTTTCACTATGGAAAGGTTTTAGATTCTACAATATGTTGTACCTTTCCTTTAAAAAGGTATCTAATATCAAATTTAGTAAAAGTATGAAAATATATCTTCTGTTGAAGTATGAAAATCTATGCAGGGAAATTGAAAATGAGCTTTGAATTTTGAATTTTGCTAAATATAATCCATTCGCACAATGTTTATGCGTGATCGATCATATATATAATTTGATACCGAAATATCTTCAAATTTAACAGTGTTGAATACAATAATAACTCAAAATTTGAAATATTCTAAGCGTTTCATAATTCGTTCGCATAATGTTTATATACGATCCGATGCCCTTACGATTCGGACACTAAAACATCTTTAAAGAATTGAAAAACACAGCATTTTAAAGTACCTCAAAACTTTAAAATCTATAAATTTCTTACAGATCACACTTTAAATTCGAAGCTCTTTCCAATTGCCCGTTAAACCTAACATCCAAACATTAAAGCACCTTCAAATTTTAAAATACTGAATTCTAAAGTAGCTCAAAACTTGAAAACTTACAATTTCCTGTAGATCACACTTTAAAACCAAAATAATTTCCAATTTGCCCGATAAATCAAACCTTCAAACATCAAAACACTTTTAAATTAAAAACTTTTCAATATAAATGTTATTTCAAATTCTAAAACCTTTTGCGGATACCAAATTGTAAAATTCAAAGGTCCTTGTTATGCCGCTTGTGCAAATGTTCACATTTCAACAAAAGATACATTTCAAAAACAAAAAAATACACCACTTTTCAAAATCTGAAACATTTCTACAAAGAAAATATTTAAATTTAATACGCTTTGACAATTTATTTAAAAAATATTTTTCAACCACCGGCACATTCACTTACCATGTGGGCCGCGGACTTTTCTAGTTTTCTCTCTACTCGCCAGTCGCCACCAATGAAATTACATCCCCTCCATAAAATTCATCAACCAAATCAATGTTTCGAGTCGAAGTAACTTCGCCGTGCACAAATACAAAAAATACTCCCTTTCAGGCTTTCAGCACAGCTCTGATCTGATCTGCCATCACCAACTCACCATGCCGTCGACCTCCGCCACGACCCTGTCACCGCCGCCGCCGGCGACCGGCTCGGCGGGTCTCCCGCGCGACGTCCTGTGGTCCATCTTCGTCAGGCTGGGACAGCACGAGGTCCTCCAGAGCACCAGCCTCGCCTGCGTCGCGTGGTGGCGCTTCGCGCGCGGCGTCGACCTGACCCCGCCGGCTGTCGACGTGGCGCGTCCTCTGTGCTGCAGCAACCACAGCGACGACGACTGCTCCATCGGTGTGGGTGTAGAGTCCTGACGGACTAAACAACCCTGGCGGCCCATCCTATAGGCCGGCCCACGTACAAGACTTGACGCACAAGACAAGGATTAGTCCTAGTCGGTTTGGATAGACTGTATCAGGAAATTAGAGATAAACTTGTAAAAGTCTCCTAGTCCTATATGGTTCCCATGTAACCCTGCCCTCCGGACTATATAAGGGGAGGCAGGGACCCCCTCAAAAAGAATCTCATCAATACAAGATACACCATACAGGACGTAGGGTATTACGCTCTGGCGACCCGAACCTGTCTAAATCGTCTCTTGTCACCTTCGGCTCTAGATTCTCGACGACTTCTTCCTAAACCCTTCTCTCGGGGCACCCTCTCGAGAACCTAGTCAGCATAAATCGCCGACACTTTGGCGCCGTCCGTGGGATCTACTCGTCGAGTCTTCATTAAAGAGTCGATGGCTTCCTTCAGCGCCTCCATCGTCACCAAGTTCGAGGCAGGCGCTTCCTTCGTCTTCGGCTCCTGGCTTTGCATCGCAAACCAGGAAGGCGAGCTCCAACACCAACTGCGCGACGAGGTGGCTGCACCAGCTCCGCCACGCGCGCAAGTCACTCCGCAAGGATCCCGGAAAATCGCAAATTCCGACACGATCTCTGGATCGTATCCTACTCGGAGGAGTACATGGCGCCTGAAGCAGATTCAAGCCCGGGCTGACCACGTCAACTCGACCCCTGTCAAGGGGCAGGATCAAGCCACGTGTCCACGACTCCCCGGCGGACTCCGGATCACTTCGGTCTCCCGCCAGGGCTCAACAATCAGGACCGTGACAGCAACCCTGCGGGTACCCAGGAACCCTGGTTCCAACTCCCGCGGGACGAAGACTTCACCGCGTGGATCGTGCGCGCCTCAGTTTCCCTTCGGGCTAACGAACACAGCCGCGATCCACCAGAAGCACCTGAAGAAGAAGGTTCTCCAACCCCGCCGAGCAACCTTGGATCTTGTCATGACTTCAACTCCCTCGGGGGTTATCGTTCATTGGCCTGACATGGATCCCGAGGTGGCCATCCTCGAAGCAAACGTACCCTCCACGGTACGGGATATTCTACCTCTGCTTCCCTTCCAAGAAGGCAGAGAACTCCCTGTTGCCATGAGTAACAGAAAAACCGGGCCTAACAACCCCGGTCGCCAGTCCTGCGTGATCCTCAATGATCACAGCGACGAGGAAGTCGTCTCCGACGACGCTCCAACTGAAGAAGGAGAGACCGATGCGGACCGAGAACTCCGTATTGAGCGCAACCGCAACCGCGCCCTCCGACGTCGCTTCATTCAGAGGAAAAACCTCAACTCTGAATTCGACAAGGAAGGCATCTTCAACTCCCCTGTGGCCAACATCATGTTCGGGGTCAGCGTCTTCGAGGGGTTCCAAACTACCCCTGAGATCAACCTCGCCAAAGCCCGCCTAGAAGCCGCAGCGGTCATGGTTGATCGCCTGGACGGAGGCCGCTCCGCCTCCAAAAGCAAGAGTTCTTCGCGCCACCAAGCACCGTCAGCTAGGCGTCAGAGCAGCCACTACGGCAGCTCCGCAGGACGAACGAAGAACATGACCAGGCCTTGTGAAGAACCCCGCCGTCCTCGCGAGGAACCCCCCAGGTCCCAGCGTCGCGAAGAACCCCGTCCGGCTCGCTCTCACGTCACACCGAACGATGCCCGCAATGACATCATCCGGATCCGAGAAGGGAGAGCTACCTCCCACGTCGCGGATTCTGCGGGAAGATACGACGCCCCCAACCCCGATGTTCTGCCATGTTACACACGCGCCATCCGCGTTAGCTCTTTCCCGCGAAAGTTCAAGCCGCCAGACATCGCCAACTTCGATGGGAAGCAAGATCCAAATATCTGGCTGCGCAGATACTCTTCTGCAATTGAAGCATCGGAGGGCGACGACATCTCCAAGATGCTCTACTTCCCAGTTGCGATGGAGCAAGGTCCTCTGACCTGGCTTGAGTCCCTTCATCCAGACTCCATCGACAGCTGGCACGCGCTGAAGAAGGCTTTCGTCTCCAACTACCAGGGTTCTTTTGAGCGCCCTGGCAGCAAATATGAACTCCGCGCGTGCAAACAGAAGCCAGACGAGTCCCTGCGCGACTACAACAGGCGATTCTTCGCCATCAAGGCATCCTGCGTTCCCATCCCCGATTCAGAAGTCATCGACTACTTCCAAGAAGGGATGACCGACCGCAGCCTCTTCCGTGATTTCGGTCACAACCGTCCTCGTGACCTCGAGGAATTCCGCGCACTGGTGTCTAACTGGATGGACACCGATGATCAAGAACGGGAGCGCTACGGCAAACGACCCAACAACCCTGGTCGCAAAAATCAGGAAGACAACAGGGATCAGCCGCGCGACTCCTTCCAGCGTAACGGCAACAACCCACGGAAGCGACCAAACAACACGGTCGCAACCGTCCAAACCGTCCGCGCCACCAAGTCTCCGCAGCAAAGAAGAGAAGAATTCAACAAACTCCTCAAGAAGCGGTGCCCCTACCATCCCGACAGCAAGCACACCATGGGCGAGTGCACGCTTCTTCGGGAGACGTTCAGCACGCCCAACAAGAAACAGAAGTCGGAGGGAGACGGAGACGACATGCACGACAAGACGACGTCACCAACACTGTCAACGTCATCTTCGGAGGCATGGCAGTCAGCGACACCTCGCGCAATCGCAAGAACGCGCGGCGCGAGGCCTACGCAGCAGAACCAGCGGTGGTTACACCTCTACGGTGGTCGGACACCACCATCACCTGGTCACGAGAGGACCAATGGGCGGAGATCACCTCTCCTGGACGATATCCTCTCGTCCTCGAGACCGTGGTGGCGAATAGCCGGCTCACCAAGGTCCTGATCGATGGGGGCAGCGGGCTCAACCTCATCTTCGCCAAGACATTGAAGTCCATGGGCCTCGACACAAGCGCGCTGCAGCCGGCAGATACTCCCTTCTACGGCATCGTGCCTGGGAAGGCTGCCATCCCCCTCGGGCAAATCACCTTGCCCGTCACGTACGGTACTGCATCCAACTACCGTACAGAGTTCATCAAGTTCGAAGTTGCAGACTTCGAAACGTCTTATCACGCCATCCTTGGGCGACCAGCATTGGCCAAATTCATGGCTATCCCCCACTACACCTACCTGGTGTTGAAGATGCCAGGGCCTCACGGCGTTCTCTCCCTTCGCGGTGATATCAAGCGCTCCTACCTCTGTGACAAAGAGGCAGTGGAGTACGCCGTCAGAGCCGCGTCCACCATAGATCGCCAAGAGCTTCAACCCCTGGCCGCCACCGTCGTCGAAGAAGACGGTGATGCCCCGACGCAGAAGAAGACACGAGCTATCAAGCCTGTGGAGAAGGTCGCCACGAAGACAGTCGATCTCCAAACAGGAGATCCAACGAAGACAGCAGTGATTGGCGCCACCCTTACTCCTGCATAGGAAAGCGCGCTCGTCGACTTCCTGCGAGCTCAGGCGGACATCTTTGCTACAAAGCCTTCTGACATGCCTGGAGTCCCCAGAGAGTTGATCGAGCACAAGCTAGACCTCAATGAGAGCGCCAAGCCCAAAAAGCAGCGTCTCCGAAGATTCGCCACAGAGCGTCGGGAAGCTATCAAGAAAGAGCTAGCTAAGCTATTAGCAGCCGGCTTCATCAAAGAAGTCTTCTATCCGGATTAGTTAGCCAATCCGGTTCTTGTAAGAAAAAAGAATTCAAATGAATGGAGAATGTGCGTTGATTATACTGATCTCAACAAACATTGCAAGAAGGATCCCTTCGGGCTTCCTCGCATCGATCAAGTTATCGACAGCACCGCTGGGTGCACCCTACTCTGCTTCCTCGATTGTTACTCAGGATATCACCAAATATCGCTGAAAGAAGAGGATCAGATTAAAACCTCATTCATCACGCCATATGGCGCATATTGCTATACAACCATGCCTTTTGGCTTGAAAAATGCAGGTGCCACATATCAGCGGCGATACAGGGTTGTCTTCAAGATCAACTTCACCGAAATGTCGAAGCCTACGTTGATGACGTGGTAGTCAAAACAAGAAATCCCGAGGATCTCATTGCTGATCTCACCGAAACGTTCGACAACTTACGCAAATGGCGGTGGAAGCTTAATCCCGCCAAGTGTGTTTTCGGTGTTCCATCCGGAAAGCTCCTTGGGTTCATCATCAGCGAACGCGGTATCGAGGCTAACCTAGAGAAGATAGCAACTATCATGAACATGGAGCCACCACGCACCGTCAAGGACGTCATGAAGCTTACGGGCTGCATGGCTGCACTCAACCGCTTTATCTCCAAACTAGGGGAGCGCGGAACGGAGTTCTTCAAGCTACTCAAGAAGCAAGACAGATTTCAGTGGACTCAGGAAGCTCCTGTCGCCTTTGACAAGCTCAAGCTGTTCCTGACTACACCACCTGTGCTCACTGCACCGCTCCCGGGCGAAGATCTCTTGCTCTACATTTCAGCAACCACTAACGTCGTCAGCGCCGCTATGGTGGTTGAACGCAATGAGGAAGGTCATCTTCAGAAGATTCAACGACCTGTGTACTTTGTGAGCGAAGTCCTCTCGAACTCCAAATCCAGGTACCCTCAAGTTGAAAAGATCCTATATACTGTCTTAGTGACATCCAGGAAATTGCGGCACTACTTCGACACCTACAAGATTATTGTGGTTACTGGTTATCCTATTGGCGAAATTCTCCATAATCAAGACGCTACAGGGCGTATCGCCAAGTGGGCCGTTGAGCTCGGAACATACAGCATCGAGTTTCGTTCTCGCACGGCCATGAAGTCTCAGGTCCTTACTGATTTCATATCGGAATGGACTGAGCATAATCTCCCAGTCGTCACCACCAAGCCTGAACATTGGATCATGTATTTCGACGGGTCACTCAAGCTGGAAGGTGGAGGCGCTGGAGTTCTATTGATTTCACCTCGAGGAGATCAACTCAAGTATGTTCTGCAGATCCAGTTTGCTGTCACCAACAATGCTGCAGAATACGAAGCACTTCTTCACGGAATGAAGATGGCCATTACCCTCAGTATCAAGCGTCTGCTGGTGATGGGGATTCAATGTTAGTCATCAAACAGGTCAACAAGGACTGGAATCGAAACCATGAAGACATGGATGCATATTGTGAAGAAGTTCGGAAGTTGGAAAAACACTTTCTCGGCATTGAATTTCATCATGTCGAGTGAGATTACAATGTCGCTGCAGACGTCCTATCAAAGCTGGGTTCTTCCAGAGTAGAGGTGCCTAGTGGGGTGTTCGTCAATGAACTCTCCAAGCCATCAATTTCTGCAGCGGCAACTTCTGATGATACAACCTCAGCTCCTGAGGTTATGCTCATTGATGCCACGTGGAGCGCTCCGATTATAGACTACATCTTGCACGACAAACTTCCTGCCGAGAAGGCAGAAGCTCAGCAAATTGCCCGTCGTAGCAAGTCCTATATTATAATCGGCGATACACTGTACCGACGTGGCGCACGCTCTGGCGCATTGATGAAATGCGTCTCACAGCAAGAAGGAGTCAACATCTTGGAGGAAATTCACGCAGGAGAATGTGGCAATCATGCAGCTTCCGGCACTATCGTGGGCAAAGCCTTCCGTGCCGGGTTCTACTGGCCTACAGCTCTACACGACGCTGAGGAAATTGTTCGTCACTGCAAGGGTTGTCAATATTTCGCTCATCATTCACATCAGCCTGCTCACAAGATCAAATTGATACCTCCGTCATGGCCATTTGCATGCTGGGGGCTTGATATGATTGGGAAACTACCCAGGGCGCCTGGTGGATTTGAATATTGTTTCGTCGCCATTGACAAATTTACAAAGTGGATAGAAGTCTTTCCAGTTGTTAAACCAACTTCCGAGAAAGCAGTCCAATTTCTCCAAGAGTTGATTCTTCGCTTTGGGATACCACACCAAATTATCACAGATTTGGGTACTACCTTCACATGCAACAAGTTCTGGACTACTGTGAAGATCGCAGCATCGAGGTATCCTATGCCTCTGTTGCTCATCCTCGTGCCAACGGACAAGTTGAAAGAGCCAATGGCATGCTCCTTGATGGACTTAAGGCTCGCATGGAACGAACCCTGAAGAAAGCAGAAGGCCGGTGGATGAAAGAACTCTTTCCAGTTGTCTGGGGCCTACGATCTCAACCCAGTAAAGCTACAGGAATCTCCCTTCTTCCTGGTGTATGGATCAGAGGCCGTTCTACCGGTTGACGTCATGCACGGTGCTCCTCGCGTTGAGGAATTCCAAGAAGCCATGGCAGACGAACAACGGATGCTGGAGGTTGATACAGCTGAAGAAGTACGACTGACAGCTTTGTTACACAACGCTGCGTATCTTCAGGGACTCCGCAGATTCCATGACAAAAATGTGAAGACAAGATCATTCCAGATTGGAGACTTGGTGTTACGCCGAATCCAGAATACAGTCGGTCATTCCAAGCTTACTTCACCTTGGGATGGTCCATTTATTATTTCCAAGGTTCTCAAACCAGGCACCTACAGACTTCAAACAGAAGATGGTGTGGAATTACCAAATCCTTGGAACATAGAACATCTACGCAAATTCTACGCGTAGCTCCTTCATTGCAGCAATGCTTCGGCATCGCAAGAACCAATTGCTTCGGCATCCAGAGTTCTTCCGTAAACATTGCTCCGGCAATATATGAACTAACTGCTTCGGCATTACATGTTCTTTTGTACCGTTGTCCTGGCAATGAGATATATTTCAATAAAGCTTCCTTTACTGGGTTGTTTATTTGTCTTCGTGACATCATTCAAAACTTCCGTGTTCTTTTTAGACTTGGACAGTTTCTTCTACATACATTCGGAGCCCATAAATGAGGTCTATCCGGGTTCTTTCGGGGCCAAGAACGGATCTGTTCCTCCTATTTTGCTACTCTGTGATAGTTTCCAGCTTAACGCTGCCGCTCTGTGGGTCTTACTGGGTTCTTGCTTCGGCAAACCATGTACAGTTAGTTCCCAAGTATCCTCCTGGGGTACATTCTACTGGATAGCTTCTGCTATAAGAAATCTCCCTGGGTTCCTTCGGGTCCTTAACAGGGCTGCTTTTCACAAGTTAAAATCTACGCAATGTACATTTTGACTAAGTCCTGGTCTTTGACACAGAGACAACCCGGGAATTCATAGAAATTCTTGGTTTTTCTTCATAACATGGAAATAATATATTTCATTGCATAATACTTATATTACAATAACATTTGTTCAATTTACAGCCTAAGGCTCTGAGCAATTGCTTCAGCAACTGGCTCAGCCTCTTGCTTCAGGTCCCTGAAGGCGGCTTCAGTACAACTCGGCTCTGCGCCTTCTACAAGTTTGCCTATGTCTACCTCAGGGTACCTGGATCTAATGACAGCTAGGACATGCACCAGACAAGCTTTTGATGATCTCTTGATATAAGCCTTCAGCTGTCGTGGCATGGCCTTCAGGCGTTCCAGGAATGATAGCGGCGATGCAGGGTCTTTCGGGACTAGGGCTTTCACCACCGGGTTTGCTGCTTTCTCTAGCAGTGATATCCGGTTTAATGCTTCGGCCAGGTCGTCGTCAGACTTCTTCATCAGCCGCAAGGTCTCTTCCAGCTCTGACATCCTCCTGGTTGCCTGCTCAAGCTTCTCGTCCAGCACCTTCTTGTCTGCAAGATGCTTCTGTGCTTGGACGAGTTCCCTGGATAGCTGATTCTTTTCTTCGCGAGCATCTTCAAGGTCCTTGGCAAGCTTCTTTTGCTGCTCGAGGACTTGAATTAACTGTGCGTCAGCATCCTTGCGTTGTTTGACCGCTACTCTGAGTTCTTCTTTGATACCATCATGTTCGGCAGAGAGGGTCTTCAACGCTTCTTCGTGACGGTTGGCCAAGTTGGACCAATCCGTCATCTTGCTCTGGGCTGTTGTTAGCTGCTGTTGCACCCCTGCTCACACAAGACAATGACAGAGTTGTTATTCAACAAAGGCAACGGAAATTTCGTTACAAGATATCGGTAGTGACAGAGTACCTTTGAGCTCTGCTTTCATCGCTGCAAGCTTCTTCTTCATGTCCTCCTTCTCCGCGACCAACTCCTTGGTTCGCAGATGTAAGGTTCGGATCATGTCGGCGTCTTCCGCCTCCTGGAGCTTGCGGTCTTCGCGTTCACGCTCCAGCTCCTTTTGGAGACGGTCCGCCTTGGCGTGCATCAAGGATATGTTGTGGAGATACTCTGTTTTCTTCCTTGATGCCTCGCCGACAGCCTGCAAAACAATTATCATGAGATATGCTCCGACAGCACTACAAGAACAGGGTTGTTTCACTGACCTTGAAGTAGGCTACTGCCCTCTCGGCGTGGTATAATCCCCTGTCAATATGTTGCTCATCCTCCTCCGCGTCCAAGATGTATTCGAAGCTTTGCGGATTTAGATTGAGCATTGGGTCGTAGCTCCCGATGCGGAAGCTACCAACCTCTTCTTCGGCTCCAGTACCCCTGGGTACTCTGGGAATTTCTTCAATTCTTTTCTCTTGGGTTGATGCTTCAGCTTGTTTGCCCCTTGAGCACTCTGCCTCTGCCCTCGTCTGGGTTGTTTCTGTGACGCTCGGGGGCTCCGCAGAGATCTGGTCATGGCGTTCTAGTTCTGATTCTTCGATCACAGCCTGCGTGACCAGCTGTTCAATGTCTGCCAGCACCTGAGCAACTGTTTCTTCAACTTGTGCTCCTTCTGGTACTGGCAGGTCTGATGGCTCCGCCGTTTGAGCCGCCGGCAGGGTTGTTTCTGGCATCGCCCTGGGTTCTTCGGGCACTGTGGCCTCTGGCTCTACGGCTGAGTGGTCGACCGAGGGTTCTTCCATGGTTGATGGCATTTCTTCAACTCTGCGACAATTGACTTTGTCAGTCACAACAATTTATTACAAAGGTACATTCTGTACTGCTCAACAAGACACTTACATGGTGGAAGGCCGCATGGGGATCTCTGGCTCCCCCAAGGTGAACTCTTCTTCCACTTCCTGCTCCGGCGCCGACGGTCCTGCTGGACAGGGTTCTTCAACCACTGGCGTCGTCCTTACAAATGGCGCGGAGACAGGATTGAATATGTTGTGCAGGATTTCTTCATGTGATAACGGTTGCCGAGCAGAGCTGCCTTGCTGCGGCAAACTGGTTCCAATCTCTCCAATAGCTATCCCCACTGAAGATGATGCCTTGGGTTATGGGGATACCTTTGCCCTTTCCACTGGGATGGTCCTGGCTTGGGGCTTGGGCAGAGTCCGTGCTCTCTTGGGCACAGGTGCTTGTACTTCTGTTGGCGCTGGCCTCTTGGACCTTTCACCTCCCTTGGAGGTTGCCCCTGCTTTGGCTTGGGGTTCTTCAGGGACCTGTGGTTCAAGTTTTGCAGTTGGCTCATCAGGATCTTCAATTGCAGATTGTATGTGCACTTGATCTCTTACCCCTGGATCCACACAGCGTGCCAGCAACGCTGCTTCTTCGGTGTTGGTTGGGTCCAGGGGCGGCAGACTCACATAAAGTGCGCGCCGGGCTTCATACTGTGATGATCAAGACATTAGTTCATATTTTATTTTCACCAATAAGGCAATATATTGCTTTCAGACAAAGATTTTACCTCAGGTGTCATGGTGATTGCAGAAACCTCCATTATCTCTGGAAGTTGTTCATCGTTGACCACCAGAAACTTCTTCACGAGTTGATTAATTCTCTTCTCTGACATGTCTCCGGTGGCATTCCTTGAGGGGTCAGATTCTCCAGAGTACAAGTACCCTGGATTGCAGCGTTGTTTACATGGTTGGATCCTCCTCATTAGGAATGAACGATATACCATGGCTCCTGTCAGCCCTTGTGCTTTCAAATCTCTAATCATATTAAGCAACTCAGGGATCTGCATTGCTTGATTCACTCCAACTGTTTCGCTCCAGAATGGTTTCACTACTGGAGGATTCCCTGAGCGGCTCTGTAGCTGTGGCTGGTGGTTCCATGCGTAGAACCACTCCTTTTGCCAGTCCTTGAGGCTCTCTTTGGTTGTATAATCCAAATATACTGGCCTCATGCCCTGACGGAATTGGATGACTACTTTCCCCACCACTTGCAATGGTCCGCTTGAGGTCTTCACCCTGAACAGATGACGGAACAGTGCAAAATGGGGGTCTATCCCAAGGAATGCTTCACACAGATGGATGTAGATGGATAAATTCAAGATGGAGTTGGGATTCAGGTGACACAATTCAATCCCATAAAATTGCAGCACACGGCGGAAAAAATCGCAGGTTGGCATACCAAAACCAACTTCATAAAATGCTTTCCATACCGTGATTTCCTCGGTATCTTCGGTGGGGTACTCATGCCCGTGTGCGCTTCTCCACCGACTGATTTCTTGGGCTGCCAAGAATCCATCTACTTCCAGAGCCTTGATGTGTTTCTCCTTCAGAATACTGGTTGGCCAGTCACTGATAGGATCTTCGATGATCGGCATGTCTCCCGCGGACGCTGCCTTTTCGGTCGTATTGACCTCCTTCATGGCTTCGGCTTTCCTCTTCGCGCCTTTGCCTCGGCTAGATCCTTCACCACCGGCCGTTGGGATATTTTGCGATTTGGTGTGGATTGAATCTAGGTTGGGGGAGGATGTGGATGATTCTGCGCGATCTCTGGATTGTGAGTAGAGCAACTGTCGCAAACCCTAGATCTGTTTTGCAAAAGGCGTACGGATACAAAGGGTCGCGGACGGTTTATATGGGCTTTTTGAAGCGTTACTTCGGTAATTTTCAATTTTGGTCCTTTCTTGATCCTATATTTGAATTCGTTCAAATTTAGGCTCGGGGGCTGTGGACATATTTTCAGGAAATATTTTTCTGAGAATTTACGGCTTCAATTGATAAATTTATGAGGAATTCTAAAAGAATTCGGGTTTCTTCGGAAATTGATTCTCTTTTGGTTCGGACTTCGAAAGAGCCTCAAATTTCTTCTTCAAAGATAAACGAGGCTCGGGGGCTGCCCAATTGGGCGCACCTAGTCGGTGCGCACCAATCTGAACTTCGAGAAGACTTATGAGCACATCATTACCTATTGAACAGCATGGTTGCAACTTCCAAGATCAAAGAACCCTGTGGGTCTCAAAGAACCCTGGCGGATTTCAAAAGGACTCTGGAGGACCTCAAAGAACTCTGTACTTTCAACAAGGCTGTTCTTCAGGAGATAAGGTGCTCGGGGGCTTGTGGGTGTAGAGTCCTGACGGACTAAACAACCCTGGCGGCCCATCCTATAGGCCGGCCCACGTACAAGACTTGACGCACAAGACAAGGATTAGTCCTAGTCGGTTTGGATAGACTGTATCAGGAAATTAGAGATAAACTTGTAAAAGTCTCCTAGTCCTATACGGTTCCCATGTAACCCTGCCCTCCGGACTATATAAGGGGAGGCAGGGACCCCCTCAAAAAGAATCTCATCAATACAAGATACACCATACAGGACGTAGGGTATTACGCTCCGGCGACCCGAACCTGTCTAAATCGTCTCTTGTCACCTTCGGCTCTAGATTCTCGACGACTTCTTCCTAAACCCTTCTCTCGGGGCACCCCCTCGAGAACCTAGTCAGCATAAATCGCCGACAATCGGCGACTGGATGTTCGACGAGGCCGCCGCCGCTGACGACGGCGGCCAGGAGGAGCACTGCCACTGCGTGATGGGATGGAAGGCGATGGCGCGCGCCGCCGTGGACCGCAGCGCCGGACAGTGCGAGGCTTTCTGCGGCCGCGCTGATGATGATGTCCTCCTCTACCTTGCTGACAGGTGAGAACATCTTCTTGGCCTTTTGCTTTTGGTTGTCTGTTTTTTGCATGTTAAAATAACGCATATTGAATTATTGATTAGACTCCATTCAAAGTTTTTACTCAGTTTGAGTGAACAAACTCCATTGCAAACAATTAAGAAAAAAAATCATATGATAATTAAGGTTCAGAATTTCACCTTTATACAGTGGTAGTTCGCACAGCTGGGCAAAATGCAGGACATCAGGAGTAGTAATAAACTAGTAATCTCTGTTTAGGATGTAATAATGTACACATCCTGCACAGTTGTAATTAAACACTTCAACACAATACATTGTTGCCTAACTCAGTCGTGCCTTACTTTGTAGGGCACCATCTTTAAGAAGCCTCCAAGTGACAACACATTACGATGTGTCATCCAATCTACTCTCTGAGCTGATCAAGAAATTACCACTCCTTGAAGAGCTTGAGCTAGTGCTTAGATCTGACTCCACCTACACCACCAATACAACCACATGCAGGCAAACATATAGCAGTAACTGGGCAGAACTGCTCATATCCACCTGCCAATCTTGCAGGCATCTGAACCGATTCACTGTGCGCCGCGTCGGCAGAGAGCCAGATGCTGAGTCCTGGAACTACTGGAAACGAAGGGATCTCAAATCCTCTAAACCATCCTGGATGCCAACGATGCATAAGCTACGCTCCCTTGTGCTCTGTGGCGACAGCTTCACGAAATGTTTGGTGCTGCGCATTGTTGATAGTTGCCCGAACTTGGAGTCTCTCGACATCTGCAAAGTCTGGAGCATAAACGTTATATGGGATACAGAATTTGAGGACAAGTGCTCTAGGATCAAGGATCTCCACCTTCCGTATCATTACTATGACAGCGATGAGAGTGAATGTTATCTGTGAAATTTACTTGAAGCATTGCTGTTTACTTGAAGCATTGTTGATTTTCTTTTGCCTCGTTCATGTGACCATGAACATTAACATTTACTCTCTCTGTAAATTGTACGTATACTAAAGACTACGATTGTAATAGCACTTATTATGTACTACCACTCAGCATCATCTTTTGTCACTTACTCTGCATCAATCCAAGTATCGTAATAGCAGGAACTCAGGCAAATCTCACTCCCTTAAATAAAAAAGGTACAAATCTATCTACGTATACAAAGTAATTGAGTTGCAACCATGCAAATAGGTAGTAGTAGAATTGCAGACTCTGCATAGCAACTAGACGGGGAAGAGGGAGGAACAGGGGATCAGGTACCACGGGTAGCCAGGAAGGAGAAGCAAAGCTGAGCAGAAGCTTCAGGTGTGTTTGGTTGCTCTCATGAGCTTTGGTAGATTTGTATCAATCCTGGATGATGGGAAACATCGTTAATGAATGCAATAGAAGTGAAAAACAAATTATTTGTGGTTGTATGAGTGGATACAATGAATCTTGTGAAGCTGTTTGGTTGCTTTGCATGAGCGGATGCAAGCGATACTATTAGTGAGGCTGGCACGTGGCACCTTGCAAGATGCAATAGATCCATGCAATGGAGCAGAAATGATCAATTTTGGCGTATAAACCGGGCCAGGATTAGGGATGAAAACAGACCGAATACGGATTGATATACATGGATATGAATACATATATTTTTTTGTCGGATCTGATTCGAATATGGATAGTATAAAATGTATCGGATATGTATTAGATATTGATATAGATTATGTATCTACCATAGATATTCAACTTTGGTTATGTGGATACAGATGCAACCGGGTATTGATTGTCCGGATTCGGATATGGACTGTAACATTTAAGGACTGAGGGTCTTTGGTTGTTCGATCAGGAGGATAATATCCATAACGCTTTCACCTCTAGCCAGGATGATGTGTATTTTTGCATCTGCTCATGTAGTATGCATCCACTCATCCAGACAACCAAACACTCATCTCTCTGAGTTTATAGGATTCCACTGGTGGGAGCAACCCTCATGTCTTTGACGTTTTTCTTCCTTGGGGTTTATTTCTTTCTCTTTTTTTTGTTCTTGAGGTTCCTTTGTTGGGGGCCTCCTACCTAATGAGGACATTCCTTGTATTCACTCATCTCCAAGTGAAACAACACTTGATATAGCTGGTCCAATTACAAGGAGTAGAGCTAAACAATTGGAGAAGAAAATTCATTCACAGGTGAACGCTAACCTTATGCTTAATAATCAAATTACATTGAATGAACCTATGCTTTTGAGTTTGTTTCAATGTTCTTAGGAATGGTGGAGTGCATGAACAAGCATGGGATGATGATGGATTCTGCCCACCAAATGTATGCAAGGAACCTAGACGTGCATGAGAGAGGAAAATCCATTCAGTTACCATGAATATCAGCCGTTAAAGTGCAAGCAAATAATTCAGGAATTAGGAATGCATGCAACCAACAACTGGGTTGTTGTCCACACATGCTCTAGCATGCATGAGAGAATACCAACTAGCTAGGAGTGCCACTAGGCTTGGTTATAAATAAAAGTAGTGTTGCAATTTCCCACTACATGTTCTCAATTATTTTCCAGCAAACTGAAACACCATTAGTGCTATATCTATCCCTGTAATGGATGATGTGAACAGTAACTCGTGATTGCAATTTCAGAAATACCAACTCTTGGAATTCTTGTTCCAATGTGAGTCTCGAGAGGATTGCAAACTTGTTCTTTCAATTTCTAAAGGAGTTGTAGAACGCCGGACTGCAGTTCACCGAGTTTTGTGCCTTCACGTCTATACGACATGATTGCGTGGGCTGTTCGTCAGTACGCGGAAGGGTGATTGTCTCGACAGTTCGTCGCGTGGACAGCCTCACGGTGCATTGCCTCTTGACCAGGTCATGCAACGACAAGTTATCAAGTTCGCGGATCCTACAAGAAGATCGGGCCACATAATTTGCTACACACGTTGCATAGGCGTGTGTACATCATCTGGTATCACAGCCCCCGTTCCCTCATTAGGATTGTTCTTGCTTTTGGTAGGATAGATTTTCTATACCTACTGTCCACTAATAGCCAAAAAGAAAACCTAAAATCCAAATTCATACTTGCTACTGAGATTATAGTTTGCTTTATCGAGTTTTAATCCTTTAAGATTTGTCTAGTTGCTGACTTTTTTCTTTTCCAATCGTTCTAGTTGTTATCTTTGTTCTAATCATCAAATCACTTGCAAGTTGTTGACGCGCTTTTGGTCAACACACGAAAGCTTTAGATCGCGCGGTCGTCGAATTCTCCTCGCCGGAGCTCCTGAGAGCAGCCGGTCAGACCGCCTGTAAGGGCCAGTCAGACCGCCTGTAGCAGGGGTGCCGCGAAAGCCTACGATCACAACCTCGGGAGGGACGCCGTCGGAGGCTGCAAACCTAGGGTTGTTCTAAGGTTGGCAAGGCCACTTAGAACGTCCTAAAACTTCGCGGAGACGAAGAAGGAAAGCAAAAGGGTTGGAAAAGCTAGGGTTTGGAGATAAAAAGTAAGACAATGAATTGTTCGATTGGGTAGAGGTCCTCAATCGGCCACGGCCCTTTATATTTATAGGGTGGGGAGGTCTTGCCCCCCAAGGAAGTCCTTGTACAGATCAAAAAACGTGCAAAAACCTGATTCTACTCGGACACGGGGATAGGCGGTCAAACCGCCTGTGACAGGCGGTTAGACCGCCTGGCACATTGCCAGACCGGCTACAGGGCACAGCCGGTCTAACCGCTTGTACAGGCGGTCTAGACCGGCTGTCCTAGCCTGATCGGCTTTAAGCCATTTTTGGTCGTCAATATATGCCCCCCTGTTTTTTGATAAAACTTTATTTACCACAAAACATTTAATCAGACTAAGGACGACCCTCTATTGTCGGCCATTTTTTCCCTAAGGGCGATATCACATATCGGCCATATCCTTTCAAGCATGTTGCCAAACACTTGGATGATATTTCTTCAAGTACTTCCCATTGAGTGCCCTTGGCAACTAAAATCCTTGCAAAGTCTCCACCATATAAGAATTCCCAGAACAAACCTTCACAATACGATATGGTCCTTCCCAATTTGGCGACCATTTACCAAACTTGTTGCTCTTTGTTCCTATAGGCAAAATAGTCTTCCATACTAAATCACCAACTTGAAAGGATTTGAGTTTTACCTTCTTGTTATATGCTCGAGCCACTCTTCTTTTATCCTTTTCAATCTCCTCCAAGGCCTCCAAACGCTTGTCGGTCACATCATCAATATTATCCATCATCAAAGCACAATATGTGCTAGCATCAAGATCATTTTGCTTAGCCAATCTATAAGCAGCCAGATTTACCTCAACGGGCAAAACGGCCTCTTGACCATAGACGAGCTCAAATGGAGTAACCTTAGTAGCACCATGCCTAGAAATACGATGCGCCTATAATGCCTCAGATAATACCTCGTGCCACCACTTAGGATGATCTTCAATCTTCTTCTTTATGAGCTTGATCAAAAACTTATTGCTAGACTCGGCTTGACCATTGGCTTGAGCATAATATGGAGATGAATTGAGCAATTTAATACCATAGGATCCAACAAACTCACGTACCTCTTTAGAAATAAACGACGTCCCTTGATCCGTCGTCAATGTTTGAGGAATCCTAAATCTATGAATAATATGCTCAGTAATAAACTCAATCACCTCTCTATGCGTCATGTTTTTGAGGGCAATTGCTTCAGTCCACTTGGTGAAATAATCAGTAGCCACAATCACAAAACAATGACCCTTGGATGGAGGATGAATCTTGTCAACAAAATCTAAACCCCATCCTCTAAAAGGCCATGGCTTAATGATCGGATGCATCAACGCAGCAGGTGCAATCTGAATATCCCCAAACTTCTGACACTCTTCACATCCTTTGTAGTAACGAAAACAATCGGCTATCATTGTAGGCCAATAAAAGCAAGCCCGCCTAAGAAGCCACTTCATCATTCGAGCCGATTGATGTGTACCACAAATTCCTTCATGAACCTCTGCCATAGCCAATCTAGCTTGATCAGGATGTAAACATTTCAAAAGCAATCCATCCATGGTCCGACGATATAGTTCACCATCAATCAAAGTAAACTTGAAAGCCCATCGTTGGACTTTTTGATCCACTGACCTGCTAGTATCCTGTAAATATTTCACCAGAGGCTTCCTCCAATCACCAGCATCGGCTACAATAGATTGAAAATCATCAACAACAGAATCAGCGTTTTCAGAGGTCCAGGCAGTCAGACCGCCTGTACTGGCAGTTAGACCGGCCGAGCCGGTCAGACCGGCTGTAACAGGCGGTCGAACTGCCTGTTCCAGAGCAGAAATGTCGGCCTCACGAAACATCAGCCTCTTTTCATGATAATTTTTTTCTGAACATTATAGCCTGATGCTTGCTGTGCCAACGCATTAGCTCTAGGATTCTCTTGGTACATGATAAATAACAAATTCATCAAAGCAAGATATAATATCTAAACACTTATCAAGATAAGCATTCAAAAATCCATCTAAACATTGACAAACCTTAGACACTTGCTGCACTACCAAAAGAGAATCTCCATATGCTTCAGCATGCTTTACTCCCATATCATGTAAAATCTCCAACCCAAATAATAAAGCTTCATATTCGGTTTGGTTATTAGTGCATTTATGATCTAATCAGTTAAGAGCCTAAAAAACAACACCATTTGGTGATATAAGAATAACACCAACTCCACAACCATTTTTGCAAACCGATCCATCAAAATACAATTTCCATGGAGAAAAAGTAATATAGCCGACATTTAAATCAAGATGTTCACTAATCCTATGTTCAACAATAAAATCGGCAACGATTTATCCTTTCATAGATTTCAAAGGCTCAAAGACTAAATCATATTCAATTAAAGTATAAGCCCATTTGCCGATTCTACCACTTAATATAGGTCTATGCAACATATATTTAATTATATCGGCTTGACTAGCAACTATGGAAGTATTTAGTAACAAATAATGCCTCAACTTTGTACAAGCATTATATAATGATAAGCATAACTTTTCAATGAAAGTATACCTCGTTTCGGCGTCCAATAATCTTCTACTTGCATATGCAATAATATATTCCTTTCCTTCGGTCTCTTGGATCAAAACAGCACCAATGACACTTTCTTCGGCCGCGATATATAATTTAAAAGGAACTCCTCTCCTAGGTGCCCGAAGAACTGGAGGCGAAGATAAATAATGCTTGATTTCATCAAATGCCTCTTGTTGTTTTGCCCCCCAAGTGAATTTAGCATCATCTTTCAACCGAAGCAAAGGAGTAAAAGCATTCACCTTTCCCGACAAGTTGCAAATAAACCTTCTCAAATAATTCAATTTGCTCAAGAATTTTTGCAACTCTTTCTTAGAACTAGACGCCTGCAACTTACCAATAGTGTCGGCCTTCTTTCGATCAATCTCTATGCCATTCTCATGAACTATGAAACCCAAGAACTTCCCGGCCGACACACCAAAAGCACAGTTGAGTGGATTCATCTTCAAACCATACCGGCGCATTCTCTCAAATGCAAGTCTCAAATCGGCCAAATGAGAACCACTTCCAGCCGATTTAACAACAATATCATCGATATAAACTTCCAAGATAATACCAAGCAAATCATGGAAGATTAAATTCATCGCCCTTTGATAAGTAGCACCGGCATTCTTTAAACCAAAAGTCATAACAACCCACTCAAACAAACCAACAAAGCCTGGACATACAAAAACCATTTTGGATATATCCTCTTCGGCCATAAATGTTTGATTGTAACCAGCATTACTATCAAGAAAGCTAATCATTCTATGTCCAGACGCAACATCGATAAGCATATCGGCTATTGGCATAGGATATTCATCTTTAGGATACACACTCTAATCTTACTCATTCCATTCTTTTCTACGGGCACAATATTAGAAATCCATTCAGCATATCGACAAGGTCTAATAAACTTTGCTTCTAATAACCGATTTTTCTCCTCTTTAACTCGGTCATAAATTTCAGGATTAAAACGTCTAGTTGGTTGTTTATAAGGTCTAAAACTAGACTTAATAGGCAACTGATGCTCAACAAGCTATCGGCTTAAACCAGGCATTTCATGATAATTCCAAGCAAAGCAATCGACATACTCTTTTAACAACTTTATTAATTCAGATTTAAAAGCAGGATCTAAATTCTTATTTACAAACATCAGTCTGGGCAAAGAACCATCACCAATGTCTACCTCCTCAAGAGGATAGGCCTACGTAAAACCACATCCTAGCTTGCTTATATCATCAAAATCTTCAATGGCTTCACACATATCGTTCTGATGAGACCGATAGTGTTCAAGTCTTTGCTGCAACCACTCTCGATTATCCATTAAATCATATGAGATGATTCAACCGTTTTTTCATCGGCTTTATGACAGCTGGGAGGAAGCTATTCCTAGTACAGCTGATAAACTCAAATTCAGAAAGATCTAAGCCTGACAAACATCTAACATCATCATGAGTGCCAACCAAAGAGCTATCAGCTAAAGCAACACAAGCAGAAGTATCACCATGCACAACTTCTACATCATCATCTACCCATTGAATTAAACATTGATGCAAAGTAGAAGGAATGCATTGGTTTGCATGAATCCAATCACGATCCAAGATTAAAATGAAGTTACCTTGAGTCTCAGTGACAAAGAAAGCAGTAGCCAAGGTCTTGCTCCCAATAGTAAGCTCCATAGAAATCACCCCCTTGGCACCAATAGGCTCTCCTCCTCCAATGCCGCTGATGGTCATGTTGGTCTTAATCAGCTCCGAATCTGAACCACCAAGCTTCTTGTATAAAGAATAGGGCATTAAGTTCACAATAGCCCCTCCATCGACCAACATCCGCGAGATTCGCTTCCCATTGATATGTCCCTTCAGATATAAAGCCTTCAAGTGATTGTCTTCAGCTTTAGGCTTCTAGAATATAGCTTCCTTGGGACCAAAGTCAAAATGAGCAACCTCCTCTTCCGAAAGCATGTCCCCATTCATGGACATATGAAGCACATTCACATCAAGATTCATGCGCTCCGGAAAAGAACTGTAATCAACAAGCTCTTCATCGTCCTCAGAAGTGGGAACCGATGTCAACTTGCCATCACGAGCTGAAGAACTTGAAAAAGAAACACCGGGCGCTTCTGCGTCACCCGGTCTGACCGCCTGTACAGGCGGTCTGACTGCCTAGGCTGCAGACTCTGGATGACAGGCGGTCTGACCGCCTGTACAGCCGGTTGGACCGCCTGTAGTCCTTCCTTCGGCTTCCACTCCTTCTTCTGTGGAATCATGAGCTTGACTTGGTTGAAGAATTCATCCCTCTGTTTCTCCAACTCTTGCTCTTGTTTTTCCCGAAAGGGAAGTCTCTGGAGTTTCCTCTTTTGTGTGCAAGTCAACCCGTCAGGACACCTCTTCGGAAGAAAGCGCTGCTGAGTCTTGGTAGCACTAGACCCCTGATCTTCCATCGTCTTCTCACTGGAAGTCGGCTTCATAGCCAGACTCTTCTCAATAGGAACATCCATAGTTCCAACTTGAATGATATGGAACTCAGTAGTCCTCTCTGAGTCCACATCCATGCTCTGAATCTCGTCCTTCTTGGGTCGATAAACCTACTTCAAAGGAGCTTTTGGCAGTTGACCCTGACGGGCAGTCTGACCGCCTGCAACAGGCGGTCTCACTGCCTGTGCCCAACGTCCTGGACCAGATTGGCGGAAAGCCGATCGGTCATGTCTGGGGTATACAATCCTGTCCTGAATGCGTCTTCTTGGACCTTCCCAGCCAGGATGAAACGAAGGCTGCATTGTTGAATGATATGGCACCCACATCACTCCATTGTCATCCCACACCGGATCCAAGTTGATGCGAGGAGGTGAAGGAATCCTCTCATGCTGAATCGGTGATCTCATTCTTTTTTTAATGGCCGATCGTTCAGAACGGCCTTTTGTTTAGTGTACTTGTCAAAAAGCATACCAAACGTGACTTTGGGCTTCTGAACACCCTGCTCCTTTGCCACGTTCGTCTTCCAAGTACCAACTTCTGGACGCTTCGGAATTAACATCTTTGGGCGTCCATGGGGACAGGCGGTCTGACCGCCTGGCGCAGCCGGTCTGACCGCCTGTAGCAGACCAGACCCGGGCGCCCGTAGTTCAGGAGTAGTGACCGGCCCTTGCCCCCCTTGTCCAGAGGATTTCACAGTGACCTTGAAAGACTCTTTACCATCAGTTGTCTTCTCATAAGTCACTTCTCTAACCGACTCTTTTGAAGACGGTCTTTCTTCTCCAATCACCACGTTCTTCCCTTTGGTAGATTCGGCTTGATGCGGCCGAACCAAGACCTTGGGCTCCATGGTGTTGACCGGAAAAGGAGTCTCATCAACTTGCATCTAATGAAACTTCAAACGGCTCTCATTAATAGCCGATTTAACCTGTCGACGGAAGACATTGCAATCATTAGTAGCATGCGAAAAAGAATTATGAAACTTACAATAAGCACGCTTCCTCAATTCTTCCGTAGGTGGTATGACATGAGAAATCTTGATGTAGCCAAATTTATGCAATTCATCAAATATACGATCACATTTGGACACATCAAAAGTAAACTTTATGTCTTCTTGCCGATTCTTATGAATCGGCTTAAGAGATGAGCATGACACAGTTTTTTATTAGCAGGCCATACAAATTCTGCTAAATAAACATCATTATCATCGTCGGTTGAATCATCGGATTCATAATCAACTATATGAACCTTAGACCGACGTGCCTTAAAACTTTCTTTCTCTTGATTCATTCGGCCTTCAGTGACCTCAGCTCTAATATGCACTTGTGCGACCGAATAATAATCACAATTATCTATCTTCTCTCTAATAGAAGATTTCAAACCTCTAAAGCATAAGCCAGCAAGATCAACTTCAGAGATAGACAAATTAAAGCAACGGTTTTTAATATCTTTAAATCTTCTCATAAATTGAGAGACAATTTCATCCCGACCCTGTCTAATCGATGCCAAATCTGCTAACTTCATCTCATGATTGCCACTATAAAAATGATCATGAAACTTACGCTCCAGTTGATTCCAACTTGTGATAGAACCAGGGGCTAATGAAGAAAACCAAGCAAAAACAGTACCAGTAAGTGACAATGAAAACAACCGTACTCTATATGCTTCATAGTTTCCAGCTTCCCCTAATTGAGCTATGTACTAGCTAACATGTTCCCAAGTGGTGCGCTCATCATCTCCACTAAACTTTACAAAATCAGGCAAGCGCCACCCATTGGGAAAAGAAACAAAATCAAAGCTAGAATGATAAGGTTTTTGATATATTCTAGTATTACCAAAATCAACACCTAGCTTATTTCTCATCACATCCGACAATTCATCCCTGAATCTAGTAAATTCGGCCCATTGGGGGTTTTGTTAAGCCGAAGATTGCATAGAATTCATATTATTCAAGTGAGGGGATTGTCTATTCTGTATATCTCTATGTGCATTAAAAACTTCATCGGGAATACCACCCGAATTCGCAGTATTCATAGTTGTGGAATAAGTAGCGCCTGCTATAGCTACTGGACCAGCACGGCCAGCGGAGACCGAGTTTGGAACAGTAGACAACGGCAAAGGTTGCTCCGGCACGAACACCATAGCATTGGTCGAATTTGTCTGACCACCAGAACAGGCGGTCTGACCGCCTGTGGCCACGGTCTGACCGCCTGTCGCGGTCTAACCGGCCGTGCTGGCGGTCTGACCGGCTGTAGATCGAAACGCTGCCGACCCACTTGTATTGACCGTGTTCGGTCTGAGCATATTGGGTGGTGGTTGGGTCTATCCAGCAAAGTAATTCGGTGGCATACCATAGAAAATATTTTGCTCAGGTAATTCACGAGTATCTATAGATTTACCCTCTATTTTTCGAGTCGTTTCAATAATTGTACAAATAATGCACCACGATCCGAAAAACCCGAAGTCACAGGAGTAGATGCAGTAGGGTCAGGTGCAGAAGTGGTTACATTGTCAGTTACCTCAATCTGCCCCTTACTCATCTTGAAGGAAGGCATTATGAAGTCTCGAACACTTTTTGCCGAACGATCTTCACGACCCTTCCGAAACGTCTTCAAGTACTCCGCCTCGATGTGCTTCTGGAGCGCCATGAACCTCTCATGATCTTCAATAGTAAGATCTTCAATCGAGGCCATCACGATGTTGTCTTCTCCAACGTCGAAGCCCATAGTGCTAGAGATAGTAGATCGGTCTTCAAAAACCAGATTTCTTTCCCCAGCGGAGTCGCCAAAATATGTTGACGCGCTTTTGGTTAACACACGAAAGCGCTAGATCGCGCGGTCATCGAATTCTCCTCGCCGAGCTCCTGAGAGTAGCCGGTCAGACCACCTGTAAGGGCCGGTCAGATCGCCTGTAGTAGGGGCACCGCGAAAACCTACGATCACAACCTCAGGAGGGACCCCGTCGGAAGCTGCAAACCTAGGGTTGTTCTAAGGTCGGCAAGGCCACTTAGAACGTCCTAAAACGTCGCGGAGACGAAGAAGGAAACAAAAGGGTTGGAAAAGCTAGGGTTTGGAGATAAAAAGTAAGACAATGATTTGTTCGATTGGGTAGAGATCCTCAATCGGCCACGGCCCTTTATATTTATAGGGTGGGGAGGTCTTGCCCCGCAAGAAAGTCCTTGTACAGATATAAAAACATGCAAAAACCTGATTCTACTCGGACTCGGGGACAGGCGGTCAGACCGCCTGTGACAGGCGGTCAGACCGCCTGGCACATTCCCAGACCGGCTACAGGGCACAACCGGTGTAACCGCTTGTACAGGCGGTCCAGACCGGCTGTCCCAGCCTGATCGGCTTTAAGCCATTTTTGGTCGTCAACACAAGTACCCACCCATCCCAAACTTTTTTCTACCCCCCACAAATTCCCCACCTAGGTTTCTTGTTTTTGTACATCACCTTTTATCTTAGTTGATCCTTATGCACCCCTTTAGTTGAAAGTTGTGCTGCATTTATCACAAAAGGTAAAAGAATAGATGTATATGGGTCAAAAGAAAGACTGAAAACAATAAGGTCTTGCTCAACAAGAAAAGAAAAGAACAGAAATAAAAGATATTTGTGTTCAGCACAGCCAAAGGAGTTTGGGAAGCAACAAGTTTCGGTTGGTGCAATTGGTGTTCATCTATCCACTTCCTACATCTTGTTTCTACATCTTTATGCACCTTTTCCTTTATATTCAGCAACTTAGACTTGTGTTCTGGGATTGTTATTTGGTTTTGCATCACTACACGTCAGTGCATTCCACTTACATATTCTCCCACCAAGATCCAGTTACAAGCACCGTGAGTTGTTGCACCGTCATCGCTGTTACAATCACTCTTCTACTACATATTGCAGCCACGATTCTTCCTCTTTTCAGGGAGAGAAAGAACTTGTTTTGTAAGTGGTGGGGAAGTGATTCCATATATTCATTGTCCTATTATTTTTGTCTCCTTATTACTAACATGGCTATTGATGAAGACTCTTCTTCTCATGGTGTTTCTTCTCAAGAGATTCAGGAGGTACGTAAACAAATGCATCAATTGATGCATGGAATGCAACAACTTCAACAATCCATTTAGGAACCTCCACCTCATGATAATGAGGATGATGATCACCATGGTGCTGGCCGTGGCCGAGGATTTGCTGCTGGTTTTGATAACTTTGCTGGTGGCCATGGCCAAGGATTTGCTGCTGGTTTTGGTCGTGCACTACGTGTTCCTATTGGTGATCCTACTGTTTTTGATGTTGAGACACTTTCAAATTATAGCGCTGAACATGGAGATGATCCTTATGGTCACCGTGGTGCATATGATGATCATGGCGATGAAAACTTTAGCCGTTTCGGAGGTCGTGGTCATTATGGTGATCACCGTTGACGTCATCCTGAACAACGCCACAATGATGATGGTTTGAGCAAAGTTAAAGTGTCCATTCCTCCATTCAGCGGCAAGGAGAATGCTAATGAATATTTTGAAGGAGAAACCAAAGTCGAGCAAATATTTGAGTAGACAAAACTCCATGAATGCCTACAAAAATCATTGCTTAAATTAGACGAATATAACCATGAAACATGTGTGGAACACAATAATCCCAACTTTACCTCTTGAATTGCTGGAACAAGTGCTTGGATATTTCTTGCATTTTTTCTGTATTGGATTGTTTGAATTGCTTGGAAGAACCCGAAGTCCAAGATGTTGAAATCTGGAGAATTTGAAGGTTGACTAATGATGCGAATATCAAAACCATCTTGCTTAGCAGCTTCACAAAACAATGGATCATCCACCTTTAAATGTGAAGGTGCATTGTCTTGTTGAATGTAAATAGGATTTCTCACATCCCCTCTTGGCCACTTGGCTCTAATGGCCGGCAAGATTTGGTTAATCATGAAATCTCTTATGACATATCTTTTGATACTTTGGATGTGCTTCATAACCATATCTCCCCTAACATGGCCGGTTGCAGCATTTCCTCTCATCGCTGGTTCATAAGTGACAAGAGGAAAACATCCAATTTTGCAATAAAAAATGCACACACCATCTCTAAACCTCAGCCGAGCAACAACAGCGAGAAACATGAGCCTAGGGATGTAGTTTTCGTTTTTGCAAGTTCTGTGTGGGTCATCTTCTTCAGGTAACAAATAAATTAAACCTTCTCTGATTTTTGATATAAGTAAAACCATTTCTCATCAATGAAAACGAAGTAAAAAAAATCTCTAAACATTGGATCACCATTCAACCCCCTCTTAATCATGTCAATGCAGAGCTGCAATCATGTCTTTTTGTTTGCTGGAGTGAGAAAGGGTTTTAGGCTACTAGAATGACGCCTAAGCTTTCCTTGTATCAAGTATCCTATCAGCTTCCATTTGCTAATGCTTACCCTAGCACAAACATCCTCTAAGATCATTTTATCCTTTAGAGGAACGTGACACAAAGTTTCCAAATCAACATATGTTGCTTTATTATCAATCTCTCCCCTTTTTAGACTAGCAACTACAACCAGCACTGAATTAGCAAATTGCATTTACCTCTATTCCAAACACGCGCGCACTGACCGAACGTGAAGATCAAATTGCTCGGCAACAATTTGAGTGTCTTTCTTCTAGCCAACAATGTTTAATACACATGCTTTGTCATTTCTTCTGTCATCTCTTTCCGACGGTGGGTGACAACATCCGGACCATGTTGAACAAAATGAACAAAGGTGAGTCATGTAACATAAGAAACATAAGCAAATGCAAACATTGACATGAGTTCACACAAATACCAGCCATGTTTTGAATGAAATCCATATCAACCGCACCAAACTCATCAAGAGGCAAGTTCAAATCCAAATCTGGGTTCTTGCAAATAGGCTACAAGGGGTAGCCTTGGAAGTGATTCATGAAAACCAATATGGGTCCATCAAAGGAAAAACAATTCAAGATTGTTTGGGTTGGGCATTTGAATACTTGCATCAATATCACCAATCAAGAAGGGAAATTATAACTCTGAAGCTAGACTTTGAGAAGGCCTTTGATCTAATTGAGCACACTCTTGTTCTGGATATGCTTCGTGCTAAGGGATTCCCCCAGAAATGGATACAATGGATGCAAAACCTGTTCTCCTCGACCACCTCCTCAGTTTTACTAAATGGTACTGCTGGAAAGGAATTTGCATGTAAAGGGGGGGGGGGATGAGACAAGGGGACCCTCTGTCAGCCTTGCTCTTTGCAATTGCTGCTGATCTCTTACAAAGTGTTATTAACCTTGAGTATGGTAATGGACGTTTTGTTCTCCATTCCCCAAGGATGCTGATACACCATTTCCCATTGTACAATACGTATGACACTATCCTCATTATGCAAGTAGAGGAATCCCAACTCCTACTTCTCAAAGAGGTTTTGCTCAAAATTGAACAATCCAGTGGCTTAAAGGTTAATTACCACAAGTCATGTATGTTGCCCATCAATATTGCCTAGGAGAAAGTTAGCCATTTGGCTACTGTATCTGGCTGTTCGGTTGGCTCTTTTCCCTTCACCTATCTTGGGCTGCCCATAGGGCTTACCAGACCTCCGGTGAAAATTATGCTCCACTTATATGCAGAGTGGAGAGACAAATGTCTGCTCAGTACCTCCCATATGCTGGAAGGCTTCAATATGTGAACTCAGTAATCTCCTGTCTCCCCACCTACTATATGTGTTCTCTCAAGATTCCAGTCACTGTTGTAGAGATTATCGATAAACATATGAAGAATTGTCTATGGAGAGGAAAAGAATTCAGAAACAAAGGGTATAATCTTGCTGCTTGGAATTTGGTAAGGAGACCCAAGAAGAAGGGTGGTTTGGGAATTGTTAATTTGAGTTTACAGAATGGTGCCCTTTTGCTGAAGCATCTGGTGAAATTCTATAGAAGGATAACATATAGTAGGTGAAACTTATATGGCAAAAATACTACTCGAACATTGTTCCTCATCTGGCAAGCGAGAAGGGATCTTTCTGGTGGAACCGTGGAAGGATATCCTTAGGCTGCATGTTCAATTCAGAGGAGTTGCAACATGTAGACCTAGCAAAGGTGATACAGTTAGTTTCCGGCATGATATAATTAGAGTAAATTGCATCCACCATATGTGAAGTTGCATTATCGTTTCAATTTGGTCCAACAAGTTGTAAACGTTGCACCCGTATACATGAAGTAGCATCATTGTATCATTATGGTCCAACAAGTTACAAACGTTGCACTCACCATACACTAAGTTGTTCACGATGTGCATATAAAATTAACTATACAATAGAAATATGTATTTTATATGTATAACAGGTTAACGAGGACTTGGAACATATACAATCCACTATTTTATTATTATTTTTTCACTTTGTTTTTAGATGATACTTTTTAATCTTGTCCTGGTTTATATTGAACATGGTAATATATCATTTTTTCCAAATGCACCTCTATCTATAAAAATAAATATCATTAGTAGAACATCCTTTATTTAATAAAAATAATATTAACACACTATCTTGGATTGTAGCTCACCATATCGTACAATTTTTATGTTATATAACATTTGTAATCATTAGACCAAAATGAAACATGAGAATTTTGTGATTGGTCTCATCTATTCTTATTGCAAGTCCTTCTTAGCGGGCCACGCATTTGAAATATGTATTAAGTGTATGATAGACTATATATCTTCACGGAGAACAACCTAGTGTATGGCGAGTTCAATTTTTAGACCCTGTTGGACCAAAATGATACAACGATACAACTTTATATATGTGGGTGCTACGTTTACAACTTGTTGGACCAAAATGATACAATGATAAAACTTCATGTATGGTGGATGCACTTAGCTCATATAATTAATGGCCGCATATTTTCAAATGAATATCCAAATCTATTTGGTTTTGCTTTGGACCCAAGAGCCTCTCTCTGGAAAATAAAGCAAGAACACGATCTGATTGATTGCTTCAGAATCCCCATGACGCGGCCTGCATACAATGAACTCCTTGCCCTTCAGACAGATCTCGTAGACGTAGATCCTTTCGACATAAGCCAGAATGATGAGTGGAATTTCATCTGGGGGCATCAAAGGTACTCCTCGTGAGATTTTTATCAGTACCACTTTCGATCAGTACAACTAAGCAGAGTGATAGTTTGGATATGGGAAACAAAATGTATTCCAAAAATCAAGTTCTTCGCTTGGCTGTTCCTAAATGACAGATTCAACACCAGAAATATGCTAAGGAGAAGAAATAAGTTCTTAGAAGAGGGATATAACTGTGCCATCTGCCTTGGGGGGGGGGGGTGTGGAGGAAACTGCTGAACACCTTTTCTTTGAATGCCCCTCATCAATTTGTCGCTGGTTTTCTCTTGGGATTGTGTGGGAAGATGAAATCAACATGCATCAAAGAATCTACAGGGCAAAGCAGGCTTTTCCACATTTATTCATCATGGAAACATCATTCCTTATTGGGGCCTGGTGTATCTGGAAGGAAAGGAACGACCTTATCTTCAACAATAAGGCGCCCTGCTTAACTAGGTGGAAGGCCACGTTTAAAGCTGAGGTGACTAGTCATGTTTGCAGAATCAAACAGAATCTCCACCAGTCCATTAGACTTTGGTTAGCTGGTATTTAACTTTGGGTCTTGTCGTCTCGTTTTCTTTGCTTTTGTTTCTTTTGCAAACCGCTGGTTAGTCCTTTGTATATACCCTTTGTAACTTTCTTCGCCTGTTTAATTTTAATTTTCCTCGTTGCCGGGGGGCTTTTGCCCCATGGTGTTCGGTCAAAAAAATCCAAATCTGTGTTACAATGCCATCAGCTTGAACATCATCTTCTTCTAGAGGCAAGTTCAAATCCAAATCTATGCAAACCATGTGTGGAAAACGAGAGAGTTTATATACAATAAGGAAAAACCAAAAGAGAGTAGAAGTAATTACCCGCAGCTCCTTCTTCTTCTTCTACAATGCCATGGACTTCTACAATGCCAATGCAGGAGTCGAAATGGAGACTTCAGGCCTGCAACGCATTGGGACGTGTTCTGCTAGCCAATCAACTGAGACAGCTTTGCTGATCACAAGGCACCCTCCACCATATTTATTAAGGGCAAACGAGGAAAAATTAAAACAATTTACTCTTTGGTATGAGTAATCTTGTCTTAAGGGACTTCTATTCCTGCACCGGAGGGTGTAAAACACATTTCAGCTAGCAAGTCAACAATATTGGTAACCATAAATTCTGTTGTCAGGTTCAAAATGTCTTACCAACTAAGAAATGTAAATGCATTCATCGAGTAACGCTCAACAACATTCATTTCATGTAATAATTTATTGTAAGACTTTTTTCAAACTGTAAAAACATCACTTACCACCAATCGTAAGTTCTTGTAGTAATTTAAAAAAATGAGAGCCAACCGCTACCTATAATAATCAATCTTCAAGTTTTTTCAATACGTAGAACAAGATCAATTTGATGGTGCAAATCTTGGTTGATCATATTTATTCGGTTCAAGTGAAAAAAGTATTTAATGAACAACGCTCATCTATATATAATTCTCTTATTAGGTTCAAAATGTCCTACCAACTAACAAAACTAAATGCATTCATTGAGCAACGCTCAACTACATTTGTCTCATGTAATAATTTAATATAGAACTTTTCAAAGATTGATCCATCAATTTTGGGCATTTCAACGATCAAGTAAACTACATCGGTAAACTAAGAAATTATGATGTTCCCTAACAAATGGAACTATAGATCATTGCTAAGACGATCTGGGACAATATGATTTGCAGAAAAAGAAAAATCGGCACATAGTCATTCTCCAACAGTTGGGCGGATTGGGAGAAGGCTACAATAGGTTGCACACAATCGAGCTGCAAGGAGAATTGATGAAACCCACAACCGGACCATGTTGACGATGAGATGATGAGCCGCAACGGACAGACAATATATTCCTCTGCAATGGGCACCAGATTCTGTGGAAATTGATGAGTAGACATCGGAAACAATTGGATCAGGGTGGATTAGAAGATGATTAGCCACTAAACCTATCCTTAATCGTTGCTCTTATTCCCTGTTACCTACATTGGTCTTCAGGAATTCTAGACCTGCCATTGGTCTTGATATAGAAATATACACATAAGTATGGGCCAATATGGGCCTAAACCATAGGCCTTAACATCATGAAATAAATTACAGTAAAACTGTTCAAAGAGCAAGACACCACTTTAGTAGCTACTACAAGTGTGCATAGTAATTTATGAAATGAGGACCAACACCAACCTGTAGCTAGTCATCAGTCTTAAGAAGATTCAATCCACAAAATAGTCAACTATGTAAATCTTTTCTTCAGTATATTTACTAATATCACAAAAACAATAAATGAATAACGTTCAACTGTATATGGTTGTAGAAATTTGTCATTGATTCCTAGGTGTTCAAAACAACAAGTCAATTATATTCATAACCATAAATTCCCATGTAAGTTTCAAAATGTTCTACCAACTAAGAAACTTAAATGCATTCAATGAGTAACACTCAACTATATCCATCTCGTGTAATAAATTGTTACAAAACTTCCAAAGAGCAAGCTACCACTTTACCACCAAACATAATTCCTGGTAGTAATTTTAAAAATGAGGGCCAACCCCCATCCAATACTCGTCAATATTTAAATTATTTTGATAGGTTGAACAAAATGAATTTGACCATCCTATCACTACAATGCATTTCAGATAGTAAGTCAACAATATCGGTAACCATTAATTCTCTTGTAAATGCATTCATTGGCTCAACCACATTCATCTTAAAATATTTTAAAACTTTTAAAAGAGGAGAAAACACCACTTAGCATAGTAATTTGAAAAAGGAGGGACATCACATAAGACCACACAACACCACCTTGCTATGCTGATGAAATTTCTTCATTAATTTCATAATAATTTGGATCTCCCATGGGTTCAGTTCTATATAAGTGATAAAGTTACAAGGTGTAATTCTTGTTTTTTCTTCAGGCCAACGCTCAATAATATATAACAGTTGTAGCAAACTTTCCTATCAATACAAGGCGTTTTCGACAGCAAGTCAACTATATCAGTAGCCACAAATTATCATCAGTTTCAAAATGTTTTACCAAGAAATGTAAATGCATTCATTAAGCAATGGTCAACTACATTTGTCCCATGTAATAAATTATTGTAAAACCTTTCAACGAAGAAAAGCACCACTTACCACCAACCATAAGATGTGGTAGTAATCTCTAAAAAATGAGGGCCGACCCCTACCTGTAATCATCGATCAAACTTCATGTTGTTTTGATATGTAGAACAAAATCAGTTTGACTGTGTCAAATCAGTTCTTGAGAAAATTTACTCACTTCAAGTTACAAAAAAACTTAATGAAGAACACGCATCTATACATATAACAAATGATGTAAATTCCCCCCATCAATTTGTGGGAGTTTCAAACAGAAAGTCAACTACAACGGTAACCATAAGTTCCATGTCACAATGATAATGGCTTACAGACTACATTCGTCTTACATACATTTATTAAGTAACGGTCAACTTCATTCGTCTTGTAAATTATTGTCGAATATTTGAAGGAAGTAGACACCACTCATCCACCAACTATTCCTTATGGTAGTAATTTGAACCCATTCTGTTACTAACAATCTTCACATTATTAGTGTATTTACTTCCATCAAGTTTAATGATCAACACCCAATAGTATATAATAGTTGTAGCAAACTGTCCTATCAATACAAGGCATTTCAAACAATAGCCAACTATATCGGTGACCAAAAATTCTCTTGTCAGTTTCAAAATGTCTTACCAGCTAAGAAATGTAAATGCGTTCATTGAGGAATGCTCAACTACATTCATCTCATGTACTAATTTATTTTAAAACTTTTCAAAGAGGACAAAAATACCACTTACCATCAACCATAAGTTCTGGTAGTAATTTCAAAAAATGAGGGCCAACCCCTACCCGTAATCATCAATCTTCAAGTTATTTTGATATGTAGAACAAAATCAATTTGACTAGGTAAAACTTTTCTTCAGATATTTACTCACTTCAAGTTAAAAAAAGCTCCAACCACTATTTCTAGTAGTAATTGTTAACTTCCAACTGTCTCTGTCTCTAACGATAAATACATGCGTCATATTGAAAACTATTCAATTAATTAGTTGGGGCACCAACCTATTGATATAATTGTCTATAAATAGGATGGTGCCCAAGGTATGTACCCACACAATTTCTAGCTTCTCCGTCCTCCAACTTTCAGCTATGGCAGCATATGCAAGTCTCCTATTGACCTCCCTTGTTCTCATGGGCCTCCTATCTCACACCGTTCAAACCATCACCCATGTAGACTGTGAAGGATCTAGCAGGTGCACATATATTGTACGTGTGCGCCCTCCTCCCAACTTTTCCGTGGACATGAACCCAATGGACCTTGAGGACTGGTATAGAACATTCCTCCCACCACAAATGGCTAGATCGAAGCTTCAATCACCATTCATACACATCTATAGAGAAGCCATTCTCGGGTTCGTTGCGAACCTCACAAAAGATGATGCCAATTACATCAAGACCAATGATGGGGTCCTTATGGTGTACCAAGACAACCTTATTCCACTCTTGACAACCCATACACCAGATTTCCTTAGCCTACGGCCAAATGGAGGAGCTTGGAGTAGCATAGGCATGGGCGAGGGAGTCGTCATTGGGCTTCTCGACACAGGCATAGATTTTGCACACACATCTTTTGATGATGTGGGCATGGCCACACCACCTCCTAAATGGCGTGGTTCCTGCAATTTTGGAAGTGTCCAGTGCAACAAGAAGCTTATTGGCGGAAAGTCGTTGATTGGGGGCGATAATAATCCTATTGCTCCACAAGATGATGTTGGCCATGGAACTCACACTGCTAGCACAGCTGCTGGCAGGTTCGTACAAGGTGCAAGTGTCCTTGGTAGTGGCAATGGTACGGCGTCTGGCATGGCCCCACGTGCGCACCTAGCCATGTATAAGGTGTGTAATGAGCAGGGGTGCTATGGCTCAGATATACTTGCAGGAATGGAAGCTGCTATTGCTGATGGTGTTGATATCTTGTCTGTTTCACTCGGTGGCCGTCCACAAGCCTTCCATGAAGATATTATTGCCATTGGATCCTTTTCTGCCATGAAGAAGGGGATATTTGTGAGTTGTTCTGCAGGAAATTCTGGTCCATTTCCCAGCACACTGAGCAATGAAGAGCCATGGGTCCTGACGGTCGGTGCAAGCACAATGGACCGGCAAATGAAAGCCATTGTAAAGCTAGGCGATGGCCGCTCATTTGTTGGTGAGTCAGCATACCAACCATCTAACCTTGCTTCTTTACCACTGATGTTCGAACAAGATGGTCCTGGAAACATCACTGGAAAGATTGTTGCTTGTGAGCTTGAAGGATCTCAAGTGGAAATTGGACAATCTATAAAGGATGCTGGTGGTTCTGGGATGATAGTGCTCGGTGCTGAGGATAGTGGCCACACGACTTTTGCTGCAGCCCATGTCCTACCAGCATCATATCTGAACTCCCCAGATGCTGCTGCTATCAGGCAGTACATTAAAACATTCGACAAGCCAACAGCTTCAATTATTTTCAATGGCACGTCACTGGGAACAACTCCAGCTCCTGAAGTTGCTTATTTCTCATCTCGGGGGCCTAGTACAGCAAGCCCTGGTATTATGAAGCCTGACGTCATCGGACCCGGAGTGAATGTCATCGCAGCATGGCCATTCAAAGTAGGACCAAACATGGGTGATGAACATGAAAAGGTCTTCAACTCCATATCTGGAACATCAATGTCTGCACCTCACCTTAGCGGCATTGCAGCTATTGTCAAGAGTGCACATCCTGATTGGTCACCGGCGGCGATCAAGTCAGCCATCATGACAACGGCCTATGTCATGTATGACAACGACAAGCCTATCCTAGATGAGAAACTAAATCCGGCTGGCCATTTCACTATTGGGGCTGGACATGTTAACCCTTCCAAAGTTATCGACACAGGCCTAGTCTATGACACTGATTTGGAGCAATACATTCCATATCTCTGTGGCCTAGGTTACACGGATTCTGAAGTTGAGATCATTACACATCAGAAGGGCGTCTGCAGCAGAGGAGCAAAAATAGCTGAAGCTGAGCTGAACTATCCTTCGATTGCAACAAAGGCTAGTGCTGGGAGACTTGTTGTCAATCGTACTGTCACTAACGTTGGTGATGAAATGACATCTTATACCATTGAGATTGACATGCCAAAGGGAGTTGAGGTGACCCTGTCACCAGCAAACCTAGAATTCACCAAGGTGAAGGAGAGTAAAACATTTACTGTAAGCTTGAGCTGGGATGCTAGCAAAACTAAGAATGCTGAAGGAAGCTTTAAGTGGGTCTCTAACAAGTATGTTGTAAGGAGCCCAATTGTAATATTCTAATGTAAGATCATCATGATGGGGACTTCATGAGAGTCTTCTTCATATTATAATAATAATGAAGTTTATCCTTAATATTTTTATTCCTACGTACTCTGTCTCGTCAAATCATTATCTAAAAATAATTAGAATCAGCGCACCTTATATAATGATTGTCTAATTTTTTTGTTTCAGTGCATACAGACATACAAAAGGGCTTCTTTAACTGGCCAACTGGCCTCTACTACTTCAAACTGTGAATTTAAGAGGGAGGACGTCTGTTACTTAACTCCGAGACTTTTGACCATGCATGTCAGTTCCTTCCTGATTTCACCCACTCTTTCTTTTTGGTAGCGAGCCTGTAACTGAAGTCTGGTTGGAGTCAAGCATGATAACATGCGACATAACTGTGCACAAAACAAAACGAAGTGAGATATAAAGTTGACGATGACCTTTCTCAACTACTAACATGTTTGCATCTGCAAAGTAAGTGAAAATCACAGAGCAATATGACGCTGCTGGCAAAGTTACCTCTCAAAATTGCAAGGTCACCACACAATTTGTTCCATTCTCGTCAAGCCTAAACTTTCCTTACTCTGCTCTGAATATCTTTTGAACAACAGAATTCACCACACAAGTACAGAGGTGCAAGTGCAAGACATGGAAGTCTCGAATGAATTCATCTCGCTGCGAAAGCGCACAAAAGGTACAGAGGTGCTCTGTTTCTTTTTGACGCGTACTCCGTGTAGATCGAGACTTCGAGAGGGCATGTTAATGTGATGATGGCAGCTCATGGCGAACTACATAACGTTGATGCAGGAAACCTATACCGAGTCGTGTTTTTTATGACTTGGAGAACCACCTTTAGTGTCAAAGTCGTCGTCCCTTGACGCAGGAAACGTACTGCATATCCTGCCAGATATGCTCAGACCAAAACCAGGGTTTTAATAGCTATTCAACTTGCTTGTTGAGTCGTTAGACTCTCATATGGCAGCAGAGATCCATCATATAAATTTTATATCGGTCTAAAAGTTCGTGTGAAACTATTCCCTTAATGTATAGCAGGTGAGCAAACAGTATATATATTGTTCATAATGCACGCTTGGACTCAAACACAAAGATAGATGAGGATTTTTCCTGGACACAGCTTTGCCTCCAGAAAGAAAAATCACGTGACTTCTGAAATGTGAAAGTGTGCTAATATAATGGAGTACATCTTCCGTTGGCAAATGTAACTCTTTATTTAGCGATAATTGGTAACCAGTACAGCATATGGGGCATTACCAGAGCTTCAGCTGCGAGGTCTTTAACCACTGAGAAAGGGAGAGGTGGAGCTATAGGCATTTCATTGCAAGTACATGATTGAGCTATCTTATTCTAAGTTTGTATCGAAATTATAGACTAAGCCACTTCACTTTATTCTATCCTACAAATTGTAAATCCATGGATCCAAATATGCTCTTAATTTTCTTAGAAGCCACATAGAGCCTAGCACTGGGCCTGCACGCTTGTGGGCGCCATCCTGAAGTAATGGTCCCAGGCATACTGGAAGGTGACTGACATGGAGCTCGGGATTTGGCGACCATCGCCGAGGAGGTAACCGGACCCGGCACGCCGGAAGAGCTTCGGATCGACAGCGGTGGAGCTCGAGAAGCCGTTCGACCAGAGGTAGACGTTCTTCACGGCGCAGCGGCACCCGTTGGTCACTGTCACCTGAAACACCGTGTCGGTCCCGCCCACCATCTTGCCGGTGTTGGTCTGCTGGACGCTGATGCTCGACGGCGCACACCCCTGGCATTCCACTGTCGATATCAAGAGTACAATGATGTGGTCATGTGGAGTTTCAGAAAATAGAATAGTCTGACAGAAAACAAAAGGAAACATCCATTGCTCTTTTACAAAAGGGCCAGCTTGCTAGCTAATGCAAAAGTTGTACTTTCTCAGCACCGAAGTTCAGGGGTGTCTGGCACTTTTTTAACATCTCCAAAAAGAAAGAGAGAAAGATGGCAATGTGATGAACATTCTGTATGTTTGTTCTTACTACCTTGGACAACCAGGAGGAGCAGAAAGATTGCAGCGGTAAATTTGATGGAGCGCTCCATCTCGTGGACTTGCACAATGCTGGCTTCAATCCTTGGACTGCAGCGATTCTTGTGGCATGAGATGGGATGAGATCGTGTGAGCTTGCTTATTAGGTATTTATAGAAGGATGGAACCAATGTTAGGCATTAATATATATTGTGGCGCGAAATAGCGCAGCAACTGTAGAAGGTGCCCTTTTGGACCATAGGAAGTTGCTTGGCATTCATGTAACATCCATCATGATCCGTAATCCGTTGCTATTGTGACCTGACAAGATCACGAGAATAAAAGATGAGTCTCACTATACAGAATCCAGATACTCCTAGGTTGCATCTAAGCATTTGTGGCAGAAACCTAACAGTAACAACTCTGGGTTAACCCTTCCATTTGGAGATTTATGTATCTTTCCTCACGTAGAGCACGAGTGGCCAGAAGTTTGAAGGGCTTTTATTATTTATTTTTTTCAAGTGGCGGGCAATTTTTCTATTATACTACTCCAGTTTGCATATTTTTCAGTTGTTTTAACAAATCCACAACAATATAATTCGCAACGAAATTATTCCCATATATAAAGCTATAGATTTATTGTAACGAGTTCCCAAATATACTAAAGACCTGTGGCCTTTCTAGGATAAATGTTGGGAATGAAAGTGTATTCTGTGTTGCAAAAAAAGGCCGCTTATTGAGCAAATATATAATCATTTTGAATAACTTTATTGGACTGGGAGGAAAGGCCTGAGTAGTATAACTCCCAAGAAAAGGTATTTTCTGTTTGGAAGCGCCAATGAAGTCGTGCAATGCGGAACCGAAACGTAAAGTTGACTACATGGACCGTTGACACAAAATGAGTCCAGTTGTCCAGACCGTGTCCAAGAGATTGCTTCCTCTCAATAACCAAATTCCAAACGCAACAACTAAAGTTCAGACCTTAGTTTCTGTGAAACAGTCTGACCGTAGAAAGCAAGTAGACTTCAGTTTAAAATACGAAAGACATATATTCTAGGAAAAAGTGTATATTACCCCCTCAATTGTTACTAAAAAGTATATTACTCCCTTATACTCTTAAATCATATACATTTAACCTTAAACTCTCCAAATAGTGAAGATTGGTTCAATGTTACTCTCCAAGGAATGAAGGAATGGAGTAGTTATTAATCTTGATTTTCCTCACGACGACGTGGACGCAATAGATAGGTAATCGAATTGATTTATATCCATTCCCAATAATTTATTGTGATATACTTCTTCCTCCCTCACTATCGAACAACTGTATGCGCCTTGCTAATTTTTGGTGCAACAGTCAGAAATTATGAAGAGCATGACACTTGTGATTTTGGAGGACAACCAAACCTCATCTAAGTTTTATCTCGCAATTGGAAGCGTACATGATCCCAAAGTCCTTGGATCCTTATTATTTGTATATGACGATATCAAGAAAAAAGAAGCCTACGTGATCCTGAAGTGCTCAGGTAGTGTGAGTCCCAGGAAACACCATGGAACCAAATTGGTTTTAAGGCCTTGTTGGAGGTAATCTCCACGGTTTAGAGAGTTTAAGGTTAAAAGTACATAATTTAAGAGTATAAGGGAGTAATCTACTCTTCCCTAAGAGTTTCCTATATTCTATGACAAGGTCTAGTACCAATCGTAGAGGTCGGCAATGTGAATTTGATCAATGGATAAACAATTTAGTCAACCCAGTGTTCATTGGTAAAGTGAACTGTCATTCTTTAGCAACTTCGTTGCCATCCACTGCACCGAATCCACCAAGAAGCTATGTTGACTAAAATAACAAGGTACCGGTTTTTCCAAGAATTTTTGAACCTAAAAGTTCAGACACTAGCACACTGCTTGACCATGCATATAGTGCATCTCGCTCATTAGCTAGAAAAAATTGGAGGTCCCCACTGCCACGAAAGAACACTTTAAGAACAAAGGAATAACACATTAATATACAAACACTATCAGCCACGTTTGATCACCCAAATAGGTCATCTACCAAAACGCTCTATTCTGAAACCACAGTGACCCAAACTAACAAAACCTCTATCAAATAAGATGCTACTCTCAACCAATACACAAACAAGCTGACAAGGTGAAAGTGCTCAAGATGTGGAACGAGCGCACCAAATTTGGCACAAATTCAAGCATGCTTTAGCCTAGCAGGATGCCGGCACAGGGCAGATTATCAGTATTTTATAAGAGTAAATAACACCCACCATACAACAACTTGTATGGTTGTATCACTTTAGTCTAACAAGTTGCAAAGTGAGAAAGAGATACACAAACTTGTCAATTATGTGCATATACGGTCACATATACCCCATGCATATGTATTTTCTCAACATAGCAGGTGAGTCGGATGATTTTTGTTCATGTTAACTCCTATATTTATTTTTCTTCACAAAAGGTTATGCATTTTATTAATACGCGGCTAAACATTGTGTCGCAAAAAAAATACATTAACGATGTATGGAATATCCCCATATTCCATAGAAGATGATGTAGGTATAAAGGTAACAAAAATATTGTATTGGCTATTGATTCAATGTACAATAATATATCTTTTGTCCAACCTGATTAGTTATTTTTTCCACGTCAACAATATTCATTGGTACCTTTCATAAAAAAAGAAAATTCATTATTATTAGTGCGTTGAAATTTCGAGCTTTACATATTTTTTAGTCACTTTTATCTATACTTAATTCTCACTGGAAACTACTTCTCACTATAACTATGTTCAAATAAAATTTATATTATTATATTTGTATAATATTGTTGGAAACTAATATATTACATCTGCATCTCGGTTACCATACATATGAGCACAGACACAAAATAGGAGGTTACATGTATAAACACATTCATTTCACATATCATATAGATAAAATATATCTACGGGCATATATATGACCGTATATGCACACAATTAACAAGTTTGTGTATCTGCTTGCTCACTTTGCAACTTGTTGGACTAAAGTGATACAACCATACAAGTTGTTGTATGGTGAGTGTAATTTACTCATTTTATAAACACATGGTTATATGGCACGTGCATCTCTACTATTCTCTGTTAAAAACTATAATTGTACTCTTCTTGGAATGGTTAATTTATCATGACCTACTATTTAATTGCTCCCTCTGTATTGAACTATTTGCCACTGTTGATTTTTGTTTATCATGACATTTGACCATTCTTCTTATTAAAAAAATGATGCATATTAATTATTATTGTGGCCTCCTTTATTATTGAAGGTATTCGAAGCATGGCTTAACTTTTTTTTCAATAAAATTTAAAATAGGACAAATGATCAAAAGTTGTTAGAAAGAGATAACAACACTAAATATTTAAATAAGGAGGGAGTAATTTTGTGGGCTCAAATAAGTAAAGATGTCAAGGATCAATTTATTATGACCAGCTATTTTAAGTATGCATGTTGAAACAATATCTTTTATGTCATTATTAAAAGAATATATTTTTATCATTGTTGAAACAATATCTACTATAGTTATATCACGTTTATATTTATTGACACGATATCTCCTTTAGTTAGATTACGTATTTATATTTACAGAGTGATTGTTTGTTTCCTAACACATCTATTTCCTTTTCTTTTTATTATGACCTTCTATTTTAAGATTGCATGTATGGTAGGACGCTACAGAAACAAACATGCAACATTTGAAAGGAAACACGATTCAAAAGAAAAAAAAAAGTCTAGAGCGCAAATTCATGTTCGCCCAGGAGTGAAATTTCGAAGGATTTAATTCAAGCTTGCCTGGGAGGGGGGGGGATGCATTTTACATTATCAATAAATTTAATTTATCGGAGGCCGGTGGTAAACAGATATCAGATATATCGGGATTTTATCAGTGATATACTCCCTCCGTTCCAAATTGTAAGTCATTCCAAGATTCTTGAAGAGTCAAACTATCTCAATTTTGACCAAATTTATATAACAAAGTAGTAAAATTTATGATACTAAATAAGTAGCATTAGCTTCTTTATTAAGTATATTTTAGATTATATGTATTTGGTTCCATAAATTTTTATGATTCACTCTATAATTTTGGTCAAACATAAAAAGAGTTTGACTCTCTAAGAATCTTGGAATGACTTACAATTTGGGACGGAGGGAGTATAAATTATTTAAGACAAAATTTGAATGAAAAACTCCCATTTTACATATAAGTAGACATTGTTTTTTTTTCTCAAGCCATCCAATCTTAAAAAAACTACACATGATAGTATAGAAAAATGTGAGGAAATGGCCGGGAGTGAGCATATCGACTTTAGCGGTTCTCATAAGAATATAAAAGTTTGGATGGTAAAATAAAAGCAAATAATGGATTAGGTTGAAGAAATGGTCACATGTCCCTATCTATTTGTTAAAGTTGGTAAAAGGTATGTACAAATGCTTGAGGGCTAGTGAAATAGTGGGTAAAAATTTAAAACACCTTTATTTTTAGGTGATAAATTATTTCTATCGGCTCTCACAGGTAAAATAAAAAATATCATATTTATCCGGATTTCATCGGTGATAATGTGAACCCTCTGCGCGAGCATCCAGTGCTAGACACCTCCTGGTCCATAAATGCATACCATTAATATCCAATGCAAATAATTAGTGAATTAATAGAGGTGAAGTCTCGGTTACTAGAGGCTTTGCACCGGCGAGGACTGTTTCTGATAGAAGATTTTAGGAGTAAGCATATACTACTCTCCATATACCTGATGGCGACCAGAAGCCTACGATACAACTGATGGCGTTACTAACTTTCGCCGTTCTTCTTGGGGGCTTCGGAATGCCTGCAGAATGTAAGTACATATCTTTCTACTTCTCTCAATATATACAGCATGCATCTCCACTCGTTCGCCGCCGCCGTCTTCTTTCTCTCTTGTCTTTGCTCCGCAATGCCACTCTAAGGTCTCCCCATCCTCCTCACTTCATCGTATATGTGTCACCATTACCGACAGTCACACTTAGCTTGTGTCGTCGATGTTGCCGTACGCTCAATGGCAGTCTGCCATGTTGGCCAAACAATAATTCGACATGGTTCTAGGTATTTTTTTTGCACATTTATGCACTATATTTTAAAAATATAGAGAAAAAATACCTATCAATCACAACGTCTGGGGGGCCGCCGTACCCGTATCCAAAACTTCCCGGTATGGCGATAATCATCATGATTAATTTGAGTTAAAAAAATTGAACTTAAAATTTTTGACTTAAAATAAATAATTTAATTCTTGATACACGTTTGATTCCCTGATATATGTATCAGATGAGGTGACGCCTGCATGGACAATATTTCGCCTTGTGCCTCGTATCTCTAAACTATGTAATGTACTATGTTGTATATTAATAGTTTAAACTTGAATGCTTTCGGATGGTTAGTCCTGCAAATGATATATTTTCTATATATCTCACTATTTTTATGTATACTAAATGTATCGGTGTATCCTGATTTTTGGAGATTTGTCGTATTGGCGTAGCCATATCGCGTACCGGTGATACATAGAAGGATACTCTGGCTCAACTTTGTGTTACATGCATGCACTTAATTTTAAATGGGATCTACTATTGGTGCACATATATCTTTCTGTTTATCACGTTCGAGTTTTAGTGCATATATTTCATGTGTACTAATTAGCATACTATGTATCTAGCATTTTGTTTTTCAAGAGTTGCTACTTGTTTCTGCTATTCTCATAGCATTGTGCTTACATCAAGGCACACTCAATTAGCGTATGTATCTTCTCATCTAGGCATTTCAATCAAATGAGAGTCAAAGAATGTACACGCCGTCGTCTTGAGTAGTGTGTGCCCATTTATTCAATTGCCTCGTTTTATGCACAACACAGCCTGTTCGCTGGGCTGCAGCTACGGCTGCTGCAGCCAGCCAGCCAGCAGAACAACTCCAGCCAGGTACAATGAAGCAGCGGCTCGTGCCCATCCAGTTTAAAATTTTGGCCCAGCCGAACGGTTGCAGCCAGGCATGCAGCGAACGGCTGCAAGCCAGCAGCCAGTCAGAAACAGCCCAGGTGCCCGTAGCCCAGCCGAACAGGCTATTAGTCTTTATAACCATGGAAATGGAAATGCAACCCTTTGAGTAAACTTGATAGCCAACATATATGTGAATTGATGAGTCTTTAGTTATGCATGATGTATGCGATATGTTTTTATCTTCCTACGAGATTCAAGATAGATAATGTGTATTATTATAAATATGCACTGATGAACACAATAATGTCAGCAGGTCGTACTCAGCGTCAGGAGGTCGGAAGTTTTATACGTGCTGCTGTCAACTCCACCTCACTAGATGAGAGCAAGCTCACACTTATAATGTGCATCTCAGGGACGTGCGATTATTTTGGCCATGGTATGGAGGAATGTCATTGCTGTGTGTATACATCTCAGAAAAAGTACTGCTACCGGACAATGGAGGAATGCAGATCTAAGTGCCGTGCTTGCAACCCCCAATGCCTGCCCTAGCTGCCTCTGCCATGGATGAGAAAAGGTCGAACAAATAAAGGATCCAATAAAGAATGATAGCTTACACGAATATACTGATTATACTATATTGGTATTTTCCCCTTAACAATTACTTTTACTAGGTGACATTGTAATATAAGAGATCCAAGCCCATTGTACTATAAGAGATTAAGCACGCTGCCCCTGATTCAGTTCAGATCTTCCAAGTAGGAACAAAAAAAGTCCTTTTGTTTTTGTTACGCCTTGCCCATTCGAACTTCTGTACTTTATTGTTTTTACACCTTCAGTTTGTGAGTACAACCTCTAATTGAATCCACCTGACAGTGGGAATGCTGCTAAGATAAGCAAATTGTTAACCAGTAAAAAAATGTGGCAAGATCAATGACTAATTCACTGGACATTTAAGATTATATTGTGCATGGTTGTTTTATGGGTTCAGAGGAATTGGCAGCTGGCATTCATGCTCATGTAGTCATGTTTTGTCAATCATTTTTTGCAAGTTCCAAATTTGATGAGCCAATCTAAGTAGGCCACAGGAGGCAGAGAAAGGCTTCTGATTCCTAATAGAAGGCATGGCGCAAATATATTTTTTAAGCTTGAATCAGCTTTATAAATATAGATTGCTGACAATTCCACTATGATGTTTTTTTTATTTCTCAGTACCTACAAATGGTGTTACTACGTTCTGTTCCGCGCCTTTTATGCGTAGCTGTGCTCTGCTCATCTGTTTGGTTATTATATAATGTGCTTAGAATTTGGATATGTACTGGTTTGAGACTTTCCGCTGATTTGTACCTCTTATTTGTTGACTCACTGAGCCATGGGATAGATATACAAATTAAATCTTATTTTTCTTGAGCCAGTGCTGTTATCTTGCTGATTGATTTCTTGCTCATTCTTTGTGTATAAGCTTGCTGCTAAATATTGCTGTTGTAGTTTTGATATGTCTATGTGTTTGGCTCACCATGAGGAGCTTTCCTAGATTGCACAAATTTATAACAATGAAGGAATGCAACTCTATGCTAGATTGATCGTAATGGAAGTTCTGCCGGGGCCACGAGACAAACAAGAGAGTTGGGATGACAGCATTTGGTGCGGTCAGAGCAGGCCTGTTTAACATGGACCTGGTTGAGAAAACTGACAAACGCAGTAGCAACGTCTAGAAAATAGAGTCAATGAAAAAACACTTGTTTTTTTTTTTATAAATGTGATCGTGTGCATAGTTTGTACACGGCTAATGGCATATCAAGTTGTACTCAGTTTTTGTGATTACAATCGAGATTAAATACTAGTCATAAAGCCATTCTTTTCATTGTACAAGTTTTGTATCTAATTTATGGCTTAAAAAATTGATTTTGTGGTCATCAATGCCTGACATTTTAGGTTTGTTAAATAGAAATATCTATTTGAAAATAGACGCCAGAGATCCCATTGAAATTGTAAAATATCTATTTGAAAATAAAGATTCTCACTGTTACTCTGCAGTCCTCACGAGCTTTCCATTATCCACGAGGCGCTGAAAACCACCTTGAGGGCTAGTTTGGCAGCAAGAGATAAACAGCCCGGGGAAGGAAGCGGTAGTAGGCTAGCTACTTTAAATGAATCAGCAACGACGGGGACGCCGGCAGCATTGACGCCGACGACGATGGGGAAATGGGACGGGAGGGCAGTCCGATGTCCGTAGGCCAGGCGCCTTTCCACGTGGAAACTAGGTTCGATCGGGCCGGAGATCCCTGCGTTGTAGGCCCCTGAACTCACCGGCGTGCCGTGTTTTCTGTTAGGATTTTGATGGATAATTTGTTAATAAATATATTATTTGTTTCCTGATTTTGAGAAAGATTTAGAGAGCTTTTGAGCTAGATTTTGATGGATTTAAAGAGCTACTTTTTGTGGTAGGATTTTGATGGTAGTTTGTTTATATATTATTTGCTTCAGGGTAATTATTACTGTTCATTTGAGGTGCCATGGATTCAGCTTTGATGACCAATTCAACATAGAAGGCTGCACGTGGAGACACGAGTGAACCTCCAATTCGTAGATTGGCTAGAATGATGCTTACTTTTATTGTCGATCTTACACGTACTATTCTGTGGACACCTACTATTGGATATTTTTATCTTCAAAGGAAGATGTAACAAAAGAATCAACAGTTGTTTCTTTGGCCTGAGTAGTTGTGATAAATTTTTATAAGGATTGAGATGCGATCTCCTTCCCACATGACAAGTAACGCACAGTGGGTGTGCTCCATCACCAGGCCGTGGAACAGCGGGGCTGCCGTATGACGCGTGTGAGCATCTCTCCTCGTGCCTTCGCTTCTTGGTGTGCTAGAGGATCTCCACGTAGTCGTACCTGTTGTACATGCAGAAGGTGTTGTCTCGGCTGGGTCCTTGGGCAGGGAGCTTTGGGGAAGGGCGTCGATGTGCAAACCCATCAGCAACTATATGTAACCAGCAGATCCTCAGAAGCTATGCTTATTTTTTTCCTATTCTTGTTTGTTTGTACTGTTTCCCTCGATGATGCTGGATTCTATCATCCTTCTCCTTTGATTTTGATTGAAAGTCTTAGACGCAAATGTCTTCTAGCTTTGCACGGGTCGAGAAAGGGACGAGTCACGCCGCCGGAGAAAGCCCATGCGCCGCCTATGTACGGGTCTAAGAGCTGGGAACGGATGCGAGCTGCCGCTCGCCATGGGTCCCGAGCCGCCACCCGTGGGAAGACGCATGTTTGCGTCGCCTCGCCATGAGATGACGTGCTGCCGCATATCTGATGTTGCAAGTGGAGGATTGTGGGACCGAGAGAGGCGACCAGAGGTGGGGGTGAATGGAAGCCAATATTGTCCCGATGAAGAACTTGGCCTATGTCCCAAGAGACACCCACGGACCTCTCTTATAGTGAGTTCAAGATCACGTAGCTATGAGATAGCTATTGAGCCAAGAAAATCACTAGGAAACACAGCGGAACCAACTACAAGCACAGCTCACAGAGCCGCAACGAGCAAACTCACAAACAAACATACAGGGGAAGCTACCAGAGCAAAACCGGTACCTCCGGTTTGGGCACAGAAGCTATGTCAAACATGAAATCCGATCAAATCATCTCCAAATCTCATGAAATTTTGCCCGAAAGATCTATCCAAAAAGATCAAGAATTCATCACGAATTTCGCAAGATTTGGCATGAACAACGAGAGGGAGGGTTTTTGGAAAATCTAAGATTCGTGAAGCACGTGTAAGATCTGAGTGAGGAATCCCTCTAGAAATATTTGCACACGTCCTAGCTTCGATTTCCACCAGAAAAACCAACCCAAATTGCAGCCAAACAAGAGGAACGGAAATCCATAAAAATATCTCCAAAAATACCGAAAATAATAAATTCAGGAGGAAAAGATTCGGTACGAAATAGATTATTGGAGTCCATCCAAAGGTTCGGTTACAAGCCAATCCTTACACTAATTAAAGTTAGGATGGCTAAAACTTGAATACAAAGAACCTCTTTTCTCTCTCCCCAAAACCTAGAAAAGCTCTCTCACTAACCAAATGAGATGCCTCCCACCTACCAAGCCAAAGAGATATGGCTAAAATTTCAGCCCTCCTCATATATATATAGGCATTTAGCCTAAAGACCAGAATGCCCCTACATGAAGCATACAACATAAATACCCCTTAGGGGTAAAATCGTCTAAGTTTTTTCTCGGTGCATTGGACGGACCTGGCACCTTCACGACTTCGCTTCGCCTCGACACAAGCTTCGCGATGGTGCCACGCATCCTTCGATTTAACGCCGCCTGGCCGCACTGTACTCAACCAAGGTTTTGAGTCCCAAATCGGATAACTTGCCGCCTGGGTAGTTTTGTGGCCGGACCACCTAAACCCTTATGTCCTACACTACACACCGTGAGGAAGCCCCAGTTTTGAGGCCCAGACTGATCAAACCTACCTCCGTGGTGGTTTTATGGAAAACCCCACAGAAACCCCTCAGCTAGTGGCCAAACGACTTGCCGAAGCCCCTGTTCGGAGGCGAAACCGGTCAAACCCTCGATGTAGATGTGTGTCCGAACTCCACCAAGTGCCACGACGCCTTTCAGCTCTTTCACGCCTTCGCCTTAGCAGCAAGCCTACTCGACGCTCGCCATCAACTTTTTTCTCGACTTGACTGATGCCATCTTCACCATGTGCTCTTGCTCGTCCGTGTCCCATGAGAGCTGCCCGCGACTCCGCCTAGTATCCTCGGGTCCTTCGGCCCAAGCCTACTCGTGTCACCCTTCACTATCTAGGTTTTTTGGCCTGAACCTTTCGCCTCTTCTCCACGGCCCAAGCCTACTCATGCTAGCCTTTCTTTACCCTGGTCCATCAGCATGACCTTTTGCACCTGTCCTTCACCACGCACCGTCAACCGCCACGTTGCACCCTGCACCTGCACATCAAAGCCAAGAGCACATCACACATGATGGTTGTCAATCACTCATCATCTCAGGGTGATCCCCACTGGTCCACAATCTCCCCCTTGATGACTGCATTGAAAACACACCACTGAAATTCATGAAATTTAAACTGAAAATAAGATGAACCTGGTAAACTCAATCCAATGATCAAAAGCCAAGTCAAAAGGCAAACAAAAATCACTGAAAGAGCAAAACTCTCATTCCGCTAAGACAATGGCAGCGCCTCGATGCAACTAAGACCAAATCACATGATCCCCTCAAGAAGTGGCGAAAGGGCTCAACACCGATCATGTGAACATTAAAGTTCTAATAAAATGCCAAGTGACGATTTAAAGCATGCAAAGTGCAAAAGAGCCAAATAAAAACTCAAATGTATAAACTCCCCCTGAAAATATGCTACAGGTGCATAAAAACTCCCCCTAACTAAAAGGTCATATGCAATGCAACTCCCCGTGAAAGCTCCTCCTTGAATGATGCACCAACAAGAATTAATTACTCCCCCTTCGACATGATGTGAATTCAGATTCTCTCCCCCTTGTTGACAATGCAAACATCAAGGTATAAGATATGGGGAAAAAGCATGCTATGATGTGAATACTCAACCTCTACAAAGCTTCTTAGATATGCCATAAACATTTACCAATACTTCTAGTTAACTAACACGAAAAGAAGCAAGTCATAAGCAAGTACAAATTAGCCATAAGAGGATATTATAATATAAACAGTTGGCCTTTAAGTAGAATTTTTAGGTTTAACATCATATGAAAAACATCACCATATGAGCAGACATCTAGCCATGATACTCAAGCAAGGTCATACTAGATTATAAAAGCTCATGCAAAGATGACATATTCTCAACAAAGATAATTGCTAGCACTTGCTAAAAACATCCCTATTCATTTCGTACTCACTGACACCATGAGTCTACTTCTAAGGCAAGCAAATGTAACATTAGAGTACCCCGGTGAATGATTTTTTAAGTTAGCATTTGACATAAAGCATAATACAATCATGCATATAATTTGTTTTCTTTTATTTTTAGCACATGTAACAGAACATAATGAAAACCAGGGTTTATGAAGTGTCCCTTGGCACGAGTGAAGCACACAAGACTTGCTCCCCCCAGGTATTGCAAAGCAAGCACAACGATAAGCCATTACAGTGAACAAGCCACCAAAGCACAAGCTAGCACAAAAACTAGTATCACAAGCAAGAGCAGCGCATGACCAAAAGCAAATCCTAGGTAATAAACATTTTAAGGTTCATTTATAAAAACAAGCTTAGCTCATATGGTTCATATGATAATATCATCAAGAGCATAAGTTGTACAAAACATAATCACCACACCTCTATGTACTAGTTCTCAAGAAGTAAACGTATATACCACGGGTATAAAAGAGAAACTAATCGTAGTACAAGAGATATCATAGAATGCATTATGATACAAACACAAGCAATGCAAAAGGCGAAGACAAAAGCCAAGAATTATTATACTTATAAATACCCAACAAAAAATCCTAATCAAAAGGGACACAACCTCCAAACAAATGGCAAACATCAAGGAACCCAATTCAGGATCATAGAGAAGATACCAATTGAAAGTTCAAACGGTGACCACCAATGATCCCCATTGAGTACCACAGAAAAAAATACTAATAGAAAGATCAGAAATGGTGACCACCAAATATCTCGATTGAGGACCATGGACACGATACCAATTGAAGGATCAAGAGGTCATACCAAATACAAGCTCAAGAGAGGGAAGCAAATCATGATCAAACTTTTCAAACCAAAAATCCGCCTCAAATGAAGTCAAACTCCGCCTCAACTTAGCCAAAATAAAAACTAAGAAAAAAAGGATTCGAAAGGAAAACTCCAAAACCAAGTAAAGGGAAATACAAAGGAGAAAAACACATCCTGAAGACAAGACAAACCCAAAGGCTAGATGAAGCTCGAATCATGCCACAAAATGGAATAAGGATACCAATTGTGAGGAACCAAAGCATTACAACAAGATATAAAGTGAATGACAAAGCTTGGGCATGCAACATGTCAATGGGAGTGGAAAGCAAGTATATACAAAGCAGATAAGCTAAAATGATACCACATTAACAACATGTCAATACCCACATGAAGCCTACATTAAAGCATGGCACATTGTTCATCCGGGTCATCCATAATATATTACAAGGAAAGCATGGAAAACATGTATATGGTACACAAGTGAGCATAAACAGAAATAAAGGTAAAACTCGCTATACAAAGTGTACACCATCCAAAGCGTGTGGAGAGCCATCATGCTCTTGTTCTCCACCTCGCATTCTCGTAGCTACACATGGGAGGACAAAGAAGACATAGTCTTGGATACCGAAGGGTTAGCAAGCATATGCTTTGGAATCCAATACTTGGTCACAGGTGTGAAAGGTTCACTCAACTTATCATGTGGGTTAGCATGATGCAAATGTCGGTTCGAATGAAATGGTTTTCTAAAACCCTTAGAAGCATGCCTCAAAGAAGGAACTCGAGAAGAAAAATGAATGCCACCACTAGCAAAGAAACAATGACCTTCTAAAGGAGTAGAAGAAGAAGCATCACAAGCACCATGAAAAACAATGCCATGGACCAATAGAAGAAGCACTAGAAACATGTCCACGAACATGAGCTATCCTACTAGAAAAGGAGTAATGAAATCCATCTATAGAACGTGGTTCTCGCTAGGCTCACAAGTGTTCATACCATGAGAAGGGCTATGAACAACCAAAGGCCTAGAGGACCGAACACACCTCATGTGTCTCGCATGTCGATAACAAAAACTCTCTTGATGCCCATATTTCTCACGATAAGAGCAATGGTACAAAGGCCTAGGTGAAGGCAGTGTCCAAGAGGACAAATCACCATTCTTAGTCAAGTAAGAAGTCCTTTGGGACTTAGAACAATAAGAATTAACAGCAATTCTCGGTTTGGTGCTCACATTAGGATCACATGTGCCATGTGAAAGGCTACGCGGCTTCCTAGAAGCTTTGGCATGCACACGCCCCTCGTATTTGACCCAGCGAAAGAAAAATCCAACGGTGTGCTCATCTTTGTTGCAAAAGGTGAAATGGAACTTTGGTTTTGAAATATGAGCTCCAAGGAAATAGGAACCACACTTGCCACTCGAGTCATATTGGGCAACATCTGAAGAGTCAGCAAGCTTGGGAATATCTATGGAAGAACTATCCAAACCACCATCAAAAGCACCAACATTCAAAGGCTCATGTTCAAGAAAAGAAGCCAAATCCGATTAAGCAAAAGTAATTTTTGAAGCATCAATTTCGAAGTGATAAGAACCATGAGAATCCAAAGACTTGGCACAAGTAGTACGCAAGAGCTCAATTTCCTTCTCAAGCTTAGCACTCATTTCATTGTTCTCAAGCAACTTGGCGCTCATATCATCGCTCATTTGTTTCAAAGCCAAAACTTCATGTTCCAAATCAATGCATGATGTGCAAATATGACCACATGAACAAACACCATCATTCACATCAAGCAAATAATTTTCATTGTCACAAGAGGGCAAGCATTATCATCAAGAAACAAAGAGCAGGTGCTACAAGGCATAGACTTCCTAGCATGCTCAAGTTGATCTACACATGTGGTGTGAGTCAATTTTAGTTTTTTAATTTCAGCAAGCAAAGACTCACATAAAACACATGGTAAAGAAGCATTTGATTTCATCAAAGTAATGTCATCTCTAGCCATATCAAGATTGTTGGGGAGACGTCATTCAAAGACAATGTTTAGAGCCTTTTTAACTTCGTGCGCCTTCTTTTGAACGTGACAGGTAATCAGAGGCCCTGTGCTTGATCATGTTGGGAGGAAGACGTGAAGGAAACGGCAGACGAGGTACAAGGTGGTATTTCTATTGAATAATCCGAAGTGTCGTCGTGATTCGTATGAAGATCTGGAGCCAATTAGATTGACGAGGACAGAGTTAAGGAGACGGCCTGATGATGCTCGAAGCCAACCAGACGAAGTCAGGAGGGGACGATGCTGCGCCCGAAGCTATTTGAGGGCGAGGTCAAGCTCTAAGTTGGCGGGAGGCAACGGTCGTTTGATATTCAATTAGTGTATGGAACCTTTACGGGAAGTAATTGTCATGTTGGGGCACGAGGTTAACCCCTATAAATAGTAGGTGAACAGTAAGAGTGTGGGGTATGTAATCAAAGAATAGCTGAATACATCATGCTGTTTGTGATTCGAGGTTATGTGTTACAACAAAGATCACTTTGCAAAGCAACACATGAATTGCAGCTTGGAGGCATTCAATTACAACGTGTCATTTTCATATTTCACATATGCAAGAGAAGTTCTCAAATCAACATTAATTTGAAGCATATTATTTGCAAGGTTTTAGGGCATGTGATTTCCAATAGAACATTCCACATTTCAACCTAGCAATGGAGCATTTCAACTTCTCATTTTTCCTATGCAAAACATTACAACTCTCTATGTATCTTTCATTCTAATCATCACAATTTTCAATGCGATTGCATAGAAGCACAATGGAGTTAGCAAGCATACCTGGGGTATTCTTTATTAGCCGGTGATAAAACTTACCCTTTGAGATATCACCATCTTCATAATCATCGATAAGATCAAGCACCTCCTCCACTTCATGTTCCATCTCGGCCTCCATGCTCCTGCTATCCAAGGAGAAAGACACACGACAAGAAGAGCTTGGTGTGATAGCACAAAGCACTTGTTAGGCTTAGTCGAAAGCAAGCGAAAATCAATATAAAAAAAAAGTCGAAGCAAAAATCTCTCAATTCCTTGCCGCCCAATGGATCAAAAAGCTGATTAAGGTAGGGACCGAGAGTGGCGACCAGACGGGGGTGAATGGGAGCCAATGAAAATTCTCTCAATGAAGAACTTGGCCTATATCCCAAGAGACACCCACGGACCACTCTTCTAGTGAGTTCAAGATCATGTATAGCTATGAGAGAGCTATTGACCATAGAAAATCACTAGGAAACACAGTGGAACCAATTGCAAGCACAACTCACACAAACGCAGCGAGCAAACAGAAACAAACATATGGGGGAAGGTACCAAAGAAAAACTGGTACCACCAGTTTGGGAAAAAACTGGTACTACCGATTTTCTGCGCACAAGCTAGGTCAAACACGAAATCCGATCAAATCTTCTCTAACTCTCTTGAAATTTTGACAGAGGTGTGCCAAGACATGGTGAATCTTTGCCTGAAAGATCCATCCAAAAAGATCAAGAATTCGTCATGAATTTCGCAAGATCTGGCAAGAACAAGGAGAGGGAGGGTATTTGGAAACTCCAAGATTTGCAAAGCACGTGCAGATTTGAGTAAGGAATCACTCCAGAAATATTTGCACACATCCTAGCCTCGATTTCCACCAGAAAACCCAACCCAAATCGCAGCCAGACAAGAGGAACAGGAATCCATAAAAAATAGCTCCAAAAATACTGAAAATAATAAATTCATGACGAAAAGATTATGCACGAAACAGATAACTTGATTCACTCCAAAGGTTTGTTACAAGCCAATCCTTACACTAATTAAAGTTAGGATGTCTAAAAGCTCAACACAGAGAGCATCTCATCTTTTTCTCCCCAACCCTAGAAATGCTCTCTCATTAACCAAATATATAGGCATTTCGCCTAAAGACCAAAATGCCCCTACATCAAGCATACAACACAAATACCCCTCAGGGGTAAAATCGTCCAAGTTTTTCTCGGTGCATCGAACGGACCCGGTGCCTTCACGACTTTTCTTCACCTCGACGCAAGCTTTGCAATGGTGCTACGCATCCTCCAATCCGACGCTGCCAAACTGCACCGGACTCGTCCTCGGTTTTAAGACCCAAACTGGAAAACCCGGCGCCTTTGTGGTTTCATGTCCAAACTACCTAAACCCTTCCGTCCGACGCCTCACGTCGTGGCGAAGCTTCAGTTTTGACCCAAATCGGTCAAACCTGCCTCCATGGTGGTTTTATGGAAAACCCCCCAAGACCCCTCAGCTAGTCGCTGCTAGACTTGCCAATGCCCCGGTTTTGAGGCGAAACCGGTCAAACCCTCGGTGTAGATGTGCGTCCGGCCTCCGCCATGTGCCACGATGCCTTCGAGCTCTTTCACGTCTCTGCCGCAACGGCAAGCCTACTCGACGCTTCCATCGCCATCCTTCCTGGCTTGACTGATGTCATCTTCACCATGTACTTTTTCTCGTTGGTGCACCATGCGAGCTGCCCGTGACTTCGCTCGGTATCCTCGAGTGCTTCGGCCCAAGCCTACTCGTGTCACCCTTCACCGTCTTGGTCCTTCGACCTGACCCTTTCGCCTGTCCTCCACGTCCCAAGCTTACTCACACTCAGCCTTCACCACGGTCCATTAGCATGACCTTTAGCGCTTGACCTTCACCACGCATCATCGTCCGCCACGTCGCACAATGCACCTACACATCAAATCCAAGAACACATAACTCACGATGATTGTCAATCACTCATCATCTCAGGGTGACCACCACTGGTCCTCAAGGACCTCGCCGGCGGCGGAGAGAGGGTTGGAGAGCCGAAGATGAGCTGGCGGTGGTCACCAGAGGGACAAAGGACAGATGAGGAAATCATGGTAGAGAGATGAATGATGTAGCACGATGAGAGATAGAGAGAGATGGGAGGAAGAGATTGCATATGACTCAGCAGTCGCTGGAGGGAGAGATGACCCATGAAAGAATCATTGTAGAGAGATGAATGATGGAGCAGGAGGAGAGATGGGAGGAAGAGATTGCACGTGACTCAGCAGACCCACCACGTGTCAGGCTTTCACAGGCTTCACCGTGCATACAAACATAGCAAGCAATGTAATCTTTTTGTCTTTTGACATGATTAGTCAAGGAAGTGGCACCTACAACTTTTGATTTCCTGAATGTTTAGCACGTTTGCCAGGGTTGCTAAGAGTTACGATTTGGCAGTTGCCACAATACTATGCTACTTAGTGCTACGATTGCCAAATGGCCACAATGCTATGCAAATTAGTGTTAGACTCAGGGATGGTCGGCATGCTCAATCCAACGGTATGGAGGCGTTGCCAAATGGCCACAATGCTAGTGTTAGACTCACGGATCGCCGACATGCTCAATCCAACGGTATGGAGGTGTGTGACCAATCGCTATGGGCAAAAAATCTAATCTCTTTTCTGTTTCGAAGCGCCACTGCGCCACGGAATAATGCAATGGGACTGCAAAACACCGGTTGGCCGCCAGGAGGGCGGCCCGACGGTCCATTTCCGATCAGGCCCTATTTGTCTTTTGGGAAAGGAAGCCCATCCGTCATTTTGGGCTTTTTTTTTCAGTAGACACCAGAAAACGACCTGTGCAGAAGGAAGCCCACCCCACGTTTTAGGCCTTTTATTCACCAGCCACCAGAAGATCGGCTCATGCGGCAAAAAAAAAAAAAATAGATTCGTCCAAAAAAAGCAAAAAAATGGATCAAAAAAATTGTAGAAGAAAAAATGCATAAAAAAGGACAAAAGCAGAAAAAACTTTAACAAGTTTTGTAGCAAAATCAAAGAAACTTTTACAAAAAAGTAAATAAATTTTGCACCAAAATCAAAGAAACTTACAAAAAATTGTAAACAATATTTGTAAAATAATTTTACATAATACTTGCGGGAAAACAGAAAAAATTTACAAAACTTTCAAAAATATTTTTTACGGAGAACTTAAAGAAAACTTTGTAAAATAATATTTGTAAAATTTTTTACAACAAAAATCCAAAACACAAAAAGTCTTTGTAAAAAACTTTTGCATCAAAAATAAAAAATAAAAACTTATGTAAATTAATTTTGTAAAAACCTGTGGAGAAGCACTTTTGCGGCAAAATCTAAGAAACTTTTACAAAAGAAAGAAACTAAATCAAAAAGTAAAAAGAGAAAAGGAAAAAGATATGCTCGGCCAGGCCGGGCGCCAATGTTTCCGCGGGCCACCGCCGCACGCCGTGCCTTGATGCCGGCCAACGCTCCTCCGTTTGATGCCGGCTACCGCAACTCCGGGGAGCTCTGCCTCGGCCGCGTAGTCTCCGCTGCTCCCGCTGGCGTTCCGGATCTAGAGATAGGAGGTGGAAGATCTAAAGATATGGCGCAAAGCAAGGGGAAGGAACAAGTGATCAGAAGAGGCGATGGGAGTCACTTGTGGGCCCGCATACGTGGGGTCGTCGGGAATCGACCGCCCCAAGAGGCCACCCATCGTTTTATCATTCGGTAATGCAAAGCCTAACTAAAACCTACAGTTGAGTAGGCATGAGTTTGGTTGTGAGTCAAGTTAGGATGGGGCCGTCCCGTCCCAGATTTTATGGATGATCCATCCCATTTCGTGTTTGGTTGAAGTGAGATGAATTCATCATGTTTTTTGTTCGCTCGGAGGATGAAATATATAGGATGGGTACCTAGTCTAACATCGTTAGCTACAGTATCTAGTGTCGGTCCAACGGTCCCGCATGTCATCCTCCTTTTTTTTCCCTTCCATTTTTTCTTTCTTTTTTCTTTACCATTATCTTCTCTCTCAGCCACCCGCCCACGGGCCCACGGCGGCCGACCTCGTGGACGCTCGGCGATGCGGAGCTCGGGCATGGGCGGCCAGCAGTGCGGATCTTAGAACTGGGCGGCCGACGGCGTGGCGCTCGGTCCTGGGCGGCAGGCGCATCTCGTCCCCGCAACCAAACGCATCCTATTCCTTACCTGCAACCAAACGCATGCTAAGCCGTTGACAGAAAAGGAATCCTGCCCATGTCCATGAGATTGCTTCCTCTCAATAAACGAACTCCAAACGCAACAACTAAAGTTCAGAGGTTCAGACCGTAATTTCCATTAAACAGTCTGAACATAAAAGTTACTATACTTTAGTTTAAAAATACAAGAGACATAGCCAGCATACCATTAATTCAATGCAATCTTACCGGAAAAAGATGAGCAGAGCACCACAAGACCCTTATTCATGACAAGGAACACGGCATATTAACATGGCTACACAAGATCACAAACGTTTCCACTAGACTTCAGTTACTTCACTCATTCCATGGATCTATCAGGCGCACAAAGTTGATGTTTTAAGTGCCTAAAGAGACGTTGCAATTCGTGATCAGGTCCTCAGTTGCTCTTGACCTCGTCAGAGCACAGCGAACTTGGGTACAGCAGCTGCTTCCCACCTGCCTCAGCCATCATCTTGCTCGGGGCATCAGTTTGCCTCGCACCATGGCCGTGCATGTACAGCAAGCGGTAGCAGATCTCGACAATCTCCGGCGCAAACACCCTCCACAGGTACATTGCCCTGAACCATGCCGGCACGGTGAGATAGCGCTCGCCTTGGGAAGCCACTTGCACCATGGCCCTGGCACAGTTCTTGGCGTACTCCACTGGGAACAATCCAACTTGAGCCTGAAACAAGGACATGTTCAGTATATGAATGTGGCTGTCCAAACTTTTAGCAAAATGGCAGGGCTCTTCAACTGAGTAGCAGTGTTCTCACATCACGCATTTCCGGATCAACCTCCATTTCGCCATGCTCCTTTAGGAATTTCCCTTTGGACATCTCAGACTCGATCCACCCAGGTGTTACTATTGTGATCCCAACTTGGTTCCCAAGCTCGGTCCGCAGTGTCTCGAAGAAGTTAATCAGTGCTGCATTGGCAGCCTGTACAGAATGTAGACGAAACTGACATCAGTTCCACCTTTCAAGTCCCAATATACTGAAATTCAGTGAAACGGATGAACAATTTCTTACATTATAGAAGCTCATTCTCGGGACAGGATTCCATCCGGTTGCCGACGCTGTGACAACGATCCTTCCTCGGCTCCTTTTCAGGTACGGCAGTGCAGCAAAGGTCGTCTGAACTGAACCCCAGAAGTTGACATCCTGAAAATGTTTTACAACCTTACGAGTTCAGCACCTGTTGACATCAAGGGAAATCAAGCATACAGAAGAAGTGGAATTCAGAAATCATTACAAGCTGAGAACTGTAGTTTGTGACGTCTGGAATCTCTTCAAACGCCCCTACGCTTGCAATGCCAGCATTGCACACAAGATGGTCCACTGAAGCACATGCATCAACCAACTTTAGATGCGTTCGATGCACAAATAGAAGAAGCTCGTAGCAACAGAGATTCAGAACCCAAACTGTAATTTTCTGATAGCCATGCTTACATCTGTCGTAGTGACTGATTGCAGTCTGAACAAATCTCTTGCAATCATCAGGGTTAGAGACATCGCCTGGGAGAACTATCACGTCACGTGCACCGAGCTCCATTGCTCGCCTCGCAACCTGATGGAGGCTCGATTCCCTCCTTGCCACTAGGACTAGAGAGGCCCGCTTCATGGCGTACTGGTAGGCCAGTTGCTGCAGAAAACATCATAGCTTAAGTGTTTCCCAAAAAAGGAGGGGGGGGGGGGGGTGAATAAGGAAAACTGAAGCTTACAACTCATCCTCGCTTGGGATTCTATGGCTATTTTTTGGTCAACTAAATTACGGTAAACCGCCGATTGTACAGTTGCAGGAATGAATTTTGGTAAAGAAACAGAGTAATTCCAAGATGAAGCAGAGGATCTCCAACTAGTCTGCTAGGCACTAAGCTCAGTTATCTCAATCTCCTAACTTCCTAATTTCTTAATCAATCATTTTCAACATTCTCAAGTAATTAGTAACTACCAAGCAAGGTGAATCGAGACATGGAAAAAAGAAAGCAGAGGATCTCCCAAGAACGGTCCAGAGTTATTAGTAACTGCCAGTGACAGTGAGTCACCTCGCCGATGCCGGAGGACGCGCCGGTGATGAGGACGACCTTTCCGACGAGGTCCTCGGGGAAGAGCCACGAGAGGAAGGAGTAGCAGGTCTTGAAGAGGTAGTAGGGCGGGTAGAAGAGCAGCAGGCTCGCCAGCATGGCCGGCGTCCCCACCCAGTTCAGCACCCCGTTCACAATATCCATGGCGTCCCCGGTCGATCGCTTCGCTTGCTCAGATCCGGAGCTGGTGTCACTCACGATGAACACGAGAATTCTGTGCGTGCGTAACTGAATGGATGTGTGTGTCTCTGGGTGTGAGCTCGGAGGCTGTGACTCGGGAGACCACGGAGAAGAGAGAGGGCCTTGGAAGCCCAGGTGTGCGTCTACGTGGATGCAGGGAGCTCTGCTCGGCGACACGTGGATGTCGGGTGGACACGTGGGGGGCGGCGAGGCACGCGAGATGGCGAGAGCGGTGGAGACTGGAGACGTCCGAACGAAGGAAAAACGTCGCTCGGCATCTCGTGCTGTCGTGCAGTGCACACGTGACACGTACTAGTGCCCCACAAACGAAAATGTTAACGCAGCCCAGAATGGTTTTTTGTTGGAAAGCCCTTCAGGTTGAAATGGGTGCCCGGGCACTGGAATAAAAAATTGTGAGAGGCCCCGTCACTCTCTCTCTCTCGTGTGGAAACAGACCGGCGCAACAAATCTTCTCCTTTTTCTTTAATCGCAACAAATCTTGTCTGTGCGGAGAGAATTGGATGGGACGGCCCAGTAGTAAAGTGCTGTGGGTATCTAAAATTGGGCCATCAGGAAAACCCAGGTGTGCGTCTATCATTAATAATACGGCCCATTTTAGATGGCGAGACCGGTCCACATCTAAAATGGTTTTGCGTCTATCCTTAATAATACGGCCGAGTTGTAAATAAGGATTATTATTAATGATATGTTGCGGCCCACATCTAAATTGGTTTTGATATACATCAGGAGGCCCGCTTGGGTGAGTGCAGGTGTGGCATCAAATTTTGGTATACCTATTTTTAAATCTGAACACATCTTTTGAAAACGATTTGATTTATGATAATTGTGTCCTGCCAAAAATTTTCAAATTCCATTTTCCATCAAATTATTTTGGAAATGTTGGACATGCTGGAGGATGATTAAAATATATCCTGAAATATTGTTATCAAGGGTTAGGTACTAGGAAAACTGGAAGATTTCTTTTCATAAAAAAAACGTGTACAGAAGACTTCTTTTTTTTTAAAAAAAAAATCTTGCAACCATCTCTTCAATACGTGTTCCTATCAACCGTGGAGAATATTCTAAATAGTAACATAAAGGATGGTGGACCTCCATCACCAAAGTTCCTTCCTTATGTGCAAAGAAAAACCAGATGTTAGTGTGACAGAATCATTGAATTCGTCTCTAGAATGTACTACGAACACGGAGTAAAGTTTTCCATCACTCAGGTTTGGCTTATGAAGACGCAGACATCTGGTGTTGCTCAAGAGGTTACCGAGCAGCATGCGCATCTCCTTTTTTACGGGAACATATTCTTCCAGGATAAGGCAGCACTATAGAGCCCGATGGGTAGCTTTCGACCTTTTCTTGTTGGTCCTGCTTTGGGAAACGAAATTAATTCAGTTTTACGACTTCATGCGACGATAGAATGATTGATGTATCGAGTAACCTCTCTGGGGATTACATTACGTGATTTACATGACGTGTTGTTATACATGTATATAGGCATATACTGACCAGGCTTAACCAAACCGTTGGGAACCGGTCCGGTTCGACCGGTTCCCGACCATACCGGTACGGCCCGGTTGCAAAATAGCCCGGTTACCGCTCCCAAACCGACACTATAAAACCGGGCCACTCGGCTAACCGGCCGGTTTCACCTGTTAGCCGGACCGGTTTTTTTCCTAAAAAACCGTTCAAACCACGGTAAAAAAAACCCTGATACTGACAAGCTAATTAAGGGAAGTCCTACTCTAATCTGGGTACAGAGATTATAGCCGGATCCTAGAACTAGTGTCTATGCACGTCGCTACATCATCCAAAGTCCAACAGCATGATCTATACATTATATATATCCAAATGAAAGTCCTGTAATATAAAAAAAAAATTAATAACATTGAACATACAATCACGATGAACAAGAAATATTCACAAACATCTTGATTCATTGCTCTATAAATTATTGTGAAAGAGAAAAAAGTAGCACATGAAAAGTGATGAGAATGGTTGCCTTGCTAGCATAATATGTAGTTTGCCTTGTAGCCGAGTGCAAAAGGTATAAAAGCTTTCCTAATTGCCCTTGGACAGGACACAAATCGGTATGAAAACCCCACTTCTAAATTTTAACCATGAAAACACTTTTGAAATAGGTCAGATTGTCAAGCACTCCGTTCTTCAAGGAATTAATTAAAATGAGCACTGGGAATATATAAAACAATGCATGGTGGAAGTTCAATAACATGATTCGTGTTTGAAAGTTATTTTTTTATGAGGTCTTTACAATGTGGAATTTGTCATCTGTATTTCCCATTTGGATGGAAGTTGTAATAGTGAGTTGTTTTGTGCAATCTAAGTTGATGCAGCGGCGCAGAAACAATTTTATCCCGTTTTGTAGAAAAACATTGGCCACTTGGTTCCAAGTACGTCACTTACATTCGTATAACATATATTGTACAGACTACAGAGGAAAGTTCATCAAAAGCTATATCACTGTAATAAGAATGGCGTAGTTGAAAAGTGATCGATCAGTAGCATCTCCTCAGCATTCTTCGTATCTGCCCTTTTGACAGGAAAAAAATCATTGTGATCAGGAAAATAATTCAGTACAAAATGCCCACTTTGATTTCGAACCATCAAAACACATGAATATACTGCTTGGAAAATCTTAAGAGTGCTGGGAGTGAGGATGGTGCTATATATAAAATGACGCATTAAAAACATTGGCCACTTCATATATACTACTAGTTACTCCAATTTACATTTATGTAGCATCTATTGTACATAAGAAAGTTCTGAATCTATCACCGTAAGATGAAGACACCCATATATGGAAAATGATCAGTAGCAGGACACTAACATCCTCGCCTCCTCTAGTTTCCTCTCCATATTGAACCTGGCGATGAAGTCTTCCACACGCTGGTTCAGCTCGTCTGCCGGTGGCAGGTTATTCTCCCCTTCCACTTCTCCACTCACCTCCTCATGTAGCTCTGACTCATGTTCTACTCCCTCTTCCAGTCCATCGTACACTTCATTGATGTTATGTAGAACAAGATCCTCACAAGGATTCACCATCACACCACGGTTTACTACAGAGGTTTCCCGTTCTTCATCGACCACAACTAACATCGCCACATCTTCATCATTCCCTACTTGGGCATCTTTGTCTTGGTCTATCACCATTACCATCTTGCTTCTTTCATGTTCTTGCTTGCTCTCTCTGATTATCGCCCGAAGCAAGACATCTGCCAGCACAACATCTTCATGCTTCTGATTATCCTGTAGCATATCCTCATTCCTTGCAGGTGTCGCATGGCTAGTCTTTTGCAGCTTGCTTCTGCGACGTGCGAGCTTCGACTCACTAATAAGATACACAACGATGATGTTGGAGAAGATGAAGAGGCACTTCGGTGCAATAACCGCCGAGACAACAGAAGGGAGGGACTCCATGAAAATCTTTATACAAGAATACATGTGGGACAGCCAAGTTACCGCTGACAGGATGAGTATGGCAAGAAGAGTGGCCTTCATTAAGCTTTGGACGTCCATGACTATGGTGATGGGAATTGTACAGCTGCAGCTTCTGTAACCTATAGCTGTACTCAAGTGTAGAAGCAGAAGATGAGAAGTAACACATGAGAGAACGCAAGATGCCAACGGCCGGGACTGATGCGGTGTATTTATAGTGGTAGTGGATGTGTTGGAATTCCTCATTAGTTAAGTTATTCCCTGAATGAAAATGATATCCTCTTTTCCCTTTGTTTTCTCCTGCTTTGGCGCAACGACTGCACGCGTAGGATGTGACGGCTTCTATATATCTTGCTGTTAGCCTGTTACCATGAGATTTTTGCCAGTTTCATTCCAACTTTCCAAGCCATCTTGCTTAGGCGGCATGTCGCTGACATATTAGGACCTGAAGAAACATCTGGTAGTTTGGCATCTGAGTAGTATTGTGTACCATAAAAGAGTTCGATTGAGATGAACTAATTGGAAACGGAGATTAACATGTCGCATGCTCTCACTTGTTTTCTCCCTGAGCTAGAGCTTTTGGACACATTCCGAAAAGTGATTTGGTGACTCCCATTTGTTGATTGGAGTAGCACACTAGTGTCCGTTCAAGCTGCAGTGTTGTTGGACGTTATTTTCTGCCCTTTTGTGTATATAATTTGGAGTATCATACTCACTTCTGTTACAGAAGTTCTGTAATATAGATGTTGTTGAGTTTTGTGGGGTTTCTGGTCATGCTCTTAGCCTTTTTCTTAGGATATCTGCCACCTGTTTTTTTAGTCCCAACTCTCATACTTGGTCCCCGTATGGGAGTGGGTTTTTATAATGGGCCCTTTCACTTCTCTCTGTTGCAATGAAATGTAGCTCTCCTACACTTTCAAAAAAAAATATAGATATTAGGAAGTACAACATTTTTTCAGATCAAAATCCATGATAATATGTAAAAGTCATGGACTCAAAGAACTAGAAAGAATTATTTTCTACATTTATTTTATTCTCAAACCACAAAAAACTCTGGTCTACAAACGAAGGTTCCTTCTTTGGTGCACGATGAATGATTCAGAGAGCTCCAGGTATTCGGATTCTCGATCCGTATCAAATCATATTCTTCAAAGTTGTACTGTACTTCTGCGAATGTTCTGATCAATGGTGCTCTAATCAAGACAGGATAGGTTCTATTCAGGCATGATTATGTACACTGAATAAAACAATACTATTCTTAATTTGCTAACCCAATAGGAAGGCAACTATATATAGTGATATTTTATTCCATCCTGTTTACAAAACCCGAGTATACGGATAAACAGATAATCCATGCAAGAATCTATAAGTGTTTCTAAGAGTTGGTGTAATTCTGGATCATTTACAGGCCTCTAGTGCAAGAAGATGTACTGGTTCCTGTACAGTTGATTACAGTTTTACAGCTTAGAGAAGTACGAGTTCAAGATAAGCTGAAGCTGTGAACGAGTAATTAAACTTTAGGGCACAAGTATTGAAGAAGCTGTGTCCAGGGCTTCGAGAATGTTGTTTTCTAACTGTAAAGCTAGCTATGGAAGTGTTCTGATCGACCTTATCCAAAGGTTTCCTAGCTGACTAAGATATTCTCTTATATAAAATTATTGACACCTTTTCAATATTCTGTTTGTCTTTTTTGTGTCCGTCTTTGGGAAAGGCTTCTGATGTCAACTACTATGGTTTCCTTTTTGACTTTTTGTCCTCCATCTGGGCTTCTCACAATCTCTCCTATTTTCACTCCGAGATGACTATAATTTGCAGGTCCATGAGAATTATGATTTTTAACCAAACGTCTAAATAGATAAACAAGCAAAATTTTGATTAGCGTTTTCATAACTTGTATTAGTCGTCCTCATATCTTTCCATTTTCTTCAAGTTATGTTTTTATTATTTATGTTCGTTAAACTTTATTTCGTTCCCCGCTGATTAGAGTTAAAGCTGACAAATAGAAATAAAAAAATGAAAACTCAGTTCATACAAACAAAGAAAAAAAGTACCTACCTAGAGAAATGAATAGCCAAAAGGTACTTTGATGCCAACATTTTGGTAGCATGCATAATGCTGTTACTGGTTCTTTGTTTTGGTCGACAGAGTTCTATTACCAAAATTATAGCGTTGGGTGGTTATTCATGTTTATCTTGCATACAGAGGCACCACAGTCCTGAATGACATTTAGCTCCCTTTAATAGCATTTACATACTCCCGGGGTCCCTCTTTCAGATGCTGAAACTTTTTTTGTACTCTATTATGTAAATTAATATAGAAAAATACATTTTGGGATTCTGTTGATAATAAGGTGCCTGAACCTCGATCCATGTAACCATGTTTTCTGTTTCCTTTGAGAGAGGACACATTGTTGCATCCCATAACTAAATCGTAAAGACAACACTAAGGAATAATATCAAAATGTTTGTCCACTACTTAGAAATGACTTCAGTCATTTACAAAGATGCATGAGCGCTAAGTTATAACATAACTAATATATAATTGCATATGTAACTCATATATGTGTACCATATATAAGTATGTAACTCCTAAACTTCACATGGAACCATGTAGTACGTAGTGTTCAAGTCTCGAGTAGCGTACAAGCTTCCATGCCTCTTGCTGCCTTTCTACGTTGAACCTCACGATGAAGTCTTCCACTGGCCGGTTCAGCTCGTCAGCCGAAAGAAGGCCCCTCCTCTGCTGATCAGTCTTCTTTTACCAGCCCTGCTGTCATTTCTTCTCCGAACACTAGCATGGCTCCCCTGTTGCCATCCACTTCCTGCCCAACTTCATCTATCTGATGAACTACTGAATGAGTAGCTTCTTCCATCTTCACGACTTCATTTTCATGTGCAGCATCCTGCTCTTCCTCTATTTCCATTACCATGCTCCTCTCTAGTCCTTGGTTGCTGCCTTTGGGGATCGGCGGCAGCAAGACCTCTGTCACCATCACCTCCTCCAGCTTCTTACTATCATGTACCACGTTATCGTCGCTTGCAGCAGTGTTATTGTCAACGATCAGTGTCCCGCTGCTGCTCCGTGAGAGCTTGGACTCCCTGACAAGGAAGACGATGATTATGTTGGAGAAGACAGAGATATTTTGGTGTAAAAACAGCTGAGACGACAGAAGGGAGAGACTCGATGATAGGAGGATTACGGCAGTGCTGCTTCTTGAGCAATCTATATCTAGCTGGGGATGATTTGGGGAAGACGGAAGAACCGAAGAAGATGGAAAGGACAACAGACATGGAAATTTAGGTTGTGGGCTCAGTGCAAGCCGTGTCGCTGTTGTTGCAACATGCTTCTAGATGTGGCTATCTATACCATCCACGAATTTTACACGGTTCACATTCTGGACCAACACCTAACTGAAATAGCAACATATCTGCCTTGCTTTCTCTGCACATAGGTCATTTAGCACTTGAGTTTGACTCATAGTCGTAGGCGAAGATACTTGGAAATCAGTTTACTTACGATAATCACTTGGAGTGGGACCATCTAGTTTTCTTTCGCTTCTTTGACTAAATGTTGGAATGAAATGCCGTGCTTTCGTCATGTGGAAAATTTGGAGCGGTGAGCTCGTTGGCCTTGTCGGTTACTCACATGGTCCAGTGTCATCGTACCTGGAATTTTGAAGAACCGCTTTGTTTTTTCTTGGGCTTAAATATACTCAGCCAGGCTACTTTCATATGCCTCCACGCTCCCAATTATTTCCTGGCCGTTGGTTGTCAGGGGTCCCATTCCTAATGTGTTTAGAGGCTTGTTATGGTGCTTGGAAGGAACCACCGGTTCCTCCTTATCTAATTATCGTAGACTATTGGGAAGATTATTTGTAAAAAAGGTTAGTTTAGTAATTGACAGGCCCTGTCCCAATGCTGCGGCTCTGATTGTGGTATTAGTCCACCGTACCATCAAACGCCTCCTCGCTAGCAGTTCGGTGCCGGTCCGGCTCTCTCTCGCGTGCGGGATGGCTGCGGCAACGACCTCGAGCGGCGGCGGCGACGCCCACATCGCCATCCATTCCGCCTCGGCCAATAGTCCACCACCCGAGACAGGATACGCGAGAGCTCCATGACGCCGAGCCCCCACCGCGGCGACGCCGGCGCAACAACGCAGAGGACGTCGAGCGACACCAGCGACGACGCGGAGGACGCCGAGCGCCGCGGGAAGGCGTTCAAGAACCTTCGTTCAGCGACACCGCTGTGCAGAGCTGCTTCTTCCCCGACTCCGGCCGTAAACTGGTGGCCACGGCCTGACCTCCGGCTGCCCGCATCTTACCCTGGGGTCCTCCAGCCGCGAGCGGGATCGAACCCCGGCGTCTGCGCGCTCCGGCGGCCCACATCTCACCACGAGGTCCTCCAGCCGTGAGCGCGAGCGAACCCCGGCGCGAACCCCGGCGTCCGCGAGCTCCGGCGGCCGGGCGCGTGAGCGAGCCGCAGCGCCTCAAGTCCCGGCAACTGCACGCGAGAGCTCAGCGCATCGAAGGCAGCTATCTCCCAATCGCCGGCGTCTGCACCCTGCGTAGGCCAAGAGTTTCGCCGCCCGCAGCCCGCCGTAGAGGCCGAGAAGAAAGGAAGAAGAGTACCCAGACAAGGAAGAAGCACGAAACGTCCAAGGAGTAGGAAGAATCGTTACTGATTGAAAGTTTTTTTTTAGAAAAAGTTGATTGAAAGTATTAATATACCCTTGTAGTTAATGTCGAAAATGGTTCCTGACTCACTAAATTTAGTTCCGGCCCCACAACTTTGGTTCCTTACCACTAGATCTACAAGAATGAACGGCTCTTATTATTTCCAAGCGCTGTAAAAAAACTCATGTGTTTAATGTGCATGCCACTGATGTGAGCTAGAATATTGCCAGTAAAATACACCACTGGTTGTTAAACTTATCACGTTGCGACATTCTGGTCTCTGAACTTGTAAAACATCCTAAACTAGGCTTCAAATGTCATTTGGGTCCTGAACTCGCAAATTGCATATTTGACTCTCTAAACTTAGTTTTGGTATAAAAAACTTGACCTGCGAGGGGGCAAGCCGCCCCCTAGGCATTACTGTAAGAAGAAGGCCTCTCACGTAGGCCAAGAAACCCCTCGAACCCCCGGCCCTACCCTGGTACTGAGGGCATCTAAACCAGTGCTTTGGCACACGGGGCCGACGAGGGGAGATTTTCGAATCCCCAAACTGAGCTTCGGCCCACCTGAGATTCAAACTCTGGACCTAAAGGGTGCCATCGGAGTGACTTGACCAGCTGGTCTGGCACCTTTTGGCACTTAGTTTTCATATCATCATATAGTACATCTATTCCCAGATCATGATCTAATACATTTATTTTTAATTGATTTAATATTATATATTTTGTATAGAAATCACAAACTAATATATATTTATATACTAAATGTCTAAGGACATGCAAATTCCCACTAAAAAATTATTGTGTGTTGCTCAGGGAACCAATATAATGGTAAGGTATAACCAATATGGGATGGATTTATATTCTAAAATATTTTGACAATTTTGCAGATTTATTTTAGTATGTCGATATGATACTATCTTCGTTAGAAGAGGACAAAAATACATCTTTGATAAAGACATGCATAGTGTGTCATTCTGACTAGTTGGATCCAAACCATGCATGCTTTACCCTTCGCTAGTTCATAGATCTCATATTTTTGGAAGATTCCCCTCTGTTGTTATCCTTGAGTAATTCTATCATGACATGATCAAGTAAAACAAAATAAGTATGAAATAAGAGAGTAGCTAGAACAAACAAGATTCATTTGATGTTTTCATTGCATGAACCATGTGACCGCAAGAATCACATAAATTGAGGTCAAAATGATAATATTATTCGACAAAATAGCTAATTTAGTCCTTGAACTATTGGCAAAGGGTCAACTTCGTCCCCGAACTATTAAAAAGTCCAATTTAATCCTCCAACGTCACATTTGCGAGTCAATCCCGTCCTTCAGCTCAGGTGGCCTGCCATATCACCAATTCACCATACCATATCACCATCCAAGTGAGAAATGACATCTTTGCCCCTTGTTAGACTTGATTATGACGCATGGGGCCCATTAGTCAGTCTCTCTCCCTTTCTTCTTCTTCCTCCAGCTCCCAACAATCTCTGTCTTCTATGCTCAAAATCCAATCAAACAGCAAAGGCCTCTCTTTCCTCTTCATGGAAGCCCACATCAACCATCTGCTACCCAAGTCAGCCAGCACCTCAATACCCGAGCTATCCAGACACCAAATCCACCTCACACTGCTCCTTGCTCTGCATTTTGTGCTTGGTTTTTGCATTTTGTGCTTGGTTCTCGTGCTCAATGAAAAAGCTTTCAATACGCCATACGACATGTGTAGGTGGAATCTGGTGAGTTGGCGCTGCAACTCGACTGCTCGAGAGGTGTTGAGGGAGACGAGGTGCAGGAAAAGGCCTTGAACCCCTCGGTCCGTGCTTCTATTGTCTTGAACCAGCTTCCCAGCCGCAGGATGCAAGCAGGCAGCGCCTCGTGCAGGAGGTCTGGAGGTGGTGGGCGTCGTCGCATTGTCCCTCGCGCAGTATTGTAGCTGGAATTTCAGATGATGTCTCCAGACAGATGCATGTCAAGTATACCAAAGGGTAAGGGGGTCATTTTGCACTCGGCTGGTGACGTGGCACGGTGATGTGGCAGTCCACCTCGGATGAGGGACGGAATTGACTCACATATGTGAAGTTGGAAGACCAATTTTGACTTTTTGATAGTTTGATGACGAAGTTGACCCTTGGCCGATAGTTTAAGGACTAATTTGGCTATTTTGCCATATTATTCATTAGACAATGTTTCAAGTGCTTTGTTGCAAAGAATTTACATTTGAAGGGGTTTACTTAAGATAATCAAGGGCTAAAACAGAATTAATTGTACAGATTTATTGTCTACCTAACTCATCAATGAGACAGATCCCAGATGGTATGTTCAAATAATCTACAAAAGTGATGGTTGTTTATAAAATGTAGGTTTGATATGGTGTTTACAACTTTTCATGAGGTTTGGATCTAATCTGAGCAGTTGAGTTGGAATTGGATGGCTGATATTTGATCTAGAGTTCGGTTGTGGGGACGGTGATGTGTGGCGGCACTACTTATGTGGCTCGCTAGAGAATAAGCTTGGGAGATTCAGGCCTTGGATTTGAGAGGATCAATGCTGGGTCATGATGACGATCATGCAATGCTGATGGCTCTCAACGCGATGGGGTAACTCGAACGGTTGGTAGAAGTATAATGAGGAATTCAACGTGTGCAAGGAAGATGGCCCTAGGCAATTGTTTGTGATTTTGGAGATTGATTGACAACATAACCATTGAGACTAACATTTTATCTTGATGAATATTTGTAGATATTTCTAGGTCTCAAGGATACCTTGGAAGCCATTGAAATGTTTAAATGATCAATATTCAAATGATGGTAATCCAAATTGAAGCCATTTGAATCATTAAGAAAAGTTAACTTAGCCATATTTTTGGAGCATCTAAATCATTGGTAAAAGTTGACTTAGTCGTATTAGATGGAAAAGAAGATAGAAGAGAAGACCAGCGAAGAAATAAAGAAGATTTGAAGAAACGCAGAGGCATCGACTATTTTCGGTGCTCTATACAAAAGTCATCGAATTATTCAGTGAAGATCTTGAAGTGAAGTTCACTATATGTAGTAGCACCGATCATTTCAGTGCTTGCTCATGGAGACCACCGAATCAATCGGTGGTGGCCTGAAGACGGCTGGAAGAAAAAGTCAACACCACTGTCTATTTTGGTGGTGCCAAAAGTTGATACCGAATTAGTCGGTGATGACGTCCAAAGAGCAGTTCGGTACTGTGTGGATTTGGATGGCCATCGACTATTTTGATGGTGTCAGAAAGATGGTACCAAAAAATTCGACGCTGAAGAGAAGGTTGAAGACATCTCTGTGTGAACACCACCGAATAATTCGATGGTACATGAGAGAAGGCACTGAATCAGTCGGTGTTGGGTGGCCAACATGTCGAAGACACACATGCGAGCTGAGGTGGCACCATGGACTAATTTGGTGGCACCTCTTCTGTATGCACCGAATTAGTTGGTGGTACGCAGAATGTTGTAACGGCAATGGAACGGCTAGTTCCTTTGGTTGGGGCTATAAATACCCCATCCCATGGCCATTTTAAGGGTGCTTGAGCTTAGGGAAGATATTGGCAAGTGTTCTGTACATTCTTAAGTGCTCAATCCACCAAAGTGTGAATTAGAAGATCTAGGCGATATGCAAAGTGATTAGTGCTAGTCTAGGCTGCTTAGCACATCTCGTAGGTTTGAGCCTAGAGTTTAGTAAGGTTTGCATACATCTTGCTTTATCTGATGCTTGCACGCACCAAGTGTTGTAATCTGGGGCTTGTAGTCTTGCGAGACCCTCCAACCGAGTTTGCGGAGTGGCCACTGGTGACTGTACAAGGGGAGAGAGGCCCTTGGTATTTGGCCAAAGCTCTACCAATTGGAGACGGTGAGGAGAATCCGGGGAAGGATGAGCGGAGACCCATTTGTGCGTAGGGAAATCCCGTGGTCACCCACTGAGTTACTCGACCAGGGAGTTTATGCCCTTGTGTGGGTGTTCCCTTTGAGAGCGGCTCCAACAACGAGGGCTAGTGGAAAGCTCGTGAATTTTCTGATACCTCGGTAAAAACCGTCATGCCGGGAGTTTGCTCTTCTCTACCCTTTACCTTCTGCATTTCTTACTTACACTACTTTCTTCATTTACTTTTTCTAGACTTGCCATGCTAGTATAGGATTCGACCTAGGATGTAAAAGTTTATAGCGGTAGAGATAGCAACACAGTACATAGAGAAAACCTAGACCACATTTAGATAGAAAATAAAATAAGTTTTCATATATGCAAGTGAAGCCTTAGTTTTTAGAAAACCTAATTTGTCTCCTTCTTAGGGTGTCATGGTCCTTTCAATGTGCGAATTGGACAAATGAACCACCACGATAAGGATAATTACCTTCCTTACCTCCTCGCCAACCTATTGGATTAGTTCTTGATGATGGATTCACTCCATGGGGTGAGACCAAAGACAATGGCAATGGTTGTCACGGCAATGGTTGTCACTATCTAGTAGCTACTAGGTACTATGAGTTATGTGTTTAACTATTTTATTTTAGGAACCCTACTGCATTACTAATGCTAATGAGATTTATGCTACGAGTGGTTATGTATATATTTACCCTAGGAGGTCGTGCTATATCATGGAGGACTTGCAAATAGACCATATTGACATGGCCAACCATGGAAGCAGACTTACGGTTGTGGACACACGCACCAGTTATGGCTATCCTTATGAAATGTGACAATCAAACAGTGATAGTCAAAGTGAACAGTGCTTAGGACAATGCAAAGTCATCAAGACATGTCAAGAGATGATTCAAACCTGGAGATCCTTTTAGAAAAGGGTTATTATGGAACATGATAGAATGTGCATCGAGGGACATGGGTATATAAGTTGCCGCGGTGGTATCCCATCCTATGTGAGCAGAGATCCCGTGAATTAGGACATGGAAAGAATAAGATGTCGATTGAATGAGGAGGGTAATTATTGAACCCCCTTAGAGTCAAGATCGATACAAGACTCTCAAATATTGTAAGGTAGGTTAGCAATATGCTTTAATGTGTTTCTATTAGCTTGACTAACCGAAGATGTTGTGCTACACAACATTCGTAAGAGAACACAACTATATGAGTCAACTGTAGTATATGAGATTTGGGTGATCTCTAGTAATCTCATAAGGAGACCAAGGAGTATGACGTATATGCTCCACCCACGCGGTACTCTACTTACATCAAAGTACTGGTTCGGCCGTTGAGTGAATCTTGAATGCATAAGACTAGCAATTCAAGGTGTACTCTATTGTTCAAGTTGTGAATGAGTGTAGCTTGAATCTCCATGCACGAGTTCAACTCAAAAGTTCTTGCTGAAACACTAGTATTTAAACGATATTTAGAAATTGGCAAAATCTTTAATAGGTATTTGAGATCTAGTGTGGGATTGTTGGAATTTCAGGCTTGACCCATGAAAGGTTTTAGAAATTTCAAACAAAATCTCAAAGACCCATGTGAACATAAGGAAGTGGAGGAGTGATGCATACCCTTTAGTTCCACCATGTTAGTTGAAGTGGATGATGAATAACATAAATACAGAGGTTCTCCCCACCTATCCTACTGAAGTGTGGTGGGAGAGAAACAAAGCTCCACATGTCCAATATAGCTTACCTCGCCTCGCCGGGCCAGGCATTGCGTGGCGAAAGGTGAGGGCACATGACGTCCACGTGACTGGTTCAACGAAATCCAATCCCTTGCCTTGTGGAGGCGTGTCTTCTATTTTTTTTTGGATACTTGTTCATTAAATCTATGAGGTATGAAAACCTAATCGGAGTATGATCTATTTTCAAACCGGGTCGACTTCTATTTTCTTGGATACTTGGTCATTAAGTATATGAGATATGCAAACCTATTTGGAGTCCGATCATGATGTGAGGTCATGGGTTCTCTATATATGTATATGACTTATCGGCCTTCATGAGAAAACATCCAATTGAGTTAGGGTTTTTCCTCTTCTCGCTGCTATGAAGTCTACTCCAACCAAAGGGTTAGCGTGCCATGGCAAACACGAGAGTAGGTTTCAAAAAACCTCTTGCTCTTGTGACCCTACACCAAGAGAGCACGAATAAGGTGTTTGGGAAATGCTCCGCGCAACTGCTCAAGATCTTCACCACGGCTCGTCCTCCATCCAAGTCTATTGTTGGGGTGTTTCGTCGTCTGCAACGCCGCCATCTGTGCTCTGTCCGGAGCATCATCTTTGTCCCATTTGTGTTGTTCATATTTCCGATGACACCTGCTCAGACGTACACTTTGCTTTAATCATGTTTTTTGAGATCATGATTTTGCTATTCGTACTGCCTAGTTTGCTATATAGTTGCATGATAGGGTTTGTGCTTGCCATTTAATCTAGTCGGGATATTAAACTTACATTTGTCTATTTTTTCAACGTTAACTGCTACCAAGATGATAATGAATTGCAATGGACAGTAACTCAGATTAGTTTGGTCATTCACATTCCCTTGGCCTAAACAATAACTTATTTCTCGAATGAATTGGTTGGTGTGAGCCCTTAAAGACTACTAATATATATTATAGGTCAAAATACATTTTCCTTGAGAAGGGTTCACATCCTATGTGTCTGCATTTAGTCTCAAATTTAAGTGGATATACTTTTCTTAAACGATAAATATAATGGATGGACGTTGTTTATGAATATAAATAATAACAGGATTATTATGTACTATATTGATTGAATTCTCTGGCAACAAATTAATATAACAATAACGCCTCCAGAACCTTAAAGCCTGATTTCAATGTTAGCTAATAATCTGACCAACCTGTCAAATAAAGAATTAATGACCCTATTTATTAGCTTCCCGTGATATTCATGACAGGTACTATATATGAAATGGTTTTGTAGCACTGTCTTGAGAGCAGATCTGAAAACTTGTGTGTGAAAGAAAATATGGGTTCGAATTCTCATGTCGTCATTTGTGTCTGCATGGTTGCATTGGTTTTCATCTCATCAGCGCTTGCAGCCAGTCGCCAGCCAATTCTTGGATCATCAGGTAACAATAAGCTACTAAGCTAGGCGTTGATCAAACTGGGTGAAATAGTAATGGTGTTGGACTTATAGGGAGTTGTATAAAATCTATTTTGTAATGGTTGCACAATTCTTTGCTACAGTATCCAAGTTTCTCTAGTTTTATACAATTTATTGTCGAAATATTTTCAGATGAGGGCACGGAAAAACTCACAAAATCCATCTCAACATTGGACTACGCCGATCCATCTCCTACTCCAATCTTTAGAAGACCGCCAATGCCACCACCTGCAAAAAAACCATCTACAAAATCAGGTATCTTTGTTTCTTTTTGAACAGGCTTCTGAACTCTAGAATCAGTTTCACTCTTATGTATGACTTATTATAATACCCATCTTCTCTAGCATTGCCTCGTGATTGATTTTTTTTACTCTCTCAATGTTTTGGAATCCAGCAATGTGAACTGACTAGGGCGGAATGATTGTATATATTTCCTGCAGGTGGCGGTAGTACTGGAAAACATGACTCAAGGGCCAATCTTCCTCATGCTGATCCCCCTCGTTCACTGATATCCGAGGGATTAGATAGTCGGATCCCTGCTGGGGCCAAGTAAAATGGGCGTAAAACTAGTGGCCCTAATAAAAACTCAGACTGAACATTTCAATAAACTTGCTGCGACGTCTTATGTGGTTGTCTGATTATTCTAGTGGTTGCTGGTAATAAATTTTGGTTTCGATTTCCAATGCCATTTGGATTTTATAACTATCGACCTACTACTTAAAATTCAAAACAATCAGAAACAAAATCGTACAGTGATTTGTTCAGGCTATTATCAAAGTATATCAGCCACACAAACTAAGCGAAGTAAGCAATCTGCAATTCTAAGAATTACCTCTTCATTATGTTCCTGATATATTTTATCCTGAATTCATCCAAGATCTCGAAGTTGCTTGGACTGAAGCGATTAGAACATCAAATTCTAGTCGGAACCAACTAAAGAACATTTTGTAATAGGGCCGAGTCATGGTTAATGTGCGATGACTGACTGATTGGCCGGGCACTTGATGTCCCCTCCCCCAACACGATCTCTAAGTCACCGTACCTTCAGGTCGATGCCCTTGCGTTGTGACTGTCAAAGCTGCCGGTGCCATGGAAATGGTATCTGGTAACTCAACTGACGTGATACTTTCTCTTCGTTGGGAAGTAGATTGATCGGGTGCTTTCCTTTGTTCTTGGCTTCTGGTCAGGTCTAGCCATTGGAGAAATTTGCTATGTAATAGACCACTCCCGTTCCTTCACATCATTCGTGGCTTCTGCACATAGAAGGCATGGTTCCAGTGTTGGTTGGTCCTTCGTCGGTTGCTTCAACAAAACCTACCTGACCTTCCTTTTGGCGGCCTCATAGGTTATAAGTTTCCCTCCCTTCCAAAATAAGTGTCTTTAAACATTTATTTTTTTCTCACAAAGACTATATATAGCTTTAGATTCTCGTGAGGCTCATCTAGCTAAAGCAATGTTCACGCCAATGGAAAAAAAACATATATGAGGAAGCACATGGGGCCAATCAAATAGTCAGTTGGTGTTTTTTTTGGCCAATGTATGTGCATTTATTCCGTGTCCAACAAATCAAACAGACTGCATCTTTCAATAACAATTATTATGAGTAAGTTGGGGAAACATATAGTTATTTCTCATGACTACTAATGCCTTTAAAAATTTTTACTAAAACATCTATTTTGTTATGGATGAGTACGTGCTAAAAGTCTTTGTGATGCCTTCGGGGAGGATGCTAAAAGAAATATATGGAAAATCATGGCGTGCGTCCTGCCCCAGAGCTCATCGGTTAGCCAAAGGACCACTTCAGTCCTAGACGGCTAGACCTTTGCACAATTGCTGACTGCAAGTTTATGATTATTCCTGGTGTCTTCCATGTCTAGAGTCAACACAATGTATATAAAATCGTTGCTTCTCTAGAAGTGCAGATTGCTTGTGTTTCGTGTGTAAGAGAAAGAGAAGATGGTAACAATGAAAATGAGAACCGTTGTATATGTAGTTCCATGTTGTTGTCCTTGAGACTGTAATTTATTTTGTCGGCCCACATTTGGTTGATCTGTGTTGAACAAAAACTTACTTTTACTTGCACCTCGCTAGCGAGTTTAATTAAATAAATTTACAAGTACCAAACCTAGCTCACCTGGTTGGTTTACTCGGTAAACAGTTATATATGGACCGGGTAAGTGGGTTTGCGAATGAAGCTCAAAAGACTAGAGCAGGCTATAGTATTTGTTAGAGTGCGCGGCGGATTCTGGCCCACCCACTGTACTCACGAGCCGGTGCCCCACAGACCTAGGTCCACCGGAGCCCAACAACAACCAAGACCTTGGACCTAATTCAACCCAAAAGACTAACCTAATAGGAGGAGGATTGCCCCACCATCTATTATTGACATGGGACTAAATCTAACAATCTCCTCTTGCAGACATCGGCCCCAACTCTTCCATCACAACCATCCGTGTGATCTCCTGGAAGACGTTATCTCAGACCCCGAGTCCACTCTTTAGTCACAACAACCCCGTGTGACCCTTCGGAGACGTTCACGGGCCCCTCCGTCACCGTGTGACCCCGAAGATATTACCGATTTCTCAATCTTTGGCTTTGATACCACTTGTTAGAATGCACAGTGGATTCTGGCCCAATCTGTTGTACACACGAGCCGGTGCCCCACAGGTCTAGGTACACAAGCGCCCAATAACAACCAAGGCCTCGGGCCTAACTCAACCCAAAAGACTAGCCTAATAGGAGGAGGGCTACCCCACCTTATATGTTGTGCTCCCCACCATCTATTACCGATGTGGACTAAATGTAACAGTAATAGCTATTGCTGGAGATTTAAAACCTTGCCTAAAGAACCAGCCACAAGAGGTTTGGTCTAGCACATTCGCTTAGATGCCTCCCACTGGGGTTTGGGAAGAACTAATAAACACTGAACCCTCAAATGTATTCAGTTGAAACATGCAAATCTAAAGAGAGTATGATGCATACAACCCAGGCGTTTCAGTTTTACAATATTTCAGTAATCATCACCATCTCCATAGTCCATTGAATCATAGTAGTCATCCGCATATGCATCTCCAAAGTCCGTCGCAGCAGAGTAGTTATCCACGTAGTCTGCAACAAATTAATGGCAGATGAGTACTATTCTGTACTCAAGAACAATAAGCCATATGTGCTTGATTAATCCATCCAGAGGGTACAATATGTCGATACAGACTATGGACAAATTGACAGCAATTCTTCAGTAATTTGTAAAGCATTTAATACCAAATGAAGTCTGGATTAACTCGATGTTTGCATTCTATAACAAGTCTAACAAATATTATGCTAAGCAATCAAGCAGGCAATCGTACATTCATACTAGGAACCATTCTGTATCCGTTTATCATCAAGGACAATATGGATTTTCCATGAGTCTAATGGTGTATCCCTGATGGTTTTTAGGATTCCCCCGTGCATAAAACTATTTGGCCGTGTTAGTTAATTACTGCAATTTTTTTAAGGAATTGATGTAAGAATTAAATTAAAATAGTAAAAAAGAGGATTCTATAGCATCCAGGCTAGCTCCACATCAAGGTCACATGATAAGACCATAAGACAGCCACAAGGGTACCTTTCTTATCCTCAAACACGTACACTTCATGCTGATAGCAATGAGGGGTTTATTACTATTGATACCTTACAACTGAAAGTTTGGATGTGTATTTGGACGACTCCAAACAGAAATGAGTTGCAAAGTTACAGATATATATAAACATATACAATCTCTCAAACAAATATCTTTGATAGATTGTTTATTTTTGAAAAATTCATAACTGTTTCAGATCAAATAAAAAAGGTTATACATCTCATTAGATCTGAAAAATTTGTTATTTTTTCATAAACCTATCAGAGACACGAGACCTTAACTGCATAGTTAGTATTTCAAATGGTAAGATCACTGCTTTATCTACAAAGTAATTGCAAATAAAGGAGTGACTGAGTGAGTTCATGAGTCATGACACTACACTTGCCTCCGTAGTTGTTGTTGGCAGTCGGGTAGTAGTCTTGTTGTTGCTGTAGATGGTCGTAGCTCACTGGAGTATCGGGCTCTAGTTCATGAAAACACACAAAACAAGAATGATCACCAAATACCAAATCGCCGGAAGTATAATAACAAGGCCAGGGTTTTCGTTTGACTATCAATTATAAACCTGCTCGCCTCCTATTGTAATCCCTTTATTTTAGAAACTGCGCTGAGTCAAAACCCTATCACAAAATATCCCACACCTCAACATCAAGCCTCCTAGAAGGTATCGGGCACCGCCAACTAGAAACTAACTCTGCCTTGACATTTAGGAGCACCACCACTGCCGAAAGTCAAGCTACCAAGATGCAAGAAAAAACACGGGGTGGAAACTTCGAAGACAATGCCTCAAGGAGGACACGACAAAAAAAGAAGTACCACCGTCCATCCAGGAGATCTTGGAAAAGGTTTTTACTAAATTAAAGTTGCCAACAAGAGGAAGGTAGAGGGCACCTCGACAATATCCTCGAGAGGAAATGCGGCGCTAAGGTGTCACCATTGTCAGCCTGATACACCTAGGCTAGGGCTTCACCTGGCACCCTCCATCCCGCTCCCTGCCGCCTGGAACACACCCACCTGTGCTCCATTGTGCACCCAATTGTCATCCCTTTGACAGCTCGGTAGCCGTAGCACTATCGCTCGAACGTCTTCTGCCTTGCACCAGCACGGACGCAGCTCCCCGACGTTTCTTATCTCTACTAGGTGGCAATGCTATAGGGCACCGCCCTCTCTACACCATCATCAACCCATACATGTTATTCTTTCTTCATCTCTATGGTGACTGAGGGCGTTCTTGGTGTCCTGTCGAGCCTAAAGCGACCCAAAGTGTTCTTGCCCTCTCTAGGGTGAATGTTTGTTGGTCTTGCGTCATTTTTTTCTGACTAAACTGGCATGACCGGTTTTTTGCAGCAGCAGTGACAAAACCTGCCTGACCTATCTATCATTTGTTTAATTGCCTCGCTTCCATCCCTTCCAGAAGTAGTGTCTTTTAACAATGATTTTTTTCTCTCACAAAGAGTATGGCTTAGATTATAGTGCGGTTAATCTAATTAAATAAAAAAATATACGGAGAAGAATATGGCGCCAATCGAATTGTCAATTGGTGTTAATTTGTTAAGTGTTCCAATTCCAATGGATGTGAATTTATTCCGTGTCCAAAAAAGTCAAAATGATACTGTGTTTCAATAAAAAACTATTATGAGTAAGTTGGGGCAACGTGGTTATATTATGACTAGTAATGTGTTCAAAATTAACTAACACATTTATTTTGGTAGCGATGATGCATGGTAAAACCTCTATGATGACTTTGGGATCGAGGGAACATATGGAAAACCATGGTGTGCGTCCTGCCCCAGAGCTCCCAATTAGCCACAAGACTTGAGTTCTAGACCTTTTTCAGAATTGGTGATTTCAATTTATGATTATTCCTCATTTCTTCCATGTATAGATTGACACATCCTTGCTTCTAGAAGTGCAGATTGCTTGTGCTTCATGAGTAAGAGAAAGATATAAGATGGTGACAAAAGCGAACAATTGTATCTGAGTTTTGGTTGCATGTTGTTGTCCTTGAGACTGTAATTTTTTTTTTGTCTACCTAATCTGGTTGGTCAGTGTTGAACAAAAACTTACTTGTACATAGCTAGCGGATGGTGATTCTCGTTTCTTTGAGCCAGTGTTACGTTCTTGCAGGTTTCGGGGTTGGGTTAACCTACAAAACCAACTAACAAGAGGTTTGGGCTAGCACTTTGGCTTGGATGCTTCTCACAGGGGTTTGGGGATGAACCCATAATCATTGAAATCTCAAATGCATGTATTCAGTTGAAAGCTGAAACTCGCAAAAAGAGTATGATGCATACAACCCATGTGCTTGAGTTTTATAATATTTTAGTAATCATCACCATCTCCAAAATCCCTTGAATCATTGTAGTCCTCGGCATATGCATCTCCAAATTCCATCGCTGCAGAGTAGTTATCCGGGTATTCTGCAGCAAATTTACAACAGATGAGTACTATTCTATACATAAGAACAATAAGCCATATGTACTTGGTGAATCCATCCAGAGGGTACAATATGTTAAATCAATGTATATAAGTAAAGAGTTTAGACAATTTGACAGTAATTCTTTAATAATATCTAAAGCATTTGTCAGCAAATTAAGTCCAGGTGAATTTAGCAAAACTATAGTCAATGTTTGCAATCTACAATCAGTCTACCTTATACATGCTAAGTAACCAGACAGGCAATCATCGTGGAACCCTTGTGTGTTGGGTTTCCATGAAGGACGACATGGATTTTCCCTGAATCTGTTTCTGATTGGGTATCCCTGATGGTTTTTAGTTTTTTCTCCTAGCAGCACACTTTCCATCGTACAAAAAACTATTTGTGTGGGCCAGTCCCTGCCATTTATTTTAATCGATCGATTGTGGTAAGGATGAAAATAGTACAAAGAGAATCGTATTGCATCCAGCCCAGCTCCACGTCATGGTCACTCTTACTCATGGCAATACAATAAGACAGCAACATGGGTACCTTTCTTATCCTCCTACACCTACATGCTGATAGCCATGGAAGATTTATTATTATTTAAACACCATTAAATTGAAATTTTGGATGTGTATTTGGACATATAAATGACTCCAACCAAAAATAAATTGCAAAGATATAGATATATCAATTATCAACTCATACAATCTCTCAAATAAATGCCTCTGATAATGATATGCTGTTTGTGAAAAATTAACAACGTTTTGCGTTAAAATCAGATGCGTTTGAAAAGTTATGCATTTGATTTTATCGCAAAAAGTTGTGATTTTTTCGCAAACAACCCATCAAAGACATATGAGACCTTAAGTGCATAGTTAGGATCTCAAATGGGTCTTATTCCTTTTATCAGCAGTTGAGCACAGATTCACTATATGAAAGGACTTTTAATTTACTTCTCATCGTAAAAGAACCTGTATTGTCGAAGCCTTTATATTCAAACTAGCAGTGAATACGGGACAAGGATGAAGCTCTCTCTGGCAGGTGCGATTAGTGAACAGTTCTACGTAACATGAAAGCGTGGTTCGCGCGGCAACATGACAGGCTATGGAACTCCGGAATTACCTAGAGCAGAAATGCTACCTTAAGACAGAAATTTTCTACATCTGCAACTAGCAAATGGAATACTAACTAATTTGATTAGCGAAGTAATTGCAAATAAAGGAGCGGCTGAGCGAGACGCATGTACATAAAGACACTGCACTTGCCTCCATAGTTGTTGGTAGTCGGGTAGTAATCTTGTTGTTGTTGTAGATGGTTGTAACCCACTGCACCATCGGGTTCTAGTTCATTAAAACACACAAAAAAACAAGAATGATCACCAGATCCCAATTCCCAAATCAGAGCAAATATAATAACAAGCTCAGGGTTTTTATTTATCTGGCAACAAAAATTATTATAAACCTTCTGCTCTATCGTAGTATCCATTGTCATACCTCTGCTGCGGCTTTGGCGCCGGATAGCTTTGCTGCGTCCACATAGCTCTGCGGTGGCTGCGGCGCCGGATAATACTGTGGCCGCTGTGGCGACGGAGGGCTCTGCCCGCCCTGCTGCTGCTGCTGCTGCTGCTGGTGATGTTGTGGCACGTCGAAGTTGCCGGAGCCGGACAGGGACAGGTGGAGCTGTGGCCGGAACGGGCGCGGCGGCTCATGCTGGTGGTTGCAAAGTGTCGGATTTTGACCTCGGTCAACAACCGAGAATGAGAAGGGAACGGGGATAAGCCCGAATCCCCTCTAATCTCAGTTTTCCAACTATAAGTCCTTACCTTGATCGGGAGGCAATCTATTTCCATCTACAGGACTCGACCCCTGGCCTACAGCGCTATATAAACTAAGAGAAGCCTCCAACGAGGTATCCAATCACGCAACCCTAGGTTCACCGTAACCTAGCCACCCTTCACCGATCACTAAGGGCGCTGGAAGGCTCGGAAGCTTGTCTTCCTCGCCAGGGCCAGTGCCGTTGGCGTCCAGAAGGCCGACGCTACCCCGTGAAGAGCCTCAATGAGTGTCTGCGCTACATCCCCGACGCCGTCCACACCATCGACTTCGTCGCCTCTGCACTGACCTCCATCGACGACATGGACACCACAAGCGTCGGTATAAGCTTACTGGCGAACCCTTTCCGCTATAGATTCATGTTCTAGGCGAGATCTATTTTAGACTAGAGATACTGGTTATGTTAATGCTTATGTATTGTTAGTTTGACCTAACAGCAAGCTAGTGGCGGCGGGTAGTGGCTGTATCGGTATGGCCTAGGCGGCGCCTGAACTGGCGGCGGGCCCTGTGGCATGGTGTGCTGTCCTCGGAGACACTCGCAGCGTTAGCCGAGCTTGCCGGCGAGAGCGCCGCCGCAGACATTGCAGAAGTTGCGGACGAAGAGCAGGTGGAGCAGCACGTGGTGGGGGTGAGCGGCCGTCGTTATGGTCATCGGCCAGGGGGAGGTGTTGCTGCTGAACCTCGCCATTTTTCCGCTCCTTCTTCCTTCCTTCCTTCTTGTTTGCGGTGAGTAGGGCAAGCAGCGCAGCAGTTACTGGGCACATGTGCATAGTACCTGGTTTAAACTACTCATGAGGCCATCAGCCTTTTCCCAACGATGTTCCCTCCTTGTATATATAATGGTGTATTTCCGGTAGCGTTTTCACAAATATTAATCCTAATGTCTACCATGCCCGAAACAACATAACCAGAGCGCACAACCTAAGCCATCACGCTTCAGAAAGAAGCTCAATAGTACTTCTAAGTTGTGTTTTTTTTTATGAAACAGCAGGGTTCGTACTAGTTATATATCATAAATAAGAGTGTAAAAAGAAAAGGTGTACAGGTTCGAAATCAGGAAACGAAAAAAATTATGGAGGTTACATCATAACATTTTCTTTGAATGTGCATATGCTAGATTTCTATGGCGCGTTGTAGTCTTTGTGAGTACACCACCACTGAACATGGAAGATTTGGTCCAACAATGGTTAAACCAAGGGGGTCAAAAGTTGAATCAATACTTATTGACAGGGGTAGCAGCCCTATGTTGGGCAATATGACTCACAAGGAAGTAAAAGACATGATGATCCAGGCGTACTGCACTCTGGAGACATCAGCTTTTCAGTTTTTTGCATTACATGGATGGTCTTTTTGTTGAAGGATTCGTTATATTCAATTTGTCTGGGACCTATTGTGGCTAAGTGTATTCCCTCAAGAATAAGGAATAGCAGAACGGTGGCAGAAGCTGTCCATGAGTTGACTTTGGTAGCAGATATAAGAAGTGCCAGAGAGGATCTCGGCTGGGTTGGTCAAGCTGAATATTTAGAGCATTGGGATAACTTATCTGATATTGCTCTAAGCACCGACGAAGATGCCCATCTTTGGAAGTTTGGGGCCTCTGGTATTTTTTCTACCAGGTCGGCCGCCTTCTTCACTAGTTCTATTCCATTTGAACAATGGAAAAGAATATGGAAATCATGGGCTTTATGTGGTTCGCCATCCGAAACAGAAGTTGGACTGCTGATCGGTTACAAAAAAGGGGGCTGCCTCACCCTGTTCGTTTCCCCCTTTGTGATAAGGAGGATGAGAAAATTCAACATCTCCTCACCTCGTGTGTCTTTTCTAGACAATTCTGGTACAATATCCTTCAACCTCTAAATCTAACAAGCTTTATTCCTGGCCGCCGATAGATGTACCTCCCTGGCAGAGTGGTGGAAGAAAGCCTGGAGGAAAATCCCCAAGCAACACAAGAAGGGGTTCAACTCATTAGTCATCGTCGGAGCATGGATTCTCTGGAAGCACAGAAACACATGTGTCATTGCAGTGCCACCTAGATCAAGAATGGCGTGAGGGGCATTCTTAGGGCTCTAGGTGTCATTCAACTGCCCACAAGTGAGCCAACACCCCCCCCATATGTGCACTGTGTGACTTGAGCGTGCAACCATGGGCTGGTTGTGCCTCAGGTAAACTCTAGAGTTCCCCATAGGTATGTTCCTTTAATCCCTTTAATCCATTGACTAATGGGCCTTTAACTACTCTAATGAAGAAGCTTGAGAAGGGTGCAACCGTGACTTGCTACTCATGCCATGAAGAAGGCCACAAGTTCTATGAGTGCAAGAAGAAGAAGGAGGGAGAAAAGAAGAAGAAAGTCACTCCCAACACCAAGCCCTATTTGAAGGTTGATAAGGTGAAGAGCACACCGTACCTACTCAAGAAGAAAGACAACAAGGTGGTGGCTCACTTGCTCAACAAGCAAAGAACGGGGTGGAATTAACCTATTTGGGTGCCCAAGGAGATCATTGCTACCATGAAGGGCTCCAAGAAGGTTTGGGTTCCAAAGGCGACATAGAGTCAGCGGGACTCAGGAGGATTTGGAGGCTTGGCCACAAGAGAAGAGCAATTCAAGCAAAGAGCCAAGCTTATCAAGATTTGGAGTATATTGGAAATTATGGTAAATCATATACCCAAATCCTCCCAAGGTAACATAAGCAACTAGATTTAAATTCATGCAATTTCGATTAGCATCTAGTTCCTTCACATGTCTAGGATTGCATGATCGTATCTCTATTCTTTTGCACTGCCTAGATTTCTTTTATATGGTAAGTTGCTTGTGCTTCTCTCTAACCCATGAGTAACTTGCATGGTTTATTAGTTGTAGGAAAATGGCACCTAGAGCTTTATTTCATATATCATGTGTGCCAAAGTTACAAGCTATAGGATACTTCCCAATGTTGTTATTGACTAGTGCATGTCTCTCACAAGTAATTAAATTGCTTGTATGCACACATTTAGGGGGAGCTATCTTATGGTTTGTGATTTTGAGACTAACTTTGTTTGCAAGCTTATCATATGTGTAGTATCATTTTTGGAACGATCCCTGGAGATATGCAAGGCTTAATTCATGTATTTCAATTCATATATGCTATCTCCATGCATAATATAGATTAATCGCCTCATCTTTCCTAATTATCTAGTTGTGCATATGACCTATTCTCTATCATATGTATGCACTCACTTATGCGGAGCTTAGTCTATGTTATGTGAGTTTCATGTTCATGACCTTAATTGATAAAGGGGGAGAATTTCATTTCTTCCACTTTCAATGGTTCATGTTCTATGAAACTCTCCCTTGTGTATTTGATGTCTTCCTTTTCGGTGTTTGATTCCAAAGGGGGACAATTCTAGTGACCAAAGCAAGTACAGCTTAAGGGGGAGCCGGCCTTAAGGGGGAGGATGCAAGAAAGCAAGAACCTTAAGTATAGGGGAGATTTTACATTTCAAGCTTGGGTGATTTTATAAGAATTTGGTCCATGAAAGGGAGAAAAGTGGCATTGGACTAAGGGAGAGTCTTATGTCCAAATTGACATGCAAGGGGGATTTTAGTCAAATTGGTAAGAGCAAAGTATGATCAACTCAAGTCTTTCAAGCATTTCAAACATTTGTTTCAATTGATACGTTGAATGCATATGCTCTTGCTCTTGCTTAGCATCCTAGCAAGTAGTTGTTCTTTAGTTAATATCTCTTGCTTTGGTTGTGTTGTCATCAATCACCAAAAAGGAGGAGATTGTAAGGAAAATGGCCCTAGACCATTGTTTGTGATTTTGGCGATTGATTGACAACATAATCATTGTGACTAACAATTTGTCTAGAAGATATTTGTAGATATTTCTAGGTCCCAAGGATACTTTGGAAGCCATCAAAATGCTTATATTATCAGTTATCAATATCCAAATGATGGTTATCCAAATTAAAGCCATCCAATTCACGTAGAAAAGTGTCCTTAGTCATATTCAAGGACATCCAAGAGATGGCAAGGAAGATAGAAGAAAAGACCCACGAAGAAGAAATGAAGAATTGCAAGACGTAGAGGCGACGACTAATTTGACGGTGTGCCCGTCGAATCAGTCGATGGTGTCAGAAGGCCGAAGGTGCGCACGTCTCTGTAACGCAATGACTAGTTCGACGGGGCGCCCGTCGAATCAGTCGACGGTCCATCGAATCAGTCGATGGTGATTGAAGACCAATGTGCGTTCGTCTCTGGTGGGCGACGACTATTTCGATGGTGTACCCATCGAATCAGTCGATGGTGCAAAGTAGCCGTTGGAGTTCAAAGATTCAAAGAGAGAGTGGGCAACGACTAATTCGACGATCCCTCATCTGCACCCGTCGAATTCAGTCGACGGTTCGCAGGAAAGTGGCAACGACTAGTTTATTTGGTTGGGGCTATAAATAAGTGGTGCCGCGACCATTTGAAGTGTGCTTGAGCTCAGGGAAGATATTGGCAAGTGTTATACACATTGTTAAGTGCTCAATCCACCAAAGTGCTAAATAGAAGATCTAGGTGAATAGCAAAGTTCTTAGTGCTAGTCTAGATCCTTTAGCGCATCTCTTAAGTGCTTAGCCTAGAGTTTAGCGAGGTTTGCATACCTCTTTGCTTACCGGTGCTTGCACGCACCAAGTGTTGTAAATCCAGGGCTTGTAGTCTTACGAGGCCCTCCAACCGAGTTTGTGGAGTGGCCGCCGGTGGTTGTGCAAGGGAGGAGAGGCCCTTAGCATTTTGGCCGAAGCTCTACCATGTGAAGGCGGCGAGGAGCATCCGGGGAGGGATGAGCGGAGACCCACTTGTGCGTGGGGAAGTCCCATGGTTACCCACGGAGTTACTCGACCGGGGAGTTTATGCCCTTGCGCGGGCATTCCCTTTGAGAGGGGCTCCAACAACGAGGACTAGTGGAAAGCTCGTGAGCTTTTTGATACCTCGGTAAAAATCGTCGTGCCGGGAGTTTGCTCTTCTCAACCCTTTAAGCTTCCGCATTTCATACTTGCATTACTTTCCACATTTACCTTTTCTAGACTTGCCATGATAGTATAGGATTGGACCAAGGGTGCAAAACTTTGTAGCGGTAGAGATAGCAACACATAGAGAAAACCTAGAGCACTTTTAGATAGAAATTGAAATAGGTTTTTATATATGCTTGGAGCCTTAGTTTTTAGAGATACCTAATTCACTCCCCCCTCTTAGGGTGTCACGGTCCCTTCACTGTGACTTAGGACTTGGGAAGAATAAGATGTCGGTTGAATTAGGAGAGTAATTATTTGACCCTCTCAGAGTCAAGATCGATACAATGCTGTCAAATGTTGTAAGGCAGGTTAGCAATATGCTTTAATGTGTTTCTATTAGCTTGACTAACCGAAGATGTGCTACAGAGCATTCTTAAGGGAACACACCTATATGAGTCAACTATAGTCTATGAGATCTTGGTGATCTCTAGTAATATCATGAAGAGACCAAGGAGTATGGCGTATGTGCTCCACCCACGTGGTATGGTACTTACATCCAAGTACCGGTTCGGTTGTTGAGTGAATCTTGAATGCATAAAACTAGCAATTCAAGGTGTAGTCTATTGTTCAAGTTGTGGATGAATGTAGCTTGAACCTCCATGCGCTAGTTCAACTCAAAAGTTTTTGCTGAAACACTAGTATTTAGACAATATTGAGAAATTACAAAATCTTTAATGGGTATTTGAGATCTAGTTGGGGATTGTTGGAATTTGGGCTTGACCCATGAAAGATTTTAGAAATTTCAAACAAAATCTCGAAGGCCCATCTGAACATAAGGAAGTGGAGGAGTGAACAACATAAATAGAGAGGTTTTCTCCTCCTATCCTACTCGTGTGGTGGGAGAGAAACAAAGCTCCACATGCCCAATATAGCTTACCCCGCCCTGCCGGGCCGGGTATGGTGTGGCGAAAGGTGCGGGCACATGACGTCCATGTGTCTGGTTCACCGAAATCCAATCCCTTGCCTTGTGGAGGCGTGTCTTCTATTTTTTGGATACTTGGTCATTAAGTCTACGAGGTATGAAAACCTAATCGGAGTCCGATCACGATGTGAGGTCATGTGTTCTCTATATATGTATATGACTTATCGGCCTCCACGAAAAAAACATCCAATTGAGTTAGGGTTTTTCTTCTTCTCGCTGCTATGAAGTCTACTCCAACCAAAGGGTCGGCGTGCCATGGCAAACACGAGAGTAGGCTTCGAAAACCTCTTGCTCTTGTGATCCTACACCGAGAGAGCACGGATAAGGTGTTTGGGAATGAAATGCTCCGTGCAACTGCTCAAGATCTTCACCACGGCTCGTCCTCCATCGAAGTCTATTGTTGGGGTATTTCGTCATCTGCAATGCTGCCATCTGTGCTCCATCCGGAGGACCGTCTTTGTCCCTTTTGTGTCGTTCATATTTCCGACGACACCTGCTCAGACATACGCTTTGCTTTAATCATGTTTTTTGAGATCATGATTTTGCTATTCGTACAGCCTAGTATGCTATATAGTTGCATGATAGGGTTTGTGCTTGCCATTTTATCTAGACCGGATATATATTAAACTTACAATTGTCTATTTTTCCAACGTTAACTGCTACCAAGATGATAATGAATTGCAATGGGCAGTAACTCAGATTAGTTTTGTCGTTCACATTCCCTTGGCCTAAACAATAACTTATTTCTCGAATGATTTGGTTGGTGTGAGCCCTTAAAGACTACTAATATATATTATAGGTCAAAGTACATTTTCCTTGAGAAGGTTCACATCCTATGTGTCTGCATTTAGTCTCAAATTTAAGTGGATATACTTTTCTTAAATGATAAATATAATGGATAGACGTTGTTTATGAATATAAATAATAACAGGATTGTTATGTACTATATTGATTGCATTCTCTGGCAACAAATTAATATAACAATAACGCCTCCAGAAGCTTAAAGCCTGATTTCAATGTTAGCTAAAATGAAACCAACAGTTTTTAGATGTGTAATAATATTCTCACCAACTGTCAAATATAAAGAATGACCCTATTTATTAGTTTCTCGTGATATTCATGACAGGTACTATATATAAAGATGGTTTTGTAGCACTGTCTTGTGAGCAGATCCAAAAACTTGTGTGTGAAAGAAAATATGGGTTCGAATTCTCGTCTCGTCATTTGTGTCTTCATGGTTGCATTGGTTTTCATCTCATCAGCACATGCAGCCAGTCGCCAGCCAATTCTTGGATCAGGTAAGAATAAGCTACTAAGCGAGGGATTGATCAAACTGGCTGTGAACTAGTAATGGTGTTGCAGTTATGGGGAGTTGTATAATATCTATTTCGTAATGTTGCACAAGTCTTTGCTACAGTATCCAAGTTTCTCTAGTTTTATACAATTTTGTCGAAATATTTTCAGATGAGGGCACGGAAAAAGTCACAAAATCCATTTCAACATTGGACTACACCGATCCATTTCCTTCTCCAACATTTAGAAGACCGCCAATGCCACCACCTGCAAAAAAACCATCTACAAAATCAGGTATCTTTGTTTCTTTTTGAACAGGCTTCTGAACTCTAGAATCAGTTTTACTCTTATGTATAACTTATTATAATACCCATCTTCTCTAGCATTGCCTCCTGATTGATTTTTTTTTACTCTTTCAATGTTTTGGAATCCAGCAATGTGAACTGACAAGGGAGGCATGATTGTATATATATCCTGCAGGTGGCGGTAGTACTGGAAAACATGACTCAAGGGCCAATCTTCCTCATGCTGATCCCCCTCGTTCACTGCTACCCGAGGGCTTAGATAGTCGGATCCCTGCTGGTGCCAAGTAAAAGGGGCGTAAAACTATTGGCCCTAATAAAAACCCAGACTGAACCTTTTAGTATACTTGCTGCGACGTCTTATGTGGTTGTCTGATTATTCTTGTGGTTACTGGTAATAAATTTTGGTTTCGATTTTGTGATTTATATTTTATAACTTTCGACCTACTACTTAAAATTCGAAACAATCAGAAACAAAATCATACAGTGAAGTAACTGAAGTATATCAGCCACACAAACTAACTGAAGTAAGCAATATGCAATTCTAAGAATTACCTCTTCAATATGTGCCCGATATATTTTATCCTCAATTCATCCAAGATCTCGAAGTTACTTCGACTGAAGACTCACCATGCGATTAGAACATCAAATTCTAGTCAGAACTAAAGAACGTTTTGTACTTGGCGGGGCACTTGAGGGTCCCCCCCCCCCGTGTAAGCCACCATACCTTCAGACCTAAGGTCGATACCCTTGCGCTGTGACTGTCAAAGTTGCTGGTGCCATGGAAATGGTATCGGGTAACTCAACCGACGTGATACTTTTTCTTCGTTGGGAAGTAGATTGACTGTTTCCGTACCTTTCCAACAGATCAGTCAGGTGCTTTCCTTTGTTCTTGGCTTCTGATCAGGTCTATCCAGCGCAACATGTGCTTCCGTATTTTTTTATTGAAATATATTCCCGTTTCTAAAAAAAATAGACTACTCCCGTTCCTTTACATCATTCGTGGCTTCTGTGGATAGAAGGTGTGATTCCGGTGAGAGAAGAGGAAAAATGTGGTTATTCTGGTTCAGATTAGATGCAGGGGAAATGACAGTCTGAAAAGGAGGAAACCACAGGTGAAGCTCTGGTGCCTCTCCACGGACTAGGCCATCCTTGGGAAATTGAATTTTTTTCGTATACTCTAAATTTGGTTCGAGTTGTCTTAGTTTAATTATGATTTTTGTGTTGAAATTAAATATATTTTCTTGCCTGATGTAACTAGAAGGTAAAAGGGCTTCATGGGTCAAGTCCTCATAGTTGCAGTAAAAAACACTTTTTTTCTCTTTTTTTTGAGAGGAAAATTTGGCCAAAATCGGCCTGATGGGTTGCCCTAACCAATCTGATCGGTTTGTGTTATGTTCTTATTGTTACAATTGGAATGCACCATTGTGTAACTCTTATTGAGGCGATCAAAATGCATATATTGAACATCCGATTTGGAGTATGGGTAAGAGAGTTGTCGTGTCGGAAAAAAACTACACTCGAGGAACATGTCAGACTGATTTTATTTGGGCAAACTGAATTAGGAATTTTTTTTTCCAATGGATTTTGTAAGGGTTTTGATTTACAGGGCTCGGCCTCCCTTCCTTTTATATAAATATAATAGACCATAGCCAATTGAGGCTATTGAATCGATAATAAACAAGTTTATTATTTGTTTTACATAGCTTTTCAACGACACTTGCTTTTGTTCTACCCTCTCTATGGTGATTGAGGGCATTTTAGGTGTCCGGTTAGCCCTAGAGCAACCCAAGACGCACTTGCCTTGAAAGAGTTCCTCAATGGCGAGTGTTCATTGGTCCTTGGTTGCTCCGACAAAACATACCTGGCGTTCCTTTTGTGGCCTCACAAGTACCCCTTGCTTCCAAAATAAGTGTCTTAACTCTTAACATTTTTTTTTTGCTCACAAAGACTATATATAGCCTTAGATTCTCACGAGTCTCATCCAATTAAAGCAATGTTCACGCCAATGGCACAAAACAAACTAGTATATGGAGAAGCACATGGGGTCAATCAAATAGTCAATTTGCTGTTAATTTTTCTGCCCAATGTATGTGCAAAAAAAAAAAAACAAACAGACTGCGTCTTTCTATAACAATTAGTATGAGTAAGTTGGGGCAACATAGTTATTTCTCATGACTACTAATGCCTTTGAAATTTACTAAAACATCTATTTTGTAATGAATGAGTACGTGCTAAAATCTTTGTGATACCTTCGGGCAGGATGCTAGTAAAAAGAAATATATACGGAAAACCATCACCGTGTGCGTCCTGCCCCAGAGCTCATCGGTTAGCCAAAGGACCACTTCAGTCCTAGACCTTTGCACAATTGCTGACTGCAAGTTTATGATTATTCCTGTGCCTTCCATGTCTAGAGTGACACAATGTACGTATAATCGTTGCTTCGAGAAGATGGTAATAACAATGAAAATGAGAACCGTTGTATATGTAGCTGAGTTTCAGTTGCATGTTGTTGTCCTTGAGACTGTATTTTATTTTGTTTACCCACATCTGGTTGATCTGTGTTGAACAAAAGCTTACTTTTACTTGCACCTCGCTGGTGAGTTGTAATTAATAAATAATTTTACAGGTACCAATCCTAACTCACCTGGTTGGTTTACTCGGTAAACAATTATACATGGACCTGAGGTATCGAATGAAGCTCAAAAGACTACAGCGGGCTATAGTAATAGCTATACTGGATATTTAAAACTGTGCCTAAAAAACCTAGCACTTTGGCTAAGATGCCTCCCACATGGGTTTGGGAGTGAACTAATAAATGCTGAACCGGCAAATGTATTTAGTTGAAACTCACAAATTTAAAGAGAGTATGATGCGTACAACCCATCCGTTCGGTCTTACAATATTTTAGTAATAATCAGCATCTCCATAATCCCTTGAATCATAGTCATCCGCATATGCATCTCCAGAGTAGTTATCCACGTAGTCTGCAACAAATCAACGACAGATGAGTACTACTATGTACTCAAGAACAATAAGCCATAAGTACTTGATGGATCCATCCAGAGGGTACAATATATTGACGCGATGCATACAAGTAGAGTTTAGACAGTTTGACAGAAAATTCTTCAGTATTTTGTAAAACATTTATTACCAAATGAAGTCTGGATTAACTCGATGTTTGCAATCTATAACAAGTCTAACTTATATTATGCCAAGCAACCAAGCAGGCAATCATACTTCATACTAGGAACCATTCTGTATCCGTTTACCATCAAGGACGACATGGATTTTCCATAAGTCTAATGTTGTATCCCTGATGATTTTTAGTATTCCACCTGGAGTTCATCGTGCAAAAAACTATTTAGCTGTGTTAGTTAATTACTTCGATTTTTTAAAGGATTGTGGTAACAATGAAAATAGTAAAAGGAGAATTCTATAGCATCCAGGCCAGCTCCACATCATGGTCACTCATGATAAGACCGTAAGACAGCCACAAGGGTACCTTTTTACACCTCATGCTGATAGCAATTGGGAATTTATTACTATTGAAACCCTACAACTGAAAGTTTGGATGTGTATTTGGACATATAAATGACTCCAAATAGAAATGCGTTGCAAAGTTACAGATATATTATCAACAAATACAATCTCTCAAATAAATATCTTTGATATATTGTTTATTTAAGAAAAATTCATAACTGTCTCAGAGCAAATAAAAAAACTTATGCATCTGATTTTTTGTGAATTTTCACAAACTTATCAGAGGCACGAGACTTTAACGGCATAGCTAGTATCTCAAATGGGAAGATCACTGCCTTATCTGCAAAGTAATTGCAAATAAAAAGGAGTGACCGAGTGAGTTCATGAGTCACTTGCCTCCGTAATTGTTGTTGGTAGTCTGGTAGTCGTCTTGTTGTTGCTGTAGATGGCTGTAGCTCCCTGGAGGATCGGGTTCTAGTTCATGAAAACGTGCATAAACAAGAATGATCAGCAGATCACAAATCACCGGAAATATAATAACAGCGCCAGAGTTTTCGTTTAACCACAAATTATAAACCTGTTCACCTCCCGTAGTAATCCCTTTATTTTAGAAACTGCACTAAGTCAATCTCTATCACAAAATATCCCGCACCTTAACATCAGGCCTACTAGAAGCAACTGGGCACCGCCAACAAGAAACTCACTATCTACCTTGACATTCAGGAGCACCACCACTGCCAAAACTCAAGATGCCAAGATGCCAGAAAATCACAGGGTGGGAACTTCCAAGATGATGCCTCCAAGGAGGATACGACGTAAAAAGAACTGCCGCCGTCCGTCCAAGAGATCTGGGAAAAGGTTCTCACCTAAAGTTGCCAACGAGAGGAAGGTGGAGGGCACCTCAACAATGTCCTCAAGAGGAAATGCGGCGCTAAGGTGTCACCATTGTCAGCCCGATACACCTAGGCTAGGGTTTCGCCCAGCAGCTTCTGTCCCGCTCCCTGCCGCCTGGAACACAACCACCTGCCACCATTGTGCTCCCAACGGCCATCCCTACTACAGCTCTGCAGCCACAGCACTGTCGCACGAATGTCTTCTGCCTCGTGCCAGCACGAACCCGCCACCCCGGCATTTCCTATTTTCACTGGGTGGCAATGCCTCAGCATCACAATGACAAAACCTGCCTGACCCATCCTTTGTCTTCCTCACTCCCATCCCTTCCAAAACTAGTGTCTTTTAACAATGAATTTTTTTCTCACAAAGAGTATAGCTTAGATTATAGTGCAGCTAATCTGATTAATGCAGTGTTTGCACTAATGAAACAAAACATATATGGATAAGAACATGAAGCCAATCAATTGGTGATACTTCTATGAAGTTTTCCAATTCCAATGTATGTGCATTTATTCCGTGTCCAAAAAACTCAAATAGATAGTGTGTCTTTCAATAACAATTATTATGAGTAAGTTTGGGCAACGTGGTTATTTCTCATGACTACTAATCTGTTTGAAATTAACAAACAAATCTATTTTGGTATGGACGATACATGGTAAAATCTCTGATGATTTTGTGATGGAGGGAGGATACCAGTAAAGGAAACAAATGGAAAACAATGGGGGATGCGTCCTGCCCCAAAGCTCACCAATTAGCCACAAGCTTTATTCCTAAACCTTTGCACAATTGGTAACTGCAATTTATGATTATTCATGTTTCTTCCATGTCTAGGTTGACGCATCTTTGCTTCTAGAAGTACAGATTGCTTGTGCTTCATGTGTAAGAGAAAGAGAAGATTGTGACAAATGAGAAGAATTGTATATATATCTGAGTTTCCATGGCATGTTGTTGTCCTTGAGACTGTAATTTATTTTTTCGACCTGATCTGGTTGATCAGTGTTGAACAAAAAATTACTTGTACCCCGCTAGCGGATGGTGATTGTCGTTTCTTTGAGCCAGCGTTACGTTCATGCAGATTCCGGTGTTAGGTTAACCTACAAAACCAACTACAAGAGGTTTGGGCTAGCACTTTGGCTTGGATACTTCTCACAGGGGTTTGGGGCTGAACCCATAATCACTGAAACCTCAAATGCATGTATTCATTTGAAAGCTGAAACTCGCAAAGAGATAAGTATGATGCATACAACCCAGGCGCTTGATTTTTATAATATTTTAGTAATCATCACCATCTCTATAATCCCTCGAATCATAGTAGTCATCCGCATATGCATCTCCAAATTCCATCGCTGTAGAGTAGTTATCCATGTATTCTGCAACAAATTTTAGACAGATTAGTACTATCCTATACTTAAGATAGAGATATATTATTATCAGCACCTACAATCTCTCAAATAAATGTCTTTGATAATGATAGGTTGTTTGCGAACAACTCACAACAATTTGAGATCAAATCAGATGCGTTCGAAAAGTTATGCATCTGATTTTATCTCAATAAGTTGTGATTTTTTTCCAAACAACCTTTCAAAGACATATGAAACCTTAACTGCATAGTTAGGATCTTAAATGGGAAGATCACTGCCTTATGCCTTTTATCAGCAGAGTTTAGGACAGGTTCACTATGTTAAAGGACTTTTACTTTACATCTGTTCGTAAAAGAACCTGCACTTTCGAGGCCTTTGTATTCAAACTAGCTGTGAATACGGGGCAAGGATGAAGCTCTCTCTGGCAGGTGAGATTAGTGAACAGTTCTAATTAACATGAAGGCAAGGTTCACGCAACAAGACGACTGGATATGGAACTCGGGAATGACCTGGAGCAGAAATGCTACCTTAAGACAGAAATTTTCTACATCTGCAACTAGCAAATGGAGTACTAATAACTAGTTTGATCAGCAAAGTAACTGCAAATAAAGGAGCGGCTGAGCGAGATGAATGGTACATAAAGACACTGCACTTGCCTCCATAGTTGTTGGTAGTCGGGTAGTAATCTTGTTGTTGCTGTAGATGGTTGTAACCCACTGGACCATCGGCTAGTTCATTAAAACACACAAAAAACAAGAATGATCACCAAATCCCAAATCAGAGCAAATATAATAACAAGGTCAGTGTATTCATTTATCTGGCTACAAAAATTATAAACCTTCTCCCCTACCGTAGTATCCATTGTCATAGCTCTGCTGCGGCTGCGGCGCCGGATAGCTTTGCTGCAGCTGCGAGTAGCTTTGCGGTGGCTGCGGCGCTGGATAGCTTTGCTGCGGCTGCGAATAACTCTGCGGTGGCGGCTGCGCGGTGTAGTACTGTGGCCGCTGCGGCGACGGCGGGATCTGCTGCTGGTGGTGCTGCGGCACGTCGAAGTTGCCGGAGAGGGACAGGTTGAACTGTGGCCGGAACGGGCGCGGCGGCCCATGCTGGTGGTTGCACGCCGGCGGCGGTGGTGGCGCTGGGACGGCGTGTGAGCTGGGCCTGCTAGGCGGCGGGTAGTGGCTGTATGGGTATGGCCTAGGCGCCCGGCCCTGTGGCATGATGCGGTGTTCTGGGAGACATTGGCAGTGGATGTCGAAGTCGCAGGCTTCGCAGCGGTAGCCGAGCTTGCCGGCGAGGGCGCCGCCGCACACGTCGCAGGAGTTGCGGAAGAAGAGCAGGTGCACCAGCACGTGGTGTGGGTGAGCGGCCGTCGTTATGGTCATCGGCCAGGAGGAAGTGTCGTTGCTGGACCTCGCCATTTTTGCGATCCTTCTTCCTTCCTTCCTTCTTGCTTGCAGTGAGTACTGAGTTGGGCAAACGCAGCAGCTGCTGGTTTTTTAGTGTTGGAACTTGGACGGAAGAGGAAGACTCCGTCATTGACGTGCCATTGGCTCTCGATCGGATCCTATCTCGTGTTATTTGTCTCCACGCGTTGCCGACGAGATGCAGTTGATGTGGTCATCCTCTGCAGGTTTCGTGTGCTTCCGAGGATGGATACCATGAACATGGGACAAAAAGATTCCGTTCCAGGAATTTTCCAGTCTCTGTACTGGGTTGACACTGTCTAGCTACGTTGCTTTTCTCCGAAGCCTCAGATGTCCGATCCGAACGTGCGGACGAGCTGAGTTCAGTTACCATTCGTAATGGAAGATAGCTCAGTACTAACAAGACTTGGCATCGGAGAAAGGGATGGTCGCCTATCCTGTAGATGAGGGCCTAACGGAGAAGCTGGGAGTCAAGAGTCGGAGAAAGGGATGGTCGTCTCTGGGCTCGTGGGCACTGGGGACGCGCGCGCATGCTGCTAAGAGCACAAGACCAAAAGAGATTAAAAGTCTCTGAAATGACCGCGGGGAGGATGCTTCACTGGTCATGTGTGAAAAAAAGTGCGTGTGCTTAGTCAATCGAAATTCAACACTGTTGGTTTGAACATCGCATGCCCAGATGAAAGTGAGGTGTCTGGACCCATGTGCATAGTACCTGGTTTAAACGACTCTTGAGGCCATCAACCTTTGCACAACGAGGTTCCCTCTCTGTATATATAATGGCATATTTCCGGTAGAGTTTTCACAAATATTAATCCTAATGTCTACCATGCCTGAAACAGCATAACCAGAGTGCACAGCCTGAGCCATCACTTTAGAAAGAAGTTCAGCAGGTTATATATCATAAATAAGAGTGTACAAAAGAAAAAAAAAGTGTACAGGTTCGAAATCAGGAAACGAAAAAAATCACGGAGGTTACATCATAACGTTTTCTTTGAATGTGCCCATGCTAGATTCCTATGGCATGTTCTACATAAAGTCTTTGTAATTACACCACCACTGGACATGGAAGATTTGTTCCACCAATGGTTAAACCAAGGGGGTGAAAAGTTGAACCAATACTTATTGACAGGGGTAGCAGCCATATGTTGGGCAATATGGCTCACAAGAAGGAGGTAAAAGACATGATGATTCAGGTGTGCCGCACTCTGGAGACATCAGCTTTTCGATTTTTTGCGTTACATGGATGGCATTTTAGTTGAATGGTTGGTTATGGTTAATTTCCCTAATCTTTCTTTGTGATGCCCGAAGCCGATGTGTGCTAATTCCCTTTGATCAAAGGTATGAAACCGAAACTCTTTCCATTATCTAAAAAAAATATAGACATTGCACTAGGTAGATCCTTCTTTGCTCTTGGTATAACTAAGGCAAATTATCTCTTGAAGTGGTTTCTGTAACCCTCCAAAGTCGTCTGAATACCTCTGAAAATCACATCTTTCTGGGCCATCCATATGGATCCAACTCATTATTATTATTATGATTACATCCATGAAGAAATTTGTGATGCTTATGGTGGATAGTTTGCCACCATTGTTGTGATGCTTGTGGTGGATGCTTTTCCACCACTGTTGTGCTGCTTATGGGTCGCTTATGGTGGATGCTTTGACGCCACTGTTGTGCTGCTTATGGGTCGCTTCTGGCGGATGCTTTGCTGTCGTTGTGCGTCTCGCTCTGGTGAATACTTGTCCACCTCCATGTTGTTCTATGGTTTTAGCCGGCGATCTCACTGGTGCTATCTTTTGTGTAGGTCCAGCTTTGGGTCAGTTGGTAGGATTGTAGTCGCACCTATGTTACCTTTCGACCATCTGTTTCGTGGGCCTTTTTCAATTTTTTTGTCTTGTTTTAGTCCTTTGTGCACTTGGAGGGCTCAAGCTCTGTTTGGCCTATGCCGAGTAAAGTCTGTAACTGATTCTTCTTAATGAAATACGTACGAAGACATGTTCACGATAAAATGAAGACACTGAATATCTCTGAAAATCAGATATTTCTGGGCCATCCAATTATGATTACATCCATGAAGAAACTGACGTTTAGCTGAGCATGAAGATCTATGAACTTCTGATAAGGGTCACCAGGTGTGGAGACATGGAGATGCAACATTTGCCAATGGATTTGAGCAAAAGGGCATTGCAAAAAGAGGTGCTCTCAGCTTTCTTCACCAGAACGAGCACATAAAAGACAGCTTGAAGCACCATATTTTTTTGGTGGAGTAATCCTAGTGTGCTGAGTCGATCTATTAACAGTAGTGAGAAAAAAAACTATATTTTTTTGGGCTGAAGATTTCCACAGCCAGAGCAAAAACAGAGTGAATTACTGCAGTACCACTGAGGTGCTTGTATGCCCTTATGAAGAGAATAGATGCGTACCCCAAATATAAGACCATATGTCATAATTCTCTTAGTTGGCCATATGCTCCAGTGCCACAAGAAGTTCCTGCAACTAGTTATAAACCTGAGCTGAAAATGGCATCCGAAAAAACTGTTCTAAATTTTGCATTTATTTGGCAGCTTGGATGCTGACATATTTCTTTTTAACAAAATATGGTAACTCTGGATAGGCCTGACTGGGCATTAGGCCCTACCAAAGATAACTCCATAGGCTACAGGTTCGACCATCTTGAAGATATCTCCATAGACTACTATACTAGGAGGAAGAACAACAGGGATTAGGGATAAGGGCAGCAAGAATTTTCCAATGAGGAAGGATTCTCTCCGTTGTTTAGTTCATAGTTCATAGTTCATACTCTCTCCGTTCTAAATTATTAGTCATCCTGGCTTTTTACCAGATTCATTGTAGATGTTATGATTCTAGACAACCATATGTCTAGATTCATACAAGATGTCATGAATTTAGACACTCAGTGTTACTAATAATTTGGAATGGAAGGAGTACATGAGTTTCTCGCTTCTCACTTCTTCCCTTTTAATACCTCTCCCATGCGCTCAACACAAACACACACTTACATGGGCCGTCTTCACTCGGGCCTGACACACACACACTTTGGGCTTTAGGCCGAGCAGACCTGCGAGGCCCATCTTTCTTCTCCAATGACACAGAGGCTTGATCACCACAGTAGTAGCAAATAATTATGAGTTAGTTGGGGGCAACATGGTCATTTCTCATGACTACTAATGTGTTTTAAATTTACTAAAACATCTATTGCGTTATGAATGAATACGTGCTAAATCTCTATGATGCCTTCAGGGAGGACGTTAGTAAAGGGAAACATATGGAAAACCATGGCTCGTGTCCTGTCCTAAAGCTCATCGGTTAGCCAAAGGACGACTTCAGTCCTACACCTTTGCACAATTGGTGACTGCAAGTTTATGATTATTCATGGTGTCTTCCATGTCTAGAGTCGACACAATGTATGGATTGCAAGTGTAGATTGCTTGTGCTTGGCGTGTAAGAGAAACAGAAGATGGCGTGACAAATGAAAACCGTTGTATTTGTAGCTGAGTTTCCGCTGCATGTTGCTGTCCTTGAAAATTTAATTTAATTTGTTTACCTACATCCGGTTGTTCTGTGTTGAACAACAACTTGTACATCGCTAGCCACACTTTGTTGAGCCAGTGTTACTGTTGATGACAAAAATGGCTTAAAGCCGATCAGGCTGGCCCTATAGCAGATTTGGCAATGTGCCAGGCGGTCTAACCGTCTGTCACAGGTGGTCTGACCGCTTGTCCCCGAGTCCGAGTAGAATCAGGTTTTTGCACGTTTTTAGATCCGTACAAGGACTTTCTTGCGGGGCAAGACCTCCCCACCCTATAAATATAAAGGTTCGTGGTCGATTGAGGATCTCTACCCAATCGTACAAATCATTGTTCTACTTTTTATCTCGAAACCCTAGCTTTTCTAACCCCTTTGCTTCCCTTCTTCGTCTCTACGGCGTTTTAGGACGTTCTAAGTGGCCTTGCCGACCTTAGAACAACCCTAGGTTCGCAGCCTCCGACGGGGTCCCTGCTGAGGTTATGATCGTAGGCTTTCGCGGCGCCTCTGCCACAGGCAGTCTAACCGGCCCCTACAGGCGGTCTGACCGGCTGCGTCTAGGAGCTCCGACGAGGAGATTCCGACTACCGCGCGATCTAGCGCTTATCGTGTGTTGATCCGAAAAGGCGTCAACATATTTTGGCGACTCCGTTGGGGAAAGAAATCTGGTTTTTGAAGACCGAAATATTATCCCTAGCACTATGGGCTTCGACGTTGGAGAAGACAATATCGCGACAGCTTCGCTTGAAGACCATGAGAAGTTTATGGTGCTCTAGAAGCATCTCGAGGCGGAGTTCTTGAAGACGTTTCGGAAAGGTCGCGAAGATCGTTCGGCGAAAAGTGTTCGAGACTTTGTAATGCCTTCCTTCAAGATGAGTAAAGGGCAAATTGAGGTAATTGACAATGTAAGCACTTCTGCACCTTTGCCCCCTACATCTACTCCTGTGGGTACAAGTTTTTCGGATCATGATTTATTAGTTGAACAATTGCTAGAACGACTCGAAAAATTAGAGGAAAAATCTTTAGATACTCGTGAATTATCTGAGCATAATATCTTTTATGGTATGCCACCGAATTACTTTGCTGGACAGACCCCACCACCACATAACATGCCCAGACCAAAAACGGTCAATGCAGATGGGTCGGTAGCGGCTGGTTTTACAGCCGGTCAGACCGCCAGAACGGCCGGTCCAACCGCGACAGGCGGTCAGACCGCGTGTACACGCGGTCCGACCGCTGGCTCTGGTGGACAGATTAATTCTACTAATGCTATGGTATTCACGCCGGAGCAACCTTTGCTGCTGTCTACTGTTACAAACTCGGTCTCTCCTGGCCGTGCTGGTTCAGTAGCTATAGCAGGTGCTACTTATTCCATGACTATGCATACTGCGAATTCGGGTGGTGTTTCCGATGATGTTTTTAATGCACATAGGGATATGCAGAACAGACAAGCACCTCACTTGAATTATATGAATGCTATGCAATCTTTGGCCCAACAAAGCCCCCAATGGGCCGAATTTACTAGATTCAGGGATGAATTGTCTGATGTGATGAGAAATAAGCTAAGCGTTGATTTTGGTAATACTAGAGTATATCAGAAAACTTATCATGCTAGCTTTAATACTGTTCCTTTTCCCAATGGGTGGTGCTTGCCCGATTTTGTAAAATTTAGTGGAGATGATGAGCGCACCACTTGGGAACATATTAGTCAGTACGTAGCTCAACTAGGGGAGGCTGGGAATTATAAAGCAATTAGAGTACGTTTATTCTCATTATCGCTTACTGGTACTGATTTTGCTTGGTTTTCTTCATTAGCCCCTAGTTCTATTATGAGTTGGGATCAACTAGAGTGTAAGTTTCATGATCATTTTTATAGTGGTAGTCATGAGATGAAATTAGTAGATTTGGCATTGGTTAGACAGGGTCGGGATGAAACTGTCTCTCAATTTATAAGAAGATTTAAAGACATTAAAAACCATTGCTTTAATTTCTCTATTTCTGTGGTTGATCTTGTTGGCTTATGCTTTAGAGGTTTAAAATCCTCTATTAGAGAAAAAATAGATAATTGTGATTATTATTCGGTCGCACAAGAACATATTAGAGCTGAGGTAGCTGAAAGCCGAATGAATAAAGAAAATGAGAGTTTTAAGACACGTCGGTCTAATGTTCATATAGTTGATTATGAACCCGATGATTCAACCAACGATGATAATGATGTATATTTAGCAGAGTTTGTATGGCCTGCTAATAAGAAAATTGTGTCATGCTCATCTCTTAAGCCGATTCATAAGAATCGGCATGAAGACATAAAGTTTACTTTTGATGTTTCCAAATGTGATTGTATATTTGATGAATTGCACAAATTTGGTTACATCAAGATTTCTCATGTTATACCACCAACGGAAGAATTGAGAAGCGTGCTTATTGTAAGTTTCATAATTCTTTTTCGCATGCTACTAATGATTACAATGTCTTCCATCGGAAGGTTCAATCGGCTATTAATGAGAGCCGTTTGAAGTTTCATGAGATGCAAATTGATGAGACTCCTTTTCCAGTCAACACCATGGAGTTGCAGTAGCCCAAGGTCTTGGTTCGGCCGCATCAAGCCGAATCTACCAAAGGGAAGAACGTGGTGATTGGAGAGGAAAGACCGTCTTCAAAAGAGTCGGTTAGAGAAGTGACTTATGAGAAGACAGATGATGGCAAAGTCATTCAAGGTCACTGTGAAATCCTCTGGACAAGGGGGCAAGGGTCGGTCACTACTCTTGAACTACGGGCGCCCGGGTCTGGTCTGCTACAGGCGGTCAGACCGGTTGCGCCAGGCGGTCAGACCGCCTGTCTCCATGGACGCCCAAAGATGCTAGTTTCGAAGCATCCAGAAGTTGGTACTTGGAAGATGAACGTGACAAAGAAGCAGGGTGTTCAGAAGCCCAAAGTCACGTTTGATATGCTTTATGACAAGTACACCAAACAAAAGGCCGTTCCGAGCGATCGGCCGTTAAAAAAAAGAATGAGATCACCGATTCGGCATGAGAGGATTCCTTCGCCTGCTCGCATGAACTTGGATCCGGTGTGGGATAGCAATGGAGTGATGTGGGTGCCATGTCATTCGACAATGCAGTCTTCGTTTCATCCTGGCTGGGAAGGTCCGAGAAGACGCATACAGGACAGGGTTGTATATCCCAGACATGACCGATCAGCTTTCTGTCAATCTGGTCCAGGACGCTGGACACAGGCGGTGAGACCGCCCGTCAAGGTCAGCCGCCAAGAGTTCCTCCGAGGTAGGTTTATAGACCTAAGAAGCAGGAGGAGGTGCAGAGTATGGATGTGGACTCAGAGAGGACTACTGAGTTTGATATTATTCAAGTTAGAACTATAGACGTTTCTATTGGGAAGAGTCTGGCTATGAAGCCGACTTCCAGTGGAAAGATGGTGGAAGACCAAGGATCTAGTGCTAACCAAACTCAGCAGCGCTTTTTTCCGAAGTGGTGTCCCGAAGGATTGACTCGCACGCAAAAGAGGAAGCTTCAGAGACTTTGTTTTTGGGAAAAGCAAAAGCAAGAGTTGGAAAAGCAGAGGGATGAATTCTTCAACCAGGTCAAGCCCATGATTCCTCAGAAGAAAGAGTGGAAGCCGAAGAAAGACCTACAGGCGGTCCAACCAGCTGTACAGGCGGTCCAGACCACCTGTCATTCAGAGTCCGCAGCCCAGGCGGTCAGACCAGGTGATGCAGAAGCACCTGGTGTTTCTTCTTCTAGTTCTTCAGCTCGTGACAGCAATTTAACATTGGTTCCCGCTGCTGAGGACGATGAAGAACTTGTTGATTACAGTCCTTCTCCGGAGCACATGAATCTCGATGTGAATGTGCTTCATATGTCCGTAGATGGGGACATGCTTTCGGAAGAGGAGGTTGTTCATCTCGATTTTGGTCCCAAGGAAGCTATATTTCAGAAGTCTAAAACTGAGGACAATCACCTGAAGGCTTTATATTTGAAGAGACATATCAACGGGAAGCCAATCTCACGGATGTTGGTCGATGGAGGGGCTATTGTGAATTTAATGCCTTATTCTCTGTACAAGAAGCTTGGTGGTTCAGATTCGGAGCTAATCAAGACCAACATGACCGTCAGCGGCATTGGAGGAGGAGAGCCTATTGGTGCCAAGGGAGTGATTACTATGGAGCTTACTATTGGGAGCGAGACCTTGGCCACCGCTTTCTTCGTCGCTGGGACTCAAGGTAACTTCAGTTTAATCTTGGGTCGTGATTGGATTCATGCAAACCAATGCATTCCTTCTACGTTGCATCAATGTTTAATTCAATGGGTAAATGATGATGTAGAAGTTGTGCATTGTGATACTTCTGCTTGTGTTGCTATAGCTGAGAGCTCTTTGATTGGCATTCATGATGATGTTAGATGTTTGTTAGGCTTAGATCTTTCTGAATTTGAGTTTATCAGCTATACTAAGAATGGCTTCATCCCTGCTGTCATAAAGCCGTTGAATAATCGGCTGAATCATCTCATATGATTTAATGGATAATCGAGAGTGGTTGCAGCAGAGACTTGAACACTATCGGTCGCATCAGAACAATATGTGTGAAGCCATTGAAGACTTTGATGATATAAGCAAGCTAGGATGTGGTTTTACGTCGGCCGATCCTCTTGAGGAGGTAGACATTGGTGATGGTTCTTTGCCCAGGCTGACGTTTGTAAATAAGAATTTAGATCCTGCTTTTAAATCGGAATTAATAAAGTTGTTAAAGGAGTATGTGGATTGCTTTGCTTGGAATTATCATAAAATGCCTCGTTTAAGCCGAGAGCTTGTTGAGCATCAGTTGCCTAATAAGTCTGGTTTTAGGCCTTATAAACAACCAACTAGACGTTTTAATCCTGAAATTTATGACCGAGTTAAAGAAGAAATAAATCGGTTATTAGAAGCAAAGTTTATCAGACCTTGTCGATATGCTGAATGGATTTCTAATATTGTGCACGTGGAAAAGAAAGAAACGAGTAAGATTAAATTGTGTATTGATTTTAGAAATCTTAATCGTGCTACTCCTAAAGATGAATATCCTATGCCAATAGCCGATATGCTTATCGATGCTGCGTCTGGACATAGAATGATTAGCTTTCTTGATGGTAATATTGGTTACAATCAAATATTTATGGACAAAGAGGATATATCCAAAATGGCTTTTGTATGTCCAGGCTTTGTTGGTTTGTTTGAGTGGATTGTTATGACTTTTGGTTTGAAGAATGCTGGTGCAACTTATCAAAGGGCGATGAAATTGATCTTCCATGATTTGCTTGGTATTATCTTCAAAGTTTATATCAATGATATTGTTGTTAAATCGGTTCTCATTTGGCCAATTTGAGACTTGCATTTGAAAGAATGCGTTGGTATGGTTTGAAGATGAATCCACTCAAATGTGATTTTGGTGTGTCGGCCGGGAAGTTTTGGGTTTCATAGTTCATGAGAATGGCATAGAGATTGATCCAAAGAAGGCCGACACTATTGGCAAGTTGCAGACGTCTAGCTCTAAGAAAGAGTTGCAAAAATTCTTGGGCAAGGTGAATTATTTGAGAAGGTTTATTTGCAATTTGTCGGGAAAGGTAAATGCTTTTACTCTTTTGCTTCGGTTGAATGATGATGCCGAATTCACTTGGGGGCAAAGCAGCAAGAGGTGTTTGGTGAGATCAATCATTATTTGTCTTCGCCTTCGGTTCTTCGGGCACCTAAGAGAGGAATTCCTTTCAAGTTATATATCGCGGCCGAAGAAAGCGTCATTGGGGCTGTTTTGATCCAAGAGACCGTAGGGAAGGAATATATTATTGCATATGCAAGTAGAAGATTATTGACGCCGAAACAAGGTATACTTTAATTGAAAAGTTATGCTTATCATTATATAATGCTTGTACAAAGTTGAGGCATTATTTGTTATTAAATACTTGCATAGTTGTTAGTGAAGCCGACATAATTAAATACATGTTGCATAGACCTATATTAAGTGGTAGAATTGGCAAATGGGCTTATGCTTTGATTGAATATGATTTAGTCTTTGAGCCATTGAAATCTATGAAAGGACAAATCGTTGCCGATTTTATTGTTGAACATAGGATTAATGAACATCTTGATTTAAATATCGGCTATATTACTTTTACTCCATGGAAATTGCATTTTGATGGATCGGTTTGCAAACGTGGTTGCGGAGTTGGTGTTATTCTTATATCACCAAATGGTGTTGTTTTTGAAGCTCTTAACCAATTGGATCATAAATGCACTAACAATCAAACCGAATATGAAGCTTTATTATTTGGATTGGAGATTTTACATGATATGGGAGTAAAGCATGTGGAAGCATATGGTGATTCTCTTTTGGTAATACAACAAGTATCTAAGGTTTGTCAATGTTTAGATGGATTTTTGAATGCTTATCTTCATAAGTGTTTAGATATTATATCTTGCTTTGATGAATTTGTCATTTATCATGTACCAAGAGAAGAGAAACTTAGAGCTAATGCGTTGGCACAACAAGCATCAGGCTATAATGGTCAGAAAAGAAATTTTCATGAAAAGGGGCCGATGTTTCGTGAAGCCGACGTTTCTGCTCTGGAACAGGTGGTTCGACCGCCTGTTACAGCTGGTTCGACCGGTACGGCCGGTCTAACCGCCAGTACAGGCGGTCTGACTGCCTGCGCATCTGAAAACACTGATTCGCCTATTAATGATTTTCAATCTATTGTGGCCGATGCTGGTGATTGGAGGAAGCCTCTGGTGGAGTATTTGCATGATACTAGGAGGTCAGTGGATCGAAAGGTCCGACGATGGGCTTTCAAGTTTACTTTGATTGATGGTGAATTATATCGTCGGACTATGGATGGATTGCTTTTGAAATGTTTGGATCCCGATCAAGCTAGATTGGCTATGGCTGAGGTTCATGAAGGAATTTGTGGTACACATTAATCGGCTTGGATGATGAAGTGGCTCCTTAGGCGGGCTTGCTTTTATTGGCCTACAATGATAGCCGATTGTTTTCGTTACTATAAAGGATGTGAAGAGTGTCAAAAGTTCGGGGATATTCAGATTGCACCAGCTGCGTTGATGCATCCGATCATTAAACCATGGCCTTTTAGAGGGTGGGATTTAGATTTTGTTGGTAAGATCCATCCTCCTTCATCCAAGGGTCATTGTTTTCTGATTGTGGCTACTGATTATTTTACCTAAGCGGTGGCATGAGGTTTTGTCTGAGGCATTATGGGCACATCGTATTTCTAGACAAGGGGCTACCAAGGTTACTCCGTTTGAGCTTGTCTATGGTCCAGAGGTCGTTTTGCCCGTTGAGGTGAATCTGGCTGCTTATAGATTGGCTAAGCAAAATGATCTTGATGTTAGCATATATTGTGCTTTGATGATGGATAATATTGATGATGTGATCGACAAGCGTTTGGAGGCCTTAGAGGAAATTGAAAAAGATAAAAGGAGAGTAGCTCGAGCATATAACAAGAATGTAAAACTCAAATCCTTTCAAGTTGGTGATTTAGTTTGGAAGACTATTTTGCCTATAGGAACAAAGAGCAACAAATTTGGTAAATGGTCGCCGAATTGGGAAGGACCATATCGTATTGTGAAGGTTTGTTTTGGGAATTCCTATAAGCTGGAGACTTTGCAAGGATTTGAGGACGTTCTAAGTGGCCTTGCCGACCTTAGAACAACCCTAGGTTCGCAGCCTCCTACGGGGTCCCTCCCGAGGTTGTGATCGTAGGCTTTCGCGGCGCCTCTGCCACAGGCGGTCTGATCAGCCCCTACAGGCGGTCTAAGCGGCTACGTCCAGGAGCTCCAACGAGGAGATTCCGACTACCGCGCGATCTAGCGGTTGACAAAAAGACATCAACAGTTACGTTCGTGCAGGTTTAATTTGGGGCTGGTTTAACCTACGAAACCAGCTACAAGGTTTGGTTGGCTAGCATTCACTTGGGCTTGGATGCTTCTCTCAGGGGTTTGGGAATAATGAAGCAATAAACACTGAAACCTCAAATGTATTCAGTTGAATCTCGCAAAGACAGTGACACATACAGCCTAGACATTTCAGTCATACAGTATTTTAGTAATCGTCACCATCTCCGCAATCCCCTGAATCATAGTCATCATCTCCAAAGTCCCTCGCTGCAGAGTAAAAATTTCCAACAGATTAGTACTATTATGCACTCAAGAACAATAAGCTACGTGTACTTCATGAATCCGTCCAGAGGGTACTACATGTTGATGCAATGCTCATAAGTACAGAGTCTAGACAATTTGACAGATCGTTAATAAAATATAAATCATTTGTAAGTAAATAATGTCTGGATTATTTTAGCAAAGCTATATATAGTCAATTTTTGCAATCTTTAACAAGTTTAACTTGTATTATGCTAAGCAGCCAAGCTGTCAATGTAGGCTAGTTTTTTGGGTTGAGTTAAGCCAAGGTGTTGGTTGTGTTGGGCTCCGGTGAACCTGAGGCCTGTGAGGCGCCAAAACTGACAGTTTTTGTATATGAAGTATAACCAAGTATTACCTCCTAGGAAGTAATATATATATTTGTTTTAAGAAAATTGAATATATGGAATGGGTATTAGGAAAAATCTTTTTTGGTTGGATATATAAGTTGTAACGTGAATACGTGATGCGTCATGGATAATTTGCATAATTAAATCTAATGTGATTGACACCGTGATGGAGGATTTCGACGCTTGACTTTAATTATGTGTTTCATACAACGAGGGTTTGTAACATTTCTTTGGTGTAACTTTTTTTTGTAATAACAATTTATCGATCCTCCTGCACTGCATGTCTCAGACGTGCTAGAGGATCGGTAAAATTCGAAGCACAAAATTGGCAATAGCGGCACAATTCCTTCTTTAAGTTTTGGCAACCACCCCAATTAAGGCCGTCAAGATCCGCATGCATAGGAAACAAACTAGCTTTTGATTTTTTTCCCTTTAATTGTTTTTTCAATAACATGGGCTAAGATTTAATTGATATCCTCTTGATAGGTAAGAGAAGAGAAGATGGAGTACCGTAGCACAGCCCATATTATCTACACACACAATCTCTCGGACAAATGTCTTTGATAGGTTGTTTATTTGTGAAAAAAACCAAAACTTTTTCAGATCGAATAAAAAAATGTTATGCATCTGAATTGATCTGAAAACGTAACTAGTTTGATCAGTAAAGTAATTGCAAATAAAGGAGGCGAGATATATGGTGCATGACACTGCACTTGCCTCCATAGTTGTTGGCACTCGAGTAGTCTTGTTGTTGCTGTAGATTGACCGGAGCAGCGGATTCTAGTTCATGAAAACACGCAAAAACAAGAATGATCATCACCAGATTCCAAATCACAGGAAACATACTAACAAGGTCATGGTTTTCGTTTGGCCACAAATTATAAACCTGATCCCCTTCCGTAGTAGTTCCCATAACTCTGCTGCTGCTGCTGCTGCGCCGGAAAGCTCTGCTGAGGCTGAGGATAGTACTGCTGTTGCTGCGGCGCAGAATAGTACTGCGGCGGCGGAGGAGGGGTCTGCCCGCCCTGCTGCTGCTGCTGGTGGTGTGGCACGTCGAAATTGCTTGACCCAGACAGGGACAGGTTGAGGCGTGGCCGGAACGGCTGGGGCACATGATGATGAGCCGAGTTGTAGCCTGCTGGTTGGTGGACTGGTGGTGATACGGTGGCGCCGCCGCCACGGCGTGGGAGCTGGGCTTGCTGGGTGGCGGGTGGTGCGCATAGGGCCTAGGCGGCGTCGCCTGAACCGGGCCACCACGGGCCGGGTTAAGGTGCTCAGGGAGACATTCGCAGTGGATGTCGTAGTTGCAGCGCTCGCAGCGGTAGCCGAGCTTGCCGGCAAGGGCGTGGTGGCAGACGTTGCAGGAGTTGCGGTTGAAGAGCAGGTGTACTAGCTCGTGCTCGGGGTGAGCGGATGTCTTGATGGACGCTGGCCAGGAAGAAGTGCCGGCCCTCGCCATTTCTGATTTCTGCTCCTTGTTCCTTCTTGCTTGCTTGCAGTAGGGCAAGCGAGCTTAGCTGCTGCTGGTTTTATAGTGTTGGAAGAGGAGAGGACTCCGTCGTTGACGTATTAAAATCTCTATGATGCCTTCGGGGAGGATGTTAATTAGTAAATGAAACATACGGAAATCCATGGCGTGCGTCCTGTCATAAAGCTCATCGGTTAGCCAAAGAACCACTTTATTGCTAGACATTTGCACCATTGGTGATTATTCCTGATGTCTTCCATTTCTAGAGTCGACGCAATGTACGTGGAATCGTTGCTTCTAGAAGTCCAGATTGCTTTGTGTTTCATGTGTAAGAGAAAGAGAAGATGGTGACACATGAAAACCATTGTATATGGGTGTGTTTGGATGGAGGGGCGGGACAGGAGGGGACAGAGTCATCCTTGTATTCCTTCACAGGTAATCAGGGGACAGGTGTCCGAAAGTACCGAACCAATCCATCCCCCGTACATAGGGTCTCCTTCCGTTTTCTCCCTCCTCACACCCACACCTCCGGTTCCTCTTCCTCCTCTACGCCCGCCTCCTGCACGCCCCGCCTCCTCCATGCGGTCGACGAGGCCCTTGGTCTGTGCCTGGCTCCAGGTGTTGCTGTTGCTGTAGGGAAACGGGTAGGCTACGCTAGCTAAAACAATTTTAATCTACCGCGTAAACCCAGGAACCTTACGAGTAGGAGATCACAGATCGTTACCACTAGATGCGCGGATGCAGTGGAACCGTCTCGGTGTAGGAGAGCGCGTCGAAGTGGCCGGCAGTGCAGTTGCTAACGTCCGTCTGGTCCAGCTCGTCCTTGTGCTCCAAACGTAGCACCTCCGAGGTATCCACACGTAAGGGGAGGATGCGTCCCGGTCCGGACTACTAGGTCCGCGTGAGCAACGGGAGGCGCGGGCGTGGAGGGTGGCGGCGGCGGCAACCAAAAGTGTTAGTAGCACTCCTAGCCTCTCCCACTTATATATAGTGGTACTAATGGGCTTCTATCTAATAGGCCCAATAGAAACCCTAATCCCTCATGGATCAATATCACTTTGGGCCTTAAGTGGATCCAATCCAATTGGCTTTAGGGCATATATCCAACAGTCTTCCACTTGCACTAAAGACAATCTTATAGGCAAGCGTTTCAACATTCCAACCCCTTAAGTGTGTGACCCTATGGGTTCACATGCGAATAGACATGGCCCAAGTACTCCTACTCGGTCCAATAGTTAGCAGTGGCCTCTAGCAAGACATACTAACTCCTATAAGCACGTAAAGATCATATCGGACGAACCATCACAATGTATGTACAAGCTCTTCCTATTGCCTCACGATACTTGGTCTAGCTTCAAGCTGACCACTCTTTCTCGATACTGTGAATCAGATCCTTTCACTGGTTAACTTTTAACCGTTGCACGGCCATGCATTTCTTGATCTGATCACTCGAGGGGCCCAAAGGTATCTCTCTCTTATAGAGAGGAGCAAATCCCATCTTGACTGTCCAAGCCTCACAGCAAGCTTCACAACAAACCCGAAAGCTACCTTTATAACTACCCAGTTACGGCGTAGCGTTTGATAGCCCCTGAGTAAGTCGATTCACATCTTAAGAACAAGCGTCAATCTCAGGTCTAAGGACAAAGCATACATATTGTGCAAAGAGAGAACAATATTACAAAGTCTCATGTTGGGTCAATCCAGCCACATATCATACATGCGCCCACACTATTAGTTTAACATCTCCATGTCCATGACTTGTGAAACATAGTCATCAACTAATAAATATGCCAGTCATCGACCATGACTAGGGACAATTTTAGAATAACCATACAAGTAAGAGTTCCACAAACAATTCACATAATTGCCAATCAATACAAGTTGCCTTTCATGGATATTCGTTAAACAATCAACGTATCATGGATACAAAGAAATATCATCATTTTATGATAATCTCTAGGAATATTTCTAACAGTCTTCGACTTGCATTAGAGCTATTCTAGAAGATATCTAATACCCATAGCTCTTGTGTGCGCCTCATGCTTAGGCCATGAGAGAGCCTTTGTCAAAGGATCAGCGATGTTCAAATCCGTATGTATTTTGCATATCTTAATCTCACCCCTTTTAACGAATTCTCGAATAAGGTGAAACTTCCGCGGTACATGTCTGTTCTTCTGGTGATTCCTTGGCTCCTTTGCCTGCGCAATTGCCCCACTATTGTCACAGAATAACTCCAGTGGGCTAGAAGCACCAGGGAACACACCAAGCTCAATGAGGAACTCCCTCATCCAAGCACCTTCAGAAGCCGCAATGTACTCAGCTTCTGTTGTAGAATATCACAGTCTCCTGCTTAGAACTCTTCCAGCTAACAGCACCACCGTACAATATGAACACATAACCTGACTGAGACTTTGAGTCGTCTGGATCAGTTTGGAAGCTAGCATCAGTGTAACCTTTTACAACGAGTTGTTCCTCACCTCCATAGACTAAGAACATATCTTTAGTCCTTCTAAAGTACTTAAGAATGCCCTTCACATGTGTCCAATGACTCTCACCTGTACCAGACTGATATCTGCTCGCAACACTAAGAGCAAATGAGACATCTGGACGAGTACCTATCATGGCGTACATGATAGATCCAATTATCGAAGCATATGGGACCTTACTCATGCACTCTCGCTCATCAGCCATCGAAGGACACTGAGTCTTGCTAAGGTGTACGCCATGTGACATAGGCAAGAACCCTTTCTTGGATTGTTCCATGCTAAACGTTTTAGCATAGTGCCAATATAAGTATCTTGGCTTAATCCTATAAGCCTCTTTGATCTATCTCTATAGATCCTTATGCCCAGAATATGCTGCTTCCCCTAAATCCTTCATAGAAAAACTATTTTTCAATGAAGTCTTTATGGACTCCAGCATTGGAATGTCATTTCCAATCAATAATATGTCATCCACATATAAGATTAGAAAAGCAACAGTGTTCCCACTTTTCTTCTTGTAAACACAAGGATCTTTTTCGTTTTGACGAAAACCAAACCCTTTGACCACTTCATCAAAGCGAATATTCTAACTCCGAGATGCTTGCTTCAACCCGTAAATGGATTTTTGAAGTTTGCATATCTTTCCAGCATTAGTCGGATCGACAAAACCCTCAGGTTGTATCATATACACGTCCTCTTCTAAATATCCATTTAGAAAAGTTGTTTTGACATCCATCTGCCATGTCTCATAATCAAAATATGCAGCTATTGCTAAAATGGCCCGAATAGATTTAAGCATCGCTACCGGTGAGAATGTCTCATCGTAGTCAACTCCTTGAACTTGTCGAAAACCCTTTGCAACAAGTCGAGCTTTATATACGTGAACATTTCCGTCTATATCTTTCTACTTCTTATAGGTCCACTTGCACTCTATGGGTCTAATACCCTGAGGCGGATCAACCAAGGTCCAAACTTGGTTGTCTCCCATGGAATCTATCTCGGATCAAATAGCACTCTGCCACTTCTCGGAATCTGGGTCCATCATTGCTTCCGTGTATGTCATAGGTTCATCATTGTCCAACAACAATATGTCGCGCTCTGCCGTAACTAGGAGATTCATCCTTTTGGTTGCGTGACGTGCCCTATCCGACCTTCGTGGTTGTGATGGTGTCTCTCCTGCCACAGGTATATCAACTTGTTCTGCTACATTAGCATCACTTATCAATTCTTGTCCCATTGGCTCATCTCGAACTTCTTCAAGATACACCTTCTCTCTACTTTTCTCACTTTTGAGAAACTCTTTCTCTAAGAAAACACCATTCCGAGTGACAAACACTTTGCCATTTTCTCGGTTGTAGAAATAATACCCCAAAGTTTCCTTCGGGTACCCCACGAAAACACACTTGTCCAATTTGGGTGTTAACTTATCAGACATAAGTCGATTGACATTAGCTTTGCAACCCCAAATTTTCAGAAAAGACAAACTGGGAATCTTGCCAGTCCATATCTCATATGATGTCTTAACTACGTACTTAGACGGTACCCTATTAAGTGTGAAAGCTGCTGTTTCTAGAGCGTATCCCCAAAACGATAACGGTAGGTCTGACTGGCTCGTCATAGATCTAACCATGTCCAGCAAGGTTCGATTACGTCGCTCGGATACACCATTTCTTTGTGGCGTTCCAGGCGGCGTAAGCTGTGGAACAATTCCACAACTCTTTAGATGACTGCTAAACTCGTGGCTCAAATATTCACCTCCACGATCAGATTGTAAGGCCTTAATTTTCTTGCCACGCTGATTTTCTACTTCGTTCTGGAACTCCTTGAACTTTTCAAAAGTTTCCGACTTATGCTTCATTAAGTAGATATAGCCATATCTACTAAAATCATCAGTGAAAGTTATGAAGTATTGGAAGCCACCTCTAGCTGTCGTGCTCATTGGTCCGCACATATCAGTATGTATGAGTTCCAACAAGTCTAATGCCCTCTCAGGAAAACCTGTGAAAGGCGCCTTGGTCATCTTGCCTAGCAAACAAGCTTCACATGTCTCGTATGATTCAAAATCAAACAAAGCTAGGAGCCCATCAGAATGGAGCTTCTTCGTGCGTTTCTCGCTTATATGACCCAAACGACAATGCCACATATAGATAGGACTTAAATCATTAGGCTAAGGCCTCTTAGCACTTACATTACAGATAGACGCATCATCAAGATTTATAATAAATAACCCATTCACAATGGATGCAAAAGCCACAAACATACCATTCTTAGAGATCACACAACCATTGTCTTCACTCGCAAATGTATAACCATCCTTCATCAAACATGAAGGAGACACAATGTTTCGACTTAAACTAGGAACAAAATAACAATTATTTAACTCCAAAATAAATCCTGATGGGAGGTGAAGTTGCATCGTTCCGACGCTCAATGCAGCAACTCTTGCATTATTGCCCACGCGGAAATCAACCTCTCCTCGTACCACGCTTCTACTTCTTATCATTCCCTGCATCAAATTGCAAATATGAGCAACCGATCCGGTATCAAATACCCAATAATTGATATAAGAATCAGCGAGAAAAATGTCTATAATATAAACATGCAATGTACCTGATCCAGAAGTACTCTTACTTCCTTTCTTCTTCAAAGAAGCCAGGTATGTATTACAGTTTTTTTTTCCAGTGACCAAATTCATGGCAGTGGAGGCACGGCTTGTGTGGTTCTTGTCCAGGCTTGGGAGAAGGAATTGGCTTGGAGATCACATCTTTAGCCTTTCTCTTCTTCTTCCAATTGCCCTTCTTCTTAAAGTTGGGCTTGTTTTGGACTGCCAACACATGGCCGCTAGCTCCTTTCTTAATGTCAGCCTCTGCCGTCTTAAGCATACCACACAACTCATTCAAGCCCCTCTCCGCTCCATGCATATGGTAGTTTGAGATGAAGTTCTCATAACTGGGTGGAAGGGATGCAAGAATGAAATCAGTGGCCAACTCTTGGCCAAGTGGGAAGCCTAGCTTCTCCAACCTCTGAGAGTAACCAACCATTTTGATCACGTGTGGTCCAACGGCTGCACCTTTTGCAAGCTTGCTCTCAACAAAAGCCTTAGAGACATTGAAACTTTTTGTCCTAGCCTGAGTCTGGAACATTTCCTCGAGAGCTATGATCATATCATAGACAGCATAGTTGTTGAACTGCATTTGCAGCTCGGGTTCCATGCACGCAAGCATAAGACAGCCCACTTCAAGATCAAGATCACGTGCTGCCTTGTAAGCGAGCTTATTGTTGCTAGGTGCATCAGCATCAGGCTCATCGGGTAATGGGGTGTCTAGAACTTCTTTCTTTTTCTCAGCCCTGAGAATAATTCTCAGGTTGCGGATCCAATCTGCATAGTTTGTCCCATTCAGTTTGTCCTTCTCAAGGACCAAACGCAAAGTAAACGGTATGTTGTTTGGTGCCATTGATCTACAACAAAATATATGCAAAATACTAAGACAACGTATCCATGATGAAGTAAATCAAATTAACTCTTAACTGAATCTACTCCCACTAAAATCAATATCCCTCTATTGATACTTAGTGATTCAGGATCCACAACTAACAAGTCGACTAGTGAGCTTTAGCATCATCGCTAGAAGACATGGTAGATCGGTAAGCAACTCTTGCTAATCATATCACATATGACTCCTGTTGTTGGGTGACATCTCTATGTCTCGGCGCCCAACCTTCGTGCCCCGAAGTCCTTAGCCGTCAAGATGACTTTGTCTAAGGTAACCAAACCTCATGCGAGTAAGTATCCGATACGAACCCATCTAGTCAAGGAAAACTAGAGGCACCCTAATTTTATAGACCCACCCCTAATTGTGCAAGACATGACGGTGCAAGATTTGGGAGGGCACACAAACTTAAACATTGCTGAGGGATCGTTCTACTTATATCATCGCATACATAAACTATAAAAATATCGCATGTAAAAGTAGAACAATAAGAACGACAACCACATAGCATTAGTGATACGGGATGGCCCATAACCACATGGTGATCTCCATCGCCATTGGAATGTTCATCATGTTGATCTCCATCGCCATGAACTATGTGCGCCATCCTTTAGTGATGAGTCCTCCAAGAACTATCTAACGCATACTAGTAAATAAAATTACACATACGCGTTTGAATCATCGCATGTTGGCATGCAGGCCATTACATTAAATTGACAATACATATGGCTCCAACCGTATTGCCTAATCATGACACGCAGGACATGAATTTGTTACATACATGCATCACATACACATACAGACCATACCGATCACATGATTCCTGCAAAAACAAGTTAGGCGATCCGACGTCCAAACTTAAATCGCAGAAAACTCCACCTTCCCGGCCAAATTTAGGAAATCTAGTTTCACCGAAACTGCAAAGCAGTCACTGCCACATCTAAAATTTTCCGTAGATGAATTTTCGTATAAAAATCGTCTCAATCCAAGTTCGTATGCAAAAGTTACGTCTGTTTTACCGATCAGCATGTATTCGTATCTCTCTCGGCTAGATCGAATCTACTATCGCCACGCATCATATGTGCCTGAGACACCTAGATTCGATTCGACAAATCACATTGATCTATATCTAGCCATAATGCATCACCTAACTCCGATGGCGGATATCCGACCGGTAGGAGTAATTCGTTACACGACCATCATAGCAAGATCACGAACCCGATCAAAATTCATCTACAACCTAGCATATCTCCATATGCTCATGGCCTAGATCAAAAACTACGCAAGATGACTCTAATACCACTGTAGGGAAACGGGTAGGCTACGCTAGCTAAAACAATTTTAATCTACCGCGTAAACTCAGGAATCTTGCGAGTAGGAGATCACAGATCGTTACCACTAGACGCGCGGATGCAGCGGAACCGTCTCGGTCTAGGAGAGCGCGTCGAAGTGGCCGGTAGTGCAGTTGCTAACGTCCGTCTGGTCCGGCTCGTCCTTGGCTCCAAACGTAGCACCTCCGAGGTATCCACACGTACGGGAAGGATGCGTCGCGGTCCGGACTGCTAGGTCCGCAAGAGCAACGGGAGGCGCGGGCGTGGAGGGCCGCGGCGGCAGCCAAAAGTGTTAGTAGCACCCCTAGCCCCTCCCACGTATATATAGGGGTACTAATGGGCTTCTATCTAATAGGCCCAATAGAAACCCTAATCCCTCATGGGTCAATATCCCTTTGGGCTTTAAGTGGATCCAATCCAATTGGCTTTAGGGCATATATCCAACAGTTGCATCATCATATCCTCCAGGTAGCCCAGCAACTGATCCAGTTGATCCACTCGCGCCATCATGCTCGGTGCCTCCTGCTGGTGCCTCATGCGACCACGGGACCGGCGCGAGGACTGCGGCCTCGTGATGCACGGACCAGCGGCGGGGAAGGCGACATGGGACCGGCGACGGGGACGGCGACGCGAACCGGTGGCGGAGTCCTGGTGGCTAGGCTCTGACACGTGGGCCCTATAGAACACAGTGAATGACGCATGGACCCTACAAACAATGGATGGCTGACGGCATTTCTCCCACTCCCACCCTTGTCACTCCAACCGAACACAAAACTAGAACAGTCTCATCCCTCTAAGCAAACATATAGTGGGATCATCCCATCCCTCAAAAAAGTGACGACTCTGTCCCATCCCTCTATGTCTCCCAACCAAACACACCCTATATGTAGCTGAGTTTCCGTTGCACGTTGCTGTCCTTGAGACTGTAATTTATTTAGTCTACCTACATCTGGTTGCTCTGTGTACCTCGCTAGCGATGCTTTATTGATCCAGTGTTACGTTTAGGGATGAAAGTGGTATGGATATTTTCCGTCCGACCGACCGACCGAAGACCCTCAAGGCTTAAATGGTACATATCGTATCCGGAACCGAAAAATCAATATTCGACTGTATCCGTATCCGCATAACAAAAGTTAAATGTCTATTGTAGATATGTAATGTATATCAATATCCGATGCATATCCGACATATTTTGTACTTTCCGTATCCGAATCCGATCCGATAAAAAAATAAATATCCGTATTTGTATCCAGACATATCCGTCCGTATCCGATCCGTTTTCATCCCTAGTTACGTTCACGCTGTTTTTGGGGCAGGGTTAACCTACAAAACCAGCTACAAGAGGTTTGGTTGGCTAGCATGCACTTGGGCTTGGATGCTTCTCTCGGGGTTTTGGGAATATGAACCGATAAACACTTAACCTCAAAGGTATTCAGTTGAAACTCGCAAAGAGAGTATGATACATACAACCCAGGCACTTCAGTTATACAATTTTTTAGTAATCATCACCATCTCCATAATCCCCAGAATCGTTGTCATCCGCATATGCATCCCTCGCTGGAGAGTAGTTGTCTACATAGTCTGCAACAAATTTATGACAGATTAGTACTATTCTGTACTCAAGAACAATAAGCCATGTTTAGTTGATGAATCCATCCAGAGGGTACAACATGTTGATGCAATGCATAAGTACAGAGTTTATACTGTTTGACAGTAATTCTACAACAAAAATTTAAGCCATTTGTTAGCAAATGAAGTCTGGCTTATTGGTTTCCATAGGATACATTGCCTTTTAGAAAAGCTATATGTAGTCAATGTTTTGAATCTATAACAAGTCTAACTTGTATTATGCTAAGCAACCAAGCAAGCAATCATCATAGGAACCATTCTGAGTCGGTTTCTGATGGTGTATCCCTGACGGTTTTTAGTATTTTCCCCTGGCAGCACTTTTTATTATGCAAAAAACTATTTGGGAGGGTCAGTTACTGCCATTGTTTTAAACGAATACGAAAATAGTATCAAGAGAATTCTATTGCATCCAGGTTAGCTCCACATCGTGGTCACTCATGGTAATACCGTAAGACAGCCACACGTGTACCTTTCTTATCCTCCTACAAGGCTACAACTACACTCCATACTGATAGCAATGGGAGATTTATTACTATTCAAACCGTTCAACTGAAAGTTTGAATGTGTAGTTGGAACATAAATGACTCCAAACAGAAATGAATTGCAAAGTTACGGATATATGGTCGACACCTACAATCTCTCAAACAAATATCTTTGATAGGTTGTTTATTTGTGAAAACATCACAACTTTTTAAGATCAATTCAGATGCAGTTGTGAATTTTCACAAACAACCTATCGAAGTAGCAGATGGTTAACTACCTACTAACTAGTTTGATCAGCAAAGTAATTGCAAATAAAGGAGGCGAGATATATGGTGCATGACACTGCACTTGCCTCCATAGTTGTTGGTACTCGGGTAGTAGTCTTGTTGTTGCTGTAGATTGTTGTAGCTCACCGGAGCAACGGATTCTAGTTCATGAGAACACGCAAAAACAAGAATGATCACCAGATGCCAAATCACAGGAAACATAATAACAACAAGGTCATGGTTTTCGTTTGGCCACAGATTATAAACCTGATCCCCTCCCGTAGTAGTTCCCATAACTCTGCTGCTGCTGTGCTGTCGGATAGTACTGCTGTTGCTGTGGCGCCGGATAGTACTGTGGCGGCTGCGGCGGCGACAGAGGGGTTTGTCCACCCTGCTGCTGCTGCTGGTGGTGTGGCACATCGAAATTGCTTGACCCAGACAGGGACAAGTTGAGGCGTGGCCGGAACGGCTGGGGCACATGATGATGAGCCGAGTTGTAGCCTCCTGGCTGCTGGTGATGATACAGCGGCGGCGCCGCCACGGCGTGGGAGCTGGGCTTGCTGGGCGGTGGGTGGTGCGCGTAGGGCCTAGGCGGCGTCGCCTGAACCGGGCCGCCACGGGCCAGGTTCTGGTGCTCAGGGAGACATTCGCAGTGGACGTCGTAGTTGCAGCGCTCGCAGCGGTAGCCGAGCTTGCCGGCGAGGGCGCCGCGGCAGACGTCGCAGGAGTTGCGGTTGAAGAGCAGGTGGACTAGCTCGTGCTCGGGGTGAGCGGACGTCTTGATGGACGTTGGCCAGGAAGAAGTGCCGGCCCTCGCCATTTCGGATTTCTGCTCCTTGTTCCTTCTTGCTTGCTTGCAGTAGGGCAAGCGAGCTTAGCTGCTGCTGGTTTTATAGTGTTGGAAGAGGAGAGGACTCCGTCGTTGACGTGCGCCACGCGCAGGTTTCGTGCGTGTTGCCGACGAGATTCAGTTGATCTGGTCGTCATCCTCTGCAGGTTTCGTGCTTCCGAGGATGTATCCCATTAGCATCGGACAAAAAGATTCCGTCCCAATAATTTTCCAATCTCTGTACTCGACAGTGTCTAGGTTGCTCCGTCCGAAGCCTCCGATCCGAAGGTGCGGACGAGATGAGTTCAGTTACCATTCGGAATATTAATGGAGACAGCTCTGCCATGACGAGACTTTGGGATCGGAGAAAGGGATGGTCGTCTCTACACGCATAGTATAGGACCCAACGCAGAAGCTGGGGGTCGAGACTCGGAGAAAGAGATGGTCGTCTGGGTCTGGGCTCTTGCTCTGGACAGATGCACGTACAAGCTGCCAAGACCCAAAGCAAAATCCTTTTTTTCCTTCTTTTTTTTAAAAGAATTTTTTTCGTTATTTTTGAAAAAGACATTTTTTAGAGGGGCTAGGTTGCTGTGGCCTGTGGGTCATGTGTGAAAGTGCCTGGTCGATAGAAATTCAACACCATGGTTTGGACTTGAACATCTCATGCCAAGTGAAAGTGAGGTGCTTTTGGATGTTTATATAGGTACTGATAATATTAACAATTAAACGTGTGCAATAAGATATTGCGAAACATCTGGTTTTTTAAAACCAGTCCATGTAATGTTGAATCTCGGTAGAGAGCAGGGAGAGGATGAAGTTAATTATAATCTCACAAGTATTTCATATTTTGGTTTGTGGAATTTCCCAGTGGGTTTGGTTATTTCCCCGTGTGTTCCTTGAGAACTGGTAAGGAAATAATAATTTTCCTGTGGGTACTGGTATTTCCCTTTGTGTTTTTCAATACGGATAAGAAAACACTAAATTCTCTATGCATGTTGTACTCTCTTATGAGTTTTCTGAAAACCAGCGAGGAAATTACAACTTCCTTGTGCGTTGAATAAAACCCTCCAAGGAAATTGGACATACATGGATAAATTCCATTTTCGAGTAGTTGCATATATAGCACCTTCAATCTTCACATATTTCACCTGAATATGTAAAATGATAGGGGCGTTGGTATGCTACTGCAATATCAGTCAAAGCGTACAACAACGAAAAATCATACATGTCAACCATACAGGCAGTCATCTGTCAACTAGAATCTCTCGCTGAACTTGTCTCATCGATACCTCGAGAAAGAGGCATTCCACGAAAACAAGAGGAGTTTCAACAGAAAGGCAAGGTATCCCTGAGACTATCATACTTCACCCCTGTCCCTTCTGGTGAAATTGGAAAACGTAGGCCTATCTCTTATTACATTGTTGTTGTGGAGTAGACGAAAAGTAGCATACAAATATTCCTAATGTCTACCATGCCTATTGTTAAGAGTCCACAACCGTACCTAGAGCCATCGCTTCGAAAAGCAGCTGATTGTTGCTGGTGCTGTAGAAGAGAATATTAAGATGGAGCCAAATATATAAGTAGCCAGTTTAATAGATCTATATATACAATACCCATACTCCATTATAGCAACATGAGAGTACATTGTTGTTTGAAATTTCTAATATCCTCAACCAAATATCACATAAAAGCATATGCATATGGATACAGACATAAATGTCAGTACCAAACAATTAAACAGACATTAATCTCGCAACATATCACAACAACCGGTTAAATCTTTCACTCCCTCCACCTAAAATGTAGAAATGTTTAGCATTAAAAATTTATCCAAAAATATAATTAGGTTTTATCGTCAAACCATCAACGGTTTTTTCCGGGAGCAGAAATAAAACTCAATTCATCAAAAGGGTTAAACTAGTACACGGAAACATTATAGAGCCTTAATCCCAGTCTGTTTATCTATGGCCTCAGGAAAGAACGATAATCGGTTCTTGGGTCCATCCCAAACATTATAGGCCCTTAATCCCACTCAGTGCAAAAAAATACTATAAAGATGTAGTTATTTGGATCGTAATAAGAAAGCTACTGATGCCTTCCAAGCCTGACATAGCAAAAGAAACTGCAAATTTGGGATGGACCCAAGAACCGATTATCGCTCTTTCAATTTTCTCGTCATGGGTAAAATGGAAAGAAATTATATATATCTCTCAGTTTGGTGCTGTGCTCCTTCAGCTGCACTTTTATGGACCAAAGAGAGAACATAACACAAACATCTGGTTAGTTTATTTAGATACGCACCTTCCCTTCCATGGTTGGATACATGTATATCCCAGTGATCTATGTACCATAGAGCTTCAGGAATCTACAAGCTTGCATCCTATGTATATCGAAGTGCTCTATCCACCAAAATTATGAACACAAGACTAAAACAATTGGGCACAAGTCTTAGGTATTCATTAGTCCTAGTTTAATCTAGCTACCATATTGCTTTGGTGGTTAGCCTAATTTTTAAGTGGTTTATATCCGTCTTTTGTTATATTGATTACTCTTATATTGATAAAACACATAGGTCGGTTTGGTTAATCCTTTCTTCAAGGGGGTTAAGGGAGGTTGTAGGAGATTGAGACATTGTTTGATTTGCATAGGAATTGAAGAAGTTTTTAACCTTGTAGGGGATTTTAAAATTACCTCCAATATGTTGCAAACCGAACAAGACATGAGGGGGATCTTGAATTTTCCCAATTGTTTACAATCCACTATACTCCCTTTAAATCGAACAAGCCAGTGCATATTTCTCTGTTTCCACGTTGAGCTAGTTATTCATGCTATTTCGCTGCTAATCCATTTGACAAACAAACCATGAACAGGGCTGATCTGACGGCACAAGTAAGTGCCCTGATCCGTGTTGTGCGGTTTGCGTCCACCTGCTGTGTCCGCTTCTCTGCATCTGTGTACCTAGCTGTTTACAAAAATGTAAGAGGAAGCTTGAAGTGTCCAACACACAGCTCAACAAACTTATACATATGGTCACATGATTCTTATTACTTTATCCCGATCCATGGTAGCTTTAGTTACGTCGTGAGAGAAATAAATTAATCTCGAAAAACGGGCATTGTGGAAATCCATGTGTGGATCGACATGAATGGAATTTAGAACGGGGAGAAACGGTTTGACACAAATACTCCATTTTAAATTTGTCTTTTGTAATTATAGAGTAGTTGTGCGAAGCTGTATGTTGCTACTCCATTTTCTTGAGGCCTCCTATGTGGGTACATCCTACCTCTCTAATAGGTCCAGCTAGCAATCTTTGCTCCCTGATGGCTGTTATGTCGTACTCTGAGAAGTTGCGTCGTCCGCTAGGGTCGTGTCAAAATTCTTTACGTCGAGCTACCCCAAAATTCTGAAACGCCAAAGCTACCTTCCAAATAGATGCTAATCCAGTACAGGAACAAACTTCGGTAGTTCGGCATATGAAACAGCGTCACCACAGGGCACAACCTGAGCCATCGCTCGGAAAGTAGTTGAATGCTTATCAGCTTATGTCTTGTATTGAGACAAAGAAGTCAAGAACTGAATTTATATACAGCCCATGTCTGTCTGCGTTTAGACGCTTACCTCTCGAGCTGGGTACACGTGCATAGTCCCAGGTTTTAAATAAGCCATTATTCCATAAAATTTTATTAGGTGACTTGAAGGGTTCAAAAAATTATCTTCAAATGTACATATATAATCAATCAAGCCCAGGAAATTTGTGGTTTCGCGATTTTTAGAACAGGGTTTTACGAAAATATCATCAAAATTATGTGTTTCGTTTTGGCTTTTTAGATACATAATATTTACTATGTATCTAACAAAAGTATACATCTAGATGCATATCAAAAGCTATGCATCTAGAAAACACTACTAGAGAATGGACATTTCATCCTACCCTTTTAGTCTTGGTTGTTTTTTTCAGGACTAAAGACCCTTTAATACTTGTTGATATTACTAACCCGAACTAAAGGCTCTAGTCCCACTTTCGAATCCCATGAAGGACTTTTAGTCTTGGTTGGTACCACCAACCAAGACTAAAAGGTCATTTTTAGTCCCGGTTGGTGGTTACTAAAAAAAAGATTTATGTACCCACTGAGGTAGTCATTTTATATTAACCAAGACGCTAGCGAATAACTACTTCCTAAAATCAATTAACCAAGAGGGCGACCAAACATGACATCCTCGGTTTCAGAGGCACGTCGAAATTGCTGGAACCAGACAGGGACAGGTTGAGGCGTGGCCGGAACGGCAGGGGCATATGATGGTGAGCCAAGTGGTAGCCTGGCTGGTGGTGATACGGTGGCGCCGCCGCCACGGCATGGGAGCTGGGCTTGCTGGGCCACGGGTTGTAGCCGTAGGGCCTAGGCGGCACCTGAACTGGGCCGGCCTGGGCCTGGGTACGATGTTCAGGGAGACATTCGCAGTGGACGTCGAAGTTGTAGGGCTCGCAGTGGTAGCCGAGCTTGCCGGCGAGGGCGCTGTGGCAGACGTTGCAGGAGTTGCGGTTGAAGAGTAGGTGGACCAGCTTGTGCTGGGGGTGAGCGGCCGTCTTGATGGACGTTGGCTAGGAAAAAGTGTCGGCTAGTGATGCAAATGGGTCACATTTGTGCCAACCAGTTTACGACCCGCTCTACCTAGTAAACAAATTTTGAGTAGTGGGTTGACCCAGAAAATTAACCAGCAGCCCACTAGTTACCCAAAAGCAACCAAAAACTAGTAGAGGTTTCGCTGCTTGAGTCCAGCTCTTTCCCTCGAAGCCACAGCAGTGCAGCGCTAGCATCCTTCCCCTCTCTGTTCTTCCTTGCCACTCGCGGATCCACGCAATCCCTCTGCTCCAAATCGAGTCCAGCAGCTTCTCAGCTCCTCCCGATCGTCCGAAGGATCACAGCATCGCCTGCAAATACTACTCCCTAAAACCCAAATTAAATCAACCCACCGGATCCAATCAAAGCAAAACAACCCCGCAGCACCTGTTTCCTTCCGCCGCGGGCCGACTCCTGAAACTCCGGGCCATAGGTGCTCGTTTTGAAGACCTCGCCATCGTCATCGTTCTGCAACAGAAGCAGTGCAGCACCATTATGGGTTGCCCTTCGTCAGTTCGATGCCGCTGCAGAGCAGCCGTAGCCTGAAATTAATCGATGCCTGCGCCTTATGCCAGAGTTGATGTGCACCTCATCAGTTCGCGGAGGGCGAGGCCGGCGAGCAGCCATCACATCAGCTGCGGGAGGGGATGAGTTTAGAATAGGGATGGAGGTGATGGGATCCATCTGGTTAACCCAGTGACCCACAAAGTTGGAACTTATTTGACACTATTATTTAGTGGGTTGACCCAATGGGTAATTACACTACAAATTTTATTTTGGGTATTGGGTCATTGGGTTGACCCAAGAAAATCTACATCCCTAGTGTCGGCCCTCGCCATTTCTGATTTCTGCTCCTTCTTCTTTCTTGCTTGCTTGCAGTAGGGCAAGCAAGCTTAGCCGCTGCTGGTTTTATAGTGTTGGAAGAGGACAGGACTCCGTCGTTGACGTTCCACACGCAGACTCTCCGTTCCCATCTCTTAGGTTGTTCCCAACCCTCCAGGTCAGATGGTGTCTATAGCATTTAATGGCCTGCCATATAAGCAAATTGGTGATGTGGCAAGTAAGTTATTGAGGAAAGAGAAGAAAATAAGAGGAAACCGTGTCTCATGCACGACCCGGTGTCGATGCGATATCCAAAGCGCGAAGAAACGAGGATCTGTGTGATGGGGCGAGCAGCGTTTCTTCCCAAGCCATTTTGTGGCCCCATCACCTAGAGAACACCGTCGCCCAGCCATGGAAGGGAAGCTTGACGACGACGATGCCCATGGCACGGAGAGCTTGGTGGCCGCCCTGGTCACCCACGGCCGCCACGGACCGCCATCGCTCGCACACAGCCACGTCGTCCTGTGTTCGTGCCAAAGCCATTGATGCTCCTGCTCGCCTTCGTACCTTGCTTGTTGCCTCGCCACCCACGCAGAGCACTCGATCTGCCATCTGCTTCTGTGTGTCCTGCCCGCCCTCCCCCCCCCAATCCAAATCTTTTACCGCTGGCTTTCTACGTGCTTCTCTATATAAATATCTCCATTCGCCACCTCAACCCCTTCTACTACTGATGAGCACCGGAACAATCGACTACTGTGAGATACAATAGGAATGGAAAGCATCAGCAAGTTTTTGTCCACCTCTTTCCCAGATCTCCTTGTAGCCTTCGCCTCTGAAACTCAGGTGCGCATAAGTCGTGGATGCCAATTTTAATGAACCTCTCTATGCCCCGTCAACCATTTACATTACTACGTTAGTGAGCCTAATAGTATAACCATGCTACCATTTTCCCAAACATTGTTTTCGGTGTTCTATGCCCCACAACCTAACTAGGGTATATATAAGTAGTGGCTTCGCAAGATAGTATGGACTGCGAGAGGCATAATTCCTTACATCTTGTACGCGGTGTAGCTTCTATTGGATTGGGAGCGGTCCCTGCCTCCTCTTATATACTATGAGGGGCATTAGAATTACTTTTATCCCTCTACAAAAGTATTCATAGAGCGAGCCAATTCATCCATTTACTATATGAAAAATAACAATGAATAGACCTGTTCGATGTGCCAGACAACCATGAACAGCCCCGATAACCATGAAGGAACCATTAGCACAAAGGCATCACATAAAGCTATATCTATCTTATTGTAAATGTACATTCGGAAGCTTAGCTACTAGGTTATACCAGTCTCGTAGTCCCCCGACTAGAGATTTCACGTATATTCCTATGTCTACTATGCCTAGAATCAGAATGCACAACCTGCTGAGAAATCACTTTGGAAAGCAACTTGCGTTGGAGAAAAGCAAATAGGAACTGATTTTGTATCCACCCAAACTCTTTGTAACCTTAGTACTATGCACGTTTATCCACCCGAACGCTTTGGAGAGAAGCAAATATAATATTTCTGCTAAAGTCCTCAGTTTTCACAAATAGGAACTGATTAGGCTTTGTGGTTTGATTTCCTTTTTCATTTAGTTTGTTTTGAAGAGGGGATATCATGTCATGGACCTAGTGTTTATGTTCTTCCTCAAAGTGGACATATAAATAATGATTGAAAAATATTAGCTATTGCCTCTTTCCTTTGCTGGGATTAGGCTTTGTTTTTAGAATTGTGCCACTTGGTGGCTAATGTTTAACATAAGATTCTAGCGATACTAGCGTTGCCGTTGGGTAGCCTTACCCATTCCCCAAATCCATATCCGGTGAAACAGGGAGGGTATGGGCACAAAATAATATACCCGTTCGCAGTGGGGAGGGGATGGGTAATGCCCGTGAGGAAAAGGGTACGGGGAGGGTCGTCCCTACCCTTTCGACCGTCGTCGTCTCTTCCGACTGCGGACTGCCGTCGTCTCTTCCGTGGCACCATGCTCATCTCCATCGTTTCTTCCATGCTAGGTCATCTCCATTGCGTTGCCTTCACGTGAAGACTCCACAACAGCAAAGGCCTCAAGCAAACTAGATTGGATTACATAGGCATGATTCTGCTGTGGGGAACCCTAGGTTTCTTTGGGAGAAGGATGAGAAGAAATCAACGACACTAGAGCAATCAACTGGCGAGGGGATTCGAGCGAGCAACCATCAACGAGATTGCGGGTACTCTGCGGCCGCATCGAGGTGCTCTTCGATTTGGTACTGACCTGAGATTCAAGCTTTCTTCTTCTATCCCCTTTTCTTTTAGGCAACGTATCCTATGAGAACTCAATTCCTATGAGAACAATAAGAACTCAAATCCAACCCACATGATCTTGATCCAATGGTGATCCAAGGGGAAGGTGGGAGGGGGATTTGCAAAAGTATAATTAACTTTTGCAAATCCCCCCTCCCACCTCTCCCTACGCGTTCCCCTTGGATCAAGATCATGTGGCTTGGATTTGAGTTCTAATAGGAATTGAGTTCTCATAGGATACGTTGCCTTTCTTTTATTCTACACAGGGTCGTTGATTCCTTTCGCTTTTTCATTGGATTGTGCCTCCGTTGTTGCAAGTGTTCTTGAGCTGTGCGGATTTGCTTCTTAATCGATCTCGGTCTCGGCTCTTCTCCAAATGAATCTTAATCCCAGTTCGTCCCCAACTGAATAATTAACAGAAGGGACGTGTTTTAGCAGGTTTGACTTGTCCAATGGGTATGGACAAATTTGGGGAGGGTATAGAATGGGCAACTAAATCCTGGATATGGGTATAGATAATTGCAGGTTTCCCCGTACCCTCCCCAACGGCAACGCTAAGCGATTCTGGTTTCCTGTTAAGTTTGAAGTCTAAGTTAAAGTTCCTACACAACATTTTTTATCGATACTGCTTCCTTGATCTTTCAATATATGATGTCTTTCGCCTAATACATTTCTATGTTTTTTCGAGGCCATTGGAGTTTTGAATTTGGAGTGGCATGTTCAGGTAGTCGCGTAGATATTGGCTTTTCAAATCTGATTTACTCCTCAACTCCACACTGAATAAAATAAAAGATAGACAGTAGCTGAGCTCGCCTGATAAAAAATGGAACATTATCGTGATGCAACCTGCCACAGATGACAAGAGTGCAGGACACATTCGAGCACCGTCAACTCTGTTTCTCCAATTCCAAATGGACTAGGATCAGCAATCAACTGGTTTTATTAGGATTTTATTGGCCGTGCCCTGTACTCAGCACAACTTCGACTGTATTGATATCATCATATGAAGTGCTTAGAAAATTCGGTTTAAGAGAAGACATGTCAGAAGGCATTATTTCAAATCACGTGGAATCCGTAAATTATATGCAATGTGATCAAGACTGCTGCTCCTTGCTCTTGCACACCTAATCTTTATACCTCGCTTTCAGAGCCGGGCCAGGTAGGGGGCAACATGGGCGACCGCCCAGGGCCCCAATTTAGAGGGGCCCCATATTGTTTTATATGGCTTAAGTCTAATAGCGTTTTTTTAAGATGATTAAGGATAATTATGCTAAAAAGATGATTAAGGATAATAATTATACAATCTAACTTATTGGTGCTAAATTATATAATTAAGATGATTAGATCTAGATTATATAATCTTTGTTGAGTTGTTTATTTGCCTAATTGTTGATGGAGTATTGGTGTAGAAGATAAAAGGTACATATTGTACAATCTAAAAAATAATTTAAATTTTTAATTGCAACTTACATGACAACTTATATAATCAAGATTATATAATTTTGAGTGCAAATAGACACACTCAAGGTGTAGTGATTGTTCTCAAGCTACTTCCCTGTCGACATCCTACGAGCCATTCTTCTGGGCCCTCGCAGCCCGCGAGCGTCTCGTCATTGGATTCGTGGCCCACGATCCTCATGCTCACTCCATCGGTTCCTGCGGTCCTCTGATTTTGATTGGATTGGCGTGATTACATGAGCATGATGGACGCCAAATGGACTGACGATGAATGTAGCGTGGGAAAAAGCCGCCTCATGAGATGCTACGATAGGCCCCAGATTTCGCATATTTATGCCGGCCCGGCCCTGCTCGCTTTCTACCTGCTTCTATATATATATAAGTTTCCTCTCCTACGAAGCTGGCTAGCAGCGCAGCTTTATTAGCTACTGGGTTGCTTTGATAATTCATTAGTGAGCAAGGGTACGATCGGATAACTTGAGATTTATTCTATCCACTAGCTCTTTGGGTGCATACACAATAAATGGATCCATTTGCTCATAGGAATGGAAAGCATCAGCAATGTTTTGTCCACAATGGGGGCAATGCCTGGATTCGTTCACCTTGTAGTTTTCACAACAGAATTCAAATTGGCACAAATTGTTGATGCACTACTGCCTTTTCAAATAAGAATTTGTTTGATTTTTTTTATCCCCAAGTTTAACCACTCGACGACATATTAAAAAACTTATGTAAAATATCACATGTTTTGTTATGTCTTACTTTATTATTGATAGAAGTTCTTCAAGAATGACTTCAATTTGACTATATTTACATAATTTTTAAAATAATAAGAAAAGTGGTCAAACTTGAGGTCAAAAATATCAAACAAATTATAATTTAGAACTGATGATGTAGATCTCAATAAGTCTCTATGCATTATAGTCGTTTATATAAGTGAGTGATTCTGAGCAAATGCATAGTACAACATATATGTTCCAAAAAAAAAACTTACGCATCTTCATATATTTGTGCTAAAACCTATTAATGCCTCATATTATTTTGGCGTGATTGGAACAGCAAGTGCACCTCAGACAGGTGTAGGTGATGTGCATGAGCTTCATAGGTGGTGGTCTGATGTTGGTGTTGGTTTGATGGTAAGTGAAATTGCTTTGGATTCTAAAATTCAAACCCATTATTTATCTCTTAAACCATTTATCCATTTTCAAACTGCTTAAACTGTAATGTTACTCAGAATAAATGCAATATATAATAACATCCTACACGACTACATTATTGTATTTTTTAAAAAAATCAGCATTTGAAATGCACTAGTTCAATATTTAAATACATCATTTCAGCATTTTTGTATTTATTATTGAATCAACACGTATATGAAAAATGTTGAACCTGATATTTGAAATTTTGACTATATTATCTCAACGTTCTGAATAGCAAGAGTCCAAAAAATGGCAGCAATTCCTTGGTTTAGAGTAGAGAGTAGAAAAACAATACCATCGTAGTTTCTTCGTACTTTAGCAGAGAGAAAAACATATGAGTTCGTGTTGTTTCCACTACGCCTACGCGTCAGCGCATCCAACACATGGGCGGCACGGACATTCCCCTATCTATTCTTGCTGTCCCCAGGATATATATAGTGCGCTGTATTCCGCTAGTAGTAGATTGGTCGAGGTGGACCGGGTGACATGTGACATACTACACCTTCCCTAGTCCCTACGATGTTGACAAACCTTCCAGGCAGCAGTGGTCTTCTTGGTGTATCAAGGTCCCTCAACATATGTAGTAACTGGGAAAAGTTCTCGACTATAGCCTTCCAAAAAGATGTAAATCCGGTACGTGCATCTTTTGTGTTTTCAAGAATATTACTGGTGTCTACCAAGCCTATAAGGCTATCGGAGACTCGGAGTGCACAACAACCTGGGGCATCGCTTCCGAAAGCAACTGAATGCTTGTGTTGTGTTGAAGATCGAGAATCGAATAAGACCCGATTTTATATACACCAGAGCTACATCTTGTTTTTATGATGATATTCTACCTCGCTGGTTAGGTACACGTGCATAGTACCAGGGTTTTCGTTTTTTGCGAGTACCAGGGAGGTTTAAATAAACCATTATTCCATAAATTATCTGACCAGTACAGTTCTTAAATACTTACTTTTTTCCAATAAATTATCTTCGAATTCACATTCATCAATCAAGCCACTATAATTAAGGAACATGAACATGTCTATTCAATAGTGTCAAAATAGAATAATATGTGCTCGTAGGAAGCCTGTATAGGTGTTTAAGCTTTATGGACTACCAGTCACTGGCTGTTCTTATATGCTCTTGAATAGCCAGTTAATGGTGCCGCCAACTAGATATATAAGCTACACCAACGTAAAAGCGTCTTATTTTATACAAAAATCGGTTATGATAATGGGATAACACAAACGGTTCTACGGGACAGCATCTACATCTACATTATATAACGTGTCTCCATTCAAACGGTTGCATTGCAAAAAACCGGTTCTGTTGGGATGGTTTATGTTGCCGAGTTCTCTAGTAGCGTGACATAAGAATCCATGGTACTATTCCATGAATCCAATAAGCTGTCACTGAGCTCAGAAACTCACACACGGGCCCCTGACCCATTCAAGAGAAGTGACGCCGGAAAACATTTACTGCAGATCACATTTTTTTTTAATAATGGAACAAGAGGTCCCCGCCTCTACACTATCATGGATATTGTACACAGCAGTTTTAATACAATGATGGGAGCACTTAGACTCACGAATTACTCCGTAGAGTGTATTAAGGCACACAGGATGTTCAGCAAGTAAGAAAACAACTACGACGCGATTCTATTCGAAAACTTCCATCCGAACCTAGCAAAAACCTCTATGACTACCGTTTCCATTAAGCGACACACCTGCATCATATTGACCTTCGCTTCCTCGTCCTTAAACAACAGTGACCATGTGCGTGTCCAGTATGTCGCCCTAAAAATCACCTGCATGAAAGTGTTAGATTTCGAACGACTAAATACCATATCATTTCTATTTAACCAAATAGCCCAACATATAGCTGTTAGCCCTACACATATTTGTTCCCTAAGCTTCGGCCGAAAGCCTATAAACCAAGAACTAAACATATGTGAAACACTGGATGGTGGTTGAATTCCAAATGTGGTAAAAATCGTGTTCCAAATAAAGCGAGCAAAATGGCACCCAATGAAAAGGTGCTCAATGGTCTCCAAGGAGCGGCATGAGCAACAGTTTAAGTTTCCTTTCCAATTCCTCTTTGCAAGATTATCTTTAATAAGGGTAATGCCTTTTTGGATGTACCACAAGAATACTGCAGATCACATGGCGCCAGTAAGTAATAACTGCTGCAAGGTGATCAAGGCTGCTGCTTGAACGTATACCAAATATTTCTGCCTGCTCCTATATAGGAGTAAGTTTGCGCGTAGGGGAAGGTAGCTAGCAGAAGCTTGGCAGTGCACTATTACGATAATTCAGTTTGCTGCTCCAATTTTGTGCGCCACTGGAGTAATTCCCTCTCCACAAACACCGGTATAAACCAGTAATCAGCTAGGAATTGGAAGTATCAGAAAGTCTTTGTTCACTTGTTTGAGATATAAAGGATCAACATAAGACACTGCAATGAATCGCTGAGGGGTGAGGAGCTTCAAGATACCATGAGATCCAATGCTAACCATCTTTCAGCCGCCACCAAGGGGCAGGGAGCCTGAAGAGAATGTCCATAACTGTAGCGTTAAGATCATCGTTTGGACACTGAGTTGCAATGCAAGTTGCAACTATGCTTGTAAAGTCATGCATGTAGCTTTTGGGACAGATGTTTAGTTAGTAAAATTTCACCTAAAAATTCCATGTTTCTCAGTGTGAAACTCTCACCAAATTTGAACATCGAAAGGGCCCTTAGGATTTAGGAATGAGTATTTATGTATTGTGGCCCTGCATTATTGAGCTCAAGTGTGCCATTTCCTAACTGTGACTTACGTGATAGCGCAGGGGACCAGGTGGTCGGCTTGACTTCATTGTCGATCAGACCACATACCATGCGAAGAGAAACTATATTCTGCAATGCAAACACTAGGAACAGATCTATATATAGCACCATCCAAACAAAAAGGAAACTGTTGAGCATCCCAGCTTGCGAACCAAAATTTCATCAAAACAGAGTTCAGTTCTTCTACAAATGGATACTAAAATAAAAATATATTCCATTCATAACCACTAAGTGTGACGTGCTGCTATCGTCGATGAATTTGGATAGCTATCTACTGTGTACGTCTCCTCGCATGACCAATGCCCTTCTTGGAATTCATGCTACAAGTCAGCCATCCAAATTGAAAATTGAGTGAAATGCACGGGCGGCTCCTAAACTTGTGTGGGTGTGTCATCTAGGTCCCTGAACTCAAAACGCATTTTCATGTCCCTAACTTATATGAGTATGTCATCTAGGTCTCCGAACTCTCATAATGCCTCATCGGGTCCCTAAACTTGTATTGGTGTGTCAGTTAGGTCCCTAAACTTGTGTAGTATGTCAAAATTCAAATGAGCTCTTTTACAATGATTGGCAAGTACCAGCTGGTACTACCAGGTACTTGCAGATACTTTAAATACTTTTTCTCGTACTTACTAGTACTTTAACTAGAATTTTAAAAAATTAAATAAATAATAGCAAGGATATATTAGTACTTTCATATACCCTGATTAGAATATACCCTCCCACAACATATCACGATAATTTTTTTCCCGCTGCCTCCACCCCCACATCAGCGGAAAAGACGTATATACCCTTTTATTTTTAATTTAAAAATAAAATGAAATAATTAGCTGGGCCCATTTATCCGGTACTTGGTCCTACGATTTTGGTACTTTTTAGTACTTTTGGTGGGGTACTTTTAGGTACTAGACTTTTTTTCCACCGTTGGATTCTATATCTTGGTAGTACCATGGTACTTGCCAATCATTGTAAAAGAGCTCAATTCAAATAGGTCCAAACGGTATCCAAATTCATTTTTTTTTTATGACGTGGCATCTACGTGTACTTGATATAACCAAAAGAAATAAAAGAATAATTATGGGACCGATATCTCAGTCACATTGACCAAATGTTTTGTTACCACCCTTAAATCCCCCTGCCAGGCTGCCACCCTCGCTCCCGAATTTGTCGGTAGCAGGCTAGGCCTCCACCACAGCAGGGTGAAGCCTAGAAGAGAGAGGGAGAATTTTTTTTTAAAAAAAATGTCTGTGTGCCTAACATATTAGTCCCATAGTTATTTTTTATTTCTTTTACTGACCATAAGTACATGTGGCATGCCACATCATCACACAAAACGGGTTTAGAGACCGTTTGGACCTATATGACACACTATACAATTTTATGGACCTAGATGACACATCCATACAAGTTTAGGGACCTGAAAAGATGTTACGATAGTTTGGGGACCTAGACGACACAACCATACAAGTTAATATACCTAAAAAGCGTTTTCCGAGTTCGGGGACCTAGACGACACACCCACACAAGTTAATGCACCACCTGTGCACTTCACTCTTGAAAATTTTACTTTCTGTTCCTGAATTATCGTGTTTCAACAGTCCAATACTTAAGCATGAGGCTACAAAGTAGGGAACCACTCACAGTGTGCAGAGACCAAAATATATATAAGTCTCATTCTGATCAGTAGGATAAACGTTGCATGACACGGGGTTAGGACTTTAGGCTCCATTGACACAAAAAAAAAGGTTCCCGGCTAAGTTTAAGAGAAGCGAGGCATTGTCATAATGTGATCAAGAGCCCTGCTCTTACCCACCCGATCTTTATCCCTCGCTTTGTACCTTATTATTTATATATATATATACATATATATATACATATATATATATATATACATATATATATATATACATATATATATATATATATATATATATATATATATATATATATATGTAAGTTTTCTATCCTAGTAGGAAGCTAGCTAGCAGTGCATTGCTACGATAATTCAGTTTCATGCTCCAATTCCATGCACCACCTCAATCCCATCGCCTGCTAAGCACCGGTAGGATCAATCTACTATGAGATATATATCGAACGTGTCCACTAGCTTATGAGTGCATAACTAACGAATCGATCCACTAACGACTACCGCCTATATATGAATGGAAAGCATCAGCAACTTTTTGTCCATCCCTTTCAAATATCAGGATCAAGGTTCACCTTGCAGGCTTCACCTTAGCATCTAATGTTGCACGAGTTGCCAGAGCCCAGGGTAGGTTTGAACGAGCTTATAATAAGCATAGTCAGTCTCTACATTAGTGGCCCAAAATGTGAGTAGGCATGCTGCCATATCCTAAACATGGTGAACGTATGCAAAAGTGCAATGGAACAGGATGAAGGATGAGCTGTTTAGTAGGATCATCACACGTTATACCATGTTCATACCAACGATCAAATGTTCCGCAACATAAGCGCATCATGAACGAAAAAGGAAAATCTCATGCGCCCCTTTGGCAAGTTAAAATTTCGTCGAAATAGATTGCACTTTCTCTACAAATGCGTACCACAGTCTACAACATATGTTTCAAAGCTAGCCACTAATCAGGCACCAAAGGTTGTCAATCAGAGAGTGATTCAGAGCAGACAGTTCTGAAAATGCACGCTGCAGAAATAAGGCTGATCAGCAAGCAGTGTGAGACTCAGTTCCAAGGGAAACTCAGCACAGCAGAAACTTCATTCTACAGCTACGACTCTGTTCAGTGGTACCAGCATAAATGACAGGAGAGGCACTGCACAAAATATGGTACCCAAAGAACCTGCCTGATCAGGAAGGGTATTTTCAGGTACGTCGCCCTACACTATGTGTGCAATGTACACAGTAATCTGAAACGAGAAAGAAAGCGCATGACAAAACACAGTTCAAGATTTGAGGCCAACACGCGTATCACGTGGCGTCGTATATCAAAAGTACTATGTGACCACAGCTGCTGCTGCTGCTGCTGCTGTGAGGATCAATGCAGTGATCGGGATGCTGTGGAAATGAGAGGCCTCAGCGCCTGACCGAACAAACGACCCGGCTGGGGGAACCGTCTCCATCGGCCTGGGCACTGACTCAGGGGCAGCAGCTGCTGCGTCAAACACAAATGAATTCTCAATTAGTTCAACTAACCTTGCTAGGAGGACTAGCATGCTGTAGCGTGATTCTGATGTTCATTTCATCATTTGCACAGAGTACATAATAGTTGGTGCATAAAAAACTTAAGCATTCATAATGATGTACTATGCATCACTTGCGCCATTTCTTAAGTTAATAAAGTTACACTAAGCATTTCTGCAAACTCACAGAACAGAATGTAATTGTGCAACAAAGTAGTTAATATTACTATATTAGTGTCGACAGCTAAGCAGAGACCATAAATGCAAAATGCCCAATATTTTTTTAAGATTGATATATCATCACCAGGAGCAAGAGAAATGTGTTCACCTGGGGAAATTTCTGGCCATGCTGTTGATTGGGGCGTGACATGCAATTCTGGTAGCGCCTTGAGCCCTATGATTAGGAAATGAAACAACAGAACAATCAGTGTTGAATCCAGGGTCATGAAATATTGTGTCCATGTATATCGCTCTGTCTATGGTTACACTCAATAGGACAACAGACAATAGTTACATGAACAGGTGAAGAAGACAGATAGCAGAGTTCACAAAGACCAAACATGTTTAAAATCAGAGTAGTTTGAAAAATTTTACAAGCAATAATTGACGTTTGGCATTCCTCAGTTTCACTATTTTTAGTCAATAACCGATTTCAATTTTCAAGGTTCAAAGGAAATTAACATGTGAGGAGGATCTCACTAAATACACCAGATGCAGTCTGTACCAATTGCTAAAAAAAATGTACCAATACTAAAGTCTTCGCTCTTCACTAAAAAAAAAAAGGAGTAGCAGTATCAAAAACAGAAATCTCATTATCACAATAATTCATATAGGATAGAAAGACTACCTAAGAGACACATTGTAAACAGATTAAGATGACTAGTCATGGTTCCAAAGAAACTGGAGTAACATCTCACTTGGGAACATAACGAACCAATAACATATTGTTAAACTAAGAATGGAAGAGGCCAGTAGGACACACAAGTACAATTACTAAAGAAGTTTGACAGAATCTCGAGGGACATCTTTAGGACATCGGAATACTAAGGAGAGGACTTTCAACAGAATCACGCGGATAAGCATGCAATACGTCCTTCTAGGAACATCATCGACAAGCCGATGCCTGTGAAAAATTCTGTGTGGTTGCATAAACGATGACAACTAGGCTACAAATGTTCCTGGTGTCTTCCATGTCTGCAGTTGATGTTATAATGTTATATAGAATCGCTACTATGGAAAGAGCACATTACTTGTGCTTTGTGTGAGAAAAAGAAACTATGGAGTTAAATGAGAACAGGATGTATATATCTATGTGCCCATTGCATGATCATGTATTTGAGAACATAAATTTATTCTTCATACCTACTTTAGATTCACTGATGGTTAATTCATTATTAAAAAAACAACTTACTACATCACTGATGGTTAATTTATTATCGAACAACAACTTACTTGCTGAGAAATAAAAAATGTATTAGTATCGAAGAACAGAAGCCTCATTATCACAGCAATTCATTTGCGACAGAAGAGGCTCTCTTAAATGGAAACATGAAAGGTTTCCCACTACAGGCTCTTGCTGAAACAAAGGTTGCTCTGTGAAGAATTACACATTATATATAACACGAAAGGGCGTAAACAGCTAATTAGCATGGTTTGTTAAGTAATGAAGAACAAGCATTAAAGCAGAACCTGAATCACACAATCCTGATCGCAATAATCATCCTACAAATTAACCATCAGGAAATATGACTCGGGGGCAAAATAAAACATGCTAAGTACCACAACCACAATATCAGAAATGTGATTATTACTGCAATTCATTTGGTGACCAAAAACAGTCCCTAAAATCAAACACGGAGGACTGACTAATACGAAAAACTGACTAGCCAACAGATAACTGAACCACCATGGATTCTACGACCGCAAGCAAGTGTAATTTAACTTGAACATGTCCGATTTGTGCGGTTGCGCACGCGAGAACACGAGAGCATCAGCAAAAGACCCTGAGCTTTCATTTGCTCCCAAAGGGCGCGAGAACAGAGATGCGCCGAGGACGTGCGAGGCAACAAGCCAGGTTCAACAATCATGTCGGAGGAGAGGAGGAGACAAGGGCACGGCAGGGTTGTGGAGTCGTGGGGGCTCGCTCACCTCGGCAGGCGTCGGCGAAGAGGGTGGCGGCCTCGACGGTGGCGGCGGCGGCGAAGGAGCTTCCCGCGGCGCAGGCGGGGAGGAGCGCGCCGAGGCGGGCGGCGTCGACGGGGAAGCCGAGGAGGAGCGGGTTGCGGAGCAGGTGGCAGAGGCAGCCCTCGCCCCCGCTCGTCCCTCCTCCCGACGGGTACACGGCGCGGAGGAAGGCGACGCAGCAGGCGCCCGTGGGCGCGGGCGGGGACGACGCGGCCAGCGGCGGCGCCACGGCCGCCACGTGCGGCAGGCACGGCGAGATGGACACGATCGTCGCCGCGCACCGCGCCGCCGCGTCCCGCGCGGAGGCATACGCGGCCGCGGAGGCGGAGGCGGAGGAGGAGGCGGGGGCGTCAGCCGCGGAGGCCGGGGCCGGGAGGAGGGACGCGGCGGAGGCGGCGGCGAGGAGGAGGAGGAGGAGGAGGAGGCGGAGCCGGGCGGCGGTGGGGCCCATGGTGCGGAGCGGCGCTTCGGGGTTGCGCTCTCTGAAAAGTTGGTGGTGGGTTTTGTCCTTTTTGGGGGAGAGAAGTGGGGGATGAAGACGGCGGCCAGGCCTCGAGGCGGAGAGAGGATCTGGTCCGTCCGTTTGAAAGGCGGTTTCGCTAGCGTGGCAGATCGGACGGCTCAAGTGAACGTCCTGGTCCGAGACGTGCGGCGGTTTGTGTGTTCTGCACTTCTGCTGCTGCCACCGACCCAGGAAGAGCTAGAGGTCTGCAAAACTTCACAAGTTCGAAGTTTAAGAACACATTTACACACACTGTCACACATTTAACAAAATTTAAACATCCTCACATGTTTGGTGTAATTTTTGGCATATTAATGATAGTCAAACATAGAAGGAGAACGTAGGAAACAGCCAAACAGGATGACACCGCGGCATTAACGTACATGTTGGCAATGGGCAAACAACCAGTTTTTGGCTCGACCATTGCATTGGCTTGGTCACCAACCCCTTCCAATGTTATTACCAGCCTTGTTCTCCAATGCCTTGATTAGTAACTGTCACAATGGCTCGAACTGGGATCTTCACCTTGTCGATAGCCATCTGCTGCTGCTGCGTAGCATAGCCTCCTTCTGCAAGCTCTTTCGGGACTTGTTCTTACTGGTGACGATCATTGTAGGATTGGGGAAGCTATGCTGCCCTACACCTCTACCTTCTACGACAAACATATGGAACTTCACCCTATCGATCCATTTGCTCACTCCATCTGGCATAATGTTGCGATTCCACGATGCAACATTTCCTATGGCATCATCGACTACCGTTTGCAGCCCTACTCCATCACCGATGTACCATCGATTTTGATCTTTGTGCATACTGTGGAGCGCATGAGGATCAGCATCATACCCTCCTTCGTTGCTCACGAGCAAGGCGAGTCTGGAAGCTGATTGGGTGGTGTTAGAGTATAGGTGGTACGTTAGGATAGAGTCCCGGACTACCATATGTATCCACGGAGGTGTCTTGTCCTCCAAAAGACTCTGTACTTCTACATATTCGCCCCTAGAGGCTCAATGTAATACATCGACCACGTTATGCGTATCCTACACAATCTTACATGGTATCAGACGTCTAGGTTTAGACCCTAACCCTAGCCGCCACCGCTTCCGCTGCACCCTCGCTGCCCTCGGGGAGATCGATCCTGATCTCCACCGAGTAGGATGCGCAACTGATCCTTCCGATCTGCCACGCCGCCGTGGTTGTCGAGCACCAACAGATCGCCATGAAGTACGTCGCCGCATCAAGCCACCGTCAAGCCTCCCTCGCTTCTGTACCTTGTGGTGGGAGCGAGCTTCTTCACCGCACCGTCCGGCTTGCAGATGGGAATTGGGATCGGGCCACTCTGGCACCTTGCTTGCTGTTGGGCGGTATCCACCCCTTCAATTCTGTCTTGGTGGGGAGTCTGCAGTGGTGAGAGCGCACCGGTCTGCAACTCCTAATCTTCTGTCTCTCTGTTTATTCCTACCATTGACCAGACGAGAGTAACGAAGACAAGGGGCTACAGGCTACGTGCACCATCTGATTTGTTTGGTTTCTGCTACGAGCACCCAATGCTCTACGCAGAGCTTTGCCGCTGTTGTATTTTTTTCCGATCTAAGATCGGTTTGCATTGCCCTGTCGTCCGTTGTCACTTCATCGTCGGCACCCTTAAAGGATGAGGTTGTTGTCGCGCCCTCCAGGCTGCTGCAATGACGCTCGTGATCGAGCCTCTACCGTTGGTGTCGCCACCTTTCGGCGGTGGCGGCGCCTGCATCACCTCACCGCCCCCGGAAGACCACCGCTGCCTTTGGCTGATTTCGTTGAGAATTTCGTTGTTGCTTCAATCATTAGTAATTTAGTATGGATGATTTGACAGCTTAGCTGGACAATTGCTTGTGTATAATATAGAGCTATACTGAACAACATCATATAGGTTCTAGGACCTACGTACTTATCATTTCAGGGTCACGTATTCCTACTGAGACTATGCAAACTTTAAAGAAAAGCAGTGGGATTATATGCATAGTGCAGTAAGTGCATTTTTTCTAGCACAAAAACCACTGATGGATCCACATAAATGCACGTCTACAAACAGAACATCGACTATGCATTTTGACATGCATACTAAGGTATACCAATATTAGTTTTGACAAGATACAAATGAAATTAGGACGAGTATGATGACAATTTGCCATTTCTACTGTACTGCACCCAATAAGACCATTATCACCGTCATCCATCAGTTGCTTCCCTTCTGTGACATATTATTTCTCAGTACATCAGCAAAAGTTCCACGAATTCCTTTTTCCACATTCTGACTGCCTCAAAGTGGATTTGACTACCCTGAACAATTTAAACTCTAGCTCTTCATACACAGGAGGAACCCATAATAAAATGCAGATCAGAAGCCTACTATTCTTCAGGGCATACTGCATATATGGAGAACAATATACATCGGCAGGGAAGGATGTGCTATTCGCCCTGCCCATCGCCCCTCACCCCCGCGGGGCGCGCCGATCTGCCCATGAGTTCCACCTCCGAGCTAGCCAACAACAAATCCTTGCTCCTCGTCTCTCCAGCTTTCCTCCAAGCCTAGGAGCTCCTCCACTCCCTCCGCGTGCCGCGAGATCGAGATGGCTCCTGCAACCTCCCACCTCGCTCTCCCTACCGGTCCTCACGACCACACCACGCCGGCCTCTTCCCTGACGCCGGCGGCCACTCCAACCAGCCCCCTCCGAAGCCAATCCCCAAGCTCCCCTCTCTCCCTGGCCGCTGCTCCCTTCTACCCCTCGGGCGGCCGCAGCAAGCAGCGACGGTGGGAGGACGGGAGCCCGGCGAGCGATGGCCCCACTTCCCCGCGGTGTCCTACCGTGATGTCCTCCTCCGCCGTCCGGTGCCGGCTACGACCACGACTGTAGCGCCGCTACCCGAGGTTCATCTGCGCCCGACCGGATCTATCCAAGACCGGATTGGGACCAGACTTCGTTCCGGCCGCCGTCCGGCGCGACGTCGCGGCCGAACCGACCTGGTCCGGGGTCTCCCTGTGCGCTACGACCGCCTCAACCCCCGTCTCCGGCCGCGCGTTCCGTCTGTGGTGGTCCTGTTGCAGCCTGATCCTGCGCCTCCGGACTGTGACGCCGATGGCTTCATCCCGGTGACAAGTAGGCGCTCCCGTCGACGCCGCTGGCAACGCCTCGCCCAACATCGCGCTAGGCCGCCGACGTCTCATCGAGCCAAGCGCATCCTACCGGAGCACGAGGGCAAGTGCCTCAACTACCTCGCCACCAACCACCTGATGTGGCAGTGCAAGCTGTCGGTGCGTTGTTTCCGGTACGGTGTCACGGGTTCTGGCACCTTGCCAAGGACTGCAGGCGCCCCCGTGGTCTGCCGGGCTATGCATACTCATCGATGGGAGGTGGTCGTCAGCGCGCGAGGCAGGCTGCATCTGACTCGGCTTGCGGTTGCACGCGTCATCCACCGCACCAACCTCTGGTGCCCGCGACATGCCTACTCCTGTGGTTCCGTCGTCCCGGGACAGGGAGATGGTCACCATGGAGTAGCGTATGCGCTTCACGCTAGTGGCCTTCCCCATCGACGGGCGGCACATGGCTTCCACGGAGTCGGCGCATTCCGCCATTCTGGCCCTGCCTGGAGTCGTCGAGGACAACCTCTCTGTGATGAAGTTTGACCAGGAGAGCTTTCTGGCGATTTTCTCCACTCAGCGCGCCATGGACGCTGCCCTACACCTCGGTGGTTTCTCCGTCGGAGTGGAGCGCTTCACATTTAGGTTCAGGGCCTTGATCCATCTGCGCAAGGTCACAAACTCCGAACAAGCTCCTCCACCCGCCAATGACAACGCCAGGAGGATGCCCACCGCTGCAGCTCCGCCCGCAAGGGATGTTACGACGATCGTGTCTGGTGCTGTGTCACGGGGTGTCTGGTCGCCGCCGCCGGCCATGCCTCTGGCAACCACCCCTACGCCACCGGGCACCACCTCTTCCACAACTCCGCCAGAACTGGCCACCGAAGGCATGTTCTTGCCACCCGTTGGATTTGGGTGCGCTGACGTGCACCCAAATGCGACCAACCTTGACCACGCCCTGGTGACGGATGCTGCCAAGACGGAGACGGCTCTCAGGAACATTGTAGTGCTGCGGCCAAATCTGGTGGGGGCCGCCACTACAACCATTCCTCTCCATGGTGTGCCCTGCAACGACTCTGCTGCGACATCGGCAGAGCTCGTTGCCTTCGAAGACCAGATGCCAACAAGGGATGGGGATGCAGTCCGGAATGTGGATCCAATGCTGCTTTTCGTGGATTTGAAGCCCTCAGCTCCCCCCGTCGTAGCGGAACCATCCGTCACACCGTTCCTTCGCACCTACAAGAGAAGGCCACGTCCTCCCTCAACTGCTGGTGCAAAGGGGAGCAGGAAGACCGGTCTAACACCGACGCGTCTTGACTTCGACGACGTTGAGGAGGCCCCTCCCACCAGCGGCCTCGCAGTGACCCCCTTGCTTTGGTCCCCGAGGTCTCCTGCAAGCGCTGGGAGGCAGCCTGATTCAGACCAGCGTGTGCAAACCCCCTCTACCGCGGCAGCGATGGTAGCAACCTCCGCGTTCCTGGCAAGCATCACGCTGGCAACGCGATTCCCCCTCATCAGCAAGGTTCCTGCCGAGGCAAGGATCCCCTTCCCACCAGCACCCACTGTGGCAGCCCCGAGCCTGCGCCGCAGCGGCCGCCTGGCGAACCAACCCCTCAACTTGACGATTCGGCCATCCAAGAAGGCGAAGATCCTAGCTATGAAGAGCCTTGGTTTCCTTGGCGAGCGTGAGAGCAGCGCCTCCGTGATCAATGACTCCCAGAGAGAGTTCGGCCGTTTCTTCAACGAGAGCGTGGATGTGAAGAACTTCCCGGCCCTTAGGGATCTCTTCCCTGCGGCTAGGGGGCTGTCAGATGAGGAGTTGCTAGCAGCGGTACAGCAAGCCAGCATGCTGGTTGGAGGGTCTTGAGGCTAGCCCTCCGGTCCGTAGTTGCCCATTTGATCCTGGCATAAGCTCAACCTTGCCTCCCATCCTCTGGTTGTTGTAGTTTCTTTGAGTAGTATCTAAATCGTCAATTTGTAAACCGTGTGCGTATGTCCGGTTTGTAGGCCCGCGTGTAACCATGAACATTTCTTCTTAATACAAAGATACGTAGCTCTCCTGCGTATTCTCGAAAAAAAAAACATCAGCAGGGAAGACAAGCACACAGAATATAGGCCATCCATAGCATAGAAACACTGCAATTGCCACATCTACTAATTCTACATGTCTTAGCTTACATTGAACACAGGACGGGCCACTAGTTCCAAATTCAATGGAACATGGACAATACAGAATGAAGCTCGATTAATTGTAACCCTACATGAAGGTATACTTGGAAGATTTACTGGCTTAGCTTGAAGCCCTGGAGCACAAAATGGTGCGATCAAGCCATGGCCAGCCAACTTGACTTAGGAGATCTTTTTGGCAATGTCCTTGATAACCTCATCCATATCAAGCTTCTTCATTGGTGTGAAGGGGCGTGGCATGTTCTGCACATCAATTGGAGTTTTAATTAAACCAAATCAATTCATGTGTCCTGTCTATAAGAAATGTAACCAAATTGGTTGAGTGGACAAGGTAGGATGTATCACTCATCATTTGTGGTGCTACATACAAAGATGGGCTATTCCTAGTGTTTTCAAGAACCTCATGACATCTTAGATGGTGCAAACTCTAACTTATCCATCTTAACCTTTCTAACGTTTTTCCACACAACCTTGTGAAAGTAAGTATTCGAACAAAAATACCTGGCACAATAATCTGATAAGATACTAAATGGTCAAATATGTGCAGTCATGTTTTGAAGGTCTCATCATAAGTAACATGGGACCAAAGGGTTAGAAAAAATGGTCCATGGTGAAATTTTCTAATTTAAAATCACATTTCATGGCTTGTTCTCATGATTTTGTCTGCAACGAGATAATGGGTGTGCCATCATAGGTTAATTTCCATGCATAAGATGTGGTCAAAAGTTTTCATGAGATTATAAATAGCACTAAACAAAATAAACACTTATAGCTTACTGAGCTCATGTGATTCAGGAACATGGCAACAGTAAAGAACATTACCAGCAGTGATAAGAACACTTCACCACCTTCTTCGCGTATCTCCAGGCAGCCACGGCGTGGCTGGGAATTAAAAAACGTCATCATGACCATCATAAAAATAGAATATCAATTATGACATTTTGAGGCCTCATTAACAAACTGGGGATACCTTCTGAGGATTGATTATCACAGAAACCCCAGTAACAGAACTTTCCAGGTCCTCCTTCACCTTCTGAGCTCGCATCTTAAACTGTCTGCACTGAGTGCTATGGAGTAGCAGAAAGAACTATAAGCAAAAATGCAGCCATAGTGTACGGACAGGGATAATACATTAAGAACAATGAACATTGGAAAAAACAATTGGAAATCTTCAATTAAACAAGGCAACTATTCTTTCCAATTGTGTCAAAGCACTGGAGTGATGTAAATTAGTGACTGCTAGTTACAAGTCTTGGAGTAATAAAGATGTTCGGCTGCAAAATTAAAATAAAAAATTAGACAGTTACTAACTGATTTACTAATAAACCAATCAATATCCATCCTTCTCTGTTTAACAGGAGTGACTTGATTACTAGGATAACACCAGTTGCCTCCAAAAAATATTTCACTGACAACTGGCTTCAATGTTTCAGATTATGCTAGACGTAAGACTGGGTATGGCGCTGCCTGGCAACTGCTCTGCATTCAGCATATTAACACCAAAATGGACCACATTGGGCAAAACTCGCATGAACAAAAAAAAAGGGGAAACACATGCAGAAAATGCCTAGGTGTTAAAGAAGCCATCCTCTGCTGCCTAACACCAAGCCAGCGCCTAAATTTACTTTCTCAACACTGACCAATGATGTTTGATTTCACATTGATTTGTTGCAGAATTGTTTTAAGTTGAATTTTAATGCAAACCTCTATTGTCAAGGTTGTTAAATCTTCTCACATGCATGACAGGAGCAATAAACGCTTATTTAATTCAAAGCTTCCCATCTTTTATTTTCTACTTACAAGAAGAAAAAAACTGTGACAATCTACAGAAGTAAAAAAACAAGAAGCCTGAAACAAGCTCGTGTTTTGTCAATTTCATCCCCCTAACAAAAAAACTCCTAACGAAGCAACATTGCATCGCATCTACTCCAGCCCGGAGTAGAACGATCCTACAGATATTTTGCTAGCAGATTTTCATTCATGCCACCACGTGAACTAGAACAATCCTACAACCTTCAGTTCAACAGAAATAAAAATGAAACCCTCTTTATGTTGTTAAAAATAGAAACTAGCTATTGAAATTACTGAACTGCATGCATCAAAGGAGAACAGTTTAACAAGGTTGCGATAAGGAGATGATATGAGTAGCTCAAATCATCATAGAATCTAAAAGAGGGCCTTATTGGACCAAAGGTATATTATTTTAATTTCACCATGTATTTCAGAAACTATGATGTTTGTTCAATTAGTTTTCAAAGACTTTAATGCACATTATATTAAACTTTAGAGAAGAATCCTAAGGATGGAAAAACTATAAAAAGGTACTTTCATACGTCATAAAATTGCACATTTAAAAGCCAACATCACAAAACTACACTTCTATTATTATACCATATTGTAAATTATTCCAGGGGTTTGGATGCTTTGGAAGATTACAAAACTACACATTCCGTGAGGTTTGTGTTGTATTCCTAACACAATCTTAATGCATAGCTCCTGTGAATATTCAAACAAAACAAAACTACACATTTCTGCCATTTTATATCCCAAAGGTACAAATTTACTCTGTACAACGAAAACACATGCTTAGTTTTGCAGTATGACTTGAAAAAGTGCAAAGATTCTCCAAAGTCTAGATTCATAAAATTGTCTGGTAAGAAGTGTAATCTGGTGACAGTTTTCTGAAATGTAATATGGTTTAATTTACTAAAATTTATATATATCATATATGAAATGATAACTTAATGTTGCAAAAGAAAATAATAGATGAAAGTTCAAAGTAAAACATTGACACCATAAAGGAGATAAGTCAAATAAAGTAGCCAATCATCAAAATGCTTCTAGAATGGTAACATATTGATTATAACAAATTCATATCCTAGCATGGAATCAATCAGTTAAAATTAAGGATTGCAAAATTGAAGATACTAATTCTAAACAACTATTATAATTTCAGAACAGTAAAAAGATCGGCCCCATATATTTCAATGCACCAGCTACCGGCAAAGTATATCTAGAAAATACAGGTGAGTGAGTCTAATAGCCTACCGTACATGAGGAATGTAATGTGTTTGGATCCGTGAAATTTAATAACCTGCATTCTACAGATGGACAAGTTTATACACTCTTTTTCACATTTAGTTCTTTAAATAATAATTCCTTTTGTTCTGCCTCTGGAAAGAAAAAGTATATTCCAATCTGCAACACCCCTTAGACTTCCTTATTATCTGTCAATGTAAAGAGCATGTATTTCCACATATAGTGCATCAATCATTGACGACTCATTGCAAAAGCAAAGAAAATCAAAACCACGTACTGTCTGGTTCGTTCCCCTTTGTTTTCTGGCTACCTTTTTTTAAGAGTTTTCTGGCTACCTTTTCACGCACCTCTTCTTGCTAAAACAAGAAATTAGATCCTGAAAGATCAAATACTTGTTCCTCTTCCACCATCCAAACAATCATTGTAATCAAACGAATCCAAAATCCCCAAACTTTCCCCCCCAAAATCATCATTTCCTTTCTCACCAGCCAAATCAGCCCACATCCTGAAACAACTTCACCCGCACGCGCACACACTCACCAGGCCTCGACGATGATGCGCTTCCCTTCCGCCGCCGCATCGCCTCCATCCTCTTCCGCCGCCGGCACCGCCTCCTCTGCCTCCTTCTTGCCCCTCTTCCGCCCCTTTGGCTCGGCAGCCACCGCAACCGCCGTCTCGTCCTTCTTGGCCCTCTTACTCCCCTTCGGCTCGGCAACCGCCGCCTCCTCTTCCTTCTTCTTGGCCGGCACCTCCTTTGCCAGAGCAGCCTCGGCTCCCCGCGTCCCGGCGGCCGTCATGCTCCGCGTCTTCCGCGGGGACCTCACCGCAGGGGCAGCCACCGCCGGGGACTTGCGCTTGGGAGGCATCGCTGGGTGGGTTGGCTCTGGGCTCTGGGTCTCCTCGCCGTGGACTCGGTTGGAATTCGTGTTGCGAGAGGAACAGAACGATATTATACGCGGGGGAATGGGAGAAGGCGCGAGAGGGGTATTGCGCGCGAGAGCAGGGGCAGTTTCCCGCCAATCGGATGGCGGAGAATTGGCTCATGGGCCTGCAACTGCCGACGATAATCTAGAATTTACTATGCTTAATTCATCTCTTAAAAAATCTAGAATTTCTACAATTAGTGTTATAATTAATTTATATTTATTACTCCTATATACTTTTTTTAATGTGATATGACTTATTTTAAGCTCTGAAAACCAACACCGCTTACACATGGCAGGTCGTTTATAGGCGATGCGCTGCTGGTGGAGTTAAAAGGCTTTGAGTTGAGCGGAGCAACCGAGGTTGTGTCGATGTCCCCATTGAACAGTCAGATTTAGGGTTTGTTCGGTTCCATCGGATTCAATTTGGACCGGGAATAAAAATATAACAAGAAATTTATGATAGGTACAATAAGAGACCATGATTCATTCTGGGTCAAAAGCTAATTTACACAAGATAGTGACACCGAAAGACAAGGAATCAATCCACTAGTCAAGAGATGGGGAATCATTCCGGGTCTCTTGATGTATCCATCACGAATAAATTAGTTTATGACCCGGAATAAATCTCGGTCTCTAGATGTACTTATTATAAATTTTTTGTTATATTTATCATTCCGGGCCCGGATTGAATCCGATGAAACCGAACAAACCCTTAAGTATTGGATAATTACATACATTCGGACCTATTTTTGTTCCAACATAAAATAAAATATTTCAATGACATCCATGAGTGAAACAATATATGTGCGTGTGTTCATGACTAACACAGATTTGATGATGAACACACAAAATAAAGTTAGATAGAAGGGTATACATGGCGAACCACCTTAATTAACTTGATTCACACACTATTTAGCATGAGTATAACACACCCAATTGGCTAAAACATGGTGCTTCAGCCAAATCAATCAGGGGTGCTCGGGTAACTTCCTGACAAAGGACTGGTTGCAACTTCACATGATGGTGAGTACTCAGATAAATACATCTCACCTCATTTTATTACATCACAGGGGTGCACATAGATAATTTTGAGAAAAAACATGAGATTACAAATTACAAATATTACATCACAAATGGTTCAATTACAACGGAAGACTTTATAAAACAACTCAGTTTGAATAAATCATCCTATTACAGAGCCATTACGAGATGATAACCCATACACACAGAGAACATGGATCAATAGGGCACAGGAATCGGCCGATGAAACAACGCATAGCCAAAAGCTGAGACAATCAGCTAGGCACAAAAAGAACTCTAGTCGGCCAGGAAGGCTCATTGTCAACGGTCTATCGACTACGCAAAAGGAAATCGGCTTCACATCTACTTGTCTCTAGGAATAAACTCCGAGCGTCATCCATCGGGCAACTTCACTGGCTAGATGTAGGAAGCATCAGACAAAGGCGTGTCGGCTAGAACAAAAAGATAGCCACAAGCAAGGCTGAGTATATTCTAATACTTACAAGATTTATCTGATCGGCAAGAATACTGATTGACACAAGTTGTTTGGCTAGTGGGTATATTTTTTCCAAAACCGGCTATTAGTTGATCCTCACTTTCAATATTTTAGCCAGAATTCGCTATTCCTTTCATCAGCCACGTGGTAGCAAAAGAACTGAAGCATTACACTTGCATTATATTCTCATCATCACCATCAAATTTATTCTCCTCCATCAACACTCCTTCTATTCAAGTTGTTACTTGTGGTTGCACAATGAACAAGAAGTCCCAACATCCATGTGAAGCGGACAAATCGATTCAAGTTTTACACTACAATGTAGAGTGTTGATGGTCCTTAACCACCATATTTTACCGTGAACTCCTTCAGGAAACAAGCACCAACCTTAGCGATATGAGCTTGTGACTAATTATTTCTGTAAGTTTTGGTGAATTGCTAATTTTAGGAGATCATACCTGCATAAGGAAACAAAGAAGATTCTCAAGGCCCAAGAAATAACCACTGAAGTAAAACCGGCATAACTTGGCGTGTTGTAGCAAGTTCCAAGCCAAGCACCCCCAAGGAGTCCACTGGCCAAAGTTGGGCCCGAACAGGCCCTGTGGGGGGTTGGCCGGCCCACGACCGAGCCTATTTGGCCCCAACTTTGGTGAGACAATTACTAGGTGGTTCCTTATGTCAGTTTTGTGAGCATTCCTTACTATAACCCTCGGAACGAATCTTCCTATTCTATTCATTTGGTTTTGGATTAACTCAAATACTCCTAGGGGAGAAGGGATGTAGAGGGGGACATCAAATTATCATTAGGGTAGGCAGTGTGATTAGTAGGAGAGATTATATGGGAATTAAAAATGATTAGAAAGAGGTTAGAAGAAGATCGAGATGGATTTATTTTTTATACCAGTGATCCTCCTACAACCTTGTAAGTACATCATGTTTATGTTCATGGTTAAGTATTAAGCTATCATTTATTATGTGTTTGCTGTATCAGTGCCCGTTCTTGGATGGTTGACTCTAGTGAGGGGCTCCCAGGATATGGGTAATCCCAGTACTACACCAAGAGCTAGTAGTTGAGGGCATAGGCGTAGTGCCTATGCCTTAGTTTACCATTGGTTGCTTTGTGTTCCACAGAGTAGAGGGGTTGGTTATGGGAGGTGACAACCTGTAACCCGACACATCTTTTGGATGTAGTTTTGCATACACCCTCCTCTCCAAAGAGTAGAGTTTAAATAAGCTAGAGGTCCATAGTGTAGCTGGGTCAGACCGGTGTTCACTCGTAAACAAAACCAGAAAAATGTCTACCTTGTCCATGACATTACTTAGAACCACACATCATAGACTAATCTCTTTGCTCTATCCTTTAGGGTGTTCTAGTTAGAAGACACTATACCTTTGTTCCCCGTGGATACGATAACCTTAAATACTTGTGGACAAACCATGGCTGAACAAGCTTTAGAATGTCCAGCCTCCTCCAAATTTTGCTGAGCTTGAAGAAATGTTTTCAGGCAACACTATGGATGGAAGCACAAGCTATATGCCCGGACAAGTTTATTTTTTTGAGGAAGATGAGCTGGCAGAAGATGAATTGGGGGAAGGTGATAAAGATAACATTGTTGCCACTCCTACTAGTACAAGTTGCAGCAAGAGCAAAAGATCAACCAGTTCAATTACCAATACTTGTGTTGCATGTATGGAGAGTAGAAAATGTTTGGTTATAAATTATGCATAAACACGTGATCCAATAATTGGGATATATGCATTAATGCAAATTAGTCCCGTTGTCCATACATGTGCATGGTCCAAACTTTGGCGGGCTAATAGAAGGGCTAAACTTTAGTCCAAAAATTAGCCCTTTGTCTACTTCTCCAAACACGCCCATGATGTATTTATTTAGTTTGCTATCCATCACATTTGCACCATGGTAGCTTTCCCCAATGCCTTCCATGCCTAACACCTGATCACCATCTGTTACAAGTGAGCAAGAAAATAGCCATCTAGGAATGGAAAAGAAAGGGTGCTTGCCCTATATATAGAGCTGATACTTGAAAGCTCATGTCTAAGTGATACCCTTCACTATCTTCAATAAAAACATTTCTTGGTTTCTTCTCTGCCTACGATGTATAAGGAATCTTTGCTTTACAAAGGAGACATTGCTTCTGTTTTGTGTAAGAGAAAGGAACCATGGAGTTAAATAGAAACCATTTTGTGTATATTGTTGAGTATCCATAGCACATAGATGTCCTTAAGACACACAGGTTGCATTGGCTAGTGGCTAATTTATTATTATACAGACAATTACTAAATTGCTAAAAAGTTATAAGCAGTGTCATTCTAAATCCAAAAACCTAGACACAGAGGTGGTCTTTGTTTAGCGTTGAAACAGTTAATTTAGACAACAAAATAAATTCAGGAGCCTGTAAGGCTTTGCAGACGATGGCAATGGATATATATTTTTTGCGAAGAGCAGGTGGTGGTTTAGTAATAGAAGATGACTATGTATGGTTCCTTTTGTAATAACACTAGAGAAAAAAACGCACATTCGTCCCCTTCCAATTAGCACCAGTTGCTTACCAACAGGTACTAAGAACCATTTAGTACCGGTTGGTAAGCACGGTACCCCTGAGGACCATTTAGTACCGGCTCGTAACACGACCCGGTACTAAATGGTGGCATTCAGTACTGGTTAGTGTTACGAGCTAGTACTAAATGATCCCGGGGGTTCCCGAGGCCCCTTTTGCATTTGGTACCGGATGGTAATACCAACCGGTACTGAATGCCACCATTCAGTACCGGTTGGTATCATGAGCCGGTACTGAATGTACCACCTAGGGTTACTTTAAAAAGATAGCATCCTTCTCTCAATCACAAGTGCTCTACGAGTGGGATGGTTAAGGAAGAATCGTGCGAGCAGAAGGTCGAGAGTTCGAGTCCCACGGACTGTGCACGCGCATTTACACGTGAAAAATTCACGTGACTTGTGATGCGTGAAAAAATCTCACGGTGCCCAGCGAGTTCAAAATTTTCCCCATTTTTTTGGGCTCAAAATCAGCTCAAAATCATTTGGTAGGTTGGTGTGGTTGGTGTACAGATGGACGCCCATCCGTACCGGCTTCCCCAACCGGTACTGATGGACGCCCATCGGTACTGGCTCCCTCAACCGGCACTGATAGGCGTGCCCATCATCAGTACCGAATTGCTAGTACCGGTTACATAACGGCACCGATGGGTGCCTAGCAACCAGTACTGGGGGCTTTTTTAGTAGTGTAACGGCCAAATATATGCTTGTAGAGGCCGGAATATTAAACTATTCCTTTATCTAAAAACAGTCCTGCTATTTCCCAGTGCAGGTAATTTGAGACAGACTTATACAACTTGTTGCAGTTGTATGAATCCTTAAATTTATAGTACAGTCCAAGCTATTTTTTTTTGTCATTTCGTCATTTTGGCAGGCAATAAAATTTACAAAATCGTCCACGTATGAACTAAACAAAATCGACAAAACGGATAAGCAAAGTGTGTCCAATGTTCAATCGAAATAATCGTTCATTACAACGGACCTATATGTGTCCTGCAAGAAGGGGGCATAATTTGGCAAAAATAGTATCAAAATAATACAATGAATGGCCTTGAATCCTTGATACCCAATAGTTGACAGAAAAATTTTCAATATATATGTGCACGGTTAGAGTGACGCAGCGGATTCTGGCCCGGCCTGCTGTACACACGAGCCGCGCGCCCCACAGGCAGGTCTACCAGAGCCCAACACAACCAAGGCCTCAGGCCTAACTCAACCCAAAAGACTAACCCGATAGGATGAGGATTGCCCCACCTTATATATTAGGCTCCCCCACCATCAATTACCGATGTGTGACTAAATGTAACAATCTCCCCCGTCACACATCGAGCCCAACTCTTCCATCACAACCATCCGTGTGATCTCCCGAAGAAGTTATCCTAGCCCCGAGTCCAACTCTCCAGTCACAACCATCTGTGTGACCCTCCGGAGACGTTTATGGGCTCCCCTGTCACCATGTGACCCAGAGATGTTATCGATTTCCCAACCTTTGGCTCTGATACCACTTGTTAGAGTGGCGTAACGGATTCCGGCCCGACCCGCTGTACACACGAGCCGGTGCCCCACAGGCCTAGGTCCCCGGAGCCCAGCACTTCCAAGGCCTTGGGCCTATCTAAACCCAAAAGACTAGCCTGATAGGATGATGACTGCCCCACCTTATCCCACACATGCATTTGGATTTTCCATGTTTGCTCGATCAAATCGGCCTTGGGCTGGACTTGTTCTCGTGTGGCTATCGGTCACCCGGGAGGCCTACACGGTTTCTATTTGGGTTTGGATGCACGCACGTGAACATGCAAGCTCAGAGAAGGAAAATAAGAGGCATCACGTAAGAACAAGGAAAGGAACAGCTACGGAGTGGTGTACTGGATGGACTCGTTCTATTCCGATCGGTCTCCATAAAACAAGGGAGAAGTTCACGGAGGATTGCAGTTTGCAATCGGCTGTTCGGGTTGAACAGCGGGCGAAGCTCGGGCGGGTCGGCATTCTCATGTGCGACAGCGAGGAAGTTAACGAGGCTTGCAAGCGATGCTGGTTGTACACAGATTTGTGTGCAGTGAGGCAGAGACAATGACAGGGTCAGCGATGGTGACATAAGAGCGTGACGGCTGATGGGTTTATTTTTCTCTGTGGCGTGGCGACACGTGGCACGAGCTCAGTATGCATGGAAGGAGTTTGCGTGCTTCCAAATCAGTAAGGGACGTGGATCGATTCGAGTTGCATGTGCGGTGGTGAATCGAAGGGCGTGATGATAGGCTGAACTGGAAGGGAGTATAGACTGTGATGTCTATGCTTGCGACTGGAGTAATCTGGTTGGTTAAGACTGCAGGAGACTATGGTGTAAGGCGTCGGGCGTAGTATACAGCAGTAACGGAAGAACAATGCTAATGTGGCAATTCCTTTGTGTGACTTGGTAGCGATTGCGACGTTCTTAGTATCATGTGGGCAGTCAGTAGAGATTGCGGTGATAGAAGAGAAGGTGCATCTATTGACACTGGATTTTAACATGTCACATCGGTGCTAAAAGTGAAGCGGAGGTACAGAATCGGAATCAGAGTCCAGGAAATGGAGCAGATCAAATCGGAATCGGAGTCTGAGAGGAAGAGCAGTTTGAATCAGAGTCAGAGTCCGATGAGAGTCAAAATCGGAGAAGAGGATGATGACGTGGAGGAGTCCTGGGAGGTTACCAGGTTAAGCTTATAGAAGGACCGAAATAAAGAGTCGGTTATGTTTATAGAGTTTGAGTCGTAAACGTTTGTAAGAAAGATCTTTTTTTTTTGCGTCAAGTAAGTTTGTCGTATACGTTTAGGAGTCATAGTTATCAGGGCATAAACATCGACCCTGCGTGGTCATAGAAGTCTGTACACACCAATATTAAACAAACCTTTACACTTTTCGCATCTTTCATACATTGTCGACGACTTCGTCTTTTTCGTTTCACGAGTTCTTTTGGGCACGTCGAGGGTGACCAGATCTCAAGGCTTACCTGTAAGTCCCGTATTACTGAGTAAGATCCAAGCTTTAGCATCCGGCTCATCGCTGTTGCTTCGTTTGGGATTATTCGACAGTTATCGAGTAAACATATAAGCTTTAGTATCTGGTGTATCGTTGTTACTTCGTTTAGGTTTTTATTCAACTCCTATCCAGCTTAGAATAATCTTTAAATCGGCTGTTATTTATACTTCATTATTGGATCTGATATAGCCGTTCAGATCTATTCTAAGTGTTGCTCTGCTTAGCTTGTTAGGTTACGTTTTAGTAATCTTACTCTGCTTTGCATCGGAATCGGCTGATCTAGCCGTTTTGTTATTGTAAATCGGAATCTAGTGCCGATCTGGTCTTCATCGCTAAATCGGAAACCCAGCCGATTTCGCCGTAATACTAACGTCCGATTTTCCTTGTCAATCAACAGGTCAGATTGACTGGCACGCCCTGCATTATCGGTCACAGCCGATTTCGTGTGCTAGTACGTGAAGGTCTTTCCCGATTTTTGCGTCAACACACTTTTGGCACGCCCGGTGGGACCAGGCAACTTCAGTCATGTCAAAGAAGGAAGCTGGTCATTTTGACGTTGGGATTCAGAATGTCATTGATACTAGTAAAGAAGATCTTAGTGATGAACAGAAGGCTGACATGGCAAGGGCAGTTGAAGATTTTGAACTTTTATGCTTAAAGTCATTCAGTACTACCAAACGAGGCCAAGGTATCAAGAAAACTGATTTTCCATTGCCTCATGAAGTCAAGATAGCTGAGACACCTGGAATGATAAACGAGTTGATAAATGAAGCAGTCCATCATGCATTTGCAAATCAAGGAAAAGTCTTGGGTAATGAGCTACATAACCAAGTGATTCGCTCATTGCGTGAGGGTGATCTTCAATTTAAAGGTCTAGCATATCAACAACTTCCTCCGTTTGAAGTTGATACCTCAGCAAGAGATGTTCAGGCAACGGCTGCAAAAAATACATTTTCTCAGGTGTTCAATGGCTCAACATCCAATCAGCCGATCGGACAGATGCAATCGGCATCAAGGCCGATTATGCAAGGAGATTTTCCAGCAACAACAGCAGTGGCTATGCCTCAAATTCAGATCCCAACAAACAGCTCAGCAGTTTTTACCATATCATCGCCGATACCATCGGCGTCAAAGGGAACAGACTTTTCCAAGGGATATGATCCTAAAACTAGGTTGGGAATGCCTCCTGAATATTTCGTGACCTCTCCTAAATCAAATCAGAAGACTCAACCTGAGGAGCCAAAGATGGCCTGGGTACCGCATACTGATGGGATTAATTGGGTTTTAATTGATGAGAAGGGAATCGTACACCAAGTATGGACTGCAAGACTAGAATCGGTAAGAGCACATAATATGAACATGCCGAACCAGTCAGAGTCACATGGTACCACAACAGCTATGGAGGTTTATCGCAATACCCAACATCAAGGTCAGGGTCAGATGTCCAATCAAAATACATCTTCAGGGCATATGATTGGTCAGCCAGGACCACCTGGGCAGAATGAATCGGCACCAAAGGGATATGTAAGGCCGATTCAGCCAAATCAAGGGGTAGAGAGAGTGCGCCAACCAGTACAAGAAACAGCACAGGGAGCAAATCAAGTGGATTGGGCGGCTCAAATTGCTAATATTATGCAAAACCAGTTTGGATTGAAGCCCAAGACTCAACATGTGATGTATAGAACTCCCTATCCACCTGCTTATGATTCGCTACCTTATCCTCATCGTTACAAGATCCCTGATTTTACCAAATTTTCTGGTAATGATGATATTTCCACCACTGAGCATGTCAATAGATTTCTGGTACAATGTGGAGAGGCTGCTGCTACTGATGCATTAAGGGTCCGATTATTTTCAAGTTCTTTATCTGGACCGGCTTTTTCATGGTTTATGACATTGTCAGCAAATTCAATTATCTATTGGTCTGACCTAGAAAAGCAATTCCATCAGTATTTCTTTGCTGGTGTTTAAGAGAAGACCATTACTGATTTGACAAGCTTGAAGCAAAGGAATGATGAATCGGTAGCAAACTTCGTTCAGAGAATCAGGGAGACAAAAAATAGATGCTATGGATTGAACTTGAAAGATATCCAATTGGCACAGTTGGCATTTGATGGTTTACTTCCTTATTTCAAAGAAAAGTATGATTCCTAGGAATTTGAAAGCTTGAGCCACATTGTGCAAAGGATGTCAAGGCATGAGAATTGGATGTATGAACAGAAGCGACCTTATCATAAGAAGGTAAATTACCTTGGGTATAGTTCCAATTCCGATGAAGATAAAGAAATCAGCTTGGCAGAGTGGGTAAGAAATAAGAAGCCGATTGCTTGTCCATTTGGTAGGAAAGAACCAGAAAGATTTGGTTTTGATATTACCAAGGCTGATAAGATTTTTGATCTTCTACTTAAAGAAGGGATGATCAAATTATGGGCCAATCATAGTCTTCCGTCTGCAGAAGAGCTCAAGAAGATGACATATTGCAAATGGCACAATGCCACTTCTCATAATACCAATGATTGCAAGGTTTTTAGAAATCAAATCCAATCGGCAATTGAACAAGGGAAGTTACAATTTGAGATTCCTTCTAAGCCAGTCAAGCCGATGAAGATTGATGGGCATCCTTTCCCAGTGAATATGGTAGAACCAGTTAAGGGAAACGCTTTGCAGACAAAGCTTTTGACATCGGAATCTGCAAAAGAAAAGGGAGCTGTTGATCCTAGAGTGCAAATTTCTAGTTCCGATTTAAAGGATAAAGGAAAGATGGAAAAGAATGTTTATCCTAGGAACCCTCAAAGACATGTTACTTCTCAAGGGTTGATCAAGAAATATCAACATCAGCAAGAAAGAACAAGGCAGCAAGAGGAAAGGATGTATCGGCATGAGGATCACTGGAAATGTCCTTTTTTTGTTTACTGCTGGGAAGAAGGAATCAAGTTACCATCTTTAGATGATTGCCCAGAGTGCAATGGAGGCTATGGAAGAGATAGGTCATTCAAAAGGCCCCGATTTGAAGATAGGGAGCGTCGGCCGGTTATTCGGGAAAGGGATGAAGAGTATCGGCGTACTCCAGTTCATGAAAGAATCGAAGGCAGACAGAGTGTATATGATGGATTGGGAAATAGACCGATTATGAGCAGAGAATTGGAAGAACGTGCTAATAATTTGGTTTCTGATGAAGAGCCTTTGCCAAATCGGGATCGGAATATTCATCGCGAAGCTAAAGTACCTCAACCAAGGTGGTGCCCAGATGGAGTTACGAAGTCACAGAAAAGGAGGTTACAAAGGCTCCGATTTGATGAAATTCAAGAAGAAAAGTCACGCCAGCTTTTGAGGAATAAGAAGGTGTCATCTAAAGTATGGCGTACTAAACAACGTGATCAAGATAATAATGCGGCCGATGTTAACATGGTTTTCATGCTGCCAAGGGAATTCATGGCATCGGCTAGTGATGAAGAAAATTCTGAGATTGAAGAAGCAATTGCTCAATTGAATTTAGAACCAATGCAAGCAACTTTTGAGAAACTGGAAGAAAAAGAGCGTGTTCACTTGAAGCCTTTGTTTCTGAAGGGACATGTTGATGGTAGGCCAATGACCATGATCATGGTTGATGGGGGAGCGGCTGTTAATCTGATGCCATATGCCGTTTTTCGCAAAATCGGCAAAAGTGAAGATGATCTGATCAAAACGGATATGATGCTGAAAGATTATGAAGGGAAGATTTCTCCGGCTCGGGGGGCATTATGCGTGGAGTTGACTATTGTAAGTAAGATTTTGCCTACCACTTTCTTCATAGTCAATGGCAAAGGATCATATAACCTCTTGCTAGGGAGAGATTGGATCCATGCTAATTGCTGCATTCCATCAACAATGCATCAATGTTTGGTTCAATGGATTGAGGATACAGTAGAAATTGTCAAAGCAGATGCGTCATATAGCATAGCCATTGCAGAAGCACAGCCATGGAATTATGAGCAAGTAATGTATATATCGGGAAGAGCTTTGGATACTGAATTCCTCAGAGTGGCCGATTTTGGTCTACAGCCGATCTAAGCAGTCGGCTCAGAAGAATCGTCCTGATGGATGAGTTTCTTCAAGAAGATGAAGGGAAGTTAGGATATGGCTTCACGTCGGCCGATGTACTAGAGAAAATAGATTTAGGAGATGGTGATAGACCAAGGACGACGTTTATCAGTGCAAAATTAGATCCTGAGTATAAAAAAGAATTGACTTCTTTATTAAGAGAGTTTAAAGATTGTTTTGCTTGGGAATACTATGAAATGCCTGGTTTAGACCAATCTATTGTTGAACATCGGTTGCCTATAAAGCCAGGATATCGGCCATATCAGGAAGATTCTCGACGATGTGATCCTAAAATATTACCTGACATAAAGGCCGAGATTACTAAGTTGATTGAAGCAAAATTTATTAGGCAATGCCGATATGCTGAGTGGATTTCTAATGTGGTTCCTGTATATAAAAAGAATGGGAAATTGCGTGTTTGCATTGATTTCAGGAATCTTAATAAGGCGACTCCGATGGATGGATGTCCAATGCCTATTGCCGATTTATTGGTTGATGCTGCAGCAGGGCACAAAGTCATAAGCTTCATGGACGGTAATGCTGGTTATAATCAGATTTTTATGGCTAAAGAAGATATTCATAAAACAGCTTTTCAATGTCCGGGGCATGTTGGTTTATATGAATGGGTAGTTATGACTTTTGGCTTGAAAAATGTTGGAGCTACATATCAACGTGCTATGAATTATATTTTGGATGAACTTATCAGTAAGATTGTTGAAATTTATATTCACGATGTGGTGGTTAAATCGGAAAGCTATACACAACATTTAGCCGATTTACGCAAGACTCTGGAGTGCACAAGAAGACATGGCTTGAAGATGAATCCGATGAAGTGTGCATTTGGGGTTTCTGCTGGTCAATTTCTGGGATTTATGGTTCATGAAAGAGGGATTGAGATCAGTCAAACTCTGATAGGTTCCATCAATAAGATTGTTGCTCCAGAAAATAAGACTAAACTGCAATCATTAATCGGCAAGATTAATTTCATTAGGAGATTTATTTCTAATCTCTCTGGGAGGATTAAGCCGTTTACACCTTTATTAAAATTGAAGGCCGATCAGAAGTTTGTCTGGGGAAAAGAGCAGGAAGAAGCTTTGGAACGAATTAAGAGATATTTGGTGTCTCCTCCCATTTTAGTTCCTCCTCAGAAAGATAAGCCGTTCAAATTATATTTATCGGCTGATGATTCTTCTATCGGATCGGCCCTAATTCAAGAGTTTGAAGGAAAAGAGCGTGTTATCTACTTTGTGAGTAGAAGGCTTTTGGACGTAGATATAGGGTATTCTCTGGTTGAAAAGTTATGCTTATGTCTATACTTTTCCTGTACCAAGCTCAGACATTATATGCTATCGGCTGAATGTGTGGTTGTTAGTAAAGATGATGTCATAAAATACATGTTGTCATTGCCGATTCTAAATGGTAGAATCGGAAAGTGGATTTTGGCTCTTTCAGAGTTTGATTTACGTTTTGAATCATTGAAAGCAGTCAAAGGGCAAGTACTGGCCGATTTTTTCACTCATCATTGTGGTCCAGAAATTGGATTAGTAGAAATTGCTCCATGGACTTTGTTTTTTGATGGATCTTCTTGTGGAGTTGGTTCTGGAATCGGAATTGTGTTGATCTCGCCTCGGTGGGCAAGCTTTAAATTTTCTTTTCCAATTGAGAAAGAAGCCACTAATAACCAAGCAGAATATCGGGCTGTTCTTAAAGGTATCAAACTACTCAAAGAGATTAAGGCCGATGCTATTGAAATATTTGGAGATTCCCTATTGGTAGTAAAGCAATTGATGGGTGAATATGAATGCAACGATGATATATTGAGGATATATCATGATGAATGTCTCCTGTTGTTAAAAGAATTAAGGCTTGTTAAGATTGAGCATATTCCCAAAAGTCATAATGAAGAGGCTAACCAATTGGCTCAAGGAGCATCTGGTTATCGTCCGATCGGAGAAATTTCAAGTCTGGAGTTAGAAGATTCCGATTGGAGAAAAGGGATTTATGAATATTTGAAAGATTCATCGAAAAAAGTTGAAAGAAAGATAAGGATTCAGGCAGTGAAGTATGTTATACTTGAAGATGATCTTTATTATCGGATGATTGATGCAGTTTTTCTCAAATGTGTTGGATCGGAGGAAGCTAAGGTATTAATGGGGGAAATCCATGAAGGGGTATGTGTTGCACATCAATCGGCCTTCAAAATGAAATGGATGATCAGGAGGAAAGGATATTTTTGGCCTACAATTCTTGAAGATTGTTTCAAGTATTACAAGGGATGTCAGGACTGTCAGAGATTTGGGAATGTTCAAAGGGCTCCTGCATCTGCTATGAATCCGATTTTAAAGCCTTGGCCTTTTTGAGGATGGGGCATTGATTTAATCGTACAGATTAACCCTGCATCGAGTAAAGGGCACAAGTTTGTGTTAGTGGCGACTGATTATTTTACTAAATGGGTTGAAGCAATTGCTTTGAAGATTGTATCATCAGCTAATATGGTGGATTTTGTTAAAGAACATATTATCTATCAGTTTGATATTCCTCAAACAATTACAACCGATCAGGGAACTATGTTTACTTCAGGAGAATTTGGAGAGTTTGCTGAAAGCATGGGGATTAAAATATTAAATTCTTCTCCTTATTATGCTCAGGCTAATGGTCAGGCAGAAGCTTCCAATAAAAGCGTGATCAAGTTAATATAAAGGAAGATTGATGAATTTCCCAGAAGATGGCATGCAGTGCTCCATGAGGCGTTATGATCATATCGGATGGCTTGTCATGGTGCGATTAAAATGTCACCTTATCAATTAGTTTATGGACATGAGGCTGTGTTGCCCTGGGAGTTGAAAATCGGCTCTAGACGTGTTGAGTTTCAAAATAAGTTGACGGCCGATGAATATTCGATTATCATGAAGGATGAGTTGGAAGATTTGACTCAATACCGTTTGAAAGCCCTTGAGAATCTAGAGGCTAATAAAGAGCGTATTGCTAGATGGTATAACAAGAAGGTCAAAGTTAAAGAATTTTCTCAGGGAGAATTGGTATGGAAGCTAATTTTGCCGATTGGATCTAAAGATTCTAAATTCGGTAAATGGTCTCCAACTTGGGAAGGTCCGTATCGAATAAATCGGTGTGCTCCACACAATGCGTATATATTGGAGACTTTAGAAGGAGAAGAATTTCCTCGAGCTTTGAATGGAAAATACTTGAAAAAATATTATCCCAGTATTTGGGTTGATGCATAAGCCGATTTTTGAGAAAAAATCGGAAAAGATTATAGCCGATACAAAGTATCGCCTCTAGCAGAAAAATAAGTGAAAGTAGTGCATTCAAATTGGGAAAATTACATATCCAAGGATACATGGCCGATGCGTTATGCATCACCCTTATGGCAAAACTATAAAACATTACAGAATGTTCAGAAAATTCTGAATTGATTGAACGGCTTGCATGCGGGATTCATGGTGCTCATGGTTCTCTATGATTTGATTTCTAGAATCGATAGAAACATGAATCTGGCTAATATTGGCTTCGGACCTGGATATAGACTGATTGATTGTGTTAATCTCTCTCAAAAGTCGATCCCTTCTGCTCTGTAGGTGGATGAGTCGGGATTGTTCTCTGTTCAAGGTGTCCTCAAGGTTATAAATTTGGCGTTGAATCCTGGATATGTCATTGCCCGGAGATTCTTGGCCATGGATGAAAGAAGATACTGAGGTAAGACCTTCAGGAAGTAAGTTCATAATTTCATACTTGTGGGTAGTCAAGAAGAGCCGATGGTTTGAAGAAAGGGGAGCGCCAGTTTGAAGCTGAGTGATGATGAGCTCCAATGTCTGTTGAACCTGAAAGTTGGAAAATTAGTTTGCTTTAATCGATCGTGAAGTGAAGAAAGGGAACTATTCTATACCTCATTGGATGAAGATGCCATGTTTGAATAGCAAGAAAAGCGATATGATGGATTCTGTGTATGGTTCTACTTATAGGCAAAAGGATCTACCTACTCGATTCAGAGCATTCAGTTTGTGGTGTAAATGAGTGCGAGGACCAACGCATTTTGGTCAAAAGTTGCTATTTTCAGAAGATTCGCTGTAAAAGCTGTTCGTGTTGATTAAAGGTAATAAAGACGCTCCAGACTTGGCAGAAATTGGTCAAAAGATGAGTCAAAGATTTACACATGCAGAATAGTATAGCCACCTCAGTAATATGTTACAAAAGATGCCACTGGTAAAGTTTTACAACGACCCAAGGAAATCTTGGATCGCACGCAGGCGAATAGCATCTACATCAGAAATTGCTTTTCGATCGTCATCGGCCGAACCCTCAATCGGCTTCAGATTCTTCTTGAGATGATCAACATTCTGCATGAGAGTTTGCTTGTTTTGTTCAAAGGTTGTCAAAGTCCCAGGAATTTGCAGAAGATTGGCATTCACGACCTTCAGCTGTGCGTCAGTCTTGGCTATTGCTTGCATATGGGCTTCACGCTGAGACTCCAAATCGGATTTAGTCTTTTCTAGAGCTTCTTGAGTTTGCTTTATATGCCCGATTTGGGTTGCTATGTCTTTAATGTCCGATTCAATTTGCTCTTGATCCTTGGAGAATTTCTCGAATTCAGCTCGATCCAATAGTCTTTTCTGGGCCTTTACCACTTGGAAGTAGTTGAACTCTATGAAGGCGGCTGGGAAGAGAGCTTCTTCAACTGACTCAGGTATTTGGCCTTGCAAATGCTTGAAAGCTGATCAGACAGGATCGACGTTCTTCACAAGTTGTCTGATTTCAATGTTTAGAAGACTTAGCATTTCTTCAAGGTGAAGCCTAATCGGATCGGAGCTTGGAGCCGATTCTGCTGTAGAAGGACCAGCTAGTTCTGCCGCAAGAGCACTGGGGGTCGGAGAATCTTGTGCCTAAGAAAGAAAAGTGAAAAACAGATATTGTCTTCTCCTATTTTGAAAAGGGGAAACAAAGAGAAAAGGAATTACCTGCTTCAAGTTGACTTCATCAAACTGGGACGGCTGAGAAGTTGAAAGGCCGACTGCAGTTCCGATGGAAGCGATTGCCGTTCGTTCCTAAGTACAAAAATTTAGATATAAAGAATAGAATGGATTAACTTTCACCGTAGCAGAGACATAATAAACATTCTTACGATGGATTCTTGGACTGATTCTGGGGCTTGGATTGTTGATCCTGGTTGAGCAGTGATCAATGGAAGAATCGGCGGTGAAGATAAAGTTGGAGCGGTTTCCATTTGATCCGATTGTTCATGGGATATAATATGGGGATGTGCCTGTTAACACATGGAATTAGTTTGAAGAAATAATAAGATTGCAGCAAGTCGGAAATAGTTTTACCTGGTCCATTGTAGTTATATCCGATGGGTTTTCTTGAATCGGATTTGATGTGCCTGTCTCAGGAATTAATGGGCCACCGGTGTCCGAGCGTATTTTTGAAATACGTCGTGCTGCTTCTGAAGCTGAAATCTTTCGAGCAACTTTAGGAATCTTCCTTGAAGTTGTTTTTGTTAATACTAGCTGGCGTTTTTCCCCGATTCTTGGAGATACGGCTGGTGACTCTGATGGCTTGATTTCTTCTTGGCTAGCCATGGAGGAAGAAGTTTCTTGGATCTTTTTCTTCGGCCTTTTTGAAGAGTTGGTGCCTTGTTGCTTGGTTGGGGGAACACTCTTGGTCGATTTCTTATTCCGACCAGTGATGATATCCATCACAGATGGGCTAGAGTTTCCGATATGAGGATGGTCTGAAGAAGGCATATATTCAATCGGATGGCCGCTGTTGCTGACAGAGCGAGGGTTAATGGCTACATCCTGCAATTGAAAAAAGAATTAGGTTTAAAGTAATCAGTGATTGAAAAGGCAATTAAAGTTAGAAGTTTTTACATGGTCATTGGTTTCGAAATCGGGGTTGAGAAGCAGACAGTAATCTTGAGCGGGTCGACAGAAGAGATGATTCCTCCATTCTTGCCACCAAGTTTTGAATGAAGCTGTGGTGAAGCTAGAGAATCGCCAAGATGATAGATCTATGGTCTCTTGAGAAGGTGACAAGTTTTTCAACCTCTCATACGCCAGGCTTGAAGGGATGATTTCCCTAGGCTTCACCAAGTTGGCTATATACATGGAAATCGGCCCTTAGCCGAATCCGAGTTAACGGGCAGCTATTGCTGGATGATAGTACTCGAAGGATTGATTCTTCGTTCCCAAGAAGACATCGGCTGGAAGTATCTGAGGAGTGATAATCTCTTTGAAGATTTTTTGACAGTCGTCATCTGTGCCGATGTTGTCAAATCGGAATTGGCTTGGAGGTTCGAAATGGTCTTCAGGGTCATCGTATACATACCAAGGCATGGAGTCTTCTTTGAGACCATTATAGAAACCCCTGAAGTACTCAGCAGTGCGAGTAGAAGGGAGCCGATCGCCAGCAAAACTCGAGGCAGCTTCACCAAAAGACATGAAGCGTCGTTCATCAGGATCTGCCTCATTTAATTGATCAGCCGGGAATACTTTGCTGATCACAGAGTCGTTCACCAGTTTCTTCATATGCATATTCAGCCAGAGGTTGATAAACCACCAAGGGCCTCCGAGATGTCCGATCTGTTGCCTAGTTCTCAGTCGGATAGATACTTCATGAAGAAGTCTATACACTGATCCCAGGAGGTGTTTTCCTAATGGGAAGTTGTTTCCTGAAGCTAAGTGTTCAGCCAATCGGAGATAGTGAATTGCTGGGCCTACTGTTTTGCCACAAAAGACGAAATGCTCCAGCCACATGTTGAGGAAAGCTAAATGCTCTCGTGCGTCTACTGTTCCTGACGTCTTTGAATATTTCTCAATATATCCTTTCCAACCTCCTATTTGCTTGGTATCAATTTTATGAGTGGCTTTAGATGAAAGCTGGAAGGTGGTGTCCGATGCCGATATATTTAAGCCTGTGAGCATCAGTACATCGGCCAGTGTGGGGGTCATCGGACCTTGACCAAAAAGGAAGGCATTCAGAGCGTCTGACCAAAAGTAGCTGGCGGTGATTAGCAATGGTTCATTCCGATCCATATCAGCTAAAGAGAGAGCAATGCACTGGCGTAAATCATAAGACTCCCACTCATCTCCTTTGGATCTGGCAACCCTTTGGTACCATGTTTTCCATCCAGCAGGGAGAGTTGTCCATGATCTAAAAGCGTTGTTCCACTCATGTTCTGAATCAAATGATTTGTAAGGGAGTCTTTGCGTCTCTTGGTTGATGAAATCAGTGGGATCTGGAGAACCTACTGGGCCTAGTATGGCAAGACCCGGCTTATCTGCTACCGGAATGATAATGCTGTTGCGGAGGGCCTAAAAGGAATGCATTGCTAGTAAAGACAGATCTATCAAAGAACAAAATAGATCTAGATCTAAGTACTAGATGAAGGCTTACCTCGGGGATTTCTGAGAGGGATGCCATGGGAGAAGGTTGCCGAAGTCTTCGAGAGTTGATCCTTGTCGAAGATTGCTTGCGCTCAATGATCCAAGGTCGGGGAGCAGAGGAAGATGAAGCGGCGGCGGCTGAGGGAAGAAGATGAATGAAGAAGACGAAAGGGTTGGCCTTATATAGGTTTCGCTAAGGGTAAAAGAGGAAAGAGAAGATGTTTGACCTGAAGGATAAAGATAAAATAGTTTCGAGTCAGAATTGGATTCTTCCGTGAAACTAGGGGGGCATGTGTTGACACCGGATTTTAACAGGTCACATCGGTGCCAAAAGTGAAGCGGAGGTACATAATCGGAATCGGAGTCCGGGAAATGGAGCAGATCAAATCGGAATCGGAGTCCGAGAGGAAGAGCAGTTTGAATCAGAGTCAGAGTCCGATGAGAGTCAAAATCGGAGAAGAGGATGATGACGTGGAGGAGTCCTGGGAGGTTACCAGGTTCAGCTTATAGAAGGACCGAAATAAGGAGTCGGTTATGTTTATAGAGTTTGAGTCGTAAACGGTTGTAAGAAAGATCTTTTCTTTTGCGTCAAGTAAGTTTGTCGTATACATTTAGGAGTCATAGTTATCAGGGTATAAATATCGACCCTGCGTGGTCATAGAATTCTATACACACCAATATCAAACAAAACTTTACACTTTTCGCATCTTTCATACATTGTCGATGACTTCGTCTTTTTCGTTTCACGAGTTCTTTTGGGCACGTCGAGGGTGACGAGATCTCAAGGCTTGCCTGTAAGTCCCGTATTACTGAGTAAGATCCAAGCTTTAGCATCCGGCGTATCGCTGTTGCTTCGTTTGGGATTATTCGATAGTTATCGAGTAAACATCTAAGCTTTAGTATCTGGCGTATCGCTGTTACTTCGTTTTGGTTTTTATTCAACTCCTATACAGCTTAGAATAATCTTTGAATCAGCTATTATTTATACTTCATTATTGGATCTGATATAGTCGTTCAGATCTATTCTAAGTGTTGCTCTGCTGAGATTGTTAGGTTACGTTTTAGTAATCTTACTCTGCTTTGCATCGGAATCGGCTGATCTAGCCGTTTCGTTATTGTAGATCGAAATCTTGTGCAGATCTGGTCTTCATTGCTAAATCGAAAACCCAGCCGATTTCGCCGTAATACTAACGTCCGATTTTCCTTGTCAATCAACAGGTCAGATTGACTGGCACGCCCTGCATTATCGGTCACAGCCGATTTCGTGTGCTAGTACGTGAAGGTCTTTCCCGATTTTTGCGTCAACAACATCATTGCAGATGGAGTCATGGAATGTGGTGTTGTAGAATAGCAATGTTTCTTTGGGTTGTTCTGAGTGAGCAGCAAACGAAGGTGGTTCAAGTCTGGTACACGGAAGTTCGCGCATAGACAGCTCAAGGTGGCGTGCATATTCGCCAAGGTGGAGTTTGTTAGGCATGTGCCGAATATGTGTATAGTTTGGTTACAGTTGGACTTGAGTTGTAACTTGGTAGGTTAGGGATAGAGTTGTAGTCAAACTTTGTATCCCCAGACCCATAAATAAGAGGGCACTACCGTTGTAACCGAGAGACGATTTGGTGGCTGGTGTGGGCGGCGGCGTGGCCGCGGTGGTGCCCGGATACCGGTGTAGCTGATGTTTATGGGGAGGAGCGCCCGTGGTCATGCCCTGAGGATGTAGGCACATGGCCGAACCTCGTTAAAAAACATCGTGCCTCGGTGTCATTCTCGTTTCGTGTGATCTTGCGATTTGGTTATGTGATCCTGGGTTATCGCTTCCGCGCTTTTATTCTAACACGCACAAGGCAAACACACTCATAAACTCGCTCACACCCTCGTACACATGAAAACCTACAACTATAAGCATTATAAGATCACGATGAAACCATCACAGCTCATCGATGAAACCGGACATGAATGACAGGCAGCGAGTTTTTTTGGGCTACCCTAGTAAGAGATATAGTGTGATTCCTTAGAACCGAACGCCCCATCGGCTACCTGACCACTGTTAGAACGAGCCACTCAAGGTAAGGTTCAGTCTTTCAGTGGTATGATGTATTTATATAGTCTGCTATCCATTACATCTGCACCATGGTAGCTTTGCTCAATACGGTCCATGCCTAAGACCTGAGCAGCATCATTGCAAGTGAGCAACAAAATGGCTGACTGCAAGAGAAAGCATGTTTGAGCTATATACAGAGCTGAAACATGAAAGCCCATGTCTAAATGATGTCCTTCAATATGTTCAATAAAAACACCCCATCTCCCACTGCCCACAACGTATGTTTGGTGGAATTGATTAAATCCAATTGAAACATAGGTACTGATGAAACTCAGTAGGGAACACATGATCTGAAAAACATGTTTACAATCAATGGCCTATACCTAGTAGTACACTATTTGGCCTATCCACAACTTTTCTTTGGTGGAATTGATTAAATCCAATTGAGGCATAGGTACTGATGAAATTCAGTAGGGAACACAGGATATGAAAAAACCTGTTTACAATCAATGGCCTATACCTAGTAGTACACTATTTGACGTACCCACAACTTTTCTTTGGTGGAATAGGTTAAATTTGGTATGTGAAGAGTATATAGCCATTTACACATGTATATTTTTTTTCTCGATTCTGATAACAGTTCATGCTATTGCATAGCAGTCTGGATCCCCTATATGACAGGAGTGGGTTTTGGATCGTGATTGGGCCAGCCTGGCCAGAAATAATTGTCATCAGTAGCTCAAGTATGTGTTGGAGACAGTATCATTCAAGAATACCAACTAGATCCACAGCAATGCGCAGATGGTACACCTATAGTTTTCAGTGAATATTGTTAACCCTTTTGGGGAGCTTTATCCTATGTAAACCAGGATCCTATAAAAACTAAGGAAACTCCACCTAGGATCATTGGATGCACACCTAATGGCTAGGAAACCAAGTGGGATAATCTTGCAAAGAACACCTCCCACACATCATCTCTATCCTGTTCCGTTCCTCCCTAACAAAGACTTTGTGATAACGATACCCCCGTTCCGTCGCCCCCGACGTCGCCCTTCACTACAGGAAAACGGCACATTCGTCCCATGTCCGTTAGTACCGGTTGTGTTACCAGCCGGTACTAACGGGCAAATCAGCCTCGGTAGTCGGGGCCGTGTCCATTTGGTACCGGTTGGTAACACCAACCGGTACCAAATGGCTCATAGGGATCCGCGGGCAACGGCTACAGCCGCCCGTGATGCTATTTGGTACCGGTTGGTAACACCAGCCGGGACTGAATGCAAGCAAACAGTACCGGCTGGCCGTTGGTACCGGCTTGTAACACCAGCCGGCGGCTGGTGTTACAAGCCGATACCAACGGCCAGCCGGTACTGTTTGCTTGCATTCAGTACCGGCTGGTGTTACCAACCGGCACCAACTCGCTGGATATAAAAAGGGCGTCTTCTTCCTACCGACCAGCACAGAGACAGAGGCTGCTCTTCCTCGTTTGCTCCGAGAGCAATGGCGTCCTAGGGAGGTCATGCCCATTTTTTTCTTCATTTTGTGGCCATTTTCGTGCATCTAAGTGTATCTAAGGTTAGTAGCTTGATTCTCCTCTCTTTGATGGTTAGTAGATTGCATTTGATGCTTTAAACTTAGAGAAATTCTTAAATTAAGGTTGACTAGAGAGAAATTCACTCTTTTTTGATTTGTTCATCTTTTTTGTTAGATAAATCAATATGTGGTTATAGAATATTATTTGATTAGTACAATTGAAGGGAGAAATAGTTACTTAGGGAAATCTTTAGTAAAATTTTTTATTTTAGCTAGGAAGAATATTACTTGACCATCCATTATTGAAATAATTATTTTAGGTAAAGAAAATAATTAGAGAGTAATGGGTACTTCGTATATTATCTCTAGACAATTATATATTATCTAATGCATGATAATATTATCTTATTAATGGCTATAATTCATATATTAGGTTATAGAAATTTATTTGAGTAGTGTAATTTAAGGTGGAAATAGAAAATATTACTTGACCATCCATTATTGAAATAATTATTTTAGGTAAAGAAAATAATTAGAGAGTAATGGGTACTTCGTATATTATCTCTAGACAATTATATATTATCTAATGCATGATAATATTATCTTATTAATGGCTATAATACATATATTAGGTTATAGAAATTTATTTGGTTAGTGTAATTTAAGGTGGAAATAGAAAATATTACTTCACCATGCATTATTGAAATAATTATTTTATCTAGAGAAAATAATTAGAGAGTAACGGGTACTTCATATATTATGTCTAGATAATTATATATTATTATTTGATTCAATTCTTTTATTTCAATATGACTATGAATGGATATAATCTGTTATATAATATGATCCAAAGTATTGTCCAAAGAAATATTCAATAATTCCTTCTCTTGATACAGATGGACCGACAATGGATGTACGGCGATCGTTGCTGCATTGCGTGGATCAATGGCTTAAAGGAATTTCTCGATGCTGCAGAGGCTAACCGTTCAGCAAAGGGTTTCATGAGTTGTCCTTGCAGAATTTGCCAGAATTGCAAGGAATACTCAAAGCGAAGCACTCTTCATGCCCATATTTTTAGCGAAGGTTTCATGCCAAACTACTGTCTCTGGACCAAGCACGGTGAACCTGGATTCTTGATGGGAGATGATGATGATGATGATGAAGAAGAAGAAGAAGAACTTCCAGACTGGGTTCACTTGCATGAAGCTGGTGCCTTTCAGGATGACGACCAAATGGACGAGACTGAGGAAAATGTCCAAGAAGAGGAAACACTCGATGAGCTTCGTAAGGTTTTGCTAGAAGCCCAAAGAGAAAGTACATCTGCATTGGATGAAAAGAAGTTTAAAAAGATGTTGGAGGATCACAAGAAATTGTTGTACCCGGGATGCCAGAAGGGTCACAAGAAACTTCGTAGCACACTAGAATTGTTGCAATGGAAGGCAACCAATGGGGTTAGCGACAAAGGATTTGGGAAGCTACTGACTATTGTAAAAGATATGCTCCCCGCAGATAATGTTCTGCCTTCAACAACATACGAGGCTAAGAATATTGTTTGCCCTCTTGGACTATAGGTCCATAAGATCCACGCATGCTTTAACGACTGTATCTTGTACCGCGGTGAATATGAGAACCTGGATGCTTGCCCTGTTTGTGGCGCACAACGGTATAAGATTCAGAGAGATGACCCTGATGATTTTGATGGGGAACTTGTAAAGAAGAGAGTTCCTACTAAGGTCATGTGGTATTTTCCAATAATTCCACGTCTGAAGCGTTTGTTCAGAAGCAAGGAAAACGCTAAGTTGATGAGGTGGCACAAAGAGGAACGTAAGCAAGACGGGCTGCTTAGACACCCCGCAGATGGGTCCCAGTGGAGGAACATTGACAGGGAGTATCCAGCCTTTGATGCGAACGCGAGGAACATAAGGTTTGGCCTAAGTACAGACGGAATGAACCCATTTGGTGATATGAGCAGCAGCCACAGCACATGGCCTGTCACCCTATGTATATTCAACCTACCTCCATGGATTTTCTTGAAACGCAAGTTCATCATGATGCCCGTACTTATCCAAGGCTCAAAAGAACCTGGCAACGACATTGACGTGTACCTAAGGCCGTTGGTTGATGATCTTTTAAAACTTTGGAATGAAGGAGAAATTATGTGGGACGAGGACCAACAGGAGGATTTTGTCCTTCGAGCTTTGCTTTTCGTAACAATCAATGATTGGCCTGCACTAAGTAACCTGTCGGGTCAGAGTAACAAGGGATACAAGGCTTGCACCCACTGCTTAGATGATACCAACAGCATATATTTAAAATATGGGCGGAAGAACATGTATATGGGCAATCGTCGGTTTCTTCCCGCAAATCACCCGCTAAGAAAGGATGGGAAACATTTTGGAGGGGAGCGTGAAACGCGTACTAAGCCCTTGCATCGAAGTGGAAAGCATGTGCACTTCATGTTACGGGAAGTTGAAGTAGTACATGGCAAATTTTCCTTATTGGGAAGTCTTAGAAGTTCGCAACTGTATCGATGTTATGCACCTGACAAAAATTTATGTGTTAACTTGCTTAGTTTTCTTGGTGTCTATGGAAAAGCAAAAGATACATGGCAAGCATGGCAGGACCTCAAACATATGGGGCTGCGAAAAGAAATACATCCAGAAAAGAGAGATAACGGACGACACTACTTACGGCCTGCTAGCTACACTCTTAGCAAAGAGGAAAAGCAGAGCATGTTTGATTGCTTGAATACTATTAAGGTCCCGTCCGGGTACTCTTCCAATGTTAAGGGAATAATTCAGATGAAAGAAAAGAAATTCACAAATCTCAAGTCACACGACTGTCATGTCCTGATGACACAATTGCTTCCAGTTGCACTGAGGGGTATCCTACCAGAGAATTTGAGACTGACAATCGTAAAGCTTTGTGCGTTCCTCAATGAAATCTCTCAGAAGGTCATTGATCCAAGAAAACTCATGATGTTGCAAAACGATGTAGTCCAATGTCTTGTCAGCTTTGAGATGGTCTTTCCTCCTTCATTCTTTAATATTATGACGCATCTTCTCGTTCACCTAGTAAAAGAGATCTCAATCTTGGGTCCCGTGTTCTTACACAACATGTTTCCTTTTGAGAGATACTTGTCAGTCCTAAAGAAGAACGTTCGCAATCGCTCCCGCCCCGAAGGATCCATCGCCAAGGGCTACGCAACTGAGGAGGTCATAGAGTTTTGTGTTGGTTTTATTGATGACATTGATCCGATCGGACATCCTATTTCACGCCACGAGGGCCGCCTAAAAGGAAAGGGAACACTTGGCAAGAAATCTAATATGCATATCCCTGAGTGTGATATCCGTTAAGCCAACTTAACAGTTCTGCAAAATTCCTCTGTTGTTGCTCCATATATGGAAGAACACAAGCATATTGTTCGATCAGAAAATCCAGACAAGAGTGAAGCGTGGATCACGCGTCATCACAGGGAAAATTTCGCCAGATGGCTTCGACGTTGTCTTATGGGTAACGACACAGTTGACAAACAACTTCAATGGTTGGCTAGAGGACCATCTATCACAGTGTTGCAATACCAAGGCTATGATATCAATGGGAACACATACTATACGAGAAAACAAGATGAAAAAAGTACCAACCAAAACAGTGGTGTACGTATAGATGCACTTGACAATAACGGACGAAAAGAGACGTATTACGGTGTTATCGAAGAGATTTGGGAACTTGACTACGGACCTTTGAAGGTTCCTCTATTTCGCTGCCAATGGGTGAACAATGCTGGAGGAGGCATAACGGTGGATCGGTATGGAATGACAATAGTTGACCTAGCCAAGATTGGATACAGAAGCGAACCATTTGTTCTAGCTAAGGATGTGACCCAAGTTTTCTATGTGATGGATATGCCAAGCAAACCAAAGAAGGGCAAGTCAAAAGGTGGTGAGCCAAAACGCCACATAGTGCTTCCTGGCAAAAGGAAAGTCATCGGGGTTGAGGACATTACGGACAAGTCAGAAGATTTTGATCAGCTTGATGACGCCTCTCCATTTTCTGTTTCGGTTGACCCTAGCATCCTGTTATCAAGAGAAAATGCTCCATACTTACGACTCGATCACAACCAAGGGACATTCATGAAGAAAAAGATTACAAATGTTCAGCTTCAATTAAGTGATGACGATGACGTGTAACTTTTCTTAAAATTGTCATTTCATTGTATGTAATTTGTATCATAAATGTCACTTTTTATTGGATTATGTATGTTATGTATTTTATTTTATGGAATCAATTTTCACATGATTCAGTATAGTCCAGAAAAATAGGAAAAAACATACCCATTTATTGAATTATATTATCAAGATATCAATTTATTAAATTCGAGTAATATAAACAAATGCCTCGTAACAATATTGGAAACATAGGGTAGATCATTTCACCTAATATTAATCAATATTTTTGCATGTTTGAAATAAGACAATTATCTATTTTTAGTGAATTAATTACATATAATGGAAATTCTATAAATCAATATAGAATTGAAAATAAAAAAAGGATGGCCATCCCGTAGCTTGGCACACAGGCGAAGCAGTCGATCCTAGCACTAGTGGTGCTTTTTGAAGAGCAGCAGAATATGGCAGACTTTGTCAAGGAAACCGGCTTAACAAAGGCCCAACTACGAGGGGAGGATCATGTGATAGGCGATGTCGACCATCCTGTCGGCCCAATCAAATGGGAATTAGGAAAACCTCTGGTCTGGCCGCAGCTGCTGAAACGCCTGCCCACAAAGATGTTCAAGCTACATGAATGGTTTATGCAGGAATCTGGACGAGATTTTACAATACTTGGTTTGCGGATCCAAGACGAGCATTACTTTCGAGGGAATGATCACATATTCATTTATTTCGAGGACTTCTGGTATTTATTCAAGCAGGATGCCCTAGACAAGTCACTCATCAGTGCATGGTGCCTGTAAGTTTATTTTCTCGATGTGATTTTATGTCCAACAAACTATATACTATTTTCCCACATCACATTCCCATCTTGTTTATGTAGAATGGAGATGCAGATCTGCAAGAGAAAAGGATGGAATACCGTTGGCTTCATGGACCCATATTTGATCCACGAGGGTACTGTCAACGACAAACCAAAACGTACCATAAAAAATATATACACCTTTTTGGATAAACATGAAGACAAGAAGTTTATACTGTTGTCGTACCTCTTTCAGTGAGTACAATCAACCATTCTTATCCATCTCTTAAGCTATGAAGTAACAAGTAAATCTAACATTACGTGCAAATATATATCTACAGGTTCCACTGAATACTCCTAGTGATAATGCCCGATCGAAGTAGGGTCTTAGTGCTAGACAGTTTGAGAAAGGAGCAGAAAGAATTTCAACCCATAATCGACCTACTAAACAAGGCATGGGGTCGCTACATCACACAACACCCCGGATCCTACTAACCGACACTGGATATAAAGTTAAACTTTATATATATATATATATATATATATATATATATATATATATATATATATACATACATACTATTATCTAGCTTGATATTGAGTAACATGCATGTTATTACAATGTGCGAGACAGAAGCAAGGGAACAACCTATGTGGCTACTACGTGTGCGAGTTCATACACATGTTAGTAGGGTCCAACGAAGTGACGCCGACCGAATTTGAAGTAAGTGAACGTGTATATATTATTTGGCTATTGAATACGAGTAAGACATGTATATAGCTGATGCATTTAATATATCTATTTATATTTGAAACTTTGTCACAGGTTCTGAAAATGAAAGAAAACCTCCTCCCAACGGACAGGCTAAAGGCGGTTCAGGAGCAGCTCTCTGGGTTTTTGTTGGATGAAGTAATCACTCCTGGTGCAAAGTTCTACGATGACGCAAACTATAATCCACCCAACGTTGCGGACGAGGACGACGATGAAGATTGGTAGGATCGATCTAAAAGTTTACAGAAATTGTATAGGATACTTCTATGTATATACGCATATATTGTACTTAAATATATCTAGCTATTGTGTATATATATGGATATATGTGCATATCTAGTACTTAATTCTATCTAGCTAGCTATTATTTCATGTACTTAATTCTATCAAAATAAAAAAATAAATACATAATATTGGCCTATAGCATGGATACGAGTACGGATACAAATTAAAATACGTATATATACAATGTAGAAAAAGGAAAATAAAACTAATAAAAGAAAAAACAGAAAATGAAACAATCAAAACAGATAAAACAGTTAGTACCGGTTGGTAACCAACCGGTACTACCAACCGGTACTAACCACGCCCACCCTACGCGCAGGGGTGGGGGCCACCAACCGGTACAGATGGCGCGCATCAGTACCGGTACTGATGGGCGTGCCCATCAGTAATGGGCGTGCCCATCAGTACCGGAAACCCAGTGCCTGTTGCGTAACCGGCACCTGTTGGTGCCTACGAACCGGCACTGGGGGGCCGTTTTCCTGTAGTGCTTCCAATGCCTGTTGAGGCTGATACACGACTCCCTGCACGCGCCACCGCCCTGGACTCCCAACACGAGGATGCTGCACGCGCCACCCCGATGCCCTTTATAAAGTGTTAACCATCAGTCTGTCACCTTATGCTGAAAAACTCATATTGAGGGAGCAAACAACCTTTATGAAGAATAGAAATATTATGTCACAGATAATGACCCTCCATGAAATCTTGCATGAAACAAAGAGGAAAAAAGAAAGTGGGAGTGGTGCTTAAACTCAACTTCCAGAAAGCGTATGCCAAAGTAGATTCGAAATTTCTCTTTGATAACCTGAAATTTAGAGGCTTCTGTGATAAATGGGTAGCTTGGATTATGAAAGTTGTCACGGGTGGCACTGTAATTGTTAAATGAAATAATCAGATGGGACCTAATTTCATAAGCCACAACCCACAAGGGTGTGAGACAAGGGGACCCCTATCCCCTATATTATTTAACTTTACAGCTAATTCGTTAACCAGAATGATCCATCATGCTCAGATCAAGGGGCTAATCAAAGGCTTAGCTGCTAACTTGAGTAAAATTTTTTCATTTTGATCCTTTTCGCGTAAGATTTTTATATATGGACCCCTGGGCGAAAGATTTCCAAAAATGGACCCAAAGCTGGGCTCTAGGTCTCATGGCGCCCACCTTTGCCACGTGGGATCCAGCGTGGCTGGAACCCTAGGTTGGGCGCCGAACCTAGGCGCCAGGTCCCCTGGCGCCCACCTGTTATACCTGGGCGCTAAGGGACCTGGCGCCCACCCTCGGGCACATAAGTCGCCGCCAGCCCTTTCTTCCTCTCCTCTCCTTCTTTCTTCTCCTCATTTCCTCTATAGAGAGGCGCTAGCGCTGCTGCCGCCGCCCCCTACGACGCCGCTGGCCCTGGCCGCCGCCGCCCTCCATAAGGGAGCAAGGTAAACTCCCTCCCCTCATGTTTTTTTCCTCATTTTCTTGTTGTATTTATAGTGGAAATCGAAAAACCTAGTTTAGGATAGATGCATTGAATCTTCGATTCCTACAGAGAATAAGTTGGATTAGTTGTGTAGATGAACAATGTGGATGTATGTGAGCGATTTTCTAGCAATTTGTGTTAATTTTTATGTTGTGTGTTGGTTGTTTACCAAAATTCATTTAAAATCCCCCTATATGTATAGGAAATTCAATGTGAAAGTTTGAATTTACATTGATGCAATATTCATGATGTAATATAATTGTTTTTGTTGTCTTTTTTCGAATAGATGGATAAACCAGTGAGATTGCATTATGGTGGTAGCGCGAGGACAAATCGTATAGGGAATTTTGAATTTGAGAAGATGGAAGTGGTTTCATTGTTTTTCAATGCTAGACCGTCGTATGGTGTGCTTGTGAGCAGAATAAAGGATAGTTTGCAATGATCAGAGTCCGGTGTTGATGTTGAGGATGGAAGTGGTTTCATTGTTTTTTGTCTTTGTTGCATGTCTCGTACTTTTCGTATATTTTTTAAACTCCTCGATTAACTGGCAATTTTTCTATGCAGGATGGCGACTCAGTTTCGTCTCCTGGACGAGCACTACGACCAGAAGCACCGCGCGAGGCGCATCGAGGCCAACCCAGACCAGGTATGTAAAAAAAACTCACTATACATGTTATTTAATCATGTTAAATTATTAATAGTTCATGTGCACTTTGCTTTCAGGCCCTTTCAATCCTCCGCCCCCGAACGCATGAGGGCATCGAAGTCATACACTACGACCACCGCTACACGCCTCTCCTCCAGCGTGTTCTGACCTGCACGTTATCTCCATAATTGTGAGGAGAGGTCTGCCGCCGTTCAACCCAGCAGCCCTGACTGCGCTAATCGATAGGTGGAGGCCAGATACTCAAGTGCAGCCACCTTCAGCTCTCAGCATGAGAAAGACGACTCAGACTCCGAGGAGGAGGAGGAGCAGGGGCACGAGGAGGAGGATGAGGAGGAGCTGGAGCAGCACCACCGCCCGGAATGAGCTTGGCTCGTCCCAGCTTTCTAGGGCTCCACCAGCTTTGTTGTAAGGACTAGAATTGTCGTGTGGACTATGTTTTGGACTATATGTGTTGGACTATGTGTATTACACTATATGTATTTAACTATGTTTTTATTCTGTTGTATTTCTGTCATATTTTCAGATTTGTCAAATTTTGCCTCGATGAATCTGAAATTGAACTTCTCTCTTTCAGGCAGGTGGACGCCAACTACTTTGGCACCCAGCTATGTAACTTGGGCGCCAAAGTAGTTGGCGTCCAGTAGAACGGCTGGGCTTGTGGCCGCGGTTAAGTCCCCAGGGTGGGCGCCAAGTCTCCTGGTGCCTAGGTATAACGGGTGGGCGCCATAAGACCTGGCGCCCTGCTCCCACCCCCGCTCTAGGGTTCCAGCCACGCTGGATCCCACGCAAGGAGACATGGAGCCCACCTGTTATACCTGGGTGCCAGGAGACCTGGAGCCCAGCTTTGGGTCCATTTTTGGAAATCTTTCGCCCAGGGGTCCATATGTAAAAATCTTACGCGAAAAGGACCAAAATGAAAAAATTTTACCTAACTTGATCCCTAATGGGGTGGCCATCCTGCATTATCTATTTGAAAGACAACATAGAGGCAGCAAGGAATTTCAAATGGTTCTTATACTTATATGAAGCCATGTCTGGACTAAATATTAACTTTCTAAAAAGTGAAATAGTTTTGGTAAATGGTGACAACGTGATTGCCCAACAATATGCAAAAATATTTAACTATCGAATAGGCCTCTTCCCTATCAAATATCTTGGAGTGCCTGTCAGTTCCAGCAAACTACATGTTAGAGATTGGGTCCCACTTCAGGATAAAAATGGCTAAAAAATGGATATTTGGAACCGTGGATATATGTGCATTGCTGGAAGGACTATTCTCATTAACTCCTCCCTTTCTAGTACATTCATATATCACATGTCCATGTAGTGGATAGACAAAGGAGGTCTTCCTTCTGGCAAGGAGGGGGACAGAAAAGAAAATACCACCTCATCATGTGGGAAATTATCTGTAAAAGTAAGAAAAAAGGGGGCCTTGGCATCAAAGACATCAGAAAAATGAATATTAGTCTGCTATGCAATTGGTTGTGGAAACTGGAAACTAAAACAGGCTTATGGCAGGACATTATAAAAGCTAAGTATCTTCAAAATGATCTAATTAACACTCTCAAGTCCAAATTTCACGACTCTCCTGCCTGGAAAGATCTGATGAAAGTAAGACATTTATTTAAAAGGTAGAAGAATAAAGACGGGTGATGGAAAGAAAACTTTGTTTTGGACCTGGACAGGGGATACTCCCCTATGCTCCAAGTACAGTACACTCTTTGAATTATGCAAATAGAAAACCATCACCACTAATGCATTCGTTAGCAAAGATGGACACTTAGAATTCAGAAGATGGCTGCCTAATTTCCTCTATGAACAATGGGAGGAATTACGCAGAACAGTGTTGAAACAACACGATTCTGAAAATTCAGACATGATATTCTGGCAATGGGCCAGGAGTGGAAATTTCATTGTTAAATCGACTTATGATCACCTGACAAGGGATGATAGGGGCTATTCCTTCTCCAAGATCTGGAGGTCCAAAATCCCTTATAAGATCAAAATGTTCTTATGGTTACTGGAAAATGATGCCACTCTCACTAAAGACAATATGATTAAAAGAAAATGGATCGGGGACACCACGTGCCGATTCCGTGATGAGGTTGAAACTACTGAGCATCTATTCTTCCAGTGCCCTACTACAAGAGTTATATGGGGGATCGTTGCGAACTGCATTGGTGCTGATACTATCCCCACCAATGTGAAACAGTATTGGTTATGGATAGAAAAATACTTTCCTAGGCGTGGCCCATATCCCCTTTATACTCATCTTAATTTTACATGGGCCAGCACATATTTTCTTCAATTGGCCCTAGCCTGTTTACGGCGCGGCCAGCCCAGCAGGCCAGATTATTCTCTCCTTGTCCAGCCCGCTAGTCACCCACCCTCTTATCCGCTTGTTCTCTCGCTTCCGTCTCCTAAACGGCGAAATCCTAACGAGCGCCGGCCGCCGCCGGCCCACAGCCACAGCTTCGCCGGTCGCCGCACACCCGCATCTGCGCTGGGGAGGCGCACGCTGAGGGGCAGGGAGGGCAGGCGGCCGCCGGCAGACTGGACCGGAGGCGAGGCGAGCTGCCGGCGGACTGGACGGGCGGCGACGAGAAGCGAGCCGCTCCCGTGCGGAGGAGTGCGAGAACAGACTAACGCAGACGGCAAGGAGAGACCATCGACCCATCGCAAAGGGTCACAAGCACTACGAGCTCATGGCCTCATGCTAAACTTGCAGCTCGGATTAGGTGCGTAGGTTCGTTTGCCTTGTTGGAAATTTTTGGGTTGTGCAGTTGTGAGATTTGAGCATGTTACTTTATCATCATGTAACGTCGATAAAATTTGCTTGTATCTTGTTGGTGCCTTTACTGATTGAGAAGTTCTAATTTCGGAACATCGACAACTGAATCATCTAAAGACACCCTTAAAAAAATCATATAAAGAGTTTGATTCAGGTTCTGAAATAGTTTCAATAGTAAATTGCTAGGTGGCTTATTATCTGAATTTTGATATGTTATTTCGTTAAGGCCTCACCTTTCTGTGTAAAATTATCATATCACATATAATGAGGCGTGGAAGCAAGAAATATGAGGAGAAATATAAAAGTTATGTGATTCTTATTTTGGGAGTTACTAGATTTTTGTTATTGCAAGCACATGCTTTTCGCGAACATGATGTATCTTCTAGCTCTAGCAATTGAGAAGTACTCAAAGTCATAACTGTCTTTATGTGCTATCGCTACCGAATACAATTATATTGTCATGTGGGATAGTTTTGGTAGTTTAGTCCCTTTGACAAGTGGCCCTAGGCGTCAAAATAATTTTCCGTATGGAAAGCTCGTAACAAAGCGTGCTTTGAAAGAAAATTGATTAAACACTCAGCTGAAATTGCTTGTCATGCTTGTTCTTTCCTGAACTTTTGGACAGGTCTGTACATGTCGGATTTTCAGACTCAGCTAGCGGAAGGGGTGAGGATCCTATTTTCTACTGCATGCAGCATCTTGGCGAACCGTCAGAGCAATCCACAGGCTGTTCCAAGACTGATGCCGCCGGGTGCTGATGAAGCGCCAGAAGATGACTAGGAGTGAAGCACAGGCTATCAACCTTGGGGCACGGAGTGATCGCAGTTTAAGCTTCCTGTGGTTTTTGTGGTGTCTGTCCTATTATGTTTAGACTTCTGTGTGGTCTATCGTTGTTCACTAGACTTGTTGCCAGTTTCTCCAGACTTTGGTTTCCTGTCTGCCTGCGAGGCTCTGCTTAGGTTTGCTAGTCTGGATCAGGTTAGCGATCTAGGCTTCCTTAATCCCCCCCTTCTGGTTTTCTGGTTCTGTTTCTCCGTGGATTATGTATTTCCATTAAGCAATGGAAATGGGGGAGAGCCTCGATTAAAAAAATTAAATCTGGGCACAACTTTCACCTCTAAATCCTAGCTATGCGTGATCATGTTCCAATGTTTAATCATGTAATCGAGTTCAACAATGCCTTGGGCCTAAGCTGTTAGTATTGATCTCCTCCGGCCTAGTCCAACGAATGGGCCGGGCCTTATCTCGCTCCCTGATCGGGGGATCCCAACCCATTTACAGTTGCGGGCCCCTGTCGCGCAGCGCTATATAGAAGAGGTGGGGGCCGCAGTCACCTATGTTGGCCGTCCATGGAGGCACCGCCACGAGTCACACCTCGGCGAAGCTCCTCGACGGAACCACGTGCGAGATGCACGCGGCACCGGCGAGGAGGCCCTTAAGGGAGAACTAAAACTGGCTATGCGGCGGTTTGGCCACCGGCGCACGAGTTGGACCGGGGGAGAAGAAAGAGGATGTTGTGGGGGTCGTCGGCTGAGCGCCGGTGACCGGACTCGGCAGGCATGCCGGCAGCGCAAGTTGCCGGGAGAAGGTCTAGGGTTTGTGAACAAGGAAAAGAAGGAAGGAGGAGGTCACAAGGCTGCACTGCCATGGCGTGGCGGCAACCTGGGCGGTCTGATACGGCGGTCTAGGCCATTAGCGGCGCCGCCAGCTCCGGCTGCAGCTGGGAGGAAAGGAAAGGAAGAGGCCTAGGGTTAGGGTTCTAAGATGAGCCGTTTTTATACCCGCGAGATGCGTACTGGACCGTTGGATCTGAGCGGATGTTCAAGATGGAGGCGTGGGGAGTGGGGGAGCCGCGGCTGGGCCGGATTGGTGGCCCAGTCGTGGGTTTTCGGGCTCCAAGCCCGCGAGCGAGAGAGCCGAGCCGCAAGAGCAGGCCGTGAGTCGGCCATGTGCGGAGGCATTTTGGACCGCACAGATCTCGTTCGGCCCAGCTCGCTGGATGCACAGTGGCATTTTTCCATTTAAGTTTATTCATTTCAGAAGCATTTATTTGAAATTTTAAGTTAGGTTTTGTCTCTATTTCATTTTGAACCAACGGGATAAATGTTTTAGGGAGTAGATAAGATTAATTGTATTAAGTTTCCGATGCAAGTTGGATCTCCCAATTAAATTGGAACCAACGGAAAAATTTAATTGGAAGGGTAGTTGAGTTTCTAAGTTAATGATGATATTGTTATCTTTGTGATCAAAGTTGATGATAAGAATTTTTTTTAATGTTCAGTCCATAAATTTTGTGCATTACTTCTATTTCTGCCGAACGGTGATGTAGAATTAATGTAAAAGAGAATTGTAAGTTTCTTGATAAGTTTCTATACATTTGTTCTATTTCTACCCAACCGTGATGTAGAATTGATGTACAAGAATATTATGAGTTTTATATCGGAGTTTTTCATGCATCAGTTCTATTCCTGCCCAACAGTGATATAGTATTGATGTAGAAGAACATTGCATGTTTTGCTAAGAGAAAGATGACATAAGATTGTTGATTTTATCAACACATGAGATCACTCAGCTACAACAAGGGTTGTTTTAGCCGGGGAAAGGCCTTTTAGGCATAGCTTCCGCTGTTGTTAGTTTATTTTCTGATGAAATTGGAACCAATGAGAAGATTTTATCAGAAAATGAAATATATGTAAATGAGTTTTCTGTCATTATGACCAGATTTATTGTAATAAGATAGATGTATGCCTAATTCGTCCAGCCTTGAATTAAACATATATGCTACATGTATGCCTAATTGATGTTTTGTATGTGTACTTCATGTGTCTTGAGAGTTTATTCTGAGATTTAAAACCCCTCATGGGAAATTATCCTACATGGCGGGAGAGGTTGAGCATTGTACTTATTTTTGTACATATCCTGCATGGCAGGAGAAGTTCGTGATGACTCATGTGTAAGATGTATCTTTTATATTGAGAGAAGTTTGGGATAGCTCTTACGCTATCCTGGAATAGATCGTGCACTTCTACAGTGTCATGGTTATTAAGCGAGATTAATGCGATAAGGGGAGCAATCCCAAACAACTCCTTTGCTATGTCTTAAGAAGGTGGAGAGTCGATTTATTGTCTCCTCACAGTGAATCGATCAACCGAGTTGAGCATATCAATAATAAAATGAGTCATTGTTCCTTTCTTGTAGTATCATGTTAAGTTGAAATGAGTTCAGGACATAAGTTGTATCCAAATGGAAAAGTTAAGAACATGTGAGCATGACTTGTTCATGTGTATGAGAATAGTTTTCGAAATTATGGCAATAAAGTTTGTGCCATATTTCGAGGGGGAGAAATGTGAGATAAATTAAGAAATGTACTCTCCATGTGTGTTAACTAAGAAAGTTATGATCGTCAAGAGAGTACAACAGTCATGATAAAGATACCCCAATGCAAAGAGTTAGCTAAGTTCCAAGAGGAACATGGCGCAGTTGGCCAGTAATAATATTGGATGAGTCTCAGTAAGAGAGAGTAGCTGAAAGATGCAAGTTACTCTAGATTACCATTAAGTTTGTGGATGAAGGTTCATGTTCTTAATGGCGTACCAAGTAAAGTCTTGTGAACTGAAAGAGAACCCACGCCGAAAGCTGAGTAAGTGCTTAACCGAAATGTTGGGGAGCTAGAAAGCCACCCCAAGTCGCACTGAAAGCTGAGTAAGTGCTTAACCCAAATGTTGGGGAGCTGGCAAGCCACCTGAAGTCAGTAAGTTGTCATTCAATTGGCTATCTAGATAAGTCAAAAGTTAGGGGGAGTCAGGGGGAGCAAGGCACCCTAAGGTATCAAGCTTGAGGAGAAGTGAGTACACGCGCCTACTTCGTGGACCCATGAGTTGCCACTTCTCATTGGCAACAAACCTAGAACCTGTCCTTTAGGAGCCGGTAGAAATTGTTGTCGCGTTTGAGAAAGAGTTGTCATAGCCCCATATAGAATAGTTAGAAACCGAGGATGATCCCACCTCAATTGAAGAAGCCATGAGAAGTGAATACTCAAAGAAATGGCTTAGGCCATATGAGATCACTAAGTACCAACATAATTTGGAACTTAGAAATTATTTTTAAAGGAGTCAAGTCAGTAGGTTGTAATGGGTCTACAAAATTAAATGTGACTCTGAAGGGAATGCAGAAGATTAAAGCGCAACTCGTGGCGAAATGCTTTAAGAAAAGGAAGGAATAGATTATGAGGCATTCTATATAGACTCATGTAAGGATTCTTTTAGAATCAAAATGGCGTTAGTGACACATTACGATTGAAGTTACATCAAATGGATGTAAATAGATGGCATCTCTCAACGGGGATATGTATGAAAAGTTAACATGGCACAACCCAACGGTTTTGGCATGGAAGAAAGAGAATGTGTGAGATGTCGCGTGAAAAAATCTATTTATGGATTAGAAGATCCTCCAAACAGAGGTGCTTGAAGGAAGAAGTTTGGGTTTTTTGAAAGAGTAAGGAGGACAGTAGAGTTCATGCAAAGCTTAAGAATGATAAATTTTAGTTTCCTCACCCGTTATGTGGATATCATCTTAGTGATGTGAGTCTACTATTGGGGAAGAAGTTTTGTCCTCGAATTGAACATAAAGAGTCTCAGTGATTATTCAATTTAGGAAGAAGTTCACTGAGATTGAAAGGGGTATTAGGACTATCGCAGGAGGCATACTTTGAAAAAGGAATATGGTATGCATGCGAGTAAACTTACACCTACTCTTATAATTAAGGGTGATAGTTTTGGGAAATTTGAAGGCCCCACAAACTATGAAATGATCGATCAAATAAAGTTAGTCTTATGTGCTTCCACAATTGAAGCCATAAGGTTCCTAGAGTAAGAGTTCACCCTAACATAGGTCATATATCTGGGAAGTTTTGGCAAAAGTCCAATCCAGACATAGATCACTGGAATTGGAGCTAAGATATCTTGCAATTGTGCAAAGTTTTACAAGCCTCATGCTGAGTTTCAAAGAACAAATACTCTCAAATAGTTGTGGGTACAAAGACAGTTATTTTGCGAGATGTGTAGTTAAATCCACAGTAGTTCATAACATCTGCAATTGGAGTTTTAATGTGGAAAAGCTCTAAGATAATATAAAGTTGTGGTATCATCAGTGGTGTATATCAATTGTATAGCATGATATAAGGCAACCGAGCAGGCACTCAAAGTGAATAAAGTTATAGCAGAATTAAGTACTTTACTCCTGTGACAATAATTCAAGTGTGCTGCCAAACACAGTGTCATTAAGAAATACATTGTCAAGAAGAACAATCCAGAATCATATGAAAGTATTGAAAGTGTTCAAGGAACAAGAATCAAGCAAGTGTTTGTGGATCCGTTTACTAAAGGCTTACCTCCTAAAGTGTTCAGAGAACACTTAGTCGACATAGGTCTATGGTAGAGCCTATGAGTTCTAGATTACAAAGGGCCTAGAAAAAGAATCTATTTCAAAACAGATGTGTGTTGTGGCTGTCAATCTAACGGTTCCAACTGTTATGACGAGGCATGCTCTGTACACTTGTTTGTGATGAAATAGGTTAAGTACTAAAGATTAGTCAAGGGGGAGAATGTTAATATTGATCTCCTCCTTCCCAGTCCAACGAATGGGCTGGGCCTTATCTCGCTCCCTAATCGGGGGAGCCCAACCCATCTAGGGTTGTGGGCCCTATCACGCAGCGCTATATAGAGGAGGTGGGGGCCATAGTCACAGATAACGAGGTTCACTGCAACCGCCAGTTCCCACCACCTAAACCCTAATCCGATCTGAGAGGGAGCGCTGAAGCGACGGGAAGCTCCGCCGCCCCTGCAGGTCGCTGTCACTGCGTCGTCCTCTCCGTCACCCCTGTGCTGCATCGTCATCGTTCCGAACACCGACTTCACTGCATCCTCTACATCACTGACGGTCCTATGTCCCTCTTTATCCTTCCTCTAGTTCATGTATTCTAAGATGATGTTATCCTTGTTGTTTACTTGTTCATGTTGAAACTCCGACAGATCTACTGCTAGTGATTCCTGTGATATATCATAAGCAACCCTAGCACACGTCCAACACATGCCACGACCTGGACCATACCGTCATCGTGGACGTCATGCCAGCCGAAACTGCAGGAGCTGCGGGGACAAGACGATCGTCATAACCGTCGACGACGTCCACGTTATCGGCGAGGCTGCCGTCAGTCGCATCCCCGGATCACAGGTCAGGAGACCACTGAGCACCTCAAACCCGCCCTTGGAGAGCACCTCCTCCAGGACCAGACCGCGCAGCTGGTTGATGTTGCGATTGCCCAACCACCGCTGCCGCATCTTCCACTACCGCACCTCGTCTTCCAGACGATAGGAGCACCACCACAAATCAATTATGGATAACATTTATTAACAAATGATTTGTTTATTGACATTTGGCATATAGCCGTTTTCAGTAGTGTCTGTCCAATAATCACTACTGGACACCGATACAAATCAATTATGGATAACATTTCTTTTTAGTTCATCTGTGAATTCGATTTCATGTTCCTGCCTACGTTTGCGTACATGTCTCCCTTAATTTTACTTCATCATTTCCTTGATGACCCATCCTGAATATAAATAAAGATGTAGCTCTCCTAAATAATTTTCGTGTGTATATGTGAAATGGCCATGCTTGGCCAACAATTAATGACTCAACTGATGGTCCATTGACAGATCGATGAAACCATCACAAGATCAGCAGGTGACCGGTACATCACCCTTGTGGGCTGTGGCAACATGTGCATGAAAGGCAACGTATTTTTCTTTTTTGGGCTACGCTAGTAAGAGATGCAGTGCAATTCCTGAGAATCGACACCCCCAACAGCTTCGTGACCACCGTCAAAGCTAGCCACTCAAGGCAAGGTTCTCTCTCTCAGCAATATGTTGTCTATATTTAGTTTTCTATCCATCACATCTGCACCATGGTAGCTTTGCCAATACCTTCCATGCCTAACACCTGATCAGCACCTATTGCAAGTGAGTAACAAAATGGCCATCTAGGAATGGAAGAGAAAGGATGCTTGCCCTATATAGACAGCTGAAACTTTAAAAACAATGCCTAAATGCTGCCCTTCAATACGTTCAATGAAAACATTTCATCTCCCCACAACTTTATGTTTGGTGGAATTGATTAAATCCAACTGAAACATAGGTATTGATGAAATTCAGTAGGGAACAAAGGATATGAAAACAAAAGGACCAAGTTGACCAAAGTTGACCAAATAAAATGTGGACCAAGTTGACCAAAAAGTTGAAAAAAGGACCAAGTTGAAAAAAGTTCCTATTGACTTTGGTAACTCGGTCCAGATTTTCTTTTTTTCTTTTCTTTTCATTTGAGCTTGGTTCTTTACTTAAGCCAGGTGTAGCTTAAGCATGTCCACGGCATCGAATGTCACAATCTTGACCGCCTCGATTGATCTATTTACAAAGACGGATAATTTAAGACAACCACCTTGGAAAATCATTGATTTTCAGAGGCGACTTAAGGAATCTGTCTCCGTGAATTGATTTTGGAGGCAGACGCGTAGAAGGCCCGCCTTGAAAATGGCCGCCAGGTCGACCCGATAACCATACCTACTATATATATGTCACCAAACCCTAACCTAACTCTCATTATCCCCTCTCCCACTCCAAGCCCCTCTTCTCCATGTGAAAGCCTTGAACTACCATGTTGGTTATGGGGACGGTCGTGATATATATTAGCGTCATTTCTCCTTTGGGAACATTGCCATATAGTTGTTGCCCTATGGTGCCGTGTTCAGCTGTCTCTGTGTGGATATGAGGAGAGGAGTGAAGGATAGTTGCTGAGAGTAGATTATACAATTTGGAATCAAGACATGGAATAAGTACTACTACAATGGAGCACTGTAATGACAGGAAAAATGGCGCTATAATGACGTGCTTCCCGTCCATTATTAAGTTGTCGTCGTTACAGTGGCGTCACTGCAATGACGGCCAATGCATCCGTTATTAGAAATAGCCACTGCAATGACGAGCAGGATGACGTCATCGCGCCCGTTATTATAAATGTCACTGCAATAACGGACATATAACGTCAGCACCGGTCAGCCACCAACATTCCCTCACCCCAGCAATCACGTTTATCATGAAATTCGCAAGTTGATAGTAGCGGGATTTGAACCCACGACCTCTCCCTCACACACAACTCCTTCTACCACTACACCACACACTCAGTTGTTTCTACTATCAATTTTCTTTCCCCACATATTATACTCGCCCAAGTGTAAATCGTTTGTTTGAGGCTCTAAACAAATTCAAACTAAAAACTCATCAAATACAAATTTCATAACTTTTCGGGATATACAACTTTTATATTGATAGTTTTTCCATCCGAGATCGTTTACAAAATTTGAATTTCAAATTTGAACTCTTCCAAACTTAATTTTTGTCGACTAGATGATTTTAAATAAAAAAACTTATTAACTATAAAGTTTCATAACTTTTCAAGATCTACAACTCTTATTTTCTCACTTTCTCCATCCGAGGTCTTTTGAAAAAATTCAAATTTTAAATTTGATAAATCTAGTGCTTGATTTTTAATAACGGACGTAGTGACGTCAGCATCTCACCGTTATTGAAAATGGTTTGTAATAACGGATGCATGACATCACCTCTCCTTTGTGTATTTTTAGTAACGGGCGGGTGAGGTCACCTCTAAATTTAGCTCTAGCCTCGATATTTAACAATGGACGGTGATGACATCAGTCGTATCCGTTATTAAAGATTGTATTTGTAATAATGGTCCATGATGATGTCAGCAGTGATACCGTTATTAAAGATGGTATTGTAATAACGGACAGTGATGATGTCAGCGTTGTCTGTTATTATTCTGAACCATTCATTTGTAATAACGGATGCGATGATGACATCATGGTTGCCCGTTATTGTAGTGGTCACAGCAATGACGCTACACCGATGACATCAGTAACAATGCACTGCAACGACGTTTTTTTGGGTGCCCGTTATTACTGGAAAAAGAAAAAGATCATTAGAAATGATTTGTATAGTAGTGAAGATCGAAACATAATCTTCATTTTCTTGTATGCTCTTTAGCTTCCTTTGTTAGTCTCATACATTTTTTTGTTGTTTGTGTTCCTCAGTATGAGGCAAGGAGCCTAAATTCTCTTGTATCGTCAAGCTATGATCATAGACATTAATAGGATTGGAAAGCTAGGCTCTTATATGTGTTCTGCAAGAAGGGGACATGGTTTGGCAAAAAAGTTTCAATATAGTAGAATGAATGGCCTTGAATCCTTGATACCCACTAGTGACAGAAAACTGTTCAATATATATGCGTGCCCACACTCATAAATGCGCTCACACCCTCATACGCATGAATACCTTAAAATATAAGCATGCAATATATAGAAGATCACATCCCTTGGACGATCGATGAAACCATCACAAGGTCCTCGACGAACCCGGCACATCACTGTACCATTGTGGCAACATGTGCATGACAGACAACAAGGCTTGAGTTTTGGGCTACCCTAGTAAGAGACGGAGTTCGATTCCTAAGAATCGAACCGCCCATCGTCTACCTGACCACTGTCAGATCTAGCCACTGAAAGTAAGGTTCAGTCTCTCAGCGGTATGATGTATTTATTCAGTCTGATATGCATTGCATCTCCACCATGCATGGTAGCTTTGCCCAATACCTTCCATGCCTAAGACCTGATCAGCATCTATTGCAAGTGAGCAACAACATAGCTATCTAGGAATGCAAGAGAAAAGATACTTGCCCTATATACAGAGCTGAAACTTGAAAGCCCCCCGTGTCTAAATGATGTCCTTCAATATGTTCAATGAAAACACTCCATCTCTCACTTCCACAACTTTTGTTTGGTGGAGTTGATTAAATCCAATTGAAACATAGGTACTGATGAAATTCAGTAGGGAACACAGGATATGAAAAAACCTGTTTACAATTATTTGCCTATACCTAGTAGTACATTATTTGGCCTGCCCACAACTTTTCTTTGGTGGAATCGATTAAATTCAATTAAAACATAAGTACTGATGAAATTTTGCAAAGAACACTGATATGAAAAAACTTATTTACAATCGATTGGCGGTACCTAGTAGTACGCTATTTCATCAACCGTCCCATGATCCCCCTTTTTTACTGCACCAGTTCCATGGACCCATCCTTGTACAAATTTTCATATGTACTGTAACATGGGCCTGCTCAGGAAGTAACGGTAACAGCAACTCAGTGAAAATCTGCTTTGAATTCTTTGTTGAGCGAAATGATGTACTACTTTATGGATTCTACTGTCCCATCGTATGGATACCATGGTAACTGAGCTTAATATCTTCTACGCCTATCATTTAAGTGACTTGCTAGCATCAGATGATGTAAATCTATCATGGAAACTGCCACCGCGACATATAAAACTCCCACTGCAACATCTGCTGTGATTTCCATTGCAACGTCCGGCCAGGCCATAAATCCTAAAAAAAACTGCACAGAAACTTCTATTGCAACATGTAAAAAAATATTTGTAACATCATATTTTGAGGAGGAAAACTCATTGCAACATTGAACTAGGTTTCATGCAACATTCCCAACAAATAAAAAATGCAACATCACTTATCAGCTGTTGTAACATCACATATCACAAATGAAACATCACAAAGTCATTGTTGAAACGTAACAAGTTATCAAATCATTCTTGCAACATGGCATATCACAGATGGAACAACACAAAGTCATTTCATCATTGTTGAAATATCACAAAAAATATGTTGCAACATATCGAAATCAATTAAAAAGTCCAAATTAGAAACATGACTAACATTAAAAAAATCATGTTTGCAACATCTCGATTAACTAAAAAGAACTAAAACAGAACTGCAACATCATCAAACCTAGTTGTAACATCACAAAAACAGGGTTGAAACATAACAATTTGTCTAACCGAGAATGTCATATCTCTAGCATGAGGTTTCACGTTCATTGCTAGATCTCATCAAGAGGAAGGAATGAGGAGAAGCTCGATGCCGTACAGGCTCAGCACATCGCGGAGGCGCGCGCCATACCACAGGGACGTGGACACGACACCAGGCCACAATGGAAGCCTAGCGTCTGCTGCACCATGCTCGCCAGCCACTGGAGCAAGCGAGCATGACGGGGAGCTCCAGGGGCCTGAAGTACCAGACAAGCTCATCTAGGTCCTCACGTGCGGCCAGGTCGGGGTCAATGGCGCTCATCTAGGCAGCTGCAAATTATTAGCCCCATGAATCGACATCCGATGAGTAGCTTGCGGGCATTTCTCTCAAGCCATGGCTTCTCGTGTGGAGGAGTAGAGAGAAAAAGTGCTGCTGCAATATAAAGGGACAGTGGATGGAAGACGAGAGAGAAAATCGATGAGTGGAAATAGGAAGGCAGCGATGGGTGGCTGAGAAAAACTAGTGCTGTAAACATTGACGGAGAAAGTGGTGGGGTGGATAAGAAACAAATGGTTATGAGACATCTGTTATTTTTTATGTCGGTGGGCAAGCGTCGGATATTTCACCACAACGTCAATCACACGACCGAGGTGAAGCATTACTGATCACTTAAACAGGATCTGTTGCAAGTGAGCAACATAATGACCATCTGGGAATGAGAGAGGAAGGATACTGCTTGCTTTCCCTATTTAGTGTTGAACTATTGTCCTTCAATACGTTGAATGAAAACACTTTCTCTCACCCACAACTCATCTGAGATGCAGTGGACCAGAGCATTTTAATTATGAACCCCAAACACCACCCAATTGACACATGGTTACGTTAAATAAATAGAAGATGACCAATGTTCGTCGAACTGTCCTTCCACGATTGCAGCGTCTCTGGCCATTGAGCCAACGTATATATATGTTTTTGCACAAATTTCAGGCCAGTTCGTAGCAGTCTGGCCATAGGAGATAAACATAGTTTTTAATTGATTTCACTACGGCACTCATGTCCTGTGCCAGTTGCACGGGCCCTTAACCCGTGTCAAAGGATTTGCCGTGTGCCGCCCATAACAAAGGGCACATGGCAAAGGGCCTGCCTCGTGGCCGATGACAGAAGGCCTTTGCCATGTGCCCGACTTTCTTCCCACGGCGAAGAACTGGCACACCGCAAAGGCCATGTTTACCGTATTGTTTGTAGTATATATGTCAAAGATTAAACTATGTTTCTTTTCCGATAAGGATTCCAAACAATTTCACTATGCACTATGTTCTTGAATCTTGAGGATCACTACCGGAAAATTAATGTTTGCCGTGAGTAGGAATGTTTGCTGTGAGCCAAAAATCGGGCTCACGGCAAACACATCTTTGCCGTGAGCTTAAAATCGGTAGCTCACGGCAAACACAAACTCACGGCACAATCCCTCTTTGCCGTGAGCTTAAAAAGAGAAGCTCGCGAGAAATACAAACTCACGGCAAAAGAGCTCTCCTTGCCGTGAGCTTAAAAAGAGAAGCTCACGGCAAACACGAACTCACGGCAAAAGCACTCTTTGTCGTGAGCTAAAATAACAAGGCTCTCGCCAAAATTATTTTAAATTATTTAAAATGTCGCCTCCCGTAACGGCACTAACGGCCGTGAGTGCCATAGTTTGGCGTGAGCTTTGTAAAGCTCACGGCAAAGGCATTGTTTGCCGTGGGCTTTCTGTGTGCTCACGGCAAACAGGCTCTTTGCCGTAAGCATCTATAAAGCTCACGGCAAATATATGTTTCATAATTATTTAAAAATATCAAAACAATGTCTAAAAATCATAAAATTTATGGATGTCTACTGGTATCAGACACATAGGTTGTGGAGAAGGTTTGACATGATTTCACATAAGTTTATTTCATACTATGCACAAAATTGAAAATCTCCGTAGAAGTTTCATAAACATGAGAAGTGATTTTTAGTTTTTGAAGTCAAAGTGAAGCTTAAGTTTGAGCTTGAGTTTAAAAACATTGTGTATATTATATAGACACTATAATATGGTCTTTCTTAAAGGTTAGTAATTTTTTAGATATATTTGATATTTATTTGTATTTAAAATATACATGAAATAATGAAAAATTGGTAAGACGCGAAGAAAATAATGAAATAATAAGCAAACAAATATGAATAAAGTTTTTTAAATAAAAGTACACGAAATAGTTTGATCATTGTAGTGACTTTCTAAGAAGAAAAGAATATGAAAACATGTGAAACTAAAATAAAAAGTGGGTGTTTTTCATGTTAGCCTTGAGCCTCGGAGGAGGCTCACGGCAAAGGCCATGTTTGCCGTGAGCCTCTGAGGAGGCTCATGGCAAAGAACCCCACGTAAGTTAATTTTTGGGGGAGAAAAAATAGAGAAAAAATATTTAGTGGGAGAAAAAAAATAATTTTTAGGGGAGAAAAATAGAAAAAAAAATTGACACGTGGGCAGGGTTTGCCGTGAGCCAGATCTGGCTCACGGCAAACCGGCCGCTTTGCCGTGAGACGCCAAGATGCATTTTTCCTCCTCCTCTTTCACACTTTCCTTCACACTTCACACACACTTCACACCCCGCCGCCGCCGGCCGCCTCTCTCGTCGTCCGCACATCCCCCGCGCCGGCCGCCAGGCCGCCAGCCGGCCAGCCGCGCCGGTCCATTGTGATGACTATGTGGTTGTGCAATGTATATGTAAATTGTCTGTGTGATACATTTTTTATTGGGGTATCATATACCAAAAAGAAAACAGAAAAAAGTAGGCCCAGGTGCCATTGTTTGTCATGAAAAAATGACCTAGGCTCACGGCAAAAGGCTCCTTTGCCGTGAGCCTGTGGCCCAGGCTCATGACAAAGAGCCATTTCTAGGCATTTCTGGGCTCTTTTAACGTGAGCCTGTGCACTCTTTTCCGTGAGCCATTGCACAGGCTCACGGCAAATCCTCCACGTACTGGATAAACAAAAACGAAAAAATTGATAAGCTAAGCGTGTCCAATGTTCAATGACACAATGATCTTTTATTAAAACCAACTTACAGGACAATTACACGTAAATCTGGGCACAACTTTTACCACTAATTCCTTGCTATGAGGAAATCAATTTCCAATGTTTAATCCTAGAATCGAGTTGAACAATCACTTAGGCCTAAGCAATCCTAGCACACGCCCAACACCTGCCACGACCTCTGACCACACTGTCGTGGGCGTTTCCGAAACTGCCGCAGGAGCTGCGGGGACGAGAGGATCGTCACCACCGTCGACAACTTCCACGTTGTCGGCGGCGAACCACTGGCACCGGAGCGCGACGGCCGCCGTCAGCCGCCTCCTCGGATCACATGTCAGAAGACCACTCAGCACCTCGAACCCGTCCTTGGAGAGCACCTTCTCCGGGAACATGCCACGCAGCCTGTTGCTGCTGCTGCCGCGTCCTCCACTGCCGCACCTCGTCTGCCAGACGACACGAGCTCGGCTTCAGGGACTGCCACGCCTTCTTCCCCGGCACGCCGAGCACGTCGAAGATCTTGTACAGCTGGTCGCTCGTGCTCTCCCCCTTGAACAGCATGTGGCCGCCGAGGAGGAGCTGCGCCATGACGCATCCCAGCGACCATGAGTCCACGAGCGTGTCGTCGTGGTCCAGGTGGTCCATGCTGCTCCCGACCAGCACCTCCGGCGCCATGTAAGGCAGTGTCCCGGTGTTCACGTACGGTGGGTCCCGCTCGCCCACGTACGTGGCCACCCCCAAGTCGCAGATCTTGAGGTGGTCCCCACCATCGCCGTCGCTGACGAGGATGTTGCGAGGCTTGATGTCGCGGTGCACGATCCCGCGGCGGTGCATCGCGTCGGCGCCCTCGAGCAGCTGCCGCATCATGCGGCGCACGTCGGCCTCGCCGTGTCGGGCCAACGACATCACGTCGACGAGCGTCGTGGGCCCCACGTAGTCCATGGCGAGGGAGTAGTCTCCGGTGACCGGCGCGCGTAGGACGGCGTGGAGGCCGACGAGCGAGGGGTGGCCACGGCAGGCCGCCATGAAGCAGGCCTCCCGCAGGAGGTCGTAGTCGCCTTCGTCGTCGCCGCCGCCGCAGCCGCATCTCCTCTTAGGCCGGAGGGATTTTATGGCGACGACGTGGCCCGTGGCGCGGTGGCGCGCCTTGGACACGACGCCGAAGTGGCCCTTTCCGAGGCGGTAGACCTCCTCGTACCAACTTGAGCTGCCCATGCGAGTCTTCTTCTTCCTACGGCCGATCGGCGACGATGGCGTGTGCTTCCCGTCGGAGGCCGCTGTCGCGGCAGCGGCGATGTCAGCGATCATGGAGGAGATGGCGGCGGCGCGCCTGCCGGTGATGGCTGTCCGGTAGTCGCGGAACCACTCGATCATGTCGCAGGCGGCCGCGAGTCGGTCGCCGACGGCGGCGCTCGCTTCCCTTGCACAGGTGGCGGTGGGCATGTTGGCAACTGCTGGAAGGAAAACTGGAGAGCCTCTTGGAGGAGATGGACTGGAAGGACATCGATACATGTCTGATCTTAATTATATCGAGGGAACGCTCCCTCCGGCCGATGGAACATGAGATCGGAGTCGGGAACCGTATCGGACTTTGTATTAATTAATTAATCTCTGTATACTTCACAGATTTTTTTCTTTCCAAATGAATTTACGGATCTAACAAATGTAAGGTGGTTGTAGTTGTTTTAATTTCTATAGAAGGGATCGGAATCGGATGGCATATAAATCCTGGCATCCTAAAAATTGTTCGCATAAACCGTCATTTAGTCTGTTTAAACGCTTGATGCTTGGCAGCGAGCCACAGCCATTTTGTCAATTGAAACAACCATTTAGCTCGAATAAACAGCCAAACCCGGGTGTTTCTGAGGGGGTCAGAGCATCTCCAGTCGGACCCTCAAATGAGCATCTATCCTTTGTTTTAGTCTCCCACTAGAGAAATCATCTCCAGTAGGGCCTCTAAATGAGCCCTTATTTTGGGGAAGCCTCCAAATTATGGCCCAGAGCCTCTAGAAATGGAGGCCCTCCAAATTTACTCTCCCCACTGGAGTTAGAAACCCATAAATTTTTGTGGGCTGGCCTCTTAGCACCCATATTTTGTAGCATCAAAATTCAAATAAGTGGCTTCTGATCTTCTCCTTTTCTGTCCTACCTCTTTCTCTCTCTTCCCTATCATTTCTTCAAATAAGTGGCCAGCTGCTGTCTTTATAAGGTGGAGAGAGGGAGAATATGAGCCATCTATTTTTTCGTTGAAACTAAAAAAACAATTTTATTTTCAATTAGAAAACCAACTTCAAAACCACCAAAAGACCAAATTCTTCCGATTTCAACGGTTGAATGGTTCTTGTATCCGATTTATGTAGTTACGGGTTGAAGAGTGGACTTTCTCGATAGTTGGAAGGTTGTAAAAAAATTGGACTTAAACTGAATTAAATGTTTGAGTATAAACTTTGATTTTTATGCTTCAGTACGTGGGTACGGAAAATAGACTTGGTTTTTGTATCAGGCAGGTCTCTGATGTCGGGTTCACCCGCCGCTACAAGCTCTCGGACTCATGGTAAGGCACTCAAATTTTAGATTAGAAAAAAAAATCTAATTTAGACCACCCAACTATCATAAAAGTTTGAATTTTGACATTTAACTATTAAAACAGGACAAGCTAACTTCGGGCCTTTGGATGTTTATAAACGTGGTTTACAACCTTTTTCGTGCTGCTCTATTTGAATTTAATTATGTGGATTGAATGTGTTCCTATTTTTTATTATCTTAGAGTGTGGACCAATAAGCACTAACCGATAGGATATAGTATATTTTAAAAAACAGTACCATTTTATTTTTTTAACTCAAAATAAATTAGCTTTGAACTTTTTAGACTAAACCAATTCTTTGAATGTTTAGAAAATAGAAAGGCACCTTCAAAACCACTGAGACAACCAAGTTTGTTCACTACAAAATATATTGTAAGACATTTCAAATTGGGCCAAAGAATCGAATACAAAATCCTCCGCCTCAATTCTGTTTGAGATTAATAGAGACGGATATTTTTTATTTTTGGAGGCAATAGCTCTTGAATTCCTCAATTTCCAGAGATGGACGTCTTGAAGAATCTATCTCTGCTAATCAATTTTTAGAGACAGACGCTTATAAAGCCTCTGAAAAAGGCAGAGGCCCAGCAGACCCAGTTCGGACCGATAACTATACGAACCATATATATCACCATAGCCTAACCTAACTCTCATTCTTCCCTCTCTCTCTCGAACTGCCTCTCTCCCTTCCACCCTTACCCAGCGCCATCGCGCGCCTCTTTCCCACTCCAGAAGCTTTGGCTCAGAGGTGGATGCAAAAACCGCCTCCTTTAATCGATCTTGACCGCCATCGAAAATAGTTTTTGTGGTAGTTGTTTAAATTCAGTAACTAGATGGTACGAGGTGTTAGATCTTGTAGTTCAAAGTTAAATAACAAACTATCATGCTAGTTAGGTTACACTGAAATTTTTGCTACAAAAAAATTGAATTTAAATTTTCTAAATAAGCTTTTTGGCGGCAACTGCACAAGTTTCTACACAATTCCAGCTTTCTGTAGCTGAGCCAGACGTGCATCTTGACCGCCCTTACATTTTGCTATATATGGAATCGGTAAAAAATGAAATCAATAAAATTTGTCGGTTCGGGATGTATCCCGGTCGTTTTCATTCCTAATGATGGGTCTACCTAGCCAAAATGTGCACAATTAGTTTCAAGGGATGAAGCTTCTATCATATATGATGACACTCTCTCCTCCCTCCTCATAATAACCTTCTAAGTCAGAAAAAAAATTGATATGGCGTGGGATTTAATGCTCATGAAACTCTTGATAAAAGCTAAATTGCGACTGGCCTAAGGAGCTGTTTCCATCCTTTTTGTACGAGGCTCATTTCTTCAGAGACTAAGATGTGTGTTGCTCAACCAAATTCCATGAACCATATAGTTCATCACTCTTAGTAGTAAAATAGCTTAAGTGGGATGGCATCATCGTTGATGAGTTGATACGGCTCATCCAACCAAATATTAGAATCACCATTAATTTTGAACTATTCCACGCATAAATCAACTGGTCCTCCAACCAAACACGTACAATACTAATAACTTTAGTGAGTATAAAGATTTACTCAACAAGGCATTAGTTGAGAAATACTTTCTCCTAGCACCCTATAAACTACCTGATACAAGTATATATTATGATGATATAAAAATAGTATAATGATCCACGATTCTGTTTTACAAGTCATATTTCATTTCACTGAATAGCCATGGACTGCACTTCTGAGACAAAATTGTAAGAATAAGTACTTGAATACAAATCTAATATAATATCACCTTTTCACTACTACAAACAGGATTTTAGGAGATACTCCAAAAAATATTTCAGAGGCGGACATTCTGTTAATGCCTAGATTACCGGAGGCGGATATTTTTTTATTTTAGGAGGCATTTGCATCTAACCGCCTCCGAGAATTGATTTACGGAGACAGACAAATTTAAAGAATCGCCTCTAAAAGTCGTCTATTTTCAGAGACGGTCATCTTAACATGTGCGCCTCCGTTAATTGATTTAGAAGGCCTGCCTCCGAAAAAACTAAAGCCCTGCAAGCCCATCTTGGCCCGATAACTCTTCGTAGTATATAATACGAACTCCACTTCTCCAACCCCAAATCTCTCCACTCTTCCTCCCACTCGCACTCACTCCAGCTGCCACCCTCTCCCTCTGCGCGCCTCCCCTCCCTCCCTCCCTCCCTTGTGCGGTGGAGCGGACGAGCCGGCCGGCGACACGGGCAAGACGGTGCGGATGAAGGCGGCGGCTCCTCCTGCAGATCTGGCAGTGCGACGAGGAGGCATGGAGGAACATGACTGGCGAAGGCTCCTCCCTCGGATCCGGCGGCTGCGGCGCAGATCCCCTCATCCTTCAGCTCCCTCTCCCCTCCCCTCCATCCCCTCCCCTCCACCGGATCTGGGCGGTAGCCGAGGGTGAGGCGACCGGTGGCGGCCGAGCTGAGGCAAGGCGAGCTGCCATGGTGCGAGACAGGGGAGGCGACGGCGAGCGGCAACGAACGTCGATGGCCGAAGCAAGCGGGCCTCCGCAGAAGCTGAGTGGTGGCTGAGGGCGCTGGCGGCGTCGGCTCGCCCTGGACGGGCTTGGTAGGCCCAGATGGGCTTCGTGGGCCCATCTATGGTTTTGGTTTTTTTATTTTTTTATTGATTAACGGAGGCGGACACCTATCGGTCTCCTAAAATAGCCTATCAACACAATCCCCATGTCGGAGGTGGACGTAAAAACCAGCTCCGAAAATAGTTTTTGACTCCCTCCAAAAATCTATTTTGTAGTAGTGTTTTTAGCTTCAATATTATATCAACTTGGTGTCATAGGAACTACCCCACCGGTCAAATGAAAAGTCCAATTAGTTATATGCAAGCACATGGAATTCATGTCATTGTTAATCCGTCTGAAAAAAAAAACTAAGGAGCTAGTATGTATAGTTATTATTGACCAAAGACTGGTTCTCACCAAACCAAACAATCCTTGCTTATCGAGCAGATGGAGTACATGATTGTTGGTTCCAAGCATCGCGTATGTGAATGAAACGGCAGTGACTCAACAAGAACAATCCATCAGCAGACAATCAGTCATAGGCTGATCGTACGCCCGGCAAATGATGTGAGCCGTGAAGACGTCGTCTCTGTTCTTCGACCTTGTCATTGTCTGTGAACCATGGACTCCCGATAGTTGCAACCACGGTCATGGGCTTCTGGAAATCACACGTCCCTTCCATCACCTGAAATCCGTCACTCGAGATCACTTCAGTGGGCAACAGCACATATAGGTACTGTGCGCTCAATAGCTTCACGTCGTCCAGGAGGTCCCAAGGCCTCAGCTTTGCCCAATACCTTCCATGCCTAATACCTTATCAACACCTATTGAAAGTGAGCAACACAATAGCCATCTACGAATGGGAAAGAAAGGATGCTTGCCCTAAGCCCTATATATAGAGTAGAAACATGAAAACAAATGTGTAAATGACGTTCTTTAGTCCTGTTCAATGAAAACACTCCATCACCCACTGACCCACAACTTATATTTCATGGAATTGATTAATCCACTTGAAACATGTAGAAAAAACTTACTACATTCACCCACAAAAAAAAACTTATTACATTCGCCTGTTCCTAGTCTTACGCATTTGGCGAGATGTTCCGATGAGTTATTGGTTATTACCCCAAAATCGATGAGTTATTGGTTATTACCCCAAAATCGATCAATATCACTCAGGACTAAGTATGTAATTGGAGATGTGCAAAATTTCTCCTAGATTGCAGTGTCGATCTCTAGCCATCGTAAACATGTATCTTTGGCTGGATTTTGAGATAAGTTTATGCATAGTGCAATGCGAACCCTAAACCAAATGACGATTGACGACAGTGTATATATGAAAGTTTCTTTTCTTAGAAGACTATAGATGCCTCCTTGAAAATATCAACTTTTCTCAGCACGACATCTACTAGATTGTCACACTTGTTTTTAGAAAGAAATTCAGATGCATCTCATATGTGTGCCAGGATCAAGTTTCACACATATGATATACTCGATGAATAAACAGAACACAAAGTTACAACGGAAATAATAAAATAAAGACAATACAAACGTTTTCTAGCAGCGGAATCTTGAACTCTTCACCACAGGCAGTTGACTGGGGGTTGCTTACGCCTAGCATCATCTTCAACCACTTCACACACCTTCTGAATACTGAGCAGCAATAAGCAAGGATGAATACACTTTTGGTTGGTACTCAGCAAGGCCACCGAAATAACCAGAACAATTTAATCATCAACTTCAAGTATATTAATCATGTGAAGGCCAGTCCATTCATGACCGCGAACACGGCTGTTATAATAGTTTTACACTCTGTAGAGGTTGTACATTTTCACCACAATTCGCGTAAAAGCTCCGAAGAACTTTAGACCCAACCATGTTATGCCGGCCAAAGAACGTACCACACTTCCAAGGTGTGACTGCATAGGGACGCTACGAGGCCTTTCCAAAGAATTCCTATATGTATGTGTTTGCTCCCCAAAGACCACGGTTACAACGGCAAGGCCTCGCCTTCCGATCCCCGCACCTGCCATGCCGGTAATGCCCCGAAATTCCACCACTAGCAGTGCAAACACAACACATAGTTCATCTAATTATTCTCCATGTTCCGATTAACATATATGATCTGATAAAGCACAGGTAGAAAGATGGTTAGAGACACTTGCGTTTCCGCAAAAGAATACCACTGCTCAGTCTTCAACTCTTGTTCTTGACAGCTTCGGAACGATACTCCTCTAATCGTAGCAAACATCGAGCACAAGCACAAACATGCAAACAAAGAAATAGGAACAACTAAGAACAATACACCAATCAAAAGAAAAACTTTGAAACAACGTACTAAACGATAGGGCTCGATACTACAATCGCGAGAGCGCAAGAAACGCTGAAAACAGAACTATGGTTGGAAAGGTATAGCTATCGGAAAATTTTTTTGTTATAAAAGAAATAAAAGGCTATATGGTTCTTTTATTTAATTAAGAAAAGGTGTGTAATGAATATTTATGGAAATATTCAGTATTTAAATTAATCAAATTATACTTTGATACGAAAAGACGGGTTAAAGCTTAATCAATTTTATTTGCAAATGTGTATGTATAAATTATACCAGTTAAAAATTTATCTTGCAAGTAAAGTATGTGAGAGCATCTAGCGTACAAATTTATGCGTAATGTTCAACTAGCCATATTGTTATTTAGAAAGAAATTAGAATAGTATTAATCATATTAGATTTATTCAGAAATGAGGTCCAAGCCTATTTTGCTTTTAATTAGAAAAGCTAGTTAACAAATATTAATCAAGTTAACATCTATTTATAAAAAACAGACATATAGAACTAGTCAAGTTTTATTCAGAAAACCTAGATTGAATATTGAGCATTAATTAAATTAAGTATTAGTTTTGTAAAACAACTATATACCTTACTAGCTTTTATTTGGAAAAACATATTAAGTAAGCATTAGTCAAATCAACATTTAAAATAAATTAGAAAACATGGAACATTGTTTCTAACCTATTGTTTAAGTTGATATGAATCTATCGCAACGAAAACGAGATTAAACAGAGACTAAACGTGAGAACTATGAGCTTCTAAAGGCTGCAGGAATCTAATCGTGAAGGACTACACGTTTCAGGGGCTCTCTGAGAAGATTTGCAAGACACATAGAACAGTGCTCGCGATTAAATCAAAGGTCGGGGTCGAATCTGGAAAAGATTCAAAGCTCGGTTTAAAGTGGAATGACATATTAGATCTAGGGTGTTTTCTATAAGTTTCATAAGACACAGAGAATAGATAGAAAATTGCATGATTATCTAGGGGCTTCTGTGCAAAAGCTCGAGGAACAGAGCCATGGCAGGCGCGGTGAGCTCTGCTTGTCGGCCTCGCTGGCGATTTAGGGAGAGGGAGACTCGGCGAGATTGGGGAATAGAGAGAGAAGATCGAGGCGAACCTGAAGGGGTGCTAACCAGTGTCGGAGGCGGATGATGGCGATCGGAATTTGAGGAGACGGCGGCGCCAGTGTGGGTCTCACGGCGGCGAGCTCCTCCGACGAAGGAACGACGACAAGGAGAGGCAAATTGGATGCGCCTCGGATCGGTGAAGCTCACGGTGGCGGTCATTGGCACCCTTTGCTTCGGACCAGGGCGAATCAGAGTAACAAAGCCAGCGGCGCTCGGCTGCACACGGCGGCCCTCGGCGGATCAAGAGACGACGCTTGGGTTTGGGGTTCAAGAGGCGATGGGAGAAGGGCAGCGCCCTATATAGGCCGGAAACGGGGAGTCCCTACGTGGCGCGCACGCCGAGGAAACGACGCGTCGTGCGGAGCTCGGACTCAAACAGAGTTCGGCTTGATTACGGCTGGAGGAGGAAGATGACAGGCGGGGCCCGCGTCTCAAAGAGAGAGAGAGTGCAGGTGGGAGGGAAGGGAGAATGACAGGTGGGGCCCGAACGTCAGTGAGAGAAAGGAAAGGATGCGGTGGAGAGCTGGGCTGGGAGAAGGAAGGCCAGGTTGGGCTGGGCTGAGCCGGGAAGTTGAGTCGGCCCAGAAACAAAGGGAAGGTTCTGGGTTTATTCTTTCGGAAAATAAATTCTGGTTCAAAAACAAGTCTAGGAAATCCCAGGTAATGAAATTAAACCATAGAAAATATTCCAAAATCTCCAAAAATCCTAGGAAAAATTCCAGAGATAGAGTTAGAGACTTTGAACCAAAATAAAATATTTGGAGTTCATGAAAATAGAATTTAAAGCCTTCCAATAAATGGATTTGACTCTAGGAAAAGAGAATAAATTCCTAGAAATTCTAGGAAATTCTCAGGAGAGATTTGATCGACGTCTACTCGTATTTTGAAATCTCACACTCAAGAATTATTAGATGCAACGACATGAATGCAACATTTTAATAATTAAGCAACACGAAGCATATTTATTTAATTTAGGAAAATGATTATTTTCCTACACTAAATTTCCCTGTAAATTGAACAAAGGTTGGAAAAGTTTTAATAATTCATGAAAATTTGTTTATTTAAATTTCATTTTAATCACAACCTGAAATCCTAAATTTCGGGGTGTGACATAGATGGGAACTAATATTTTCCGATTGCACCCTACAAATACTTTATAGAAGTATCATCATTATAAAAAAAAACAATATACTGATCTACAATTGTGTTTCAATTCTTTATGTTTTACAAGTCATATTTCATTTCTCCAAATTAAAGAAGGCTGTGATAGCAATTACTCGAACAATATTTTACTTCTGGCACAAAATTATAAGGATAAGTATTTTTTTAATACAAATATAATACTACATCAAAGGCTGTGATCGCACGCCATGCAAACAATGTGAGCTGTGAAGATGTCGCCTCGTTGCACTGTTCTTCGACCTTGTCATCGTCCGTGAACCATGGACACCAAAGAGCCGCAACCACGGTCATCTGCTTCTGGGGATCACATGTATGGAGCCCTTCCATCACCTCAAATCCGCAACCCAGACGCATTAGCTTCGTTCACCTCGCCGGCCAGTTCTACCCGGGGCCCCAGCTTTGCCCAATACCTTCCATGCCTAACACCTTATCAACGCCTATTGCAAGTGAGCAACAAAATGACCATCATGCATTGGGAGAGTGTAAAGATGCTTGCCATATATATAGAGTAGAAACATGGAAAGTGGAAACCAATGTCTAAATGATGGCCTTTAGTACTGTTCAATGAAAACACTCCCCACAACTTATCTTTCATGGAATTGATTAAATCCAATTAAAAATGGGTCACTAACACAGGGTAGAAAAAACTTGTTACAATCAATGGCATGTACCTAGTACTCCCTTCTCGTTTAATAGCCACATATCACATTGATACAATGACCAAAGAAGACAGCCTTGCATCTCATCGAATTAATGCCACACAGAGTTTTTAGTTGGCTATTTGCGACACAGAATACTTCTATAAAGTACTGTATGAAGGTTTCTTTTCTAGAAGACTATAGATACCTCTAGAAAATATAAACTTTTTCTAACACTGCATCTACTAGTTGGGAACTAGTACTTTCCGACTGTACCCTTTAAATACTTTATAGAAGTATTCATCGTTATAGAAAAGATAATATAATGATCCATATATGAGTCTATTTTACTTTTTATCTTTTACATGTCATATTTCATTTCAGCAAAGAAGTATAGATTAGCAACTACTCCAACAATATTTTACTTACTGGCACACAGTTGTAAGGATGATTACATTTGAATACAAATAATCTAATATTACATCAGATGCTGATTGCACTCCCTGCAGATGATGTGAGCAGTGAACCATGGACACCAGAGCGCCGCCGCAGCTGCCGTCATCCTATTTTTTTTTGGATCACTGGTCAGGAACCCTTCTCCAAAACCTCAAATCCTTTTCTCGAGAACAGCTCATCGGGGGGGAACAGCACGCGTAGCCGGCTGCCGTGCGTGTAACACATTCACCTCGCCAGCCAGGAGGATCCGGGATCTCAGTGCTTGCCACACCCGTTCGTCCAGCACACCGAGCGCGTCGAAGATATAGTCTCGAGGAGCTGGTCTGCCTTGTTCTCCCATCTGAACACTAGCCGCCACGAAGTACCCCCTAGTAAATTGCCTGACATAAAACTTCAACACTAAATACCGGTATGACAACACACATTGAGATATAGAAATATGGTTGCAATTCTCATTGGTACGTATATTGATTCTTTTATAACAATAATTATTAACCATTTGTTTGGTTTAAATGTCTTACTTGATTTCTAATTTAAATTATGATTTAAATGGCTCCGCAGTTTGCTTACTGAGGTATTTTCATAAATCACATAAGTTCTCCCCTTCCGCTGGTTCTTCAGTTTGAAGAGCGCAATGTTGGATTGTAGTAGTGGCACGTATATGCAGCTTTATATGTTTTAGGATGCATGTTTTAGAATAAAATAGTTGGTTGTGGAATTTTTTTAGTTCTGCTTTATAATCCCTTGTGGTCCGAATTCGTAAAAAAGTTTTTTTCTCCGCTTAAGTAGATTATTATCATTTATACTATCCAGGCAATTTATGTTGTTTTCGCATTCTATTTTATGATGTTTGTCTCCATAAATCGATTTTGGAGGCCAACGGATTATAAGGCCTGCCTCTAAAAAAGATGAAGCCCAATCAGGCCTAGGCGGACCTTTACAAGGCTCCATATATATAGCGCTCTTAGGGGTTGGTCTATGTCACTCTTGCTTTCTCTCACTCCCCTCTCATCCACCACTCCGCCGACCATCTCACCCACTGCACTGCCGCTTCCTCGTCCACCACCTCCATCCCTGCCTCCCCTCTCTCACCCATTGCGCTGCCAACCCTTCTTACCCACCGTGGCACGGCTTCGAGCACGGCATGTAGGAGCGGCATGTGGTGCGTGAGCAGTGGAGCAGAACCCTGCCTACCGCTCCCGCATAGGAGCGGTAGAGCGGCGCACGGCACGTAGGAGCAACGGCAGGACGCGAGCGGGCACGGTAAGTAGGAACGGCGGCGGCGGACGCGAGTGACACGGCGCGCTCTGGATGGGCTTCGTGGGCTAGTGGATGGGCTCTGCGGGCCTATCTAGGGTTTTCCTCTTTTTATTTTTTTTATTTTGATTAATGGACGCCGACAAACAACTGCCTTTGAAAATACTTTGTTTACACAAGCCTTGGCTTTGAGGCGGTACGCAAAAATGCCATAAAAGAATATTTTTGACCATCTCTGAAAATGGTTTTTTCTTAATAAAAGCTCCATTGCGACTGGCCTAAGGAGCTGTTTCGATCCTTTCTGAACGAGACTATATTCTCAGGAGACTAAGGATGTGTTTGATTCTATAGATCAAAGAAAATACATATACGGATAATCCTGGATGGTGTTGTTCAACCAATTTTTATGAACCATGTAGTTCATCACTCACAGTAGTAAAATAGCTTATGTGGGATGGCATCATCCTCGATGAGTTGATACGGCTTATCTAGCCAAATATTATGAACCATGTAGATTCAAGAAGCTTCATAATAAATGGAAATAAACCTCAAGTTCTAAAACTGAGAATTATTGGGTGAAAAAAATTCCTAGTGCCATCAAAGCCTATAACATTGCTCTGTGAATGAGTTAAATACCGGTGTCATGTAACGTATACCAATATATTGCAAGGCTTTAGCCGCAGAACATACATATAGAGAGATGGAAAAATCTTGAAGTCATATTATTTTTTTGAGGCGACTGAAGTCACATCATATATATAGACTTACGCGCAGAAATGCATCGCCCCTATCAGTTTGGGGATGGCAAGTGCTTTGCAGTCTGGAACAAACAATTCACATGCAATCAATGAGAAAAAGATTCAGATTTTTTACTACATTTTTCTTAGCGATAAATAATTAGTCAAAGTTATCTCTTTGGCCTTTGTAATTGGGTAGATATATTTTCATTAAATGGACGAGTAAATGCCAATTTGCAAATTAAAACTGTAAGCTATTTTAATCTCCCGTGTCTGTATTTTTTCATTTTAGATCTTAGCATGTGGCGTCATGGGTTGTAAACACTCTTGCTTATTCATAAGGATACCGTAGTCAAGGCAAGTTCTCAGGGAAAAGAAACTAAGGCATGAATTGCATATCTTTGTATCATTATAAACTGGATGACTATTAAGAATTGTCCATACAACCAGATATTAATTTAAGTACATGAGTCAGCTAACCATTTATTGGATCTGTTGCCGTTAATCTGTACCCGTGCAAGGTAAGATAGTACTGAGGGAAATCCCAACCGTAGACACGAAGTATTTAATATATACTTTGTTCAATGTCAAATAGACACGCTTCACTCTCAATTATAGATGTACAAATGGGCGGCCCGGCCCGGCCCGGGCCTGGGCCCGGGGTGGCCCGGTAAAAACCGGGCCGGGCCAAGCCCGGCCCTACCTCCCACCGGGCCGGACCGGGCTGGCCTGCGGGCTCAGGCGACGGCCCAAGCCCGGGCCCGCGGGCCATTTTTGGGCCGGGCCAGCCTGGAAAGCCCGGCCACAAATAAAGGGCCGGGCTGGCCCGTAGCCCACAAATAGAAAAAAAACCAAAGTTTTAGTGTTCAACATTCTAAATTTATAGTTTCAACATTTATTAATTTCTATTTTAACATCTTATATGTGCAGTTTCAATACTTTGAGTCTCAAATGTTGAACATGTTCAAATCTAATGCTGAGATATTTCATTCACGTTGTTGAGTTAGCACAATTAAAATGTTGAAGATGGATAGAAGCCCCGGATGGAGAAGACACCGGGCCTTGACCGGCCCGTTCTCCTTCTAGCGGGCCGGGCCGGGCTGGCCTGCAGGCCGAGGTGACGGCCCAGGCCCGGCACCAGGTAACGGGCCGGGCTAGCCCGGGCCTGCAAAAGACCGGGCCGGGCCGGGCTTGGGCCGGGCCAAAAATCCGGCCTTCTGGGCGGGCGACCGGGCTGCGGGCTTTTTGTACATCTATACTCTCAATACAAAGTTTCTCAGAAATAAATTATCATCCAATCTCACATATCCTCTCACCTACTTTTTACTTTATTATCTTTTTTGTTTTCTTGGCTCTCATTAGAAATGGTTTCTCATGCAAGTAGTTTTGACATAAACTTTCTTTTATTTGTTCTACGAATTCAGTATCATGGCTCTGTCTACTGGTGTATACAAATCTTCCTTCGTCTCGCTTCACCAATTCCTTCTTGTCCCATCCTAAGTAATTAAAGACGTAGCCTCCCCTAACAAATCTTTATATGTATCTGTAAAATGGACATGCTCAGGATGAAAACGCAATGAGAAGGTAGCAGAATTCTTTTTTTGGGATATGATGTATTTATATAGTCTCCATTCCATCAATTCTGCACCATGGTAGCTTAGCCCAATACCTTCCATGCCTAACACCTGAACAAGATCTGTTGCAAAGTGAACAACAAAATGACCATCTAGGAATGGGAGAGAAAGGATGCTTACCCCATATATACGGTGTTGAAAGCCCATACCTAAATGATGTCCTTGAATACGTTCAATTGAAACACTCCATTTCGCTCACTCGCCCCCAATTCATTTGTTGGGGAACCTATTAAATATAATTTAAACACAGGCATTGATGATTCAGTGAGGAACACATGACATGAAAAAAGCTTGTTTATAATCAATGGCCTTCACCTAGTAGTACACTATTTTGGCCCTCTTCCGGCAGGATTCGGTCCATATTATTCCATTCCCAAAGACCACGATCTCGCAGTCTTGTTCCTGCTCCTGTCTATCCCGATTACGGTCCTGGTCCTGGAGACAAAATTGGAACATGGAAATGGTTGAGGGGTTTTCTCGCCCATTTCTGTCCGTTTTCATCAGTAGACATTCCAGAGAGGTTTATTACCACAAAAGGCCACCAATTTCACCAATTATTAAGTAAAGCAAAATTGGGGAGGTGCAAAATTTGCCAATGTTATTTGGTCATTCCTCAATTGTAGTTTCGCTAACCATTGTGACTATGTCACTGCCACAAGAGGCATTTTTTCACAACCGGTCATCACCGCCACCTTAAAATGAATCGACGGCGGTTAAACACTTACAAAATATTATCACTACCTTTTATCATGTTCATAGTCAGTTCGTGTCTCGAACCCACGCCACTGCCCAATACCGGCAGTGAAAATTTTATTCTCACCACTATTTTTTTCCACACGAGAAGCGAAGCCGGCATTGATAACGTCTTACAAATCGGCGATGAAAATCGTTTTATAGGAGTGTTATAGTTTTGCGCCAAGAACTGTAGTTTTTCAGGCACAGCTCTCAGATAAGAGGGTCCCATCCTTTGAGGTGGCAAAGAAACTTATACAACTTGTTGCAATTGTAGAATGCAGTCCAATTTAACACTTGTTTTATTACTTTTTCATTTTGGCAGGCAATAAAATTTATAAAATTCTCCACAAGCTAGAAGAAATTGACAAAATGGAGAACCTAAGGTTGTGTTCGATGTGGAATCACAAAATGCTTCACTAATACGAACTGGCAGAACAATAACTCGTAAACCCTGGACACAAGTTTCATATCTAAATCCTATTAGACAGTCGAGTTGCAAGTTCATATGCTGCATTTTGTGTTACATGATCAGGTTCAGCAATGTAAACAAGACTAACAGTGGCTCTGCGAGAAAATAGCTAGGTCCAACTTCAATTCTTGTTGAGGGAAATGATATATTTATGTAGTCTTCTGCCCATCATGTACCTGCCATGGTAACTTAGCTCAATACTTTCCACGCCTAACAGATTAGCGCCGGATGGCACAAGGCGCTTTGCATCATTTATCCAAACAAGATCCATTGCAACTGACCAACAAATGACTATCTAGGAATTGGACAGATAGGATGCTTGCTTTCCCTTTATGTCCTTCAATACGTTGAAAACACTTCATTTCTTTCACCCCTGTGACACACTACTCATCGCACATGACAAAAAAAAAGTATTAATTTGCAGCTCATCCTCCTGCGAAGCTGATGGATAAATTTTTTTTCTTGCCAACGGTTCTGTCGGGTAAGCCAGATAATCCAGATTAATTAAGTCATATATGCTACTTTACCATATAATCCAGCTATAAGCACTTTTTGCATAAGCTATTGCTTTCACTGATCCATGCATTAGTATTTTTGTGTTGCAATAATGTATGGACATGTTTGAATTTTTTGTGTTGGATGCATGAACATGTTTTAATTATTTGAATTGGATGTATGGACATGATTCAATTTTTTTTTGTTGCATGTATAGAGGGTAGGAAAGGTTTGGTTACAAATTATGCATGAAAATATGAACTAACGATTGGGATATATGCATTAAATGCAAACTAGCCCCATAATCCAAACCTGTACAAGGGCTAAAATTTGGAGGGCTACAAGGAGGGCTAAACTTTAGTCCAAAAATTAGCCCTTTGTCTAATTCTCCAAACACACCCATGATGTATTTATTTAGTCTTTTATCCATCACATCTGCACCATGATAGCTTTTCCCAATACCTTCCATGCCTAACACCTGATCAGCATATATTACAAGTGAGCAAGAAAATGGCCATCTAGGAATGGAAGACAAAGGATGCGTGGTCTATATACAGAGCAGAGACTCAAAGCTCATGTCTAGATGATACCCTTCACTATGTTCAATGAAAACATTTCTTGGTGTCTTCCATGCCTAGAATGTAATATGGAATCTTTGCTTTATAAAGGGCACATTGCTTCTGTTTTGTATAATAGAAAGGAAGTATGGAGTCAAATAGGAACCATTTTGTATATATAGCTGAGTGTCCATATATAGCGCATAGATGTCCTTAAGAGTGTGCATTTATTTCTCCACCTACTGCTTGTTGGCAAGTGGCTATTTTATTATTAAACAGAAAACTACTGAATCACTAGCAAGTTACAAGCAGTGTTATTCTAAATCCAAAAAAACTAAGCACACAGGTTGTCCTTGTTTAGCATTTAAACAGTTAATTTAGACAGTAGATTAAACTCTTTACATAGTTTGCACATACAAATGTCATAGTTTACATTATGTTTTCTTAGTAACTTCAATTTAAGGCTTGGACATAACACAATGATACAACATTCTCACGTAACATTGTTTTTTCAAAGGCCGGTCATATTATTTAATCTATGCATCACGCAATAGCATTTAATTGGACAGGGGGGACTGGATAAAATGTAACTCCAACCCCGATTGGATGCATTGGAAACCATGTGAATGAGTCATCTAGATAGTAGATGAGTTGCACTTGGTCTATATATATGTTGGCGGCAAGGTGCAGAGAGCCCATGGGTGCTAGATATCTTGAGTTGGCGCGGAAGGTGCAATGGTGATCTCGGTGATGGCTGGGTGGAGGTGATGCTCTCAATGCGGGTTTAGATATATAAGCTCTTGGTAGAGGAGTGAAGCAGTGGGTGAGGTGAGGCCCCATGCAGAGTGACCAGGATTAGTGTTTTTCAATGGTACTACAACCGGAGTGTTATGCTAAAATAACACTAGACCAGGGGGGTCGATGATAATGTGTGTATGGCTTGAGGGTGATAGTCCAATTGTGGTTGTGGTGGTGGTGGTGTAGTGTTGTGTACGTTTGTTTGTGATGTTAGTATATGCTTCAGCGCGTTATGTATGAAGGCTTCTTCTTCTTATATGACAGAGCAGTGCACCTGCTAAGTTTTCAAAAAAAAGTCATCTAGATAAAAGTAAATTCCTCTCTCTTTATAACTCTACTAACATCATGTTACCTTATTTTTTATATATGGAACCCATTTATGAGGAACTATGTATTCCAAATAAGAATGGCCTCTAACCATCGGCCAACAACCACGGCATTCCCTTGTTTTCCACATTGTTTGTTGGATATATGCTTTCCTAGCAGTAAGTGATGTATCCCATGAACATATTATGTCTCTGGTGTCCTCCAATTTTATTTCATTTGATCCACAACTAGTTCAAGCAGGTATGGAAGGCGTTGCAGAAACTTCGGTGATTCCACGATTACAATGTCTCTAGCTACTATGTCAACATATAAGGAAAGAGTCTATAGATCACCTCCTTGATGTTGGTCTACTCTACCCTGTAATCTAAGAAATCGTGTATTGTACTCTAGCCACTAATCTAATAAAAACTATTCGATCCACCCCATAGGCTGGTTTTATGGGGTGGTTTTGCCTCGTTGGCATAGGTCAGTTCCATATGCATGTGAGAGACATGTTATATGCGGGAACCACTTGTAGATAGAGTAAAAAGTTGAAGTGTTCATATCATCTTTATCTTCCTTAGAGAGAACCTCAACGTTTCTCTCTCCCTCCTCGTTCCTCGTGCATGCAAGAAAGCTTTAATCGATAGCTATAGACAAACATCTTGGTTCCAGCTACACAACAATCGAAACCCAATGCCATGGAAATTGCAGTCATCCTACTTGCTTCCTCGATTCATGTCCTCATAGGCAGATCCAAGGCATGCAATCTATCCAGCTGAAGAGAAGTTGGTTCTTAGCGGCGATAATGGCTATGGGACCAGATGTGGTGTGACAGGAGGGAAGGAAGATTTGGGTTTGTGTAACTCATGGTGGCAAGTGGCAACCTCCCCATGGCCACAGCTAAAGAAGATGATTCCCAGCGAGTGTTTCCAACATGAAGAGAGTGAATGAGATGGGGCTTGTCACAGGTTTTGGCAGACCTTGAGTTATAATTGGGGAAAGGGCAGTTGGGGAACGGGAACTCGGGGGATGGGAGGTGTCACAGCAATGGCTGGCTGCTCATGTACTTTGCCGAGATAGGAAAATGATAAGGTAGAGAAGAAAATGCTAAATGACGCTGACACAAGGGGTCCAAGGTGACATGGTACTCCAGCATGGCAAAACCACATAGTAAAACCACTTTAAGGGATTGATTAAATGTTTTGGATTAGGTCAAGGGTAAAATACCTGGTTTATAAGAGCATCTCCAGCAATAGCCCCTTCTTAAGGCCCCTAATTTTATCAATAGGGACTCCTATTTTTTGGGGCTAGGATTTGTAGTGTTAACTCTAGCAAGAACGCTCATGTCTAAGCCCCTACTTAGATGGGACCCATCTGTCGGGGTCTTTCTTTTCTTTATCCCCACCGGTACATTTTACCCTTTCCAAGTACACATTTCTTCTCCCTCCCCGCCATTGAATCTCTCCTCCCCCACCTTGTGTTTCCCATCATTGACGCCTCTCTCTCTCTCCTTCTCCTTGCCCCTCCCTCTCTAGTGGATCTCCAGGCTAGGGCCCCTCAAGGCGTCGGACGCGCCTCTCTGATTTGGCAGCACTGGTGCTCGATTCATCGGCGAATGAGCACAATCTAAGTCTCCCTTTCTTTCTTATCCTCTTCCATAGAGCAATTAAGGGCGAAGGCAGGACAGCAACTATTGAGACCGTCGAGTAGGGGCCCCCAGGCATCCGTGGGGAAAGGACCTGGAGGGGGCCGAGTGGTCGCTAATAGAGTGAGTTTTTTTCCCTCGGCCTCTACTTTCTGAGTAGCGGCATTGCCCGAGATGCTCAAGGATAAAATAGACCAATAATAATAAGTCAGGGGTGATCTAGACTTTTTCCCAACCTATATATGTTTTTGCACAACTTTCAGATCATTCGTAGCAGTCCAGCCATGGTAAGAAAGGTATTAGTTGTATATAGGTGAAAGACGAAACTTTATACGTTTTTTTTAGATAAGGATTCCAAACCATTTCTCATGTCTTTCTGATTCCTGGGGATTCAGTTATAATCACTGACATGTTTTTGAACATTATAAACTATTGATTTAGTCCTACATGAGTATTTCCCAGTAGAGAAGAGTATGTGACTTGAGACCGCCTTATACAACGTGTTCGACTTGTTTTCTTTTGAATCTTCAATTTAGAATACGGCCCAAGGCCCAAGCATTTATTTTTATTTCATCAACTTTGGCAGGCAATAAAATTAACAAAATCCTCCACGAGCTAGACAAAATCAACAAAATGGATAAGCTATGTGTGTCCAATGTTCAATCACGACAATCTTCCATTAAAATGAACTTATTGTGGAACAATTAATCGTAAATCTGGGCACAATTTCCATCTCTAAATCCTATGAGATAAATCACGTTCCAATGTTTAATCCTACAGCCGAGTTCAACAATCCATTGGGCCCAAGCAACCGTAAATCTGCCATCAGTGGCCTCTTGGGATCACAGGTCAGGAGACTTTTCAACACCTCGAAACCGCCTTGGAGAGCACCTCCTCCGGGAACAGCTGCATGCTGTTCCTCGTCGGCCAGTCACGTGCATGCCGGGCTTCAGCTACTGCCACACGCCTTCTTGCCCGGCACACCGAGGTCGTGGAAGATCTTGTAGAGCTGGTCGCTCGTGCTCTCCGTGAGCTCTCCCCCGCGAACATCACATAGTCGTGGAGGAGATCCGCCACTACGCAGCCAAGCCACCATGTGTGTACCTCAGCAGGTGTACCTCGATATGACATTTTATTTTAATTTTCAGCACAAAAGTAATTATTTTTTTAAAAAAATAAATGCTACAGTGACCTCAAAAAAACCAAAATTCCAAAAATTTTGTATTTTTTGCAGGGGTCCGAAATTTCTTTGTTTCCAAAATTGAAAACCCTGGTCACAAGTAGGGGGTTTACATTGTATTTCGGCTCTATGGAGCCCCAAATCCTGAAATTTTGAAATTTTGAAGGATATTGATGTTGAAATCCAAATTGATACTCGCAAATGACGTTTTGGTTTCAGGCTTCGCGTTATGTGGGTGTGGTGTATGGACCTGGCTTTCGTGATAGGCCTCTGATGTCAGGTTTTTAACCATCAACAACAAAACTAAACGCTAATGACTATCCAACCGCTGAAACCAGAGAAGTATAGTCCCTTAGATTTTTATAAATTCGGTTTCACATGTTTGTAGGAAGTAAAGAATATTCTTGTTCAATCTTTAAGATTTATAAATATTTCAATTGAAATTATAAAAATAAAGGCCAGTATTAAATTCTCTAAAAGTATAGCGTATATTCTGGTCCTCTGTTTGAAGTTGTTTGGATATAATTTGTTCATGCTTTTATTGTCTCATTTACTATGCTTAGAGTGTGGACCAATGAAATTGAAATAGTTAGTTGCAAATAGCATGCCAACCGATAGCATATATTTTTAGAAGAAAAGTTTTATATTTTGTAATTTTAAAATTTGTTACATTGAATTTTCTAGAGTAAACCAATTCTTCTAATCTAGAAAAATTGAAAACCATCTTCAGAGCCACTAGAAGACTAGGTTTATCCAATTTTGATAGCTATATGGCTGAGCCACAAATGGATCTTGGGCTGTGGTAGGTCTACCTGGCAAAAAAATGTTTATTTCTCCTATGTGTATGAAGCCTCTGTTCTTAGAAGACTTGAATGCCTTTAGTAAATATAAACCTTTTCTCAAGACATGGCATTCAGTTCAGAAATGCTTTCCTATAGCACCCTATAAAAACTTTATAGAGGTATTCGTCATTAAAGAAAACAGAATATAATGACCCATGATTCTGTTTTACTTCTTTATTTTATGCAAATCATACATCATTTCCCGAAAGAAGAATGGATTTGCAAGTAGAGAAACAATATTTTACTTCCTGGCAAAAAGATTGTAAGCAGAAGTACTTTTGAATTTAAATCAAATTAATATTACATCATAAGCTGATCACTTGCCCTGCAAACTATATCAGCAGTGAAGCTGTGGTCTCGCGGCATTGTTCTTCGACCTTGTCGCCGTAAGTGAACCATGGACACCGGACCACCGGAGCCACCGTCATCTGTTTCTCTGGATCATTAAGAGTTAATGTACCCCTTTTGCAGCAAGTGTGAACAAAGCTACAACTTTTTTACTTTGAGGGCTATCCTAGTGGGAGATGAAATGTCATTCTAGGAATCAAACTCTGCATTGGCTGCATGGCCATCGTCAGAGCTGGCCACTCAAGGTAAGGTTCAGTCTCTCAGAGAAATGATGTATTTATGTAGTCTGCTATGTCTCACATTTTTGCCGCGGTAGATTTGCCCAATACCTTCCATGACTAACACCTATTCAACATCTATTGCAAGTGAGAGACACAATGGCCATCCAGGAATGAGAAAGGATGCTTGCCCTATATATAGACTTGAAACATGAAAACCATGTCTAAATGGTGTCATTTAGAGTCTCCAATTCAACTACCATGTTGAGAGAGTTGGTGACAAACTATTGCTCCAACGTACTCCCATTATATCTCCCTTCTCCAAAAGAAAATATTGGGACAAACCAATAATTCACTCTTAACTCTCCTAAAAGAGAGGGGGAAATTGAGTCTCTCCCAAAATGGTAGGATACGATCATTAATGTGTTATGTGGAAATCACTACTAGAGAAACCACTTTTTAAGCATACTAGAGAAACCATTTTTTTCTCACACCATTTTCACCATAATTTGGCCCCAGCCAGCGATAGAAGTTTTCACCAGCGGTTGAATTTTCACAGCTGATTCAAATCACAAGCAGGCGCTGAAAAAAAAATTAATTTTCACAGACCGGCGCTGAAAATAGAGGCCACATTATTAGTAAAAAAACTATAACTCTTTCATATTAAGTTGGAGGAAAACAAACTTTATACCAAAACAAGAGGTCTCGATGAGATCTACAACATTATAGTCAACATCAAAGTTGAGGTACTTGAGGAGGAATACACCTCTGTAGTTGATAATTTTTTTATTTCAGTTTATTTTGGATTTTATATAAATGTTTAAATATTACATATAATATCCAAAAGAATTAATATAAATAATAATATCCGTTTCCTACGCACAAGTGAGCTTGTGGTGTACTAATAATGGAGGATCTTGTGGCCCATAAGGTTATGAGTTAGAATCCTAGATATTGCATACTTTGCATATAAGCGTAAAACATTGTGGACGTTTTCACTGCCGACTTTTTCCCCACGAATCGCAAAACAGACAGTGAAAAGAGGTTTAAGCACAGGTTTGACAGGGCCGTGTTGGCATGGCCGACGACGAGCTCGGCTCCGTCGTTGTTGCAGTGGACTGCCGGGATCAGCCCGGGTTGGGTCGGTGACGACGATGCGGCCGGTGAGGGGGAAGAAGTGGTTGAGGAATGACGGCAGCGAAGCCTCGAAGGTGGCAACGACGGAGGCGCCAGATGGAGGACGACGGTGGACACAGAGATAGGAGACCGGGAAGTTGCCGTAGAGGAGGTCGAGATTGGAGACGGCGAGCACTTGTGGGCCTGTGGCAAGGTGTTTTGGAGGTGTTGGTGGCCTTGACGAGCCGCCGGCTGATGACTTTGATCTGCGCGTCACCGCTGCCGTTGACGTCCGCCATTTCTAATGTGTTGTGGACTGTACGGTGGTGCTACCTGGTGTATGACTGCATACGTAGTAGTCTGACGTTAATAAAATCACCGAACGCCTCCGTCAGCCGCTCATCCCCTTGCTCATTCATATCCACTCATTTCTTATCCTCGGCCTCAACGTCTCCCTCAACAACGCCTCCGCCCCATGTCCCTAAGGCCCTCCACAACGTGAGTGAAGCCTGAAAAAATACCGGGACCCATGCTTGTCAGTAGGAATCAGTGCCTAGCGTGCTGCAGTGGCTAGCGTCACTCTAACTTCACTCTATGGGACCCACAAAGCCAATAAAAGAACAAGCAATTATCAGTGCATGCAGTGACCATGCGCAACCAACCACTCTGGTTGGTCATCTGGCAAAAGAAATAATTCTCAACAGAGTTAGCACCGGGGCAACTAGATGCACCGCTCCCAAATTTTTTTAGCACTGACTTCACTAGGCATCACTAGTTGCAGTGTGAGAAGTGGTGCTCAAATACTCTCTCTCCCTTTTTAGCATCACTTTGGCAACCCATAGTGGAGGGCCTAAGGGCACCCACAGCATGCTTACCGATGCTAGGAAACTTTTTACTGTACGGCAGGTAACTCAGCATCGTTCCCTGCAAGCTGCAGCGTGCAAGCTTCATTATGGGGACCACAAGCTCAGTAAACAAAATGATGACCGCTGCCGTATTTATGCTTTACCAGTGCAGTTACTGGGCCGTGCTCCACCTAGAGTCATAAATATAGATTTTTAGGAATGAAGCATTAAGGAAAGAAGAGTCCTCGATGCCTGATTTTTTAATCCCAGCATCGCACTGTGCAGCGTACAAACCCCAGTAAAACGATGCCCTATTCTTCATTTTCCAAACTCAGCATCGGCATTTTGGCACACTGCGGGTGCCCTAATCTCCCATCCCCTCTCAGGCACTTGTGATAGTGCGGAGTGCGGCACACGAGGGCCGCTAGCGTTGACTCCAATTTTGTCTCGGCACAAAATGTGTCAAATATCGAGCTACTTGACAAAGAATAAATGTGTCGTACGAACTATCAAAATTTAATGCACCAAAATAATTGAATGCATATGGTTGTTCAAATTAGAAAACGTATGCGTATGTTTGTCAGTATGTGTTTTGAGCTACAAATGCAGGCCACGCCTGCTTGTCGGTAACAACTCCGAGAATAAGCATGGTATACAAATAAGAAACAAGGTTTTCATTTGACTAATTGGTCAAATAATAATCGTCGCCCGTATAAATACATGTTTGTAGACAGGTACAAGAAAAATGAGAAATAAAGAGGCAGGAAATAGATGAATCGTTATTAAGTGCACGCGTCGATATATATACGATGAATCGTTACATGTTTATAGACATGTTTATAGCAGCTGCCGCATCATGCGGCGCACGTCGGCTTCTTGGAATGGCATGACACGTCAAATATACAAATAAAATGCCTTAAGTCGGCTGTACGGCAACGGCTCCCTACCATACATGCATCTAGCGTTTAAACAGACTGAACGACCCTATAGCTGTGAACAATTTTTCATATGCCACGATTTATATGCCATCCGAAGCCGACTCCATCCAGAAATTAAAACAAGTACAACCACCTTACACTTGTTTCATCCGTCAATTCATTTGGAAAGAAAAAACTCTGAAGTACCGAAATTAATACAAAGTTCGTCCGATCGGAGACGGTGTCCGAATCCGATCTCTAGTTGCATATCGGCCGGAGGGAGCGCGCGCTACCTCGATATAAGATGAAACATCCATGCCCTTCCAATCCGATCTCTTCCAAGAGGCTCTCCAGTTTTCCTACCAGCAGTTGCCAACATGCCCACCGCCACCTGTTCGAGGGAAGCGAGCGCCCTCGTCGGCGACCGACTCGCGGCCGCCTGCGACATGATCGAGTGGTTCCGCGACTACCGGACACCCATCACCGGCAGGCGCGCCGCCGCCATCTCCGCCATGATCGACGACATCGCCGCCGCCGCGACGGCGGCCTCCGACGAGAAGCACACGCCATCGTCGCCGATCGGCCGTAGGAAGAAGAAGGCTCGTATGGGCATGTGCATGGACAGCTCGAGCTGGTACGAGGAGGTCTCCCGCCTCGGGAAGGGCCACTTCGGCGTCGTGTCCAAGGCGCGCCACCGCGCCACGGGCCACGTCGTCGCCATAAAATCCCTCCGGCCTAAGAGGAGATGCGGCTGCGGCGGCGGCGACGACGAAGGCGACTACGACCTCCTGCGGGAGGCCTGCTTCATGGCGGCCTGCCGTGGCCACCCCTCGCTCGTCGGCCTCCACGCCGTCCTACGCGCGCCGGTCACCGGAGACTACTCCCTCGCCATGGACTACGTGGGGCCCACGACGCTCGTCGACGTGATGTCGTTGGCCCGACACGGCGAGGCCGACGTGCGCCGCATGATGCGGCAGCTGCTCGAGGGCGCCGACGCGATGCACCGCCGCGGGATCGTGCACCGCGACATCAAGCCTCGCAACATCCTCGTCAGCGACGGCGATGGTGGGGACCACCTCAAGATCTGCGACTTGGGGGTGGCCACGTACGTGGGCGAGCGGGACCCACCGTACGTGAACACCGGGACACTGCCTTACATGGCGCCGGAGGTGCTGGTCGGGAGCAGCATGGACCACCTGGACCACGACGACACGCTCGTGGACTCATGGTCGCTGGGATGCGTCATGGCGCAGCTCCTCCTCGGCGGCCACATGCTGTTCAAGGGGGAGAGCACGAGCGACCAGCTGTACAAGATCTTCGACGTGCTCGGCGTGCCGGGGAAGAAGGCGTGGCAGTCCCTGAAGCCGAGCTCGTGTCGTCTGGCAGACGAGGTGCGGCAGTGGAGGACGCGGCAGCAGCAGCAACAGGCTGCGTGGCATGTTCCCGGAGAAGGTGCTCTCCAAGGACGGGTTCGAGGTGCTGAGTGGTCTTCTGACATGTGATCCGAGGAGGCGGCTGACGGCGGCCGTCGCGCTCCGGTGCCAGTGGTTCGCCGCCGACAACGTGGAAGTTGTCGACGGTGGTGACGATCCTCTCGTCCCCGCAGCTCCTGCGGCAGTTTCGGAAACGCCCACGACAGTGTGGTCAGAGGTCGTGGCAGGTGTTGGGCGTGTGCTAGGATTGCTTAGGCCTAAGTGATTGTTCAACTCGATTCTAGGATTAAACATTGGAAATTGATTTCCTCATAGCAAGGAATTAGTGGTAAAAGTTGTGCCCAGATTTACGTGTAATTGTCCTGTAAGTTGGTTTTAATAAAAGATCATTGTGTCATTGAACATTGGACACGCTTAGCTTATCAATTTTTTCGTTTTTGTTTATCCAGTACGTGGAGGATTTGCCGTGAGCCTGTGCAATGGCTCACGGAAAAGAGTGCACAGGCTCACGTTAAAAGAGCCCAGAAATGCCTAGAAATGGCTCTTTGTCATGAGCCTGGGCCACAGGCTCACGGCAAAGGAGCCTTTTGCCGTGAGCCTAGGTCATTTTTTCATGACAAACAATGGCACCTGGGCCTACTTTTTTCTGTTTTCTTTTTGGTATATGATACCCCAATAAAAAATGTATCACACAGACAATTTACATATACATTGCACAACCACATAGTCATCACAATGGACCGGCGCGGCGGGCCGGCTGGCGGCCGGCGCGGGGGATGCGCGGACGACGGGGGAGGCGGCCGGCGGCGGCGGGGACGGCTGGCGGCGGCGGTGTGTGAAGTGTGTGTGAAGTGTGAAGGAAAGTGTGAAAGAGGAGGAGGAAAAAGGCATCTGGGCGGCTTTGCCTTGAGCCGCCAGATCTGGCTCACGGCAAAGCGGAAGGTTTGCCGTGAGCCAGATCTGGCGTCTCACGGCAAAGCGGCCGGTTTGCCGTGAGCCAGATCTGGCTCACGGCAAACCCTGTCCACGTGTCAATTTTTTTTCTATTTTTCTCCCCTAAAAATTATTTTTTTTCTCCCACTAAATATTTTTTTCTCCCCCAAAAATTAACTTACGTGGGGTTCTTTGCCATGAGCCTCCTCAGAGGCTCAAGGCAAACATGAAAAACACCCACTTTTTATTTTAGTTTCACATGTTTTCATATTCTTTTTTTCTTAGAAAGTCACTACAATGATCAAACTATTTCGTGGACTTTTATTTAGAAAACTTTATTTATATTTGTTTGCTATTATTTCATTATTTTCTTCGCGTCTTAACAATTTTTCATTATTTCATGTATATTTTAAATACAAATAAATATCAAATATATCTAAAAAATTACTAACCTTTAAGAAAGACCATATTATAGTGTCTATATAGTATACACAATATTTTTAAACTCAAGCTCAAACTTAAGCTTCACTTTGACTTCAAAAACTAAAAATCACTTCTCATGTTTATGAAACTTCTACGGAGATTTTCAATTTTGTGCATAGTATGAAATAAACTTATGTGAAATCATGTCAAACCTTCTCCACAACCTATGTGTCTGATACCAGTAGACATCCATAAATTTTATGATTTTTAGACATTGTTTTGATATTTTTAAATAATTATGAAACATATATTTGCCGTGAGCTTTATAGATGCTTACGGCAAAGAGCCTGTTTGCCGTGAGCACACAGAAAGCCCACGGCAAACAATGCCTTTGCCGTGAGCTTTACAAAGCTCACGCCAAACTATGGCACTCACGGCCGTTAGTGCCGTTACGGGAGGCGACATTTTAAATAATTTAAAATAATTTTGGCGAGAGCCTTGTTATTTTAGCTCACGACAAAGAGTGCTTTTGCCGTGAGTTCGTGTTTGCCGTGAGCTTCTCTTTTTAAGCTCACGGCAAGGAGAGCTCTTTTGCCGTGAGTTTGTATTTCTCGCGAGCTTCTCTTTTTAAGCTCACGGCAAAGAGGGATTGTGCCGTGAGTTTGTGTTTGCCGTGAGCTACCGATTTTAAGCTCACGGCAAAGATGTGTTTGCCGTGAGCCCGATTTTTGGCTCACAGCAAACATTCCTACTCACGGCAAACATTAATTTTCCGGTAGTGATCCTCAAGATTCAAGAACATAGTGCATAGTGAAATTGTTTGGAATCCTTATCGGAAAAGAAACATAGTTTAATCTTTGACATATATACTACAAACAATACGGTAAACATGGCCTTTGCGGTGTGCCAGTTCTTCGCCGTGGGAAGAAAGTCGGGCACATGGCAAAGGCCTTCTGTCATCGGCCACGAGGCAGGCCCTTTGCCATGTGCCCTTTGTTATGGGCGGCACACGGCAAATCCTTTGACACGGGTTAAGGGCCCGTGCAACTGGCACAGGACATGAGTGCCGTAGTGAAATCAATTAAAAACTATGTTTATCTCCTATGGCCAGACTGCTACGAACTGGCCTGAAATTTGTGCAAAAACATATATATACGTTGGCTCAATGGCCAGAGACGCTGCAATCGTGGAAGGACAGTTCGACGAACATTGGTCATCTTCTATTTATTTAACGTAACCATGTGTCAATTGGGTGGTGTTTGGGGTTCATAATTAAAATGCTCTGGTCCACTGCATCTCAGATGAGTTGTGGGTGAGAGAAAGTGTTTTCATTCAACGTATTGAAGGACAATAGTTCAACACTAAATAGGGAAAGCAAGCAGTATCCTTCCTCTCTCATTCCCAGATGGTCATTATGTTGCTCACTTGCAACAGATCCTGTTTAAGTGATCAGTAATGCTTCACCTCGGTCGTGTGATTGACGTTGTGGTGAAATATCCGACGCTTGCCCACCGACATAAAAAATAACAGATGTCTCATAACCATTTGTTTCTTATCCACCCCACCACTTTCTCCGTCAATGTTTACAGCACTAGTTTTTCTCAGCCACCCATCGCTGCCTTCCTATTTCCACTCATCGATTTTCTCTCTCGTCTTCCATCCACTGTCCCTTTATATTGCAGCAGCACTTTTTCTCTCTACTCCTCCACACGAGAAGCCATGGCTTGAGAGAAATGCCCGCAAGCTACTCATCGGATGTCGATTCATGGGGCTAATAATTTGCAGCTGCCTAGATGAGCGCCATTGACCCCGACCTGGCCGCACGTGAGGACCTAGATGAGCTTGTCTGGTACTTCAGGCCCCTGGAGCTCCCCGTCATGCTCGCTTGCTCCAGTGGCTGGCGAGCATGGTGCAGCAGACGCTAGGCTTCCATTGTGGCCTGGTGTCGTGTCCACGTCCCTGTGGTATGGCGCGCGCCTCCGCGATGTGCTGAGCCTGTGCGGCATCGAGCGCAGCACCAGCCCTCCCTCGCTTGAAGCACATGTCGTCGGCCAGCCCCTCCCTTTCCCAGAGCTTCTCCTCATTCCTTCCTCTTGATGAGATCTAGCAATGAACGTGAAACCTCATGCTAGAGATATGACATTCTCGGTTAGACAAATTGTTATGTTTCAACCCTGTTTTTGTGATGTTACAACTAGGTTTGATGATGTTGCAGTTCTGTTTTAGTTCTTTTTAGTTAATCGAAATGTTGCAGTTCTGTTTTAGTTCTTTTTAGTTAATCGAGATGTTGCAAACATGATTTTTTTAATGTTAGTCATGTTTCTAATTTGAACTTTTTAATTGATTTCGATATGTTGCAACATGTTTTTTGTGATATTTCAACAATGATGAAATGACTTTGTGTTGTTCCATCTGTGATATGCCATATTGCAAGAATGATTTGATAACTTGTTACGTTTCAACAATGACTTTGTGATGTTACATTTGTGATATGTGATGTTACAACAGCTGATAAGTGATGTTGCATTTTTTATTTGTTGGGAATGTTGCATGAAACCTAGTTCAATGTTGCAATGAGTTTTCCTCCTCAAAATATGATGTTACAAATATTTTTTTTACATGTTGCAATAGAAGTTTCGGTGCAGTTGTTTTTAGATCTATGGCCTGGTCGGACATTGCAATGGAAATCGCAGCAGATGTTGCAGCAGGAGTTTTATATGTTGCAGTGGAAGTTTCCACGATAGTTTTACATCGTCCGATGCTAGGACCCGGATCATACGTTCGGGCTAGCAAATCCATGTTACGATAGGCGTGGAAGGCCCGATCCGGGCGCTAGAAAATCCGTTAAACGATAGGCGTGGAAGGTATTAGGCTCAGTTGCCACGGTTTACATAAGATGGACAGTAAAATACGTAAAGTAGTACATCATTTCGCTCAACAAAGAATTCAAAGTAGATTCTCACCAAGTTGCTGTTACCATTACTTCCTGAGCCGGCCCATATTACAATACATATGAAAATTTGTACAACGATCGGATCATGGAACTGGTGCAGTAAAAATAGGGATGGGATCATGGAACTGGTGCAGTAAAAAAGGGGATCATGGAACGGTTGACGAAATAGCGTACTACTAGGTACTGGCGATTGATTGTAAATAAGTTTTTTTTTTCATATCAGTGTTCTTTGCTAATTTTCATCATTACTTATGTTTCAATTGAATTTAATCGATTCCACCAAAGAAAAGTTGTGGGCAGGCCAAATAATGTACTACTAGGTATAGGCCTGTTGGGGAGACGTCCCTTGGGAACATATTTTTTATCTTCGCAGGAAATCTGATTGATCGCTGAGCACGGACTTAGAAGATCCGAAGAACCTAATTCGAAGAGGTTAAAGTTTCGGGCGGGACTGAAGAAGTCAAGACGAAGAAGACAAGCGTGAAGCTAATTCAAAGAGGTTAAAGTTTCGAGCGTGACTGAAGAAGTCAGGACGAAGAAGACAAGCGTGCAGGACTAAAAGTCTAGGCCCGCGAAGTTGACTTCGAGACAAGGAAGCGCCGGCTCGCACGAGGTCAATGTACGGGCGAAGAGGGAAACGAATCCGTTTCCCGCTGCGAAGCTTGACCGATGGTTGGCGGGAAGCAACGGTCGTCTGAAGCTAAAATAGTTTATAGGATTTTGGCGGGAAGTAACGGCCATGTAAACACACGAGGTTGCCCCCTATAAATAGCAGGTCAACAGTAACTGTACGGGAAGATGTTTTTTGGAGAGACAAGAAGATAATTGTAATCTCCTCACTGTTTGTAATACCAGAAAAACCGTGTTACAACAAAGGGCATTTATTGTAAACAAGTTTTTCATATCCTGTGTTACCTACTGAATTTCATCAGTACCTATGTTTCAATTGGATTTAGTCAATTCCACCAAACATAAGTTGTGGACAGTGAGAGATGGAGTGTTTTCATTGAACATATTGAAGGAAATCATTTACACACGGGCTTTCAAGTTTCAGCTCTGTATATAGGGCAAGCATCCTTTCGCTTGCATTCCTAGATAGCCATTTTGCTGCTCACTTGCAATAGACGCTGATCAGGTCTTAGGCATGGAAGGTATTGGGCAAAGCTACCATGGTGCAGATGCAATGGATAGCATACTAAATAAATACATCATACCGCTGAGAGACTGAACCTTATCTTGAGTGGCCGCCGTGCTCCGCTGCCGGTGGTTCACCGATAATTGTAATCTTCTCACTGCTTGTAATACCAGAAAAACCGTGTTACAACAGTTGGCGCCGTCCGCGTGTTGGAATCGAAATCAAAACTCACGATGCCACCAAAGAAAAAGCAACGGGCTGACGACCCGTAGACTTCAAAAGCTCACGAAAATGAAAAGGAGAATGATGAACCCCAAGCTTCAGTAGAGCTAGCCATCACTGATGATACCCAAAACCAAGAAGAAGTCAGCCTCGAGCAACTGTTACAGGAAATCGAGAGGCTCAAACGAGAAAAATAAAATCTATTGAAGGAAGCAGAGAACCAAAGAAAAGAAACTGAGGAAGAGCGAAGAGGCTAAGAACGAGCTCAGGAGACTTCAAAACGAGCTCAGCGCGAGTAAAGAAACCACTCAAGAGCCCGAAAGAGAGCCTCCACACGAACCAGCAAATCACAACGCGAGTTTCAGAAGCTACGACGTGAATTCACCGTTATCCCCGGGCCTTCAAAATGCACCCTGGCCAACCTCATACAAACCCATCACGTTGCCCAAATACAATGGCACCTGCGACCCAAGGCAGTTCTTGATGAGCTACGAAGTTGCTATGGCTTCCGTAGGAGGAAACGAACTAGTTCTCGCAAAGTCATTCATCATAGCCTGTGAAGGATCGGCTCTCACATGGTTCACAAGACTAAGCCCAGGATCAATATTCAGCTGGAAACAACTCAAGGCAAAAGTACTTCAGAACTTCCAAGGATTCAACAGGCAACGATTAACTTCGGGAGATCTCTTCGCTTGCAAACAAGAGGAAAAGGAGTCATTGGCCCAATACTTCAAACGCTTCATCCAATTGAAGGCTCAAACAGATGATATCCCAGACTCAATAGCAATCGATGCATGCATCCACGGATTGGGACCAGGGCCATGCGCGTCAGAATTCGTCAAAAACAAACCAAGAAACCTCCATGAACTATTTCACGAGATGGAGAAGTTCTGCAGATCAGACAATGACCACAGAAGAAGAATCAACGAAAGAGCCATGCTCAGAAAAGCAAACGGAAACTACAAGCAACCCACATATGAAAAGCAAAACTACAACCGACCAGCTCAAGTTTTTAACATAGAAAACGAGAGCGGCCAACACAATAACGAATCAAATGCAATAAAGGAAGATTTCAACTCCTCATCCATACGAGGAAGAGGTGGACGAGGCAGAGGCCGCGGAAGAGGACGAGGCCAACAAGAAAGCCAATCTCGATCTTGGTTCTGCCAATTCCATGCCGAAAACCCATATCACAGTACAGGGAGATGTCCCATAACCATCAGGGTGAAGCAAGAAATGAACCAAAACAACAATCAAGGTCGCACAGTTCAAACAAACTCCTGGCAGTGCACCTCCCACAACACGCCAAATCCGCAGCTACAACTTCTGACGAATTCGGAATCCTCTTCAACATACCACCAGCCTCGACTGGCATGGCACCAAACCCAGTCAGAGCCAAATCAAGAAGCGCACACCTCAGTCCAATCCACCGCGGCAAGAAAAGACGAAACCATGATGCAAACAGCTCCAACACCAAATCCAACACCTGCCAAGGGTCCTATCCCCTCCCGTGGAATGATTCTGCCTATAGCAGGAGGATCTTCAGTTGACTTCAAAAGCAAAAGGCAAAGAAAAGACTACTTCAGAAGAGTGCACGCAATACTACCCGATGGCCCAGTAATAAAAACTCACTGGTCTCATATCCCAATAACCTTCACCAAGCAAGACCTCAAGCTCCAATGTTATCCTCACACTGATGCCATGGTCATCGAAACAAATGTGGCAGGCTGGGAACTAACCAAAATATTGATAGTCGATGGCAGTTCAGCCGACATTATCTTCGCAAGTGCTTTCGATCAAATGAACATCAGCAGAAGCTTGTTACAACCATCAGAAACTCCACTCATTGGTTTTGGAGGAAAAAGAATCCGAGCCTTGGGAAAAATCGAATTACCAGTAACCTTGGGGGACTTGAGCAATCCCAGAACGGAGCGAGTCACCTTTGACATAGTCGATATGTACTACCCTTACAATGCAATCTTCGGAAGGGGCTTCCTCAACACATTCGAAGCCATTGTCCGACAGGCTTATCTCTGCATGAAACTTCCAGCATCAAACGGAGTAATCACAGTATTCGGAAACCAGCAAGTCGCAAGGGACATCGAACAAGGAATCACTCTGGGCGAGAATAACGTCATCCTCCTGCAGACAGAAACGAAACAACCAAACCCAACCACAACCCAAAGCGGAAAAAGCAAAAGAAGCTATTCAAGCACAAGACACCAAGCGAGTTTCCCTCAAACCAGGAACCGAAGGTAGAGAAGTCACGATCGGAGCAGACCTCTCCCCCCAAGAAGAGGAAGACCTGGTAGCATTCCTAAGAAAAAATAAAGATGTCTTTGCATGGACAGCCGCAGATCTAAAAGGTGTTAGCAGGACTTTGATCGAGCACAGCCTCAACATAAACCCAAAGATGAAACCAAGGAAGCAAAAACTGAGGAAAATGTCGGATGAGAAAGTCGAAGGAATAAAATCCGAAGTTGAAAGGCTACTAAAAGCAAAAGTCATCAGAGAAGTACAGTACCCAGAATGGTTGGCAAATACTATCCCAGGAAAAAAGAAAAACAGAAAATGGAGAATGTGCATAGACTTCACAACCCTGAACAAGCATTGCCCAAAAGATGATTTCCCCTTACCAAGAATCGATAGCGTCGTCGACGACGCAGCCAACAGCGAGATCCTATCACTACTAGATTGCTTTTCGGGATATCACCAAGTTTGGATGAAACAAGAGGACGAGGAAAGACAAGCTTCATAACTCCTTTCAGAACTTTTTGCTTCGTCAGAATGCCAGAGGGACTGAGAAATGCAGGATCAACTTTCTCAAGAATGACCAAAAAAGTCTTCAAGTCGCAAATCGACAGAAACATGTTAGCCTATGTGGACGACCTCGTTGTAAAGATTGTCAAAATATCGGACCACATCAAAGACCTCGAGGAGACTTTCAACAACTTAAGATTGTCAAATCTAAGCTTAAATCCAGAAAAATGTGTCTTTGGAGTAACCAAAGAAAAAGTCTTGGGATGCCTAGTAACCTCGAAGGGAATCGAGGCTAACCCAGACAAGGTACAGGCCCTGGCATCCATGGAGGAACCAAAGACAGTCAAGGAAGTGCAACAATTGACAGGCAGGATTGCAGCTCTAAACAGATTCGTACCAAGAGCGGCCGAGCGAAACCTCTCTTTCTTCAAAACTCTCCGACATGCACAAAAATTCAACTGGGGCGAAGAACAATCGAAAGCATTCAAAGAGTTAAAGGAATATCTGGCAGCAATGATCAAATTATCACCACCAGCCCAAGGAAAAGACCTCCTCTACCTCGCAGCATCCGAATCAGCAGTAAGCGCTGCAATAGTGCAAGAAATCGAAATTGAAGGCATTTTGAAGCAGATGCCAGCTTACTTCGTCTCTGAAGCATTATCCGGAGCCAAAAAGTCATACTCTGAGCTCGAAAAAATCGCATACGCATTACTCATGGCATCAAGAAAGCTCAGGCATTATTTCGAAGCTCATAAAGTAACAGTGGTCACCGACAAACCTCTAGCCGAGCTATACGCAAACGAAGAAGCTTCGAATAGGATGAGCAAATGGTCTGCAGAACTTTCCGGATTCAACATCGAGTTCATGAGACGAAATGCAATCAAGTCCCAAGTACTAGCTAACTTCGTAGCAGATTGGCCTTCCCCGAAACACGAAACTCCAGATGAAGAGAAAAAACAATGGACAATCTACTGTGATGGAGCATATTGTAGCAAAGGAGCCGCAATCTCTGCAATCCTAGTCTCACCAGGCGGAATCAAAACCAGATTCGCATCACGATTGGAGTTCAACAATCAAGAGATCCAAATCACAAATAACGTGCCAGAATATGAAGCACTCCTGCTTGGGTTATGAAAAATGAAATCGTTAGGAAAACAAAACTTCATTGTGAGAACAGACTCGAAAATAGCAAGGGGTCATATTGAAAAAGACAGCGAAGCCAGAAAACCAGAGCTAATCACTTATCTCGAAGAGGTAAGGGAAATGGAGAAATATTTCAAAGGATTCACTGTAGAGCACATCCACAAAAACGACAATAACGAAGCTGATGATCTAGCCAAAAAAGCAGCAAAAAATGAGGATCTACCCAAAGACGTAATCTACGAGGTCATAACCGTCCCCTCCATCAGAAAACAGTATCTTACGCACATTTGCTGGGAAGATTGGAGAGCACCAATCATGGCATATATACAAGACAATTTCACACCCTGTTCGGCAAGCGAGGCCAAAAGAATACCAGCAAGAGCAAAAGGATATCAGATAATACAAGGCGAGCTATACAAGAAGGGGATATCAGCTCTATGGCTAAAATGCATCGCAAGAGAACAAGGAACGGAAATACTAAGAAGCATTCACGAAGGGATATGCAGAACACACATTGGTCCAAGAGCCCTCGTAGCAAAAGCAGTCAGGCAAGGAATGTTCTGGCCGACAATGATAAAGGATGCAGACGAAGTAGCAAAGAAATGCGAAGCATGCCAAAAGAATGCAAGCAACCAGAGGACTCCTTGTTCACTGCTACAGCTCATAACACCCTCTTGGCCATTGCAAAGATGGGGAATAGACCTTGTGGGGCCTCTCCCAACAGCTCAAGGAAACTGCAGATTCGCGGTAGTCGCCGTGGAATATTTCACAAAATGGATCGAAGCAAAAGCCCTAGCATCGATAACCTCCCATACAGTACAAAAGTTCTTTTGGCACAACATCATCTGCAGATTTGGGGTACCAAAAGAGATAACAGTAGACAACGGAAAGCAATTCGACAACGAGTCATTCAGAGATTTTTGCATGACACTGGGCACCAAACTAAAGTACGCATCCGTATATCATCCACAGTCAAACGGCGCAGTCGAAAGAGCCAACGGCATCATTTTTTCGACTATAAGGAAGATGCTCTTTGATCACAAAAAGGGAAAATGGATCGACGATCTACCAATCGCAGTATGGTCACACAACACTACAGAATCCAGGGCTACCAAGTTCACCCCATTCAGACTGCTATACGGAACCGAAGCGGTGGTACCAGAAGAGATCAAGGCCAAAACTCTAAGAGTGACATTCAGCAGTGAAGAAGGTGAAAAAGAAATGGTGGAAAAAGACTTAATCGAAGTCGATCGACTCGTTGCTTCACATAACCTCGAGTCATACCAAAGGCAAACACGAAACTGGCACGGTCCAAAGGCAAAGATAAGAGAGATCAGAGTTGGGGACCTGGTAATCAAAAGAAAGCACAATGTAGAAAACTTATCCAAATTCGAGGAAAAATGGGAAGGACCATACATCGTCACAAAAAGCTCGAGGCCAGGGTCTTATCATCTCTCCACCGAAAATGGAGAAGAGTTACCCCACTCATGGAACGTGGAGCAACTTCGCAAATACTACAACTAGATCGGAACAAGCAAAGGTGTACAGTCTTCTCCAAGTTTTAGTTCTTTTTGTAAAGGTCAACTTCGTAAATGTGCGTAACTATAAGCACAAATACGAAGTACCTCTTTCTTCTCTTTCTTTCATCGCAAAAGGTTGTACTCTTTTCCTCACAAAAGGGGCTCCAGGAAACTGGAGGTGAGGTTTTTAATGAGGCGAAACTATGTAAACTTCTCCAAAAATCAATAAAGGAGATCCCCCTAAAAGCACTTGATCAACAAACACATCGAGGTTGAAAATATAGCCTCGCAAAAAAGATCTCGAGCAAAATAGCCCGAGGCCGAGGTCAAAGATAAAACCTCGCAAAAAAAAGACCTCGAGCAAAATAGCCCGAGGCCGAGGTTGGAAATATAGCCTCGCAAAAAAGACCTCGAGCAAAATAGCTCGAGGCCGAGGTTGGAAATATAACCTCGCAAAAAAGACCTCGAGCAAAATAGCCGGAGGCCGAGGTTGGAAATATAACCTCGCAAAAAAGACCTCGAGCAAAATAGCCCGAGGCCAAGGTTGGAAATATAACCTCGCAAAAAAGACCTCGAGCAAAATAGCCCGAGGCCGAGGTCAAAGATAAAACCTCGCAAAAAAAGAGAACTTGAGCAAAATAGCCCGAGGCCGAGGTCAGAAATATAACCTCGCCAAAATATCTCGAACAAAATTGTCCGAGGTCGAGGTTAGAAACACAACCTCGCAAAAACTTCAAGCAAGAAAACCCGTGGTCTAGATCAAACAAGGAAAACGAAAAAAGCAACAGAGTTGCCCTATTTTGAAAGTAAAACAAGAGAACGTGCTCTTTCAGATCCGTTGCTCGAAATAAGAAGTGACGAATAAACGCAAAGGGGCTATCGAGGGAGGGGACGGCTTTTTCAAAGGCAAAAAAGAGAAGCCCCCTTTTGCATTTATTCAAAAACAGGTTCTACCAAGCAACAAACACATTAAAACAACCCACCTAACTGTACTTTCAAAAGGATGCGAAGTTAGGTGAAATCATAATCTCCTCAAGGGTCAAAAGACCACTATAAAAGAGAGGGGGAAGTTAAGTCCCAGCAAGAGAGAAAAACGAGCAAAAGAGAAAGAAAGCTCTCCTCAGGAATGGGAGGCAACAGGAATTGCAAGGGTACTTGACGACAGCACCCACTCAGACTAAGGACCATCAATAGCATGGGGCCCATGGATATTTCGTTCAACAATGCTCCCTCAAGTAGTGGAATCCTGGAGAAGAGTGCATTTGCTTCAAGGCAGCCTCGTGATAACAAGGGAATCGACAGGCACGAAAGCCCAGGAAGAAGCCAAAGAATATTTAAATGTTTTCCCTAACGAAAACGAATCTAAAGGTCATGATCTTATAGAAAGAAAACAAAGTACAAATAATTTCAAGGGAAAAGAACGCCTACGAATCCGATGCATGCACTCGCAAGGAAAATAAAGGTCAAAGTTAATTACGAGACCGATATAAACAAAGTATTGAGCAACGCAACATTCAAGTTGTTCTTGAATCCGCAAAAACCAACTTAAAATAGTTTTTACATAAATCAATCTCTCCCCTAATAACTAGATCTCCCCCTCCTCTTGGGAAGATTTTGCTTCGTCATCAGCAGGAGACGAATCCAGGTCGTCATTTCCTTCCTCTACGCTTTCTTCTTCTCCATCCTTTTCAACATCCGCGCCCTCGTCTTCATCCTAAAAAAAAGGGGTGGGAGAAAGAAAGAGTTAAGATAAGCCTTTCGCAAAAGAAAAGAAAAGTTACTCAAAAACAATTTGTACTTTCGAAGAGGAATCTTTAGCCATGTCACGACCATAGACGTTCCAGAAGTCTCGCAAGAAGCGACGTTTCATAATCTCGACCTCTTTGGAGCTAGATGAAGATAAATCTCCGAAGTCAGAAAAATGAAACCCAGGGCCGGAAACTCGAAGAAGCAGGTCTTTATCTTCTTTTTCAAGAAATCTGCCAAGGCTATCAGTGCATGTAAGCGCAAAGTTGTCGCCAGCAATCGAAAAAAATGTCCCCGAGACCGGAGAACTCCTCTTCAATCCAAGACAAGAAATTATCCACGCTCAATTCTTCTGGCAGAGCATAAGGAGTGGCCCCAAATTGCTTGAGCGAGTTCGAGTACGATTCAAAGATCCGGGTTACTCTCTCAACATCAAGAACTTTTGAAGAGGCCAAAGATTCCTCAGCTTCTTTTAGCCTAGCCTCAAGAGAAGTCATTTGAGTCTTAGCTTCTTTGGCAACATCAGATTCACGGACAATGGCTTCTCGGAGATTATGGGTTACCACCTGGTTTTTATCATAATCTTTCTGAAGAACATCAAGTTTTCTACTGGCAGTATCCCACATGTCTTCAATCCTAGTCAAGTCTTTTCGAAGCTTGTCATTAACATCCCGAAGCCCCTCATTCTCTCTCTCCAAGAAACAAAGCTGGTCAGCTGCAGTTTTAGACTTTGACGCACAAACCGCATTGATCAACTTAACCTAAGAAAATACAACGAAAACAAAAACGTAAGATAAATATAAAGAGAGGAAGAGACGGAGATAAAGCAGTAGAAATTAACATGAACCTTATGGGCTGTGGAGGCGCTCAAACGAGATAGCTCTTCAAAATCAAGGTTCTCCAGTGATGCTTTAAAATCTATAAAAACGAAGACAAAATATAAGGATCAAAGATGAAACTAAACAGGAAGTGGTGCCAAAATATTTACTCACCTAGCATCTCAGCGCTACCCTCACCAAGATCAACAAAAGAAGAAGCTAAATTTTGAGGGTGATTTGCAACTGTCTCCTCAGGGATCTTTTTTCCCTTGGCATCAATAATCTCGAGCTGAAAATAGTAAGCAAAGTAAGTAAACAACGAAATAAACTTAGCGAGCAAATACATGAAAACTAAAATCACTGATCTCGTGTTCGGCATTGGTCGCTTTATCCTCCTCGATGTTCACTTCCCTGACGGCCGGCTCTGTAGAATACAAGCCAAAGTTATGCTCTAAGAGCTCAAGAAAGTTCGGGTCAAATTCTCTTGGAGATTTTGAAACCACACTCGAAATCGAGCCAGCGAGGCTCATTCTAGCACCAGGGCATTTCATGTAAGGAACAAACAAACCTTCTCCCGAAGCAGCAGAAGTGCCTGCCAACTCCTTCATAAATCCCGCTGTGCCGAGGTCATTGCCTATAACACCAGCAATCCCTAGGAGTCCACATGCCGCATCAATAGCCTCTTCCTCCTTCTCAGCCTCGGCCACAGGGCTGTCCAGCAGCGATGGATCTATCTTACGAGTCAATCGAGCTTTCTTGTTTGACGCAGAAGTAGATTGTTGCACATCGACAGTCTTTCTCTTCTGAGCTTCGAGCTGTTTCGTTTTCGCCTGGGGAGCATCTTGACTCGAGGATACCAACACTTTCGACGAAGTTTTCTTGTATCTTCGAGTCACTCCAACTTGTTCGGATCCAACATTACCAGCTGGTTTCATACGTTTCTGGGGCTTGGAGGGTTTCACCCTATCCCCATACTTGACTCCCATTTCTATCCATGGTCGATTCAAACGACTTGGTTTCTCGAAGAAGTCAATCATAGCCTTTTTCTCTTTTTCTGTAAGAGGTTCAACCAAAGATTTCGCGGCCCATTCAACATTAGAAACTAGATCTTCATCAGTCACATTTGCAGGCTTCGTGAGTCCAAAAACAGCAAAAGTAGTGGGCAAATCGAAACCAGGTATCTGCCTCTCCTCAACTCTGAAGGGTTTCCAATCGGTTCCCAAAGGCCAGATTTCGGCAGCCAGAAACTCCTCAACTACATCATGGCCTGTCAATCGCCGGGTAGCATGGTTAAAGCAGCTACTGTTCTTAAAAGATTCAGATCTTTTATTGAAATCAATCACAGTAGATAGCTCGATATCGCCAAGGGGGCCAGCAAAAGGATAGCTAATGTCACCAGAGTCCGGAGAAGCGAAGCCAACCTTAACATAAAACCAGGACTTCGGCCAGTTCACATCCCAGCGGTTCCGTTGAGCGTAGGTGAAGTCAATCTTCGTGATCTTCAGGGCGGCACTTCGACGACGCAAAGTAAAGGTTGCAACACCAAACTGCCCAACATGCTCTTCCCCGCCTTCTTCTAAAAAGATTGACCTCTTTTGAAGATGAAGCTCATTAAAGCGACCGAAAGTGTCGAGTTCAACATCACCACCAAATGTTTTCACCCCCCCCCATAAAAACTTCGACAGTTGAACAAAAGAATTGGGTGTCAACTGATGAAGCTTGACGTTGAAGCGATCCAGAATCTGAGGCAGCATAGGATCTCAAGGAAAACGAAGCCCAGCAGTAAAGAACTCAGAAAAAACAACAGCCTCTCCGAGTTGGGGATCAGGAGTAGTCTCGCGTCTAGGAGCACGACCAATACCATCGGGAAAAAATCCATTATGTACATACGACGAAATCATACTAGCGGTAACAGAAGACCGACCAAAGTGAAGAGTTTTCGGAGCCGATTCACCAACGAGCTCATTAACGTTGGCTTCGACCCCCTCTAGATCCTCGCTTCCCGGATTAGAGGCCAGAGGACTGTCCTCCCTCTCCGCATCAGAGATCAGAATTGCAGTAATTTTGACACCAGCCATTCCCGAAACTAATAACAGAAAACAATTAACAATAACACAAAGAAAGAAACGAGGATAAAGATTTTTCAAAACTAACCTCGTTTGATCTCGAGGAGCTTCAAGAATCTCAGCAGACAACAATGACGGAGCCAAACGAAAACAATAGCACGACTTCAAAGTTAGAAGCGAAGGTAATTTTGAGGGGGGGGGGTAACCTCTACTATTAATAGGCACGGTAAGTTTTCGAAGATCGCGCCGGTTGGAAGGTGAAAGGGCGCCAAAGTAACCGCCAACTTTCTTTCCAAGGGGACGCCTTTTGGGTTTCGTTTTCGTCCCAGGAGTTCGAGGGTCGAAAAGCAACGGGCTCGAATCCAAGGACGAAGGGGCTACTGTTGGGGAGATATCCCTTGGGAACATATTTTTTATCTTCGCAGGGAATCTGATTGATCGCTGAGCGCGGAATTAGAAGATCCGAAGAACCTAATTCGAAGAGGTTAAAGTTTCGGGCGGGACTGAAGAAGTCAAGACGAAGAAGACAAGCGTGAAGCTAATTCAAAGAGGTTAAAGTTTCGAGCGGGACTGAAGAAGTCAGGACAAAGAAGACAAGCGTGCAGGACTAAAAGCCTAGGCCCGCGAAGTTGACTTCGAGACAAGGAAGCGCCGGCTCGCACGAGGTCAATGTACGGGCGAAGAGGGAAACGAATCCGTTTCCCGCTGCGAAGCTTGAGCGATGGTTGGCGGGAAGCAACGGTCGTCTGAAGCTAAAATAGTTTATAGGATTTTGGCGGGAAGTAACGGTCATGTAAACACATGAGGTTGCCCCCTATAAATAGCAGGTCAACAGTAACTGTACAGGAAGATGTTTTTTGGAGAGACAAGATAATTGTAATCTTCTCACTGTTTGTAATACCAGAAAAACCGTGTTACAACAAGGCCATTTATTGTAAACAAGTTTTTCATATCCTGTGTTACCTACTGAATTTCATCAGTACCTATGTTTCAATTGGATTTAATCAATTCCACCAAACATAAGTTGTGGACAGTGAGAGATGGAGTGTTTTCATTGAACATATTGAAGGAAATCATTTACACACGGGCTTTCAAGTTTCAGCTCTGTATATAGGGCAAGCATCCTTTCGCTTGCATTCCTAGATAGCCATTTTGTTGCTCACTTGCAATAGACGCTGATCAGGTCTTAGGCATGGAAGGTATTGGGCAAAGCTACCATGGTGCAGATGCAATGGATAGCATACTAAATAAATACATCATACCGCTGAGAGACTGAACCTTATCTTGAGTGGCCGCCGCGCTCCGCTGCCGGTGGTTCACCGACAATGTGGAAGTCGTCAACGGTGACAACGATCCTCTCGTCCCCGCAGCTCCTGCAGTTTCAGAGACGCCCACGATGGTGTGGTCACATGTCGTGGCAGGTGTTGGGCGTGTGGTAGGAGTGCTTAGGCCCAAGGGATTGTTCAACTCGATTATAGGATTAAACGTTGGAACATGATTTTCACATAGGATTTAGAGATGGAAATCGTGGTCATATTTACGAGTAATTGTTCTATAAGTCCGTTTTCATGAAAGATTGTTGTGTGAGTGAACATTGGACACACTTCGCTTATCCATTTTGTCGTTTTCATTTACCTACCAAAATGATAAAGTGAGAAAAAAAACATTAGCTACGACTGTATTATAAATTGAAGGATTCATGCAACTGCAACAAGTTGTATAAGGCTGTCTCAAGTAACCGCCACTGGGAAATACTCATGCATGCATGGATGATAGCAGGAATGTAGTGTAGCAGGAAATGAGTACCTTATAATGTTCAACCACAAACATGTCAGTAATCATAGGCGACAACTGAATCCTCAGGATTCAAGAAGGCATGAGAAATGGTTTGGAATGTGTTTCCAACTATGGGTCATCCCAAAACGCAACACAGGTACACAGACTGGCCAACCTCAGGTCTGGCGTCTTCGCAGATCATAAAAGTTTGACTTTCGACCTAAAATCCAAACAAAAAGTACTTGGTTTTTGCGCTAGGTCTCTCATGTCAGGTTCTCCTGCCGCTACAATCTCGTACTCATGGTAAAGCACTCAAATTTTAGATTAGAAAGAAAATCTAATTTAGACCACCCAACTATTATAAAAGTTTGACTTTCGACCTTTAACTAAAATCCAAACACAAAGGACTATCGAACTATTAAAATGGGAAAAGCTAACTTTAGGCCTTTGTATGTTTATAAACTTGGCTTTAAAATTTTCGAAAAATATAACATTTATGCTGGTCTATTTGAATTTAGGTGGATGGAATGAGTTCCTTTTCTTATTATCTTAGTGTTTACTCTGCTTATAGTATGGACTAATAAGATTCAAATAATTCAAATTAATTAGAGCACCAATGGATAGGATATATTTTTCAAAAAAAACTTGGTATGAGTTTATTTTTTCTTAATTCAAAATGAATTAGCTATGAACTTTTTAGACTAAACCAATTCTTGGAATGCGTAGAAAATAGAAAGGCACCTTCAAAACCACTCAAACGATCAAGTTTGTTGGCTACTACAAAAAAATTGTAAGAAATTTCAAATTATACCTTAGAGGCGGACACAAAATCTGTGTACCTAGGTTAATGTTTGTGCTTAAGGGAGATGGACATATATGAACAATCATGGATGGTGTGTTTCAGCAATTTTCATGATGATTGATGACACGTATGAAGCTTTATTTTCTTATGAGACTATAGATAGCTCTAGAAAATATAAACTTTTCTCAGCAAGGCATCTACTACTCCCTCTATTCTAAATTATTAGTCATCCTAGCATTTTACTAGATTCATTGATGATGTTATGAATTTAGACAACTATATGTCTAGGCTCATAGAAGATGTCATGAATTTAGACATCAAAATAGCACCCAGGATGACTAATAATTTGGAACGGAAGGAGTAGTTGGGATTTGGGAACTAATACTTTCCCATTGCACCCTATAAATACTTTATAAAAGTATTCGTTCATCATTACAGAAAAGATAAAATATAATGATCCACGATGTTTTTTACTTCTTTATGTTTTACAAGTCATATTTCATTACTCCAAATTAAAGAAGGATGCGATAGCAATTACTCTAATAATATTTTACTTCCCGGCACAAAATTATAAGCATAAGTACTTTTGAATACAAATATAATATTACATAATAGGCTGGTCGCAGGCCTTGCAAACGATGTGAGCTGATGACCTGATGTCGTCTCGTTGCACTGTTCTTCGACCTTGTCATCATCATCAGTAAATCATTGACACTATAGAGCCGCAACCACGGTCATCCGCTTCTAAGGGATCACGCGTCTGGAGCCCTTCCATCACCTCAAACCCGTCACTCGAAAGCACCTCAGTCAGTGTGCAACAGCACATATAGCTGCCATACGCGCATTAGCTTCACCTCGCCGGGCAGGAAGACCCAGGGCCTATGCTTTGCCCAACACCTTCCATGCCTAACACAGTAACATCTTATCAACACCTATTGCAAGTGAGCAACAAAATAACCATCTAGGAATGGGAGAGTAAGGATGCTTGCCCCATATATAGAGTAGAAACATGGCAACCAATGTCTAAATGATGTCCTTTAGTACTGTTCAATGAAAAACTTCTTCCCCCACTAGCCCACAACTATGTTTTGTAGAATTGATTAAATCCACTTGAAACATGGGTACCGGTGAAATTCAGTAGGTAACACAGAAAAAAATTTGTTACTATCAATGGCATGTACGGCTGTACCTAGTACTCCCTCAATTCTCGTTTGATAGCCTTAGGCCATCCCTAACCCATCTACTAGGATGGTGTCCATAGCATTAAATAGTCTGCCACATAAGCAATTTGGTGATGTGGCAAGGGAACTAAAGAGTGGAGAGAAGGACATGGTGTTTAGCCTGAGAAACCATGTCTACACAAGAACCAAGAAATGAAACTTGATGATAGGGAGAGGAAATGAGAGAGAACATATGTGATTGGTTGGTAATTTATTTTTAAGAAACAATGCATTGGAGAGGTAGTTTCTATAGGTAGTGTACATGAATGTATAGAAACTACTTGATGATGTCTTGGGTTGGGGATAGCCTTATTTCACCTTGACACAATGACCAGAGATGACAACCTTGCTTCTCATATAGTTAATGCACCCAAACGTTTTGGTTGCTCGTTACTAGCGTTATTTATTAATATGCCCCATCCCAATAGCAAATAGAACTATCGTATGTGAATGTTTGAGTTTCGAAAATAAGAGACTATCAAAATCGAATGTGGGGAGGAGAATGCATTTGGCCGGGTGTTCCAATGATTTATTAGTTATTACCCCAAAATCCATCAATATCATTGATGGCTATGTACGGAATTGGAGGTGTAAAAAAATTGCTGAAATGTCACTCTTAGGGCAAGTACAACCGTATAGACAGCTGCTGTCTTTTCAACACAAATAGACAGCATAAATAGACAGCTTGTACAATGGACTATCTGTTTGGCTGTCTATAGGGTATTTAATCCATCATTTAGCACACAAATCATGGTGAATTCTAGTATACATTTGTTCTTTATAGCCATTTTGTTGCATACCTATCGACCAGCTTATACTTCCCACAACCATCTCATTTTAATAAAATTATTTTTTTCTCATTTTCTTTCCTTTTCTCTCTTTTTTTCCTTTTATCTCCCTTTCTATTTTTTTTCCTTTTCCTTTGGCAAATGCTATTGAGCGTTCAACCACTCGTTCCCACCGTTCAACCCCAACCACACTTTCTCCACCGCTCAATCCTTCTCCATCCTGTCCTACTGCGATGCCTGAGCCTGAGTGCCTCCAGTCCAGTCCACACGCTACCTCTCTGCTGAAGCACAATCCTGCTCCTTCTGCTCCCCGCCGGCGACCTCAAACCAGACTCATGCGGCTTGATGACCCCGACGTCCTCCTCCTCCACCCCCTCCCCGGAGCTGCGCGCTCGTCTAGGCTTGGCTGACAGCCATGGCCTCCGACACCAGAGCAGCGACGGCCACGGTCCCCGCGGGCGGCGGCGGCGGAGCAGGCCCCGCGGGAGAGCTCAGTGCCGCGCGTGTCGGAGTGGCTCCCGGTGCTCCCGGCCAGCAAGCTTCCTGCTCCCCTGTCCTTTCCCTCTCTTCTGCTCCCCTCCACCATTTTGGCGCGAATCTTGGGTGGCAAAGAAAATCCTCCCACGCGTGCAACGGATCCGCGCCGCCGCCGTCTCCCCACAGCGGTTCCTACGACGCGCTCCGAGCCGTCGCTGCTGCATGGGAGCATGCGCTTCGGTCGTCGACGAACGCCTCGTCAACGTGCTGGCCAACCAGTGCTTCGTCGAGCGCCCCTACTACATCGACACCGGCGACGTCGACCGCCTCCGCAGCGAGGCCAGCCGAGAAGACAAGACGACGGCCGCCGCCGCGCCACGCGGATGGAGGCGGTCTCCGTGTACCTATGGAAGGCGCTCGCCGCCGTGGTCGCCGGACCGGCGCTGATGACGACGACGACGAGCGCTGCCGCATGGGGTGGTGGGTCGACGGCCGCCGGTGCTTCGCCGCCGCTGGAGAAGAAGCTTCCATGACGATGCGTGGGTACGTCAGGAACGTGACGAGCTTCGCGGTGAGGGAGGCGAGGGTGGAGGAGGTCAAGCACTTGGCGTCGCCGGAGGTGGCGGCGATGGTGCGGGAGGCGGTGGCGGAGACGGCGAGGGAGGAGCATTTCCGGGAGCTGGTGGACTGGCTGGAGGACCAGAAGGATCGGAGGTACCTCGAGGCTGGTCGGGAGGCCGATGCTGACGGTGACGTGGATGGCCACGTTCCGGCCGGAGGCGGGCTTTGGCTATGCATGCCAAGGCGGTGATGGCCATGCCGATGGAGCTCAGAGGGAGGCAGTGGTTACATGGTTGTAACGGAGGACCCAGGAGAGGTGGTGATAGGTCGTTGTTCGTCAGCGCGTTCGTGTGGCCGCAGCTTGCGGCGGCGCTGGAGTATCTCGGGGTTTTCAGGCCTTGGAGCGAAAATTTCTCTGCCGGGAACAGTGTTGTGTCAGCTACTAAGATAACAAGAGCGGGTACAAGCGTCTTTGCATCCAAAATATGAGCAAAGAGCCCTGAAAACTTTGGAAATTGATATCTCAGGAGTCAGGTGTCTCGTGAAAACCAAATTGAAGTATTGCGGCTGCGATTATTTTCGAAAAATGGACAACGCTCTCGAACCTGCACAATTTGTACACGCAACATATCCCCACTTATTTTGAACGTTTCCCAAGCTTTGGGAACAAGGTGATGACACGTACGTTTGAACATCCGAATGCAGATACTAAAGCCCATGAACTGACATCGAAGAAGGGAAATACGATCAACCTTTTATGCAACACCATCCGTTCACACAAATTTTAGCTGGGTCTAAACAAGTCTTAAATATGAGGGCACAGATTCCATCGCACTCTAGCGGAGGTTGCTCGCTTACCATCCTGGAAAGGGAGCCTCCCGGATCCAGATCCTGCAGTGAGCGAGCCATGGTCGATGGAGCTGCCATCAGTTGCAGAACAACCATTGCAACCACCACTGCAACCAGCACGCCTCCTGCCTTCCTTGTGCCCCTCTCCATGCTGCTCTCAGCCAAACTATGCTTATGGCTTGCTTCTCTTCTTTGATCTGCTCTGTTCTCTTCTCATGGATCCCAACAGTTTTATAGGCAAAACAAAATCGGATTCAACTTAATTACTGTATTATAGTAATGCGAGGTCGCCTGAATCGACGGTTTCAGTCAAAAACAAAACTGGGAAACAAAATAATAGCAAAAAACACAGTACCACCTAACGGGGGTTGAGGATCAAGTCAACTTCCTGTAGGCAAATATTCTATTCATTCAAAATATATAATGTTAACTTAATTGAATTGTTTCATGGTTGCCGTTGTTTGAAACTTCCCACATCAAATCGAACAAGCTAAAAAAGGACAAATGATTGCTTGCCGGTAGTAGATAAAATTTATATTCAAAGGTGTAGAATCTTCTAAGTGGAACAAACATACTCACCGTTAGTTCCACACTTTCATATACCTTGGATAACAAACCATGAAATCCGTTTCACTCTCACAGTGGTGAGAAAAAATTAAAGCGGATTGTCTTGCTAATTATCTGCGGGTTATATACTTTAAACAGCTTAGAAGAAGTACTATGGTTGTTCTGGTTGATTTTTCGTGGCCAGTAAATACTTCTCAGAAATGTCAAATATCAGGAAACTAGCCCAGCCCACAAATATCGGGTCATGCTACTACTGCCGGTACTCGCTGGCCCATGGATTTGGTATGGCTCGTAATCCGTCCCAGAAAGAGTGTCGATTTAGGTGTTCGTGCCATGAGTTTGACTAAGTTTGTAGAAAATATGTGCAACATTTAAATATTTAAATAATTTTTATAAAAAACTAGATCTAAATATCTATCTAATAATGTTTATATTGTACCATAATTTTTAATATATTTTTATATATAATTGGCCGAAGATGTTTTTCAGGAAGTGAGAAAGACACTTATTTTTGGACAGAAGGAATACTATCTTCAGTTGCAAATTCCTCCTATTTGCTTTCACGTGAAGCTGGAAACAAACGTCATGGCAACAGCTCATTTGCTTCGACTCTAACACAGAGTTTCAGAAAAAAGACTTATGGAAGATCAAGCTCATGAATTATTATACACTAGCCTATCAATCTGTGCTGCCGCACGGGCTAATTAGAATGAGTATAAAAATTAAAACTTATAGCTAATAATTATAATTATCTATCGCACTCTATTTTCATCTGTTAAATATCTTTAACATCATACTCTAAAGATACATAGATATTATTGTATAATTACAATATATTTACTTAGTCACAATTTTTCAGATAGCATCACACCTTCATATGTGTTTTTTTATTGTTTGAGCTATGTGAACAATATAAAAATTTATTCTATGTCTTCTCTCATACATGAATATGACACAACAATATTAATAATAATAGAAATAGTAATTTAGAATTTTATATTGGCGCATCTTAGGATTTTTATAATATATATTCTAGATTCAGTTGAGGGGGGGTTGCTACGGTACACCTCTTTAGGTAAGATTTTTACTAAATATGGACTCTTCAACATACATTGAGAAAAATCAATTAGAAAATATGAACCACTTATAAACCACCTCCTTAACTACCAGCGGCCGCATGCATGCATGCATGTAGAGGTTTTGATTTCTGTTTCCATGTTGTCATGTTGTCATGCACAGTCAAATTCGTATTATGGACAAAAAGTGACCATGTTGGTAGACAATAAAAATGTTCAGATTTTGGATGACAATAAATGGCCATGTCATGTACACGAAAAGAGGTAAAAAGATGAAACATCATTAATGGAGAGAAAAAAAAACATTCAGTCTATAGGCATGTCACAGTCACGTTGACTGAAAAAATAAAGCGTCAACTGAGAAAAAAAACGTTCAGGCAATAGGCATGTCACGTTCAAGTCTAGAGAAAAAATATGTTAAGATGTAGACACAAAAATAAAGATAAAGAGAACATGGGTGGGAGATAAAAAAAAGGAAAAAACAAAAAGTAACTACATCTTCTTCTTTTTGGATCTAGGAAGATATTTTTATAATTTTCTTTATTTTTTAAATTGAAAAGCATATAAATAAAAACTATTACATTACCTCCTAAGAGGTAATATATCATCATGGCCATCATAATCTAATTAAATGTTCCGATGAGTTATTACCCCCAAATACCTCAATTAATATCACTCACGACCAAGTACGGAATTGGATATGTGCAAAATTTACCAAAATGTCACTCCTAGATTGAAGTTTCTCTAGCCATTATACATATGTATGCTTTACCATCAGTTCGGGCATAACACAATGCTGGCCCTAAACTCTATGACGACGTTGTATAAAGTTTTTTTTCCTTAGGAGAAGACTAAATGCCTCTAGTGAATATAAACTTCTTAATACATTCCTATAGCCCCTTATAAATACTTTATAAAAGTATTGATGGTTATAGAAATGATAACATAATGATCCATGATTCTGTTTTACTTATTTATGTTTTACAAGTCATATTTCATTTCTCCAAAAAAAGGCTGTGTTTGATTCTATGTATCAAAGAAAATACATATGTGGATAATCCTAGATGGTGTGGCTCAACCAATTTTTCATAAAACATGTAGTTCACCACTCTTAGTAGCTCAAGTGGGATGGCATCATCCTCGGTGAGTTGATATGGTTCATCCAACCAAATATTAGGATCACCTTTAATTTGAACCATTCTATGCATGAATCAAGTGATCCTCCAACGTACTCCAGTTAATATAAAATTTGGATTGGGCTTGCACAATTCGTTGTTCTAGCCACCCCAAACGCTGCGTGGAAGAGAGGCAAAACCCTTCAGGCCTTTTAGCCGCCGTCAGTGTCCTTGTCGGCGTCGTGCGTCCATCCGCTGAATGGTGTATACGGCAATTGAAATAGTTTGGTTTAGTTTGGGTTCAACTGTGTGCGGTGTGGACTGGTTTGGTTGAAAGGGATTAAATCCATTTCGACATGGGTACTGGTGAAATAAATTCATTTGGTAAAACAGGGTACAAAAAAAAACTTGTTACAATTAATGGCATGTACCTAGTAGTACCCATTTCTTGTTACCCAAAACAACAATATCGCTCATGATAAAGTACGGAATCAGAGATGTGCAAATGTGCCGAAATTAATGACATGTACTAGATTGCAATGTCTCTCTAGCCATCATACACATATATGTTTTGCTCAATTTTGAGATCAGTTCAAGCATAACTTAATCCAAACCCGAAACCCATATGATGCTTAACGACAGTATTTGAAGGTGTTTTTCCCCTTTTTTTAGAACATGTTTTTTTCCCTTAGAATATTACTGTAGAAAATATAAACTTTTTCTCGTCATGGCCTCTAGTTGAGAAATACTTTCCTATAGCTCCTAAAGTATTCGTCATTATATAAAAGATAACATAGTGATCCATGATTCTGTTTTACTTCTTTATTATGTTTTACATGTCATATTTCATTTCTCCAAAGAAACGTAGGTTAGCAATTACTCCATTAATATCTCACTTGCTGGCACAAAATTGTAAACATGAGTACATTGGAATACAAATCTAATATCACATCAACTTGGTGTAACAAGCAAGAACTCTGATGTATCACTTTCGAGTCCAAACCTAAAATCACATTATGTGCTGATCTCACACCCGGCAAACGACGTGAGCAGCGAAGGCGTCGTCGTCTTGTGGGCACTGTTCTTGAACCTTATCACCGTCAGCAAACCACGCACACCGTAACGCCGCAGCCGCCGTCATCCTCTTCGTCGGATCACACGTCAGGAGCCCTTCCAAAACCTCAAACCCTTCCCTCGAGAGCACATCCTCAGGGAACACCACACGTAGCCGGCTGCGATGCTGCGCCTTCCTCTGCCGCGCGCGCAGCACGTTCACCTCGCCGGCGATGAGCACACGTGGCCTCAGCGCTCGCCACGCCGCTTCCTCCGGCGCGCCGAGCACGTCGAAGATGGCGAGCAGCTGGTCCCCCTCGTCCTCCCCCCTGAACGCGAGCCCGCCGCCGGAGAGGAGGAGCTCCGCCATGACGCAGCCGAGCGACCAGGCGTCGGCGGGCGCGCCGTGGTGGGGGTCCCTCGCCAGCACCTCCGGCGCCATGTACTCCAGCGTCCCGGCGATGTGGAACATCGTGTGGCGCTCGAACGTCGACTTGGCGCTCCCAAAGTCGCAGATCTTGACGGCGCCGACGCCGGAGACGACGAGGATGTTCTCGGACTTGATGTCGCGGTGGACGATGCCGTGGCGGTGCATCGCCGCTGCTCCGGCGAGGAGCTGACGCATGATGGCGCGCACGTCGGCCTCCGGGAACGGCTCGCCGCCGCGGGCGCGCAGGACGTCGAGGAGGTTGGGCCCCACGTACTCCATGACGAGGGACCACTCGGCCGTGTCCGTGGCGGCGGCGGCGCAGGGCATCCGCTCGACGCCGAGGAGGGAGACGAGAGAAGGGTGGCCGGAGCAGGCCGCCATGAAGCTGGCCTCCCTCAGGAGCCTCGCGAGGCCTCGGCCACCGTTGTCGCCATGGTGCTCTGGGTGGAGGGTTTTGGCGGCGACGGGCTCGCCGGTGTCGCGGTGGCGCGCCATGACCACGACGCCGAACGCGCCCACGCCGAGCTCGCCGCCGCCGTCGACGTCGACCTCCTCGTACGAGCTGGAGGCAGCGGCACCGTTGCACAGGCGTAGCAACAGCTTCGTCTTCGGCGGCCTCCCCGCCGAGGCGGTGGCGGCGAGGTCCTCGATCATGGCGGAGATCGTGGCGACGTCGTCGTCTTCGATGGGCCTTCCCGATTTGTGATGCTCGTGGATCACGTCGCAGATGACCGCGAGACGGGCGGCGACCTCGGTCATGGCCGTGGCGGCGGCGGCGGCGGCGCCGCCGGGAGAAGTTACCATGGTGGGGATGGCGACGGACACGGCGAGAGCTGAGGTGATGGTGCGTGTTTGGATCTGATTCAAAGGCGAAGTGGAGTTGCCCACGCCATGTCTTATATCGGGCCATTGCGGGAACTCCGGGTGGCCGAGTCGGATTTACCGTAGTCGAGGGAGCTCGGACTCGGACTCGGACTCCGAATGCTGTCCGTGTTCGGACTCCGAAAGCTGTCGGTCGAACCAACGACGCATAGTTTTATTCCAGGGGTCTCGTATTTTCCTAATTAGTACTTTTTTACACATCAACATTACAATTAATTATAAGGTGCATTATATTACACGGTATTCACATTACATTTAATTAAACGGTACACATTGTATAAAGAGTAATACTGAGCTCCTGGCAGGTGGCGTAGTCGCTGACACTGGAAAAGAACCAAGGCCTGCAGACACTGCAATGCGTGTGAAATTGAAATCGATCTCTACGCTACCTGACGACTCTACAACTGGTAACATCTGCTTCGACACCATCCCAGCCAATCTACACCACCACTCCAGAAAGTTAGTCCACCGTAGGCAGCATTGCCAGAAGAACGCCTCTGCTTTGCGGAGAGATACCCCAAGTCGCACACGATTTTCTTCTCATCCCAACCTGGTCACGAACAATGAATGACACAACTCATTGAATTTATAACCATATTAATCTGGGCGCCATTATCTCTGCGCATCATTCATGACTCCGTAGTCAACTTTGAAGGCAACAGAGCTAGGACACTGGAAAAAAAAAAACGTACAACACAGACGAAAATAGAACAAAAATATACAATCAGGGAAAGATAATGACAGAATGGTGTGCTAGGAGAGCATATGAATGATGTCCCACATAAAACTTGGACAAATTCATAGTTGAATATATCTAATACATGTTACATTGGCAAATGAATTTTATCATATTGATTGAATGGTACAACACTATCAGTTCTGTGACAAATGAGTGACCTCCGCTGTTGTTACTGTGCCAAAATTGTGATTGACAAAGGAAGGGTGGCATCTCATTGCTACCTCAGCAACACAAAGCTAAACAGGAAAGTTATGTGTACGCCTCAGCCCTGAAAACCAGAGCAATTTGCAATGCAGGGTGGGTGGCCACAGCCAAACTGATTGCAACAGCTTCTCATGAAATTAAAAATACTGGCATCTCAATCTCATTTCCTTTTCTTAACTCTGATAATTCTTCTGCTAGACTTGTCATTGCCGCCACCAGTGCCCAGTGAGAAACCACCTGATGAAGCTTGACTCTGCTGGCTGAATCCAAAGATGCCAGGTGAGGTCGGTGTATTGGAAGCAAATTGAGATGCAGGAGTACTGAAAGCTGGAGTTGATGGCGAGCTGCTTGGCAAGCCAAATGGTGAAGCTGTCGGAAAGGGGGACCCATTCCTGTCGGCAGCCACATTCCCTCCATTTATCTGTACGGTAGGGCCACCAAATGGTGTTGTGGGTGATGGATTTGGTACTGAAGGAGTAGATGAACTGAATGAGAATATAGCACTTGGGGGTGGGCTGAAAAGTGAAGCAGCAGGGCTAGTGTTTGGCATGCCAAACGAAGGTGAAAAAGGTGTAGTTGATGTGCTGCCAAACATCAGTGATGCTGATGATGCTGAACTGGACCCAAAAGCAGAGCTTAGCGGAGCAGTTGCAGCCACAGAAGTGGAACCAGATAAAGAACCAGTTGCCCAAGGAAATATAGAGTTTGGATTGGGAGCAGAACCCATCGGGGCTGAACTAGCTTGTGAATCTGCAAAACTTTGTGAGATACCATTATTTGACTTCTCTGAGGACTTGAAGCTCAAATTATTTCCTGACAAGGCATTCTGATTCCCAAAAAGAACTGCGGCTTCAGGAGAAGCAGCCTTGGGTATGTCCTGTGTAGCTGAAGAACTTGCAGTCCCAAAGAGTGGAGAGAAACCAAAAGGAGCACTAGGGCTTCCTGTACCAGAAGATGCCAACGATGACACTGCAACAGATTGAGAAGTGCCAGCAAACATATTTGAGGTAAGCTTTGGTGGAGACTTCATGGCGTTGGTGGAGATGGTAGTGGCAGTATATTGAAATGAAACTGAGTTGGTTGATCCATTAGAAGGTTGTATATCTGAGGTAGTGGAGTTCAACTTATGGCCAGCGCCATTGCTTAAGGATGTAGGCTTCGAATTCACAACCTTAAATACAGGATTACTCGTGAAAGATGCACCTTGCCCAGAACTCTTAGAAGGCATTGGTTTATCATCTGCATTTAATTTGTTATCAAGTTTATGCACCTTTGATCCGTCTTCAGGAACTGATTGTGAAATCCTGCAAATACAGATATCAATTTACTAACCTAATGAGCTATGTTATGCTTAAATTACTGAACAAGGCAACCAAAAATAGCAAAGTACAACCTACATGATAACAGGGGTGCGTCAATGCAAAAAAAGTAATGCCCAGTGTGAGCAAAAGCTTTCCAACCTGAAATTGCATTGCACGAACCATATGAGCAACTAACCTGGGATTAGTTTCTATGGAAGTATTAGCACTGAATACTGCTGAAGGTTGCTGCTTCTCAACAGGTAGTATAGGCGGAGATGTTAATGTAGGTGTTGGAGGGGCCAGGGCATGGGCACCAAGGCCAGCAGGGACAGGGAAGGTGAAGCCATTTGATGGAATTAACATTTTGTTTCGATCAATTTCACTGGACAGTACCAGATTAGGAGCATGGCTTCCCAAAGAAGATGTTGTAGTCTTTTCATTATCAGACTTGTTTGATGCACCATCAGCAATCTTTTCAGTTACTGCAGCTGGGGTATCCTTGACTTTTGATGGAGAAGGTCCCAAATGATTACTTTGTGCTGATACTTCATTTTCTCGAGAACTAAAATCCATAGCATTCTTGTGTTTCTGCTTGGGCTCTGACATGTTTTCCTTCTGCACAGGAACTAGTGTGTCAAGCTGCTTCAATATCTTAGCGGCCATCTCAGCCGACTGTGGTGGAGCCTGACCACTATTTACATGAGCCCTGTAGTCTAAGCTGCCAAGAGTTGCATCACCAACTTTATTCAGACAACGACGCTTCTGAATTCGTGCTGATTGCTCAGAACCTTCATCAACTTTGCTTCCATGCCCCCCAAGATATCTACCGGAACCTGGCCGTGTTTCCAACAGAGGTGATGTTCTGTTATACCTTTGATGCAGTCTGCGTACGGGACCAACAGATGCAGTCTCATTGTTGACAGCAATACTCTTCCTCTTCAAGACCTATTCATGAACAATGCAGGATGGCTTCAGGAAATAAAAAAATAGACAGGAAGATTCCTCATTACTTCAAAAGGTAATTCCGACAAAGTAGTTGCATAACACTTGAAAAATCACAAGGAAATCCAAAATCGTCCGTCTAGTTGCACGCACTACTTGGTGTTTTAAAACTCAAGCAAAGGCATTTGTAACTTATAAATCAGTTGTATAATGTTATGATTTGTTTCAGACTCAGTCAGACCAGGCTACCTGATTGCCAGTGCACCTTTCATATCAAAACCAAACTGCAGGATGTAAGTACGGTAAACTTGTTCAGTTATGTTGTTGTTTTCAGCAACTTTCTGCTAAAGTAGTACTCCCTCCGGTTCCCAAAATAGTATTGTGAATCAAGAACTGGCTTCGAAGGTTCCATATGCAAATGATCATGCAGCACTTATACAATACAGAAAATTACAAGACTCCGTAAAATGTTATATTCGGAAATCAATACTACATTCCTGAAATATCTAAAAAAATGCTACAAACATGAAAAACTTGTAAGAAACATCAAATAAGAATGCTATAAATCCAGATCGTGCTTCAATTTGTAAGTACCTGCCTGCCAAAAGTATGAACACTACTTGAGGTGGGACACGGTGAAGATACAGGACTAAATAAGTCCCTTGATGAAACACCACTCTGAAAACAAAATGATTAATTTAAATTAGAAAAGACAACCTGCAAGCTAGTAGATGTACGAGTATATGCTCATGAAGAAAAACAAGAAATTATTTATCTGAAGTAAAAAACAGATACAACGACGAAACTATTGAATGTAACATATCCTGGTATAATGGTTGCTATAATGCCCTCAGGACAAATAATTATAGGACAATGAATTCCTTAGATGCTTCTTCAATCGTTTGTATTTATCTGAACTGGACCGTGCATATTCAAGTTGTTCAAACAAATGAGTGTAAAAATGGATAATCTAGAGAATCTGATGTCTGCATATGTGCAAATGCTGATACAAAAAACAACATGAGCAAAAATTAATAACGTATTGAATAAATCATTCAGGAAAAAGTACCTTGAAATAAGGAGATGATGACATTTTGTACATCGCTGATCTATTTGGAGTTGTATAGCTGCTTTCAAGACGATCAGAAGTTTTGGAAGTTTGTAGTCTTGAGCTTTGGAGAAGAGGGATCGTGGGAGGTTTAGCTTTTTGTATCATACTAGCTTCCATCAGTTTAGGCACATAGGAGGGATCATGCAATCTAAGGCGTAGAGGGGACCCCTTAGATGATTTTGAACGCATATATGCTTTTGCTATTTCTGCAGGGGAGGCAACTTGATCCTGTTCGGACACATAGCATATGTATATGAATCATGCAGATAACAGATGTCAATGAATCATTAAGTCACAGTAACATTATATATATACTCTATAGAATTGATTGAACAGAAGCATTAGATCATACATGCTTATATGCAAACTAAGATGAGAAGTCTGAATTAAAATTAGGTTGCATTCAAGATCACATTATTATATAGACATAATATTTCATTAACAAAATCTGAAAGAGTTTAATATTAAATTTGATTGCACCACACTAATTTGCCGAAACATATGTACTTACAGCAACACTGTATGTTTTAGTGGAGAAATCAACAGGTAAACTGATGTATCTAGATCCATTTTCCTGCTCAGAAACAGGCTCTTTCCTTTCGTTAACATCCTCTGGCTTCAATGAACTTGATCCAATAGTTCGAGACCATAACCACTCAACCAAATATTCATATTCGATCCTACAATACATACAAATAATCATTTGAGAGATAGAAATAAATACACATATACACGCTCAAAATATGGAAACAGCATGCAACAGGCAAACCAATGCAGATGTTTGTAGTTCCCATACAATAAAATGTCAACAAACTAGCACGGAAATATGTACTTACCAAAGAGCACAAAAATATCTTGAATGTTATTCTATTTGAGTAAACTTCACAACAAACCAATCAATATCCTAGGCTAACAATCACAAACGTACCAAATTTTGTGCCCATTTCACAAACATGTCACTTCTAGTATTTTGGTTATCTTCTCTTCACACAAAACCACAACTTTGCGACTAACTGACTACACCATGGTCATGACCAATCAAGCTCACATGTCAGTCACAGTTTGTCAAATTTGATATTTGGGCCCAGCTGGACATGAACATATTGCTTACCATGTCGGCCTCGCTGATCACAAAGTTGTAGTTTCGTGAGAATGTAGACAGAAATAGTAATAGTTTGTGAAATGGGCACAAAATGTTTAGGTTTGTGTCTTTGTGACTACTATCTCAAAATGTTGGTAGGTTTGTCCAATTCTAAATATGAACGTAACTGTATCGCTGATAGGTTGGGCAAAAAGAATAAGAGGAAAACAAGAGTAATCAAGTAGGCATGTGATTCAGAAAACAGCTAGGACCTTAACCGATGTGGCAACGTGGTATACAAAGCAACGCAAATTAAGATCCAGTCAAAGGGTCAGGGCTGTAACAGATAGAAAAACATTTGGCAATTTCTCACCTAATGCAACTGGACTAAACTATATAGACCATGTCCTTGTCCCACAATAAACCCTTGAGCAAATATGAGATACTTGCCTTGTGAAAGTTTTCTGCTTCAATAACTCTTCAAGGTCCATACTACGATGGTTATCAGAATTTGGTAGCATGTCTTCTTTTTCCGTGGCAGAACTTTGAGGAATTTTGGTACACAGATTCTGCATTAAAAGAAAGGACATACATGAGAATTAAGTAAAATAAATATAGGTGTAGCTAGTCAGGATATTCTTAAAAGAAGAAACTGAAAAATCTTTCTTAGTTTAAACAAGTAAATATCTATCGAAGTGCTAAATATCAATAAAGTTTTCAGGAATCTCCGGAAATAAAGTACTCCATGGTGCAAGGCTGAAAGCTGCAGGCTTGAAATAGATTCACGTGGTGATCCTAATGGAAATGTTTTACATTGAACCAATCTACACAGCTATAGTGCTTATTGCAAACTCAGGGTATATATTTGTAATAACACATGTGACGTTTTGCCAGTCATTCAAATTCAAATATGTAAAAAAAAAAAAGAAAGTACAGTACGGATTAATGGAATCAACTTACATCATTAACAATTGTTCCACTGTTTTCTTCACCTTCTGGAAGATCATCCTCTGTAAATTGCAGGGGGGTAACATAAGTTTGGCAGCAATAATGACCATCTAGCATGCGGTGGGGGCTGAGGAAACAAACCTAACGGTGGGGGCTGCGGCGAAGGCGGCGCGTCGAGCGGCTCCGGGCGCGGCTCGAGCAGCAAATCACGCGACGGCGGCACCTCGAGCGCCTCCGGCGGCGGCGGTGGCGGGGGCGCTGGTGCAGGGAGCTGAAGCGGAGGTTTGCGGAACACAGAAGGGAGGAGGCGCGAGGCGCCGGCGGCGATAACCCTGGAGAACCACCCGCCGCCCTGCGAGGCCGCCGCCGCCGCGGCGGAGGGCACCGGAGCGGGTGCGGGGCGCGCGTAGGGGGAGGCAGCAGCGGCGCGGGAAGCATGATGGCGGCGTATCTTGCCGCCGGCGCCGGAGCCGCGGCCGTAATCGTAGCCCCGGGGCTCCATCCGACGGCGATGTGGGGCTAGGGTTTCGCCGGATCTCAAGTGGAGGCTAGGGTTTAGGAGGGGGAGGGAAGAAGCGGCGACGGCGAGGAGTCGCTGATTAATGATGAGTTTGGAAGGGGGTAAAATGCAAATAATATTCCCTTGGTGTTTCCGGGAGCGTCCGAGTGAAATCGTAAAATAGACGTCAACATAACTTCCCCTATAGTTTAACTTCGTAATTTGGTGTTGCTACATATCTTTTATATACTGCATTTAATTTTAAATTAATCAAAGGATAAATTGGTACCATTTCCAAAGAATTTGTTGCGGCTATTAAACTTTCGTATTGTAAAAAATTGTGCCATGAAAAAATCGCTATCGTTTTGGACATGAACATGACTAATTCAAATAATTATTTCAAATGAGTGTTAACCGTTCGTTCAAGAACATGTTTATAGAAGCACGAAATGATTTCTATAATTCTTTAGGCTGAAAAAAATACGGGAAAGAGGAAAACCTATGGGAACTTCTCGTTATAAATGTAGCCTTAATAAATGGTGTGAGTGTTCATGTTATTTTTAAAAAAAAACCTTTATTGGTTTTCAAGCTTAATCCAGCATTTCACCAAATCAAATTTATTTTTCCTCATCCAAAAATCTCTATATAATGTGAATTGAGCACAGCTCAACTAGTAAGGTTTCTTCTTGTGAAACTTGTCCACTCGGGTTCGAGTCCTCATAACTCGACATGAGTGCTCACATCTTTCTAAATTTACTTCAGAATTTAATTGGCGATATGCCCGTCAATTGTACTATAATTTGAAAAAGAAAGTCTCTATATAATATTGTGCATGTTCGTAAGCCGCGAGTTAGTAATCCTAAGATTATTCAAGAATTATACAAGATGTTGTTACAATTTTTGGACAAAATAAAGTGCAGGTTTAAGATAGTAACAATTATAAATCCAAAAAGAACCTAGAAGTTGGAATTCTAGCACCAGACTGTTGTCCAATGGAATAATGGACAACCAATCATGCGACCGGTCCCTATCCGCAAAGCAAGCACAAAAGGAGGTAATTGTTGTCATCCTCACAAGCAAATCACGTGCTTTATATTAAGAACTGTGTGACAAGTCTGCACAAATAATATAACAACTTATGTAGAGTCAGTATGCCAATTTTATTTAGAGATTCTCTAGGAAACAACAAGAGAGTAAACATTTGTTCATGTACAGGTTATATTCATAATTTATTACGAAGTCTAGACATAATTTACTACACATTTAATATATAAGTACCTGTCACACGTTCAATATGAGAAGTCAATACATAAAAAGTATTCCAAAACTTATGCATCATGGTTCTTATTTATAGATCTAATAATAAGAAACTTGATTGAGCAAACCAAATTAAACACCGACACTCCACATGAAAATGATTGCATTTTTAAGAGGAAAAAAGTAGGCTATGGTAGCCTACATCTGTCGGGCGGGGCCACCGCAGGACACGTGGGTCCACGCTTATGCACTTTTGTGCCTTTCGTAGAATATATTGTTTATTTTAAATATAGTATGATTTCTTTTAAATAGACCATTTTTAGAGGCGGTTGTTTTAAAATGTCTGCCACTGAAAATCAATTTTTGGAGGCAAACAAGAGCAAGCACCTCCGAAAACAAAATATGACCGCCTTCGTTAATATCCGGCATTAATGGAGGCAGATATTTTTTCTGTTCGTCTCTAAGGGCTTTTTTGAGTGTCCCTATAAAGTTTTTTTAATAGTGTAGGTACATGAGTGCTTTTATTTTTTTTAGATTATTCTAGAATCAGTAACATTATTCTGTTAGATATAATCTTTCAATGGTGCTCGTAGGGTCCTTTGTAGAGCCACGTGCTCGTAGGTCTAGTATGTGCATGTTTGTATATATCGATTAAGCATTTATATGTGAGTGTCTATGCTTTGATCAGCACTACCTTCTGCAGTGAATGTGCACCTCTCTGGCATGGTCGCCCCGCCTGCACATGGACACACAGCCTCTGAAGTACTCCAAGTGAGACTTCAATGGAAATTATTATATATTATATATAGTGCTGAGAAGTGTATATATATCATCTATCAACTCATGCATGGAACTACTCTTCTAGTGCACAATATGTACTTTTCTATATTACAAACATGATCTCATTTGTACACTCCATACCTTTCCTCTTTGGTTCTTCACAAATTTATCTCTCTACTAAGCTGTAGCTATGTGCGTCGTCACATCATCACTTAAGTTTGGAATGAGCGTTATCAGAGAAATATGTTCAAGAACATGGTGGCTGTTGGCAGCTCACCATATGTCTCTCGGTGTCTCTCCTCACCCACCACCTGCCTCTGCTTCAATTGACGCGCGGGGAGCCGGGGAAGGAGGATGAACGAGATGAATTCACCAAGAAGATAGAAGGAGAGGTGGGGGGAGGATTTAAGTAATAAGTCTTAGTCAAAACATTCGTTTTTTCATTGGAATTTTTTCCTTTTTTTTAGCAGATTGGATTTTTTTTCCTTGGGAAACAGGGGAATAATATGGAGCAGCGCATACAAGAAGATGATTTGAGCCGTCTATTTTGGAGGATCCGAGACGTCCTAAAACAAATAGGACACGAACAATTCGGCTAACAATTTCCCTGCCATTAATCTTGAAGCTGTGGCGATGATGGTTGATGGACCACCACATACACAACACAAGTGCCTGATATGAAGGATTCAGCCCATTAACTGGCGCTGGCCTGCCATGGCCAGCCCACACCGATAGGGATTCGTACAGGTTGCAAGCCTGAATCGCTCCATTGAAGCCTGTAGGGCACGCTCAGTCTGTGTACTATCGACGTCAGCTCAGTCCCAACACGTCCAGCCCCTTCAATCTCTGGTACGGTGTGGTCCTTTCCTCATTCTTTCCATATATATTGTTCACCAGTGGATCCGTAGCAGTCCTAGAGTTGAGCGCGGCATCAGGAAGGCATGTTTGACAGACCTATTGATGTAGCCAATTTGACACCACAAATGGTGTTTTGCCTTGCCGACCAGTGCGTCAAACTAAATTGTTGAGCTAGTCCCATTACTGATTTTAGGTAGATGAATGAGACAAATAGTGGTGGCGACAGAAAATGTTGGTAATTGCTGAACATGCTCTTAGGTAGTGAGGAGGCCACTATATGCAAAGCTGGTTCGGTTATGAGTATACCTATATGTGTATGCATATTGCATAATACTGACCAATAATTTATGAAAAAAATGTTGGGTGTACAACGTACACATATGCACCAGTTCAACCTCTGCTTGATAATCGAACCAGAGTCCATGTCGCTTTTTGTGAAGTACTTGCGGCTAAAAGGGGAAGCTTGTTGGGAGCAAAATTGGCTTCACCAGGCTAAGTTCATTTTTGACTGAGTTTGCAAAATGGGTTCATGCTAAAAGGGGCAGTTTGTTCGGAGCAAAATTGGCTTCACCGGAGCTGGTATGACTCTCCAAATTGGGCCCTAAATCTTCTAGGTGAAAGTTGCTCGAACCATCATACATGCTGTAGAACAAAGTTTTTTTTTTCCTTTAAGTTAAATAATAACGAAAAGAAATTGAAGGCATGCTGACTTGTGTACTACTAGTAGTATAACTGCTAGCCTGCTACCAACCCCAGCTCAGTCTCCACTCTCCACTACGCCCAGATCCTACAGTCACATACTCACATTCTTTGCACCTATTTGCCCACTGCAGATAATCGAGGCCAATGTGGTGTGTGAATCCGCATCTCTTAGCCTCTTAGGAACGAGGGGCATCAGAAAAATATTTTTGATGGACCCATTGGCATAATTAGTTTGGAACCATATTCGATGCTTCGCCTCGCGGGCAGGTGCGCTAGGATATAATTTTCTTGCTATTGCCATGATTGATGTTTTGCCATTTGTAACGCAAACAACAGCTGTTGATTGCGTTGGAGGTGGGGCATAACGGAATGAAATATTCTGTTTTGGAAAAGGCCCATTCCTATTTTTTATAACCACAGCTGAGAAGAGCGTCAGAAGAATCCACATTAAAGATGCAGTACAAAAAACTTGGGTGCTGAGCAAATAAATAAAAAGATATAGGGTAGGCGAACGGCAGTTTGTGCACAAATTCTGATCGATACAGACAGCAGCGGCCGTAGTTTATATATTGCCGTTGCCTAGCGACCCCATCAGGCTCCATTTCCACATGCATGCGTCGCCACTGCCCACACATAAGCTAGCGCCAGAGCATACAGACCATGCTGATAACTGCTGATAAGTCATTTTTGTTTGTTGTATTGTATAAGGACATAAGGTTATCCGGCCTGGACATCCAACCCTGATAGCTTACTGAGTGGATTTTTTTTTAAAAGGCTGATATAGCCCGCTCTGCAACCCAATCCAGCCGCCCTCTTGGGCTTCAACGGGTAAACTGCCCTCTGATGACATCGCGAGTTCGCGACATATGGGTATATCAAATCATGGGAGTGGCAGGTAACAGGAAAACATATTGGACATGTTCGTTTCCAGATGCTAAGTGAGATGCAAATCCTTACTGATGCTCAATGTCCTGCGGTGGCATCTACTACATGGTTCAATTGATGCGGGTAGACTGTAGAGTACCTGAGCTAGCTCATGCATGTCGCCAATTTCTTATAAGTTAAAACTAATTACTAAATTACATTTGTATATTGAAGAGTTTTATAATGCTTGGAAGGTAACCGTAGGTACCACGGGGTACTTTTGTGGCTGATTATATATATTACTGTCAGATGTCATATTAGATGTGGTCACATCGTTTCTGTTTTAACTCGTAGGTTCTTACTTTTTTCAGGTGACTTTTGGCTCGCATGAACCGTGTAAACCTCTAAGTACAAGCCAATGATTTCAGGAAACATCTCGACAAAAAGATGGGATACAAATCAAACACCTATAAGGTATCCATTATTGTGTGATGTCAAGTTGGAAATTGGGCCACCGAATTATACAAAGGAAGGAGCTCTTTGTTAGTACTCTGTTCAAGTGCTAACAATTATAGTATTGAAAGGGGTCCTCTAATAATATTGTTCGAGTATTAATTTTTCGCAGGCAGGCCTTATTGTTTTGACTATTTTTTACTGGCAGGCCTTAATTGGGAAAGCAAGGCGGCAAGTTCAAATATATACCACAACCCGAGTAAAGCCCCAAAGCTATACCTTAGTTTGCACTCAGTGCAGTGATCAGTATTAACATTTTCTTGAAAAACTGTTAAAGCTCTATCCCCCATCCCTTCAAAATACTTGGATGTAATCCTTATCCATTTAATATAATGTTCAAGTCGGCGGAAGCCTACCGTAGAGTTCTCGAAAAAAAAACATTTTCTTGAAAACGGTTGAAAATCCTAGCCCACGTGATAATATCATTTCTGAAGGACACCATAACTTATGAAATCAAGTTTTAATACGTGGATGCAATTATGTTTCAACTTCCACCTATTCTTCATGATAGATTAGGTAACTCAATATTGTTCACAGTGATCTCATCTTCCTCCCACGTAACACATCATTTTTTTTTGATGAAACACATTATTTTTTTTTTTGCAAAAGTATGGATGTGACTCTGATGCATACATGCATACTCATAAGTCCTATATTGAGATTGACAAATCGAGATGCCTTGCTGTCGGTTGGCACATCATCTACTATCAAAAGAAATGGAACAACAATGGTGGCAGAGAATGTGGGGGGAGGTTGAGGCGCACGGTCTGTGGGCGCCACGAGCAAGCACACTCTCGTCCCAATTCCATGGCTGGGTCTATGGAATCGAGGAGGTCACCTCTCGACGGCGAATTCTCCGAAGCCTGGCAGTCGGATGGCGACGGGCAAGCAGCACTGCGCCATGGTGGACTCCCTAGCAGGAGAGCTCTAGGCAGCTTGTATCCTGGCCCTCCGGCAGACAGAGCAGCCTCGCCTCTCTCAGAGCATGCGAATGCATTCGTTTACATCGCCGATGTCACTTGGAGCAGCGTGCGAATGCATTAGTATGGTGCAACGTTCTTGTCCTTGTCGTGGCCTGATATTGCTGATACCAGATTGATAGGATCAGAAATCCTACCGCGACTCCATAGACTATAGGGATGAGAGACCAGGGGCCGGGTCTATATCCCTGACATTGGAGGGGAGTCGTGGTGGTGTTGAAGAAGGCGACGGGGGGGGGGGGGAGAGAGAGAGAGATGGCCCTTGAGGCTAGGGAAAAGATAATTACCTTTCTTGATTTATTCTCAAATGGTTTAGGAGTATTTATCTCCTTTTACAAAAGATCTAAATCAACTTATATGGAAATAACAATTATATAAGTAAACAATATCGTGGCCAAGTCACATGTGTGGCGCCACTGGCAGTAGTACGTGATTACCACCGGGGCTAGTGCTAGTGCTGGTGCCTCGGTAGGGGCTGGCTGGGCAGTAACAATGTCATCTACCAACTCAAGCATGAAACCATTCCTCTCCTAGTGCATTTATAATACATAGTTGCTACTAATATGTACCTTCCTTTCTACATTCTATGCTTGCATCCCTGCATGATCAAGTGTTCAATACATATCCACCTCTTTGACGTTTTAGATATGCATATTACTTATGTTTGGAATGAGGGGTATCAGAGAACTATGTTCAAGAAAATAGTGAGTGTCAGGCAACTCACCATGTAAGTTGGGTATCTCTGCTCACTCCCTAGCTACCAGTTGGTGCTTCAACCGAGAGGAGATGAAGGAGGAGGAACCATATTACAATACTAACGTGGGAGATGAATTAGGGATGTTATTGAACGCTAAACTATCAGTTATTTTCTTAGTCTGCCACACTGTGCCATTGTGCAGCAGATCAGATATGCTATTGCAGACTCTGAAATATCAAAATAAACATGACCTAAAAGTTTTTTTTTCACAGAAAACCTAATCATCTTGTGCTCCTTTCATTATAACTGTGCATGGTTGACACTTCAGTAAAGCCCTTGGCTTTTGATTGACATTTTTTTCCTTCGGAATATAGAGATAGAGAAAGTGCTTGGGCCTATTAGAACTCTATGGTATTGAGTTGACTACTAAATATTTTTTGCCAAATAAATTTAAATCTTTACCTACTCCCGAAACACGTAAATTTTCTGCCCTGTTTTTTGTTCCGTCATATAGGCAATGGGCCCACCTGTCATCCGTCCAACCCCAGACCCCTGCTTGCGTGTACACCGTTCTCCACCTGGCTTTCATCAATTTGAGTTGGACTCCATGGGCGTCAAACCACGGAATCGCAAATCATCACAATCCTACTCACTAGGATGCCAAATCACTAGATCAGAGCTTGATTGGAATAAGAACAAGGTGAAATAAGTTATAAAATAAATAAGAAGAAGATCATAATCCAAGGTGAGCAACTTCAGGGGATGCAAATCCATTATCATGAACAGTACCCCTCCCTTCCCGACATCGGTCATCAACTTCCTAGCATACCAATGGAGATACTAGGAAATAAAATCGATCTAAATCTCCATGAAAAAACGATCTAGATCTCAATGGAACCTACCTATTGCAAGCTTGATGTACACGCCGTGGTAGAAGCTCGCCCATGCATGGGCATCGGGTGCTGAGAGCATCACTCCTCAAGGAATACATCAACAGGCGACACCCATCTCTTCCGCTGCCTTGTGCTGGTGCCAGGGCATCCTACACAGCCCCAATAACGCGAGCCATACGAGCACCGAAGGGCTTGATGTGCTTGGCCTCCGTCATCTTGTTAACCTGATCTGCTCTCATCTATGGTTAAATTCTGGATCCATCACTGGATTGGAAGGCCTGAGAACGGAGTGAAAAAAAGGAAAGAGGAACGTCAGAACGAGGGAGACAGGCAAACTTTTCCATGAGAGCGGGTGAGTAAGTGAGTTAAGAGTTTTTTTAAGTGGGTCCCACAAATCGACGTCCACACTGCATACTGCTGCATGACTGCCACCACACGTTGAACCAACGTTGCTGTGCTGGAGGTGCCCTTTTTGAACATGTACACGCACACAGTTTGCATATGCTGCATATCCAGCCGAACAATCGACAATTAAACAAAATTGAAGAAACCAAAATCAACACAAATATCTAAATCAAGTTTGGATAATTAAGTTTGTTAAAATATGATATGACAATAAGAGATGCAAGTCGAATATATGGTGTACTTGGAATACAATAAAAACTCATAGCAAGTTATGCTAGCATGTTTTAAAAGCCCATAAGGTTTCTGGCTAAAGCCACAGACAACTAGGTAAAAATGCATAAAACCTTGGTGAACAGACGGCACGAACAGGAAAACCAAATGACTTTGAGTTATAGTCATATAATTTTCGCTCGTAGCAACAGCCGAGCTTTTAGATCTAACAGTGCTCTAATCATAGCGCTATTCTGTTGGCCAGTTGCCCCACATAAGCGTGCGCTAGTTCTACTCTTTTGCCCATAGTAAGACAGCTATGGTAGGAGGGAGTAAGTGCTCTTTGATGCCGGGCACCATCCCAGTCGCATGTCACCAAGAGGCATGTCACCAAGAGGCAGAGACGCGCTAGCTGCTGCTGTGGAGAAGCTCCCGATGGTATTATTGGTAACATTTAATTTATCATGATCTCACCGTGGTTGGTGATTGCATCTCCAAGGTTTTAAGTACGCTGAGGTGCTTCGCTGGCTCATAACTAGATCATAATAATATCCACATGTAAGAACTAGTACCAGCCATAATAGAAAATTAATGTCGGCAGTAGTCTGGCTACCTAGTGTGTAAATCTGTACAGTAAGAAATTTAAGTTCCTAGTATTATGCCTAGCATATAAAAGGTTGTAAACTGTATTTGAGGGCCAAGAGTAGCGAGTAGATCACAAGGCTGAAATGGCAGCATTCACATGCCAAGACATTTTGCCTGTGAATGGGACACATAAGGAATGAGTATGGAAGCTTAGCTTAGCTTCAATATGAGGAAATCGAGAAGTGTTGAACTGAAAGAAATCATGCTGGCGGTTGGCCAGCCAGAGTGTGTGCTAGCTCGACACCTCTACCAAATGTAGCACTCGTATGATAGCATGTGGTGACCCTCAGCATGGGGATTGACGATAGAAGGCACCAATGGAAGCTAAGGTGAAGCATTAGGCCGGCGGTGCCGTGTTCAGTGCATGATAGACAGACTTTGAGTCGGCAGCTGGGTAGTTTGTCACTAATCCACCTGGTGGCATTACGAACCAGGCGACGAGGCTGCACAATCCATGAAAGCAATTGAACTGCATGAAACAAGATTTAACATTCTACAGGAGCTTGGACAATCCATTGGGAAAAATTGTACATGAGAAAAATACTAAAATAGAAATTGCATGAGCAAGCCTGACTACCACTCAACCAACTTCTGCTGCTTATGTGCAGGAATGGTGGCAACTACAGCTGACCCTGAATTTTTCATTTGGCCAAGCATGGTATGCCAACTGATGCTCTGCTAAACTCAGCCAGCCCTGAGATCTGATCCTCCTTTTCTAGGATATAAAAATACAATTTTTAGGTGACGATGTGCCAGCTAATATGCAATATACGGAGGGGGGGGGGGTAGACCTTATAATGAGTCATCTTTGTGGTCTGAAACGCCAACTAAAATAGGGAGGGGTGTAGCTAGGGTATGGTGAATTGTGGTTAAGATGTGATTTTTTGTTGAGCAGTACTTATGGCTGTTAGGTGTAAGTGCAACAGTACAAAGTTGCCTCCCTCCAAACTCCATTTCATAAATAGCTAACAAGTAGTGTTGCATACTATATACTAGTGCATCCCTTATTGGTTGGTCATTGTAGCTTGCTTCTAGAATTGAAGTAGCACAAACATACACCTGTTAACCAGAGCACCGGGATGACCAGGAGCAGCAGATGAGAAAGTTAAGATTGTGGCCACAATTGCTTGGGAATGGGATGCTTGGGGAATGATAGCTGAGCATGAAGGTCCGACAGGGCTGAATTTGGCACCACCACGTTTGCCAGACTATCAGTAGTCGGGGACCGGGAGTGCGTAGCGGTTATAGGACTCACATGACAAGGGACGATCCATGATGGTGCTGGGATGTGCCACTGCATTGGACATGTTTTGTTCAAGCGGTGCGTCACAAGGCGGCGGTGCCATGTTTTGTGGCTCTCAAACTAGCTCGGACTGCTATAGTACCTGCACCAGGCTGCTTTGTTGTACCTCTAGGAAGTGACACCAGCAGTAAGAGTCAACAACATCAGAATTTATTGGTTAGCTAGCTCATGTTTGATGTCCCGTTTCCTGATCCGATGTCCTGTCCTGGTTGGATCATGTCCCGAGCATGTATTTTGGTGTGTCTGGCAGCACATGTATGTTTCACATATATGACGGCGCCGATTATATTGAAGCATAGGTTGGTTACGTACCGATCTGCAGGACTAATCTAACATGAGAGAATATAACAAAACAATAATGTGCAATGCAGTTTATTTTTCATTCTTCTCCATTAAATTCTGTATGGAGTTCGTCTCAGTGGTGTTCCAATTCAACATTTGCGATCCAACACCCAGGTTTCCATGTAGCCAAGAACCGGTTTTGCTGTTTTATATTATTATATTTTTCTATATAACTACAAGGCTATTCCAGGATAAATGAGCTTAGTTATGGAATGAATGTTAGATCAACTCCAAGAGAGTCGCTTTCTGGCTTGGGCTCATTAAACGCCCCCCCCCAAATTCAGCAACCCAACAGAATCGCTATCCATCCAGCTCGTTATTCCCTCCTTCCCGCTAAGTAATTATGCCGAGTGACGGTCAAACTTGAGATGTCTTGAATCTCCAAAAACGTTAGAATGACTTATAATTTGAAACTCAAGGAGTAGTCTTTAGGAATCCGAATGTGCAGTTTCGTAGTATAGGGACAGCTGAGAAATGAACCAATAGTTTAGAGACCGGACATAAAATCTACTAAAATTTTATTTGAAAAAACAAAGAAATAATTAACAGAGTACATACAAGAATATGATATGAGCCGTTTGCTTTAATTCGGATGAATCATGGTAGAACACACAGGGCAAGAACAATTCATCTGACAATTTCCCTTGCTTAACTGTACATAATTCTGTGAGAGGGTTGTTCAATCACACCGTACACAAGTGCATGTCTGAGCAGCGATTAGGCCTACTATTTGACGGAGTTCCGCCTGCCATGAAAATCGAACCTATCGTCCTAGTGACTATTGTTCGGGAAGTCTTCAATGTGGAAGATTCTTTTTCAGTACCATACATATATGTTGCAGGGCATGTTTTATAACGTGCTTCAGTAAATGATCCACGCTGATCAATGATCTCTGAATAAACAAAGAGTAGACAAGAAATTTTAGAACTGACTCGTGTACTACAACTAGAGCCAAATATTGTTGATAGTGAGCAGCTTAATGAGACAAATATTGTTGGCAAATCAAAGAAGGTGCTTTTAAGCACAAGCAATGTGCTGTAAGAGCAGTAATTAAGGCCTATTGTCTAGGTACCGATCTGACATTACGATTTGTAGTAAGCAAGCCTAATGAGACAAATAGCTAACTTTAAGATACTTGTGACGGGGGTTTGGTTGTGGGTTAGATATGAATAACTGCATAGTCTGATATTTCCAGGAAACTTATTATTTGACTTGATGTTTTGTTTTACGTTGCACATATAGTAAAGAAACATGCACACCATGGTAACCACGTGGTTACTTACCTTACCTTTATGAAATCATTTGGAATTCACGACCATGTTATTGAAACTCATGTTGGGGATATAACCGAATTGAAGCGATATGTTCTTATTTATATGATATGCCGGTTACCATGTTGGGGATATACCTCAAACTGATATGTTTCAACAAAAAAATTATTTTGTAAAGAGTTATTTGCACTCTGCCCTCTGTTTATACACTGGTTTGCGCAGTTAATTCACTGGCCTTGTTTGTTGTATAAAATGGTATCCTACACATCCAACCCCTTCCGTTGCTTGCTGCCTGAAAACAAATGGTGAATTGGCCTCTGAAAGGCTCCGATGGCAGGAAATCTAGGGAACATTGGCAAGCCGCCGGCATAGCCCAAGTAGCAGCCGGTGCACGAGCCCATCACATGACCTCGCTCGCTGCATCGGGCTCCCTCAGCTCTGCCTCGTCATCAACAGGACGCAGGAGCTTTTAGAGCCGCTCCTCTTCGCCGACCTTCAGCGAGGTCCTCCATGCCCTCGGGGTGCTGGCTATTGCTCGGATACCCTCGCCGTCACCGGCTCTCAGGCGACATGTGAAGCCTCTGATGGCGGACGAGGACAAAACAATCACATTCCCTTGAAGGATCATCTAGCCATATCGTCCCACTAGAAGAAACTATTTATTCTATGACGGATCAGAGGTGACAGTTTAGAAATCAGTCACAGATTTGCATTAGTGGATATTAGGCCCATAATATAGTGACGGTTTAATCAATCCGTCATGAGCCAACCCGTAATATAGTGACAGTTTAATGCATCTGCCATGAGCCGACTTATAATATAGTGATGGTTTAATTGACAATGAAATTTATATTTTCTTCAGTATCAAAAAAAATTATATTTTCTTTTGTTTATATATTTTAATTAAGTATTGACATATTTTTAACATTTGCTTGTCTTTCATTTGGAGCCTATATGTCAACTAATGCACGAAAAAATTACTCAAAAAATAGTTGCCACCTTACCTAGCCGCATTGTCACCACTTTTTTATATGTTTAATATGAAAGACCAGAGCCAAACAGGCCACCACAGACATGTCAGCTGGCCACCTCTTCTCCAGGCCTGGCCCATCGCCAGTTCGCAAAGTGACTCCAGGCCCGGTCCATCGCCAGTTTGCAAAAAAGTTAAAAATAACAGTAGGAAGCAGGATTCGAACCTTGGTCTCCAGGCCGATAAGTGTGCTGCACAACCACTAGACCAACAATACTACTGCGGAAACATAGGGAATTAAAGCATATTTTTACGCTGAACAGAACCTCGTCGCGGCATGGCGGCGGGCCAACGGCAGCCTATCACGTGGCACCACCGAGGAGAAATGAAGAACACGGATGATTGGATTTTTTTCCTTTTAATCCGGAATTAAAATTTGTATTTGGTATTTCTTCCTCATATAAACTCAGAATTGGATGATTCTTTTTTCTATTTTTTTCTAAAATCGTCCTCTTTTACTTAGTGGCATTTTTTCCATATAAATTGTCATTGCTCATAAAAGTTTACATTAACTTGTTTTTTACCAACTAAGTACAAAGTAGATATTGAGTTTATGACATAATAATTGTTAATGTAACTTCATATTTTTCTAATACTATAGCTAATGCAAGGCCGTGTCCAAATTTGAGGTGCATACGAGTTCTAAAATCTCATGAAGTATGAAATATACAATGTTTGAGTTGAGATATATGAAACTATGTGAGGGATGTGTTCTATCTGTGAACAATGTGTACTTAAATTTTTTTAAAATCTTATGAAACTTTTATTTCAAGATTCCACATTCATAAAATAATTGTATGCCCTATTTAAAACATTTTTTCTTGAAGCATTAGGTATTATAATCATTATTTTATAACAAGGTTACAAGTACAAGTTTGAATTATGTCTAGCAAACATTTGAAATTTTCATACTTTTTCAAGATACGAGCTGTATTAATAAAGATATAGTTATATAAATATCTGAGTCATTTTTTTATAATATTTGAGACACATATTATCTAAGTTTCAGTTACTTTCAATAAACTTGCAGATATCCATTTAAACGGTTAAAAATGGTAAATAAGATAGAAAATTATTGAACCTCCTACAAGAATTCTTTTATGTTGCTTATTACATATAAAAAATAAGTTGGTGTATATAACATAATTATTTTTATGTGTTACTTCACAATTTCACAATAGTGCAATAAAATAAAAAAAGAAATAGGAAAATGTTAAACAGGCCGAAAGGATAGTAATAGCCATTGTCTGCTAAGGCCCAACGTATCCTAGGTCACGACCTGCTAAAGCCCGATTCATCCTCGCCGTCGATTATAAATCCAACGCGGTAAATTATACACCACATGTATAAAAAGGCTCGGACCCTCGGTCAGCCCTTCCCCTCTCATCTGTCCCCTGAGGAGATGTGGAGGCACCGTGCGTGGATGACGGATCCGGCGGCGGACTCCTCGCCCTCGCGGGCTCGTCGGTCACGCCCGTCTTCTTCGACGCCGGGGTGGGGCGTCGCTGCTCCCCATCGGAGCTGGCACCGGACTGGGATGGCTGGTGCATGACCACGGCTCCGGTGCCGGCTGACCAGCCATGGCACGGGGTGATCTCCGGCACGGCGAGGCCCGACGGCCTGTGCGGCCTGGCTCCCGGAGGCAAGTTCGTGGCCTGAGCTTCACTGGCCATGTGAGCTGCAGCTCCGCCGAGCAGGTATTTTCCTTCTTAATTACCCGGTCCAACTTGTATTTTCCTATCCGAACCACGCATCGCTTGTTCCGACGCCGCCGAGCAACTGCGGCTTGCTTTCCTCTACGACCTGCGTCGCTCCTTCTTCGTGCTGCAGCCAACGCAGGGGTCCCTCCTTTTTCGTGCTGCAGCCAACGCAGGGAAGATGGGCGCACAGTTAGGGTCGCCGACTGATGTTTGGAGCTTTGCTTTGCTTTCAGGAACTTGCATAGGAGCTATTAGCATGTTCGATGCACGGGGAATGTGAAAAGTGTTCTTCACTAACAGTGGTTTAGAAGCAAATGACTCTCAGGTGTGACTGGCACTAACCATTTTTTGCAGTCTAGGGTTAAAACATTTGAAGTCATCAGTGGTGTTTCTGTTACTGTTCGTCACTTTTGCTTCAAATAATTGTTTAAATTGTGACGGTTGCTTCAGCCTCTCATCCATAATAACTACTTAAACATAAAACTAGAGGAAATTGTTGATTTTACATGGTGTTTACACATTGCATATGAAATATGTTTATGCCCTCCTATTGCTAGTAAATGATTGACGGTTCATCAATCACTGGTTTTTTGATATATGGCCATTGTGCCCCAAATTTTTGTGCAATATATCTAGCTAAGTGGTAGATGCTTGAATAAGAACACCTTCTGAAAATAATGTCTCAATTGAGAACAAGAGCCGCCTATTTGATTTAACGTAATTGAAAAATACCTTCTAAAATTTAAAATGTATATTTGCAGGTACAATGTGGTTATGGATGTGAATGAGATGAGCATCAAGCAAATCAAGCAAACATGTAGATTTCCTTGTTGTCTGTCAAAGCAAACATGTAGATTTTCTTTATATTTGTGGTGTTATAATGGTGAGCCTGTTGTTGATGTTTATGGTGCCAAATGATGGATGTAGGATGTAGGGATGCTAGATGAAAAAAATGGATGTGATCTGTTGTTTTGTTGTCATTCTGAGTATAAACTTGATTTCTGTAATCCATTTTTTTTCCTGTGATTTTTGGCTTTTAATTGTTTTTCGATAAATGAGCTGAAAAATGTAGAACGTGTTGGGCCTAATTTTATAATAGCTATATAATATAATAAATGAAATTTGGTTTGGACTGAAATTTTAATGGGCCTAAAATTAGTGGGCTGGAAATTGTGGCCCATAATAATGATGTCAGCATTGACATCATTGTCCACCTAAGCATCCATGTCATCGTCCACCTAGTCATCCATGTCAGCGTCCACGTAGCTGTCATGTATTCAACCTGTGATGGTTCTAACCGTCATTAAAATTGGGCTTTGGGTTGGACAGGACTAGGCTTAAACTAAATTGTGATGGTTTTAAACCGTCATAGATTGAGTTAAACAGTGACGGTTTCATGAAAACCGTCACTTGATTTAATCCGCCACGCTCAATCCATGACGGATTTTAAAACCATCACAGATGGCATTTTGTGACGGTTTTTGAGGCTTCTATGATGGAAAGCGACCGTCACCGAATAAATAGTTTCTTCTAGTGTCCGGAGCTCCAAAGATCAAAGCAGCCAATGCAATAGGCACAATCTCGTACCGTTTGTTAAAAAAAAAAAGATTGAATCATCCAATCCGACACACATTCAAGGGCAACAAGATACGGATGCCGCCTCCCTGCCTGGCCCGCGGCCGTCGTTCTTCGCCTGTACAGTCCGTACGAACAGCCACGAGCACACAAGCACGAAGTTGTCCGCATGGTGAAGCGTCACGGAGATACTAATTATATGCATATATGTTTGGTTTCTCTGTGATTGGAAATCATCTGATTCATGATAGTGATCTGAGGTGAAAAATATTGTTTATCATCTTACAATATCAAATATTCGGCCGCATCTATATAGCTTCAATTGACTTGCAGCTTAATTACAGCGGCATCGATCTGAACTCTGGCCAATGTCGTACAATTAATTACACTACGAGAGAAATGACAATGGCATTTATCCTCCACATCGACCACGTAAAGATTTTTTTTTTTGCGTGTAAAGATCTGATGCCCATGCTAGGGTCTAGTTGAAGTACGATCTAGACATGTAGTTGATACACAGAAGAGACGGTTCAATGCAGTTCCTTGAATGACTATCAGGAAATAGCATGAAGAAGACATTCGTCGACGAGGAAGCAGAGTTCGTCACAGATAGGAAATTTGCAGAAGTCGCATAGACATTGGCTACCCAAAAACAAACTGATCACCCACCTATTGCGAGCAGGATCACAAGGTGGACGAGGTTTTGAAGGCTTGCTCATGCACGAGCAGCTGGCAGCAGCAACAATAGGAATAACATAAACGCTGTTGACCGATCATTAACACGCTCAGTTTAGTCAACAAACTCTAGGGTTTAATCCTGGCCAATCATTGTCTATTAACTCATATTATTTTCGCTCCGGTCAGTGGCAAAATTTGGCCCGCACATAAACTTTTCACAGCTCATCGTGGTTCGGCTGTGTGGCAACCCACACACTGACGAGGACATCCTCCACTATTATCCGCTGGCAAAGACGCAACAAAAAAAGGCCCAGCTGGCCCAGTTGTAGTTGGGCGGCGACCGTGTGAGCCTCTGAATAATCCCACCTTGCTTAGCTTGGGAGGTGGAAGCCACCTTAAAAGGGAGAGCCACCCTTCCCCTGTCAGACAAGTCTTTGGGGTGATTGGGCCTTTCTCTGAAAGGTGTTGGGCTTTGTTCCTACCCGCCTGGGCCGGTGCACATCATTTGGTATCAGAGCTGGGCCTCCGTTTAAGGGGGTGAGAATGATGAGGAATCCTCGGCACGATTTGGCCAGGCGCACGACAGTGTAGGCGGCATGTCGTGGCCAAGTGAGCGCGGTTTGGCTAGGCGCAGAACAGTGTAGGCGGCATTTGGCCAGGCACGCGACAGTGTAGGCGGCAGCCGTGCACGTCCGAATTTATTCCACCTCGCTTAGCGGAGCCCTTGTTAAGAAGGGGAGAATGATGAGGACATCCTCCACTATTACCCGCTGGCAAAGACGCAACAAAAAAAGGGCCCAGCTGGCCCAGTTGTAGTCGGGTGGCAACCGTGTGAGCCTCTGAATAATCCCACCTTGCTTAGCTTGGGAGGTGAAAGTCACCTTAAAAGGGAGAGCCACCCTTCTCCTATCAGACTAGTCTTTTGGGGTGATTGGGCCTTTCTCTGAAAGGTGTTGGGTTTTGTCCTACCCGCGTGGCCGGTGTACATCAGACACCTTCCTATCTTCACAGCTGTTGCACAACGAGTTTGCCTAATAAGTTGGTTGGGTTCCTATATTTTTAACTACACAATGAACTCTGAACTACTCGGAGAGAGTAGTCTTCAACAGAATTTTTTGTAGTACAATGCTGAGAAGTAAATATATGTCATCTATCACCTCAGACATCAAACCACTTCTCTCTCCTATTAACATGCTCCTCCCTTTCTCCATTCTACACATGCTTGCCACTTCCCTCATGATCACTTCTACAATCCACATTTCACCTCTTTGGTTCTTTACATCGGCACATTACTGATGTTTGGAATGAGTGGTATCAGAGAAATATATTTAAGGGAAAAATAGTTACTGTACCCAGCTCGTGCATCGTTCAAGAGGAGGGGAAGGAGGAGGAACAAGACATGAAATGGGGAGAGGTGGAGGAGAAATTAAAAGCCAGTTGGAACAAAGGAGTTATGAAAGAGGTGAAATTTAAAGTCTGTTAAAGTTTAAATGTCGAACTAGAAAAGAGCGTTTGACTTTTATGTATACTATGTAGCAACTTTATTGATTTTAAAATTTTGAGCCGCTTTAATTTTTAGAAATTTTTAGTTTAAAGATGTTTCGTTGGAGGAACCGTAGGGGCAATGGATCACAAATAAATATTATGCGAACAGATAATGAAAATTCTTTGAATTTAAAATTTTGTTGTGTAGGGGAACTTTAGATTTTTAAATTGTCAATAGTTTTTGTATTGAACACCTTTTAATTTGATGAAGTTTCGGTGTCGAATGGAAGGTAAGACGGATCGCATTGTAACGATTTGTTCAAATGAATTGTAGAAACATTTTGAACTTAAAAATATAATCCATAATAAAGTTGTAGATTTCAAAATTTTGAGAAAATTGGATATTGGGCACGTGTTAGTTTGAACGTGTTTTTGGTTCTGTAAGCACTACACAATACAAGAAAATAAAAAGATAATTATAAATAACTATATTAGATATTTGAAAATTATGTTCATTTATGGAAACAGATTACATAACAGTTCACATAAACTAATATGATGTTATAATGAAGAATTAAAATTGCAACTACAATAGCATAACATCATGGGAATAAACCTTTAAATAATGTTTGCTGTATTTTTCAAAAACCAAAAATAGATAGCATATATAATAGGTTCAGTGGGGTCCATAGACGGTGGGACCCAGGTTCTTTCTAGGGACCATGGGCGCGGCCCATCCTGTCTGAGAGATTACAAGTTATGTGGCGTAATGAAATGACTCGGTTTGGGTATACAAGATTCCTATGAGAAGGTATCCCCAACTTTGATGCTTTGCTTGCCATACGTAAGATTTGTGACCACATGGTTATAAGGTCATATATAGCAATGAGAACGAAAGAATAATTATCTTGTCTTTATAATCAATTCCTACCATAGCCACGATGCACACCATATCTTTTTGACAACGTTTGGATTTTTTTATTGATAATAATGTTATTTGAAGTCATGGGAATACAAATTAAAAATATGCATTATAAAATTTAGCATAGCGCCTTGGCGAGCTGCGACTAGTCCCCAAATTCTGATCCTCCACTCAGCAGCAGCCGTACAGGCTACATTTCCTGATTTCCACATGCGTCGCAACTGCCACACATAATACACATGTGCCAGAGTACACATACCATGCTGTCAATTGCAGTTTGTATTATTGCCCACGCAGACTGCACATCTCATTTATCGCGAAACTGATACGTTTCAATGAAAAAAAAACACTATTTTCCAGAGTTATTAACACTGTGTCTGTTTGTACACGGACTTGCTTAGTTCACTGGCCTTGTCTGTTGTATAAAAGGGCATCCTGCGTGCGTTTGCTTGCTGCGTGAAAGCAAAAGCCAACCTCTGCAAATGGTGAATTTCTTTGTTTCTCTTTGGTCGTTCAATTGGTGAGTTGGCCTCTGATGGCAAGGAATCTTGGGAATGGGTGGCAAAAGGAAAAAAACATTGGCGAGCCACCGGCATGGTCCTAGTAGCAGCCGGTGCACGAGCCCATCACATGATCTCTAGGTGTTCGCTGCGACGGGCTCCCCGTGTGCCGCCTTGTCATCCTCAGGAGCCAAGGGTGTTTAGAGCCGCTCCTCTTCTCCAACCTTCAGCAAGGTGCCGATTCTTGTTCTTGCTCTTGCTCGGACACTCTTACCATCCCTCGCGTTCAAGTGATATTGGATGGCAAACGAGGAGAAAACAATTGCATTCCTTTTACCGATCGTCCAGCTGTATTGGCCGGAGCTACAACGATCAAATTAGAAGATCTTACGCACATGCATATTCAAGGCCAACAAGGCACAAGTGCTGCCTCCCTGCCCGCAGCCGTCGTTCTTCGTCCGCACAATCCGTACGAAGAGCGAGGAGCACACAAGCACAAAGACTTGCTACACATAATACCATGGTGAAGCATCAGGGAGAGATACTAATCATATGCGTGCATGTTTGGATTTGTCTGATTGGAAATCCATCATATTCATGATAGTGATGTGAGGTGGCAGATATAGTTTATCATCTTACAATATCAAATATTCGGCCGCATCTATATAGCTTCAATTGACTTGCAACTTAATTACAGCGGCATCGATCTGAACTCTGGACAATATCTTAAAACTAATTACACTACTAGAGAAATGACAATGATGTTTATCCTCCACGTCGACCATGTAAAGATCTGATGCCCATGCTATGGTCTAAAGAATTTTTTGTGGACCCACAACTGTGTAGGTGACAAGGTGGTCGCGGACGATATCAAAATAAGTAAACATCATTCGTAATTTATTACACCATGCATGTACATTGAATCATTTATTTACACCATTGAAATGTACCAAATGGTAACCTTTATGAAAAGCTTCATGGGATCAATAAGATCCCTATGTCTCTTGATGTTCGTCTACGGATTGCTCTTCAGCTCTTGTGTGCTGAAGAGCTCGCATACATCCATTCGTCAACAGACATGCATCCTTCAAGGGGATGTCAAATCAAGAAAATACTATTAAATCACGATCTCGAAGCAAAAGTTTCTGACTTCGGATTGTCGAGGCTGCTCTTGGTGAGCACTAGCAATATTTTTACTTTTAATGTGACGGGTAGCTTTGGTTACATTGATCCAATGTTCATTAAAGAAGGCATGCTCACACAGAAGTGTGACACCCGGAATTTCATCAAGTTAAAAAAATAGCAATCTTTTAAAAATTTTAGAATTTATTTGTAATCCAAATTTAATTTGTAGGAATATTCATTTGAATAGGCATTTAAATTCTTTTTAAAGAACAAAAATAAATATAAGGTCACCATTTGATTGAATGCATTTCATGTTGGAGCATTTTATTTGAGTGTTGAATTCAAATTGTTTTGAATTCAAATTTGGTTTCTTATTTGAATTTCAACAAAAGTTTATTCTAGGTTCAACATTTTAGTGTTGCAGTTTCAACATTTCAACACTCTTGTTCAACATTTGAAAATCTCTCCTAATCTCCTATCGGCCCAGCCTAACTCGCCCTTTCCCCTCCCTTTCTCTTTCTCTTCCGCAAGCCCAGCCGCTCAGCTCCGGGCTCCGGCCCACTCGTGCAGCAGCCCAGCTCTTCCTCCACCCTTTCTCCCTCTCTCGCTGTCACTGACGTGTGGGTCCCACCTGTCATCCCTTCCGCCCCGCCGCCGCCGGAACCAAGCTTGGCACTGGTTCGAGCCCGAGCGCCAAGCGCGCCATGCCCCTTTTCCTCCCTTGACGCGCACGCCAAGGCGTCCTGCCTTGGCCTATATAAGGAGCCGCCACCCCCGATCCGTGAACCGAGTTCACCAAAACCCTAGCGCCGCCCCAGTTCGAGCTTGCGCCGCCACCGCCGACCCACACCTTCATCGCCTTTCCATCGGCAAGACCTTGCTCTAGAGCTTCGTAAGTTGGTGAGGAACCCTCAAATCCCGTTTTCCCCTTCTCCCACGCCCTGTAGACCCCGTGCGGCCTCACCGTACATGGCGGTCCGCCATTGCTCGCCGCCGGCCTTCTCCGTCGCCCCAACCTCGATGAGATCTCCACCTATAGACTCCCGTCCCCTGTGCTTCCTCTAGAGCTTTGAATCGCACGAAACCGTCAACCCTAGCCTCGGATTCACCAAACTCCAGCGACCCTCCGCCACGCGCCGCCGCTCCCTGCCTTCTCCGGCGACCAGCGCCGCCCAGCGAAACCTTAGCCGTCCGATCCTGATCCATCGGCCTAGAATAGATCCCACCGAGTCAACTTTAGGTCAAACCGGCAGCCATGGCTATTTTGCAGAAACACCCCTGCGGTTTTTGCTTATCAACCCGTGGTCCGACCCTAGTCAAAAGTAATTTCATATAAGTCATGTTTTTATCGTTTTAGCGCCTGTCCTTTCGTAGATTTGAACCCGCCGTCCATAGGTGCTCTTTTTATGCGTTAGCCCTTCGCTTTTCATATGAAATTATGTATAAGCCCTGAACCCTTGTTTCTTCTGTTTTAGCCCCTGTTAGTTTAGTTTCTTCGTAGTTAAGCCCTACAACCTTGTTTTATCCATAGATTTCACGTTTTATCTCCGTTTAACCTCGTTCTTGATGCGTTAACTCTCTAAAAGCACAAAGTTTAGTTCACCAATGTTATTTACCATGTTCCATGTTTTAAAATAAATAAATATTAATTTTCTTAATTCTAATTTAACTAGTCTTTCCCAATTAAAAGCTATATAGAAATATACCTCGGTTTTCCTAATTTAAGCACAATTTGATTAATGATTATTTAACTTGATTTATGAATAAAAGCTACATAGGTTGATCCCTAGTTTTCATAATTACATGCTAACTTGACTTATATGAATATAAATGTATTTATTAATTATATTTGACTAGTTGAACACGAATAATAAGGTTATTTGATTAGATGCTCATATGTAATTCTTTTTTAAAGTTAATTATTTAATTTTTATAATATATATATAATATTTACAAATAAAATTAATTAGGCTTTACCCGCCTTTTCATAAGAAAGTATAATTTAAATTAATTCGAATAATGAATATTTCTTTGAATTATTCATTACACATCTTTTCTTAATTAAAATAAATGAAGCATATAGTCTTTGCTTTTCTTTTATAATATTAATCTTTCGATAGTTGTATCTTCTCAACCTTAGTTCCAATCTCAGTGTTTCTCGTGTCCTTTCAATCCTTTCCGAGACCTCGACCCATTTCTATGCCTGCTCAATATTGTTGCCCATGTTTGGTGTACTGTTTATTTATTTGTGCAATCGTTTTCTTGTATGTGTTCGTATGACGATAGACCTTGTTCAAGCCGAGTTTGAAGATCAAGCTATGAAGAGTTCGTTGAAGGTCAAGTCTACGAAGGAATTGAGCTTTAGCAGATATTACTAGGATTTAAGGCAAGTGGATTTCCTCCTCAGCATATTCTATTGAACCTAAGCAACTTTCATGTTAATTAAAGTTTACTTTATGCTATGTATTGCATTAATACTGATGGGTCCTATATTAAGGATGACTAGTTTTTATTGACCATTCCATTGATAACCGGGTCTTTACATTTATGTTGGGTAGCTTTGCTTAGCTGCTATACTTGGGAATGGTTCACACTAAATGTGAAGATAATAATCTTGTGCTATATATACATATCCGTATCCATGTTCTGATGATGAAGTTAAACAAGATCCCTTATGTTAATTGGAACATGGAGCGGCAACCTGGGATTTACCCGTACAACCACAATACCATATGGCTCTTGTCTTGGCTAAGCAAAATAGATGAACTCTATGCAATGTTAGGCTTCCCTGCTCTATTGGATAATGGGTTATGTGTGGGAGGAGCAGAGAAGGAGGCTAGGCCTCCGATGTTCTGCATGGCGGGGACCGACATTTGCATAGAGGGAGTCTTTGGAAAGGCCTCGTAGCGTCCCTATGCAGTCACACCTTGGAAGTGTGGTACATGCCTCGCCCGCACTGCATGGTTGGGTCTAAAGTTCTTCGGGACTTTTATGCGAATTGTGGTGAAAGTGTACAACCTCTGCAGAGTGTAAAACTGTTATAACAGCCGTGTTCGCGGTTATGAACGGCCCAGATCCTCACATGATAATTGAACTTGAAGATAAAAATAAATTGTGGTTCCTGGTTAAGGAATGAGTGCTTTGGCATGAATGATGTGAGATGATATATCTATTTATATTATTAATTGGGTTGGTATATACTTATATCATTGTAATCAGGTGCTTGCTAATAAAACTTGACCAACTAAAATGTTGACCGCTCTTAACTCTTAGCCTATCCTTGAAAGCTTTGCATATTCTCCCACTTGTTGAGTACCAACCATAAGTGTACTCACCCTTGCTAAATATTGGATCAGAAGGAGAAGAAGATGTAAAGTTCTTTATTGCGTTCAATGAAGATTGCTAGGCGTACGCAAACCCCAGTCAACTGCCTGTGGTGAAGAGTTGAAGATTCCGCTGCTAGAAAACGTTTGTAATGCATTTATTTTATTATTTCCGCTGTAACTTTGTGTTCTGTATTCATGGAGTCTATCATATGTGTGAAACTTGATCCTGACGCACATATGAGATGCATTCGGGTTTTTTTCTAAAACTGGTGTGACAAGAAGAGTGATGTGTTTAGCTTCGGAGTTGTTCTCGTAGAGTTCATTACTAGGAGAAAGGCTCCAGATGAATTTGGCAACAATCTCGCACCATGCTTCCAGTCCTGTTTTCCCATAGGGAACTATTAGTACGTATACGATATGCTTGATAAAGAGATTGCATCAAGTACTGATAAAGGTTTCGTCAAAGACTTGCTAAAACTGCATTTGAGTGCTTAAATGCTAACGTTAGAAAAATACTAGAGATGAAGAAAGTGGCACGTCGACTAGCTTGGTTATTTGAACAACGAGGTGATGGAAGTCCTACACCCGGTTGTGTGGTGCAGTCATGATTTGTCTCTTTAGGTTTTATTAAACATATGTATGCATTCTACAAGAATTGTTCTATTGTATTTCCCATTTCTTTACCTAATCTATACTATAAAGGATTGAACAAATTAAGGACACTTTTCACCCACAAACACACCCCTTTACCCCTCACAGTGGACCCACCTACCAGGGCTGAATGGTGGGCCTAGGACGACCAAAGGGAGGGGGGAGATTGAGGTCGTCCTCACCCAGTTAAAAAACCCCCCTCCCACATCATCACCCCCAAATTTTTTTCACCAACAAATACACCCAACAGCGGAAGTAAAATAGGAAACATTCCCCCCGCTCTCACTAGATCCCATCCCAACTGCAAGAAAAATGGAAAGTCCCTTATATCAATAAGAAAAATAAAGGAAATAAAAGGAGGTGCTAATAAAAGGAAATAAAAGGTGTGCTATTGTAAGGAAATAAAAGGTGTGCCATTAAAAGAAAATAAAAGGTACACTTTTAAAAGGAAATAAAAGATGTGTTATTAAAGGGAAATAAAATTCACCTTTCCATGACCACCATTTGCTTTCTCTGCATTCCATCTATAAAGGAATGAACAATTTGGAAAGTAAAGACCCTCTTTGATTTCTCTGATCTCTCAACGAATGGAAATAAAAGGCACCCACATAAATGCAATTGAAAGCAACCCACGTAAATAGAAACAGAGGATCCCATAATCTCTTTCCAATCGCAAGTTAAAGGAAAGCCCCTGATCTTTCCCCCCAAAATAAATCCTTCCCTAAAATCGTTGAAGGAAACATAAACAGATCATGACAATCACCGAAAAGTGCGTTCAAAACTTCAAACCATGATTTCTTCTCTCTCGCTTCCTTCTATCTACCTCACCTCCCATCTTGGCACACGCCCCTCCCCCTGTGCCTCGCACTCAAGCTCTGATCCGCGGAGTGGAGGAAGTGGCAGCCGGTGAGAGAGCATCCGGCAGCGGCGGTGGTGCGCGGAGGTGGGGCGGCAAGGGAAGGAGGTGGCAGCACTATGGTACTCGTCGGTGCCCAGAAGATATACCGAGGCGGGCGCATCAGCGCGGGCACGCCTCCTCTCTCGGATCCAGCAGTGCACGGGACCCACACGAGCGCATTGGCTCTTGGCTGCGCACTCACGAGGCTAGCCGCCTCGGCTCCGGCGGGCAGCGCGATCTCCCGAGCGCGCTGTGGTTTCTCCGCCAAGAACCCAGACCCCCCTCCCAACGGTGAGCTCCTCCTCTCCTTTCCCAGAAGGTACTGCAACCTGTTTCCCAATCCGTCCGATTCGTTGGTAGGCCTGTGGTTTTTCCTTCTCGATTGAACTGTAATTTGATAGTCCATTTCCATGAGTGCAGGCGCAGAGCAAGATCGCTTGCAATAGGTTGTAGATGGAGCTCGCCCAGTGGCAGCCCAACTCTCCAAACGGGTTCAAGCACAAGGTCTCTGATAACCTCTAAAGGTGTCGTCTTTCTCGCCTGGACCCTCCCTGCACAATTCCTCACTCATCATGTCTTCCTTTTCTGCATGTTTATCATGAGCTTTTTTTTTCTTTGTCCTTATTAATTCTCCTATATGGATGGGTTCCACCATTCAAGGTCCCTTTCTTTTGTTGATCTCTATTCTTGATTTCTAAGGGTTCTTTTTTATCTTAGTCATTGTGTGTGGAGATGGATTTGGACTACTTGCCTGGTAGGATATTTATCTCTCGATAACTGAACAGGTGGGTAATTAAGGTCACCGGAGCAGCAGGTACCCTCTATCCCGGCAAAACCTACCAGTTGCTGGTTGACTTCGCCGAGCTTCCCATGGAGACACCTCAAGTTAGGTTTTCACAACAAAGATGCCACCTTCAGTTAATTATATCTACTCTTTTCATATTGTCCTTCCATTACATCTTATTGGATGGTAACCTCGTTTTGCTTCCAGGTTGTTTTTCTCAATGTTGTGCTGATGCATCCACATTTGTAGTAGCGGCTGCATCTGCTTAGGTAAAAAAGCTGTTTCTTTTGCATCTTCTCTCATGGTCAAGAATTGGTGTATGACTCACTCCATTTCTGATGCCTTTCATTAACTGCTAAAATTTAGATTTTCTTGGTGGTGAGTGTTGGTCAAATCTAATGATAGCTGTCATAATAACAAACATGTACATCTTTAGTCTGGTACCTGCAATATGCAATTGCAATTGTTGATCTTTACTTTAAATTTCATTGTTGTTTCATGTTTCTTGTTTCTGCATACATAACAATCTATAGCGTTATTGTTTCATGTTTTTTTAATATTCAAGACTTTTACCTTTTTTTTGTCTACGGATTTGTATGATTCATAGAACATTTGTTTAATGGAGCTAGGATTCCATTGGAGAATATCCTATATATTGGTTCTCTGAATATCACTTCTAAAATTTACAACAAACAATATGCAAATGCATGTATTTTTGGAGCTAGAAAGCCGCTTGCCAAGTTTTTGAGGCAGCCTCATTTTATTGTGTGGGATAATAGTGACCTTATCACTCATGAAGTCATTAGAGGCTTATAGAATGTATATGCTATTTGTGCAGGTAATTTCCATAGAGCGCACTTTAGCTAGCAATGCCAGATTTTCTTATTTTAGGAATTAATGATTTTTTTATTGATACTATATAGGGCATTGCTAGATAAAGTGCGCTCTATGGATCTTATTGCAGTCACATCCACAACATCGGGTATAGCTGCATCCATCATGCATGGTGGTCGAACAACACACTCAAGGTTCAAGATTCCAATCAAGTTGGGTGACAACAATCTGTGCAATTTTACTAAGCAGAATGGTACAGCTGAGCTGCTAAGGAGGGTGTCGCTCATAGTTCCGGATGAAGTAGCAATGACTAAGAGGCAGGCGGTTGAGTTTCTTGATAGAATATTGCAGGATGTAATGGATTGTACACATCCATTCTGTGGCAATGTTTTTATCTCAACTAGACCAATAAATTGTGTGTTACCTCCCTCTTCCCTTCTTTGAAATGGTTTTGATGAAGTTATTTGTCTCAACAAAATAGTCACTCATATTGAAGTTGATCCTATGACCTAGGAATAAAAATAAAATAATCAACTAAATTATGGAAGTTTGAAATAATCTATATTATTCTATCTACTTCCCTCTTACATCTCACAGGTTGCAAAGTGTGAAAAAGTCAATAAAACAAAACTTTAGAAAATAAGTCTGCGGCCCACTGCATGTTTCAAGATTAGCCTAACAAATCATAATTATTTCCATTAATTGCCTTAGAGCTGACGCATCTTTAATTCAGTCCGGCAAATCAACCTTTTATTTCTTTTCTTAAATAGCAATAGTTTGTTGCCTATATACTTTGATTGACGCAATATTTTCCATTATGATTTTGTTTCTATATTTTTTTAGACCAGCCAAAATAACATTTGTGGCCATCCAATCATTTAGATTTTGTTTCCTTTGTTTTTTCAGTCTGGCCACCTTTTGCCATAACCCTTCCGTTAGCCTTCCCATAAATGATCATTTTATTTGTCGTGCATCTTCTCTTTTATGAAAGATCAATGCCAAACTATCCTCCCATCCTAAAACACACAACCTTGTAATCGGAGCACTCACCCATGGATCAAGGCTCTCACAGTTACATGACCTTGAAGGATGCCATGGCACAGTGTCATGGCACGCATGTTGATGTGTCGGCTTTGTTGGAGCAGCCGATCCTATTCCTGGACTGATGAAACTCTATTTGTGTGACAAAATGTTACTTGAACTCACCATTTCTTCATTCATTAAACAATCATATTGTTGTCTTACGACACTAACTCTCAATCGTTCAGTTCCTTAGCTTTCCTCCGCATGGTCAATGACAATGAAGACGAAACACATCGACTATTAGTTGAGCCTAAAGTGGGCAACCACTTTGTCATGCTACAAAACGTTATGGTGGAAGAAAATATGAGTGAGTACTCTTTTCTTATTGTGTAATTGTCATGTCCTTACATTCTATCTCGTGAACACTTCGAAGAAGGACGGATATAATACTATCGAGTTTTACTTTTAACAGCATGTTTGGTGGCTAACAATCTCATTATTAAAGATGAAATTAACTCATATCTGTCAGCACTCGAATGTGGTTAATTAATATTTGAATAGCAATTTTGTCACACCTGATTTTAGAAAGAAAACCAGATGCATCTTATATGTGTGCCAGGATCAAGTTTCACACATATGATAGACTCCATGAATAAACAGAACACAAAGGTACAACGGAAAGAATAAAATAAAGACAATACAAACGTTTTCTAGCAGCGGAATCTTGAACTCTTCGCCACAGGCAACAGTTGACTGGGGGTTGCGTACGCCTAGTATCACCTTCAATAACTTCACACACCTTCTGAATACTGAGCAGCAATAAGCAAGGATGAGTACACTTATGGTTGGTACTCAGCAAGGCCACCGAAATAACCAGAACAATTTAATCATCAACTTTAAGTATATTAATCATGTGAGGGTCCAGGCCGTTCATGACCGCGAACACGGCTGTTATAACAGTTTTACACTCTGCAGAGGTTGTACACTTTCACCACAATTTGCGTAAAAGCTCCGAAGAACATTAAACCCAACCATGCTGTGCCGGCCAAAGCACGTACCACACTTCCAAGGTGTGACTGCATAGGGACGCTACGAGGCCTTTACAAAGATTCCCTAGTTAGAAACGACCCGCTAAGGTTTCCGGATCGGAAGCAGGCATAACCCTCCCTAACGGGCATAGTGTCTTAGCTAAGCCCACTTTCCGAGAGGACCGGGCTATACACCGTCAACCGCCACCCCCCATGCCCTTTCGGTAAGATCATTCCTAACTAAGGTTTCTAATTAATTAGCCAAGACCAGAGCCATGTAGTATTATGGTTGTACGGGTAATCCTGGGTGGTTCTCCATGTTCCGATTAACATATATGATCTTATAAAGCATAGGTAGAAAGATGGTTAGGGACACTTGCCTTTCCGCAAAAGAATACCACTGCTCAGTCTTCAACTCTTGTTCTTGACAGCTTCGGAACGATGCTCCTCTAATCGTAGCAAACATCAAGCACAAGCACAAACATGCAAGCAAAAAAAATAGATACAACTAAGAACAATACATCAATCAAAAGAAAAGCTTTTAAAAGAACGTACTAAACGATGGGGCTCGATACTACGATCACGAAGGCGCAAGAAACGTTGAAAACAGAAGCACGGTGGAGAGGATACAACTATCGAAAGGTTTATATTACAAAAGAAACAAAAAGCTATATGCTTCTTTTATTTTAATTAAAAAAAGGCATGTAATGAATATTTAGAGAAATATTCAGTATTAAATTAATCAAATTATACTTTGATATGAAAAGACGGGTTAAAGCTTAATCAATTTTATTTACAAATATTTATATAATGATTACACAAATTAAATATTTTAATTTTTAATAAAACATGAGAGAGCATCTAATCGATTAGTTTCATATGTCGTGTTGAACTAAACAAATTATATTGAAAGCACATTCAAGTTGGAAATTATTCATATTAATTTAAATTGCACAATACCGATGTTTACTCTAATTAGATTTTAATTATGAAAGATGGTTCAATAATTGTTAATGAAGTTAACATGTGATTATGAAAGCTTGGATATAACCTATATAGCTTTTATTCATAAAAACAAGGTGAATGCTTATTAACCATATTGAATTATCTTATGAAAACTGAGGTATATCCTATATAGCTTTTAATTGGAAAGACTAGTTAAATAAACATTAATCAAGTTAATATTATTTCATAAAAACCGATGTATGAACCTATTCAAGTTTTATTCGGAAAACTAGATTTAATATTGAACATTAAGCAAATTAATTATTAGTTTATGAAAACCAAAATAGGAGATAATTAGATTTTTATTTGTAAAAGCATATGAAGTAAACATTATTCAAATTAATATTTTAAATAAATTATAAAACATGGAGTTGGAGCTCTAATTATATTTTGTGCAATTTGTAAAGCGTATAACAAATATTAAGCAAGTTAGTATTTTATTTACTTTCAAAACATGAAACTTGGTAACCAACTATGTTAATCTAAACTTTGCACTTTTAGAAAGCTAACGCATCAAGAACGAGATTAAACGGAGATAAAACGTGGAAACTATGAGCTTCTAAAGGCTGCAGGGATTTAATAGTGAAGGACTTCAAGTTTCAGGGGCTATCTGAGAACATTGGCAAGACACAGAGAACAGTGTTTGCAAAAAGATTAAAGGGTAGGGTTGGATCTGGAAAAGTGCATAGCTCGGGTTAAAGTGAAAGGATCTATTGATTGAAGGGGGTTTTCCATAAAAGGTGCAAGACACAACAGAAGGGGTCCTAAATAACTAATTGCGCAGGGGTCTAAGTGCAAAAGCTCTAAGAGCTTGCATCCATGGCTGACGGCGGCTCTGGGCGGCGGGCTCGCCTGCGATTAGCTGAGCGATTGGGTCGGCCAGGTGGGGGAAAACGAAGAGGGGAACGAGATGAACTCGCAGAGGTGCTCACCAAGCTCGGAGATGAACGGAGGCGACCAGAATCTTGGCCGGCGGGCGGCGCTCCTGAGCCCCATGCGGTCGACGATGCTTCGGTGAGCAATAGGCGACAAGAACTGGTCAAACGGGTGCTCCTCGGCTTGATGAAGCTCGTGGTGTCTTCGTATTCCTCCGGCATGGCTCCATGGCGACGAATCGAAGGCAATGGCGGCTCTACAGCTCGGCTACGGCAAGCTCGATTGGTGGCGTCCGGCGGCGCAGAAGGGCTGGGGTTTGGGGTCGTAAGCGAAGGGAGGAGGGCAGCGCCCTATATAGGCTGGAAACGGGGAGTCCTTGGCGTGGCGCGCACGTCGAGGGGGAGGCGGCGGCGCTGCGCTGGACTCAAAGCAGAGTTCTGCTTGGGGATGCTTAAGGTTGGGGATGACAGGGTGGTCCCACCTGTTGGCGAGAGTGAGAGGGAGAGATGACGACTGGGGTCGGGCGGTCAGTGAGAGAATGGGCGAGACGGGCTGACAGAGGAGAATTGGCCGACGGGGTTGATGGGCCGAAACATGGGCCGGACTGGGCTTGCGGGTGGGCTCGGCCCAAGAAGGATAAAAGATTAAGGTTTTGTTTATTTATTTGAGAAATCATTTCCAGCTTAAAATAAATCCAGAAAATTCTAGATATGCATTTAAACCACGGAAAAATTCTCTCCAAAGCTCCAAAAATCCTAGGAAAAATTCCAGAGATAGAGTTGGAGACTTTGAACCAAAATAAAATATTTGGAGTCCAAGAAAAGGGAATTTAAAGCCTTCCAATAAATGGACTTGACTCTAAGGAAAAGAGAATTAATTCCCAGAAAATCTAGGAAATTCTCAGGAAGGATTTGATCGACGTCTAAACGCATTTTGAAAACTCACACTCAAGAAATATTATATACAACAGCATGAATGCAACACTTCAATAAGGACAATAATAAGCATCTTTAATTAATTGAGGAAAATGATTGTTTTCCTACACTAAATATCCTGATAATTAAAAAAATGTTGAAAAAGTTTTAATAACTTGTGAACATTGTTTATTTAATTTATTTTCTAATCACATTCCGAAATCCAAATTTCGAGGTGTGACAAATTTATTATAAAAATGTTTTTTTATTTGAAGCTAAATTTTTACTATGTCTCACATTTTTCAGCAATTAGAAACGATATTCACAATGACTATGAACTTCATGAAAGCATCAAAGTTGATGTCACCACACGAATGGAAGATCTTAAACATATCTCCGGTACATCGCTGCCCGAGTTCAAGGACAACCCGGTTGGCCAAGTAAAGAACTCCACATAGTTTTGTTATTTGAAATAGTATTTGACAAGCTCTCAAAAAAATATTTAGAAATTTTTTTCTGGCGTACTTGTTTCAGTGAGTATAGATTTTTGGTTTTAGAAAACTGGTTGGCCAGGGAAAAACAAAAAATAAAGAATAAGCAGATATCCTCCGGCTATTGTGGAATCATGCTTGTTGTTCCCTATGGGAGGTGATCCGGATGCTCGAGGACTAAATAAATAAATGATTGGTTAGGCTTAAAAGAAAGAAAAAATGCCACACTATGAAAAAATATATATGATATGTATATGTATATGTATATGTATATGTATATGTATATGTATATGTATATGTATATGTATATGTATATGTATATGTATATGTATATGTATATGTATATGTATATGTATGGTAGGGAAGCAATTGACATGTAACTCTTCCTAAATTAATAATTATGATTAATAAAATCATGGAGGAAATCTCTTTCATCTCGGATCGTTTATTGCTATCCAGTTCAAATTTATGTGTCTATCTTTTGTAGGGTTATCTTGGAGTATTGCAATATGTTGTATTTAAAATTTATTATGTTCATTATAATTCACATTTAAGTGTGCATATGCTTTATTCCTGTATGAAATGGAATTAGATCTCGTCACTGAATAGTTATAGTTATGTTCTAATCTAATTTATTTTAATAGCACGTGCGTGTCGTACGTGCCAAAAGACTAGTAAGATGTAAGACTTGAAATCAGGCAAGAATGTTATGAAATATAATATAATTATATTTTTAATACTACCTCATTTTTAGTATCTAGGCCTCGACATCACAGTAACATCTGGCCATTATTACAAGAAAGAGTGCAAACATGTTTTATGCGGAACCAAGTATAGAGTGAACATATAGGGTTGGCAAACGACAGTTAGTGCACAAATGCTGATCCATACAGACAGCAGCGGCCGTAATTTATATATTGTGGTTGCCTAGCGACACCATCAGCCTCCATTTTCACATGCATGCACTACTGCAAAAACGATTTTCGGAGGTGGTCAAAATGCATTTTTGGAGGCGGTTTTTGCGTCCGCCTCCGAACTAGCGCTTCTGTTAATGCCTATTTTCGGAGGCAGACACATGTCCGCCTCTGTTAATCAGACAAAAAAACAAAAAAGAAACTAGATGAGCCCGACAAGCCCATCTGGGCCCACCGAGCCCATCCAGGGCGCCATCACCGGTCGGGCCCACCGCCGCTGTCGAGCACCAGATCTGCACGAACCGCTCCCGCCGCCGATGCTCGCCGCCACCGCTCGAGGTCAGCCGCCACCACCAGATCTAGGGAGGAGGACGAGGTCGCTGCCACCGCTCGAGGCCACCGCCGCCGCTCCTCGTGGTTGCCACCGCTCGAAGCTGCCGCTCGCTGCTCCTCACCGGATCCGGCCGCTCCTCGTCAGTTTCGGCCGCTCCTCGTCAGCGGCGGTGGTCGCTGATGGGCGAAGCACCACGACGAGGCGGAGCTGCTGGCGTGCGTGAAGCAGGTGGTGCTGGTGGGGGAGGGTTGCGCGGCTGAAGAGGGGGGGATTAGAAAGAGAAGTTAACCCTAAAGTTGGTTTATATACAGGAGCATGTTATCGGGCTTGAATGGATCATTTGGGCTGCTTTGGGCCTCGAGAACTTAGGAAACGGGCTTGTAAGTCATCCGTCTCCGAAAATAGATTTACGGAGGTGGACACATTATAATGTCCGCCTCCAAAATTAGATGATTTTCGGAGGCGGTTGTTTTAAAACGTCCGCCTCTAAAAATCGATTTTCGAAGGCGGACAGAAACAACCGCCTTTGAAAATAAAAATTACCTGCCTCCGTTAATCCCCGCATTAACAGAGACGGAAGTGTCCTCTAAAACGTTTTTTTAGTAGTGATGGGTCCCCACTGCCCACACATAAGCTAGCGCCAGAGCATATAGACCATGCTGATAACTGCTGATAAGTCCTTTGTGTTTGTTGTATTGTATAAGGTTATCCTGGGCATCCAACTTACTAATTCCAATAAGGCAAATCTAGCCCGCTCTGCAACCTAATCTAGCCGCCCTCTTGGACTTCAACAGGTAAACTGCCCTCTGATGACATCACGAGTTCGTGACATATGGGTATATCAAATCATGGGAGTGGGAGGTAACAGGAAAACATATATTGGACAAGTTCTTTTCCTGATGCTGAGTCAGATGCAAATCCTTGCTGATGCTCAATGTCCTGCGGTCGCATCTACTACCTGGTGCAATCGATGCAAGTAGACTTTAGAGTACCGGTGCAAGGTCATGTCACCAATATATTAAAGGTTCACTAATTACTAAATGATATGTGTATATTACTGTCAGATGTCATCTTAGATGTGGTCACATCATTGCTACTTTAACTCGTAGGTCTTACTTTTTTTGGGTGACTTTTGGCTCGCATGAACCGTGTAAACCTCTACAAGTCAATGACATCAGGAAACATCTTCGACTAAAAGATGGGATACAAATTAAACACCTGTAAGGTATCCAGTCTTTTGTCTATCAGTTGAGTTGAGTGAGATGTCAAGTTGGAAATAGGGCCACCGAATTATACAAAGGAAGCAGCTATTTGTTAGTACTTTGTTCAAGTGCAAACAGTTAGTATTGAATGTAGGGGTCCACCAATTATATTGTTAGTATTAATTTTTCACTGGCAGGCCTTATTGGAATTGTTCGAGTACTTTTTACTGGCAGCCCTTAATTGGAAAAGCAAGGTGGCAAGTTCAAATATATACCACAACCCGAGCACAGCCCGAAAGCTATACCTTAGTTTCCACTAGTTATTGCAGACAGTATTAACATTTTCTTGAAAAATTGTTTAAGCTCTATCCCCCCATCCCTTAAAAAATCCTTGGATGTAATCCTTATCCATTTAATATAATGTTCAAGTCGGCATAAGCCTACTGTAGAGTTCCTCGAGAAAAAAACATTTTCTTGAAAAAGTTGAAAATCCTAGCCCACACGACAATATCATTTCTGAAGGACACTATAACTTGTGAAATCAAGTTTTAATACGTGGATGCAATTATGTTTCAACTTCCACCTATTCTTCATGCATGATAGAGTAGGCAACTCAATATTGTTCACAGTGATCTTATTTTTTTTCCCACGCAACACATTATTTATTTGCAAAACATAGTATAGATGTGACTCTCATGCATAGTCATAAGTTCTATATTGAGATTGACAAATCTGATATGCCTTGCTATCGGTTGGCACATCATCTACCATCAAAAGAAATGGAATCGAGGCGTGGGCGCCACGAACAAGCATGCTCTCGTCCCAAGTCCATGGCTGGGTCTATGGAATCGAGGAGGTCACCTCTCGACGGTGAAAACTCCGAAGCCGGGGTGTCGGATGGTGATGGGCAAGCAGCACTGCGCCATGGTGGACTCCCTAGCAGGAGAGCTCTAGGCAGCCTGTATCCTGGCTCTCCGGCAGACAGAGCAGCCATGCCTCTCTCAGAGCATGTGAGTGTATTCGTTTGCATCACCGATGTCACTTGGAGCAGCGTGCTGTCAGGAGGAGGAGGAGGAGGAGGAGGAGGGAGACACATGACAGGTTGGAGTAAGGAGGTGGAATAGACTGATTGGGAATGGGGAGGCCAAATGAGGCCAGCTAGCGGCGGTGGCGGCGCCGCGCCGGAGCTGGCCAGCAGTGCACCACGCGGGCTCCAGATACTTACCCGAACCTATCTCAACTGCTCGATCTGGATTGTACTGGTGATAAATAAGGGCGACATGCCTGAATGAGCGATCGATTTTGGCCCGATTTCAGTGTCAGCTTTCGTCTTATTGAGATATCCTCAGTTTTAATCCTTTTCTTGCCGAACATCAATGTCGTGAGTTTTGACCACGTGATCATAAGATGATTGAAATGGAGACAGGGGAATAATAATTGCATGGTCGTCATAATCAATTCCTACTGTAACCACCATGCACACCTTATCTTTATGATAATATTTGTATATTTGTATTGAGAATAATGTTAGTTGAAGTCATAGCCTCTCAGGGATACATTACTCTAGGCATATCTTGTTTAGGAACGACCAACTCTTGATTTGTTTTTGTTAACCACGGCTGGGAGAGACATCAGATGATTCAATAGAAATTAACCACTGATGTAGTTTACCCATCAGGCCTGCATTTCCACATGCGTTGCCACTGCCACACATAATACACATGTACCACAGCATAGGTACCATGTTGTTACTTCCTGTCTGTATTATTATAGCTCACAAACCCCACATCTTATATATTGCGCAACCTATATGTTTCAATAAAAAACTATTTTCCAGTGTTATTCACACTATGTGCTCTGTTAATTTATAAACTGGCTTCTACAGTTCACTGCCCTTGTTTGTTCTATAAAAGGGTATCCTGCGTATCGACCTCTTGCTTTGCTTGCTGAGTGAAAGCAAAAGTGAACATCTGCAAATGGTGAATTTGTTTGTTTGTCTTGGGCGTTCAAATGGTGAATTGGCCTCTCATGGCAGGCATGGGTGGCAACACGGGAAAAAATTGGACTATAGCCCAGGAACAGTTAGTGATGTAAATCATCCATCATGCACTGTTTGTCTTTGGCCCTGACTGGTTCTGTGCATGAATCTGAGCCAGGTTCGCAAGGTCAAGCATCTTCATGAGCTTGCGTGTTTGGTCGTTCATCCTGGCCGGGTTGTGATTGAGCAACCTGTGCTTGTTGTTCCGATTGCTGTTCTAGTTTGATATGTCTGCAAAAAAAGAAACCAAACCTGGATGCGCGTTACGGAGTTCGTGTATAGCCTGGCTCAGGCGAGTTAGGCCCCGACACGGCGGCAGTGCAAGCTATAGGTCCCTCGTCCGGGAAACCAAGCTCTTCCCGTATGGATACAGGGTCGTACCGGCATAAACGAGGGCCATACACAAACTCTAGAGTGGAATAACTAGTATAATATAAAAATTGCATAGCAACAAAATAAGTAAAAATCATATGCATTTATTATCGTGCGCAAAATGTTTGGCGGTGTCTGGGAATAATTCAACCTGGGCCGGAAACCTGTGCTCACCTATGGCTGGTGGGTGCTGATCAGCACCCATCCTCTACTCACCTCGAGGTGGTTCTCTTGATCACGTGGCACATCTAGAAGGAATGGAATACAGTGATATTTGATCACAATCTTGTGTCAAACTCTGATGTGTTGCGATGAATGGTTGATAACATGGATTCCTGGCATAGTGAATACAAGAAACAGCAGATCATTGGAATGTTGGGCGCAACTTCGTAGCTAGCTGCATATAGTTCACCCTCCTTTTACTCTGCTTCAAACTCATATATTTCCTCCTTGGTGTGCCAGTATTTTAATGTGCTGGATATTTTCATGGCAATAAAGTAGGTGGGGATTGCCCTTGGAAAAAATATACATTCATCTATTGCATCATCTTCGCGAGTTCCTCTATGTTAGGGGGCGGGCTTGGTGCCACGTTCTTGTCCTTGTCGTCGCCTGATATTGCTGATACCAGATTGATAGGACCAGGGATTCTACCGCGACTGCATAGACTATATGGGATGAGAGACCAGGGGTCGGGTCTGTATCCATGACATTGGAGGGGAGTCGTGGTGGCGCTGAAGAGAGAGAGAGAGATGGCCCTTGAGGCTAGGCAAAGATAATTTCCTTTCTTGATTTATTCTCAAACGGTTTAGGAGTATTTATCTCCTTTTACAAAAGATCTAAACCAACTCATATGGAAATAAACTAAATATATAAGGAAACAATATCATGGCCAAGTCACATGTGTAGTGCTAGTGCGGCTGTAGCTTATGTGTCTGCTAACCCGTGTCCCCATCCGTGTCTCCGAGACAATTAACATGAAATAAATCGTTCAAATTAAATTCTGATAATACCATTGTGTTTGTTATAATAAGATCTTCAAAACTATACCGCACTTGACCATGTTTGGATTATATATATATTTTTAGAACATTTTTGTAATAAAATAATTTGTTCAACCTAAAAAATATTTCAAAAATAAAATATAGTCCAAACATGATCAAGTGTGGTTTAATTTTGAAGATCTTATTATAACAAACACAATGGTGTGATCATAATTTAATTTAAACAATTTATTTCATGTTAATTATCTCGGAGACACGAATGGGGACACAAGTTAGGAGACAAAGAAGCTGCAGCCACGCTAGTGCTGGTTCCTGGGCAGGGCATGGCTGGGCGTTAATAATGTCATCTACCAACTCAATCATGAAACCACTCCTCTCCTAGTGCATATATAATACATAGTTGATACTACCATGTACCTTTCTTTCTACATTCTACGGTTGCGTCCCTGCATGATCATGTGTTCAATCAATACCCACCTCTTTGACGTTTTAGATATGCATATTACTTATGTTTGGAATCAGAGGTATCATAGAACTATGTTCATGAAAATAGCGAGTGTCAGGCAGCTCACCATGTAAGTTGGGTATCTCTGCTCACTCCCTACCTACGAGTTGCTTCTTGAGCCGAGAGGACATGAAGGAGGAGGAACCGTATTACATAATACTAACGTGGTGGATGAATTAGGGATGTTATTGAACTCTAAACATTTCAGTCATTTTTCTTATTCTGCCACACTGTGCCATTGTGCAGCAGACCAGATATGCTACTGGAGACTCTGAAATATCAAAATAAACATGAACTACAATTTTTTGACAGGAAGCCTATGCACCTTGTGCTCCTTTCATCATAACTGTGCATGGTAACTTAAGTAAGCCTTTGGCTTTTGATTGACTTTATTTCCTTCGGAAATATAGAGATAACCAAGTAAGTGCTTATAGGCATGGGACCATCTAAATTCAATGGTATGGAGTTGAATACTAACTATTTTAGGAAAATAAATTTAAATCTTTATCTACTACTAAAACAAGTATGGTTTCGGTCGTGTTTTTCCATCTGTCGGACGGATGGTGGTGCCCACATGTTAGTTACCGGTCCGTCCTACCCCAACACCTGTTTCTGTAAGCTATTGCCCCCATGGCTTTCATCAATTCGAGTTGGACTCCACGGGCGTTAAAACCATGGAACCACAAATCATCTCAATCCTACTCCTACTGTACTAGTGCACAAAATCACTAGATCACAGCTCAACTGGAACCAGAACAAGGTGAAATAAATTAGAAAATAAAGAGGAAGAAAATAACAACTCCATGGTGAACAACTCCAGGGGATGCAAATTCATCATCATGAAAGGTACCCCTTCCTTCCCCACATCGGTCATCGATCAGCTTCCTAGCATATCCATGGAGATGCTAGGAAATAAAATCGATCTCAATCTCCATGAAACAAAAAAAAATAATCGATTTAGATCTCCATGGTACCGACCTATTGCAAGCTTGATGTACACGCCGTGGTAGAAGCTCGCCAATGCATGGGCGCCAGGTGCTGACGAGCATCACCTCCAAAAGGAGGCCATCAACGGGGGATGCCCATCTCCTACACGCCAACCCCACAGCACGAGCCATACGAGCAACGAAGGTCTTGATGTGCTTGGTCTCTGTCAGCTTGTTAACCTGATCTGCTCTCATCTGTGGTTAAATTTTGGATCTGTCACTGGATTGGAAGGCTTGAGAAGGGAGTGGAAAAAGAAAGGGGAACGTCGAAACGAGGGAGACAGGTGAACTGTGCTCACAGGCAAACTTTTCCATGAGCGCGGGGAGTTAAAAGTTTTTTTATGTGGGTCCCACAAATCAACATCCACACTCCACACTGCCTGACCGTCAGCTCGCGTCAAACCAACGTTGCTGCGATGGAGGTGCCCTCTTTGAAAATGTACACGCATACGGTTTGCATATGCTGCATATCCAGCCGAAAAATCGACAATTAAACAAAATTGAAGAAACCAAAATCAACATAAATATGTACTGAAGCTGGCCGTTACATACTCTATTAGTAACGTGCGCTGAAGCTGGCCGTTACTGAAAGTTCCACATTGGTAACGTTCGTTGTCATGCCCAGGTCGGGGTCGAGCCTGCCAGGCTGATAGGTAACTGCCGGTATTTGACGACTGTTATTCTTTGTAACGTGCCTCTAGGACTGGTTACCAATGCCACTTACCTATTTGGGTTTTTTTATGTAGTGATTCTGTTGGCCAGTTGCCCCACATGAGCGTGCGCAGGTTCTATTCTTTTGCCCAAACTAAGACAGCTATTGTAGGAGGGAGTAAGTGCTCTTTGATGCCGGGCACCATCCCAGTCGCATGTCACCAAGAGGCAGAGCCGCGCTAGCTGCTGCTGTGGAGAAGCTGCCGACGGTATTATTGGTAGCATTTAGTTTATCATGATCTCACAGTGGTTGGTGATTGTATCTCCAAGGTTTTAAGTATGCTGAGGTTCTTCGCTGGCTCATAACTACTCCATAGTAATATCCACATGTAAGAACTAGTACCGGCCATAATAGAAAATTAACGTCGGCAATAGTCTGGTTACCTAGTGTATAAACCTGTTAACTAGAGTACAGTAAGAAATTTAAGTTCCTCGTATTAGGCCTAGCATATAAAAAGTTGTCGACTATATTTGAGGGCCAAGAGTAGCGAGTAGACCACAAGGATGAAATGGCGGCATTCACATGCCAAGACATTTTTCCTGTGAATGGGACACATAGGAAATGAGTATGGAAGCTTAGCTTAGCTTCAATATGAGGAAAGCGAGTTCTATTGAACTGAAATAAATCATGCTGGTGGCTGGCCAGCCAGAGTGTGTGCTAGCTCAACGCCTCTACCAAATGTAGCACTTATATGATAGCATGTAGTGACCCCCAGCATCGGGATTGACGAGAGAAGGCACCAATGGAAGCTAAGGTGAAGCATTAGGCCGGCGGTGCCGTGTTCAGTGCATGGCAGACAGACTTTGAGTCGGCAGCTGGGTAGTTTGTCACTAATCCACCTGTTGGCATTGCGAACAAGGCGACGATGCTGCACAATCCATGAAAGCAATTCAACTGCATGAAACCAAGATTTTACATTCTACTGGAGCTCGTACAATCCATTGGGAAAAATTGTACATTGAGGAAATAATAAAATAGAACTTGCATGAGCAAGCCTGACTACCACTCGACCAGCTTCTTCTGCTTACAGGAATGGTGGCAACTACAGCTGACCCTGAATTTTTCATTTGGCCAAGCATGGTATGTCAACTGATGCTCTGCAAAACTCAGCCAGCCCTGAGATTTGATCCTCCTTTTATAGGATATATAAAAATACAATTTTTACGGTGGCGATGTGCCAGCTAATATGCAAGATAGGGAGGGGGTAGACCTTATAATGAGTCATCTTTGTGGTCCGAAACGCCAACTAAAACAGGGAGGGGAGTACCTAGGGTATGGTGAATTGTGGTTAAGATGCGATTTTTTGTTGAGCAGTACTTATGGCTGTTAGGTGTAAGTGCAACAGTACAAAGTTGCCTCCCTCCAAACTCCATCACATAAATAGCTAACTACTAGTGTTGCATACTATAAACTAGTGCATCCCTTATGGGTTGGTCATTGTAGCTTGCTTCTAGAATTGAAGTAGCACAAACATACACCTGTTAACCAGAGCACCGGGACGACCAGGAGGAGCAGATGACAAAGTTGAGATTGTGGCCTCAATTGCTTGGGAATGGGATGCGTGGGGAATGATAGCTGAGCATGAAGGTCCGACAGGGCTGAATTTGGCACCACCACGTTTGCCAGCGGATCAGTAGTCGGGGACCGGAAGTGCATAGCGGTTATAGGACTCGCATGGCCAGGGACGATCCCTGATGGTGCTGGGATGTGCCACTGCATTGGACATGGTTTGTTCAAGCGGTGCGTCACAAGGCAGCGGTGCCATGTTTTGTGGCTCTCAAACTAGCTCGGACTGCTATAGTACCTGCATCGGGCCGCTTCGTTGTACCGCTAGGAAGTGACATCCGCAGTAAGAGTCAACAACATCAGAATTTCTTGGTGAGCTAGCTCATGTTTGATGTCCCGTTTCCTGATCCGATGTCCTGTCCTGGTTGGATCATGTCCCGAGCATGTATTTTGGTGTGTCTGGCAGGACATGTATGTTTCACATACATGACGATGCCGGTTATATTGAAGCATAGGTTGATTACGTACCGATCTGCAGGACTCATCTAACATGAGAGAATATAACAAACCAATAATGTGCAATGCAGTTTATTTTTCATTCTTCTCCATTAAATTCTGTATGGAGTTCGTCTCAGTGGTGTTCCAATTCAACCTTTGCGATTCAACACCCAGGTTTCCATGTAGCCACGAACCGGTTTTTCTTTTTTCTGCATAACTACAAGGCTATTCCAGGATAAATGAGTTTAGTTATGGAATGAATGTTAGATCAACTCCAAGAGAGTCGCTTTCTGGCTTGGGCTAGTTAAAAACACCCACCACCCCACCCCTCAGTTCAGCAACCCAACAAAATCGCTATCCATCGAGCTCGCTATTCCCTCCTTCCCGCTAAGTAACTTTTCTGAGTGACGGTCAAACTTGAGATGTCTTGACTCTCTAAAAAAGTTAGAATGATTTATAATTTGAAACTCAGGGAGTAGTCTATGGGAATCACAATGTGCAGTTTTGTAATATAGGGACAGCAGAAAAATGAACCAATAGATTAGAGGCCAGACATAAAATCTACTCAAATTTGATTTGAAAAAACAAAGAAAGAATTAACAGAGTACATACAAGAATATGATATGAGCAGATATTTCTTTACTAGTGAGTACAACCGTTTCATAATGAAAGGAAGACTTGGGAAGCCAGATCGCACGTGTGTTGGGAGCAGATAAGCTTGTTCTTGCCTTGCTTGTTGGATAACTAAAGGAAGGCCTAAGCGGAGCACATGGATGGGTCACATCCTGAACGATTAACCGAGGAAATCCTTGACTTGTTTTGAGATTCCAAGAGAGTGAACCCGAGTTCTATTTGAGGGAAAAGATCCCAACTCTGCTGACAGAATTCATTCTTTTTCATGTATTTGCGGATCATATTCTTATGGATCATATCCAAAGCCACCAGTCCACACGGTTAAAGCTACTTGAAGTCCGGGCAAAAGGGAGTACTCTTTCTACAACTACATTAGTATTAGTCTCGAAATGCTTTAAACGGGAAATACCTAGTGTGGAATTTATCTGATATAGAACACTCATATCCATAAAACACTACTGGAATCCTCCTGTTTCCCTAGAGTATTTTTCTTTCCCTAGGAAATGTCGAAGAACCCTAGGGACGTATAGTTTCCCTAGGGATTTTACTTTGAAATCATAGGGAAACTTTGCTTTCCCTACGGCTTCCCCAATCTCGTCAGGATGAGCGAGCTGACTCGGACACGGAGGAGCCAGATGTAAAGTTTCCCTAGGAAATAAACCAAGATCCGTAGGGAACGAATTGAAAAAGAAAAAAATTAGGCTCATATTTTTTTCTCTCCCCCTCAGCACTCTGCACAAACCCTACTCATCTCTCGTCCTCACGCCGCCGCCGGTTCTTTCCCAGAGCTTTGCTTTTCCTCTCCTGCCGCCCCAAATTTCTTCTACGCCTCACCAGCATGTCGCCACCAAAATTCCTTCCTCCAGCCCTTCAAATCCACCTTGCTGCTGTCCCCAGTTCATCTTCCCACTCCCCACCAGGGAGGGAGAGTACTGGCCCTCGCCGGGGAGGGGAGGAGGTGCCTCCGTCGCCCACCAGGGAAGAGAGGAGCAACCTGCGACGCCGATGAGAAAGGGGAGGAATCACCCACCTGCTCACCAAGAAGGGGAACTGCAGTCCGTGCGGAGGACCAGGAAGGAACGAGGTTGAAGCAGAGCTGCAGAGGCTGAACCCAAGCATCGATGGACGATCTGTGGGCAGCAGATAAGGTCATGGACCCGTAGAGGCATAAGGTGAGACAAAAAAAACCTATTATGTTAGTGCTATGTTCAAGCACATCAGCTAATTTCTCTCGTGCATTGTGATTGGATTTTGCTTTGCTTTAATTTGATTAATGATCTGGAGCAGTGGTTTAGATCTTGGATTTGGGTTTCTTTGTAGCAACAATAAACAGCTATGTTTGTGTACGTATAACTAAATTTTTTTCAGCAAAGGTTTAGATTCAGTCCAGCCAAAGAAGCTATATCCAGAGACAAGTTCATCAGTTTTGTTCAGATCTGCCGAGGAGCATAATGTATTATGTAAGAATCACTGCTACAATAGATCACTTTCGAACAAATTGTCCAATATAAATTATTTGAGGATAGTTGTATTGCCCTTGCCAATGAAAATAGCTCACATATACTTTCAAACTTGAAACTTGAGATTTTGTTTGTCTGTCAACTTTTATTTCACTTTAAAATGAGTAAGATGTGCATCCATATCCTGACTACTTTCTGTTAGGTGCAAATAACATTAAGGTCTAGAAATTCCAAATGAGTTACTATAATGTTTGTTACTACAGAAATTATCATGGCTAGCTGTTACTTGCTATTTACCATCATTTATATGTACTGGTGCATATGGCTGCCTATTTCTTGCATTGTAGAAATATCAAAGTGTTTGCTAATTGCTGCGAGCATAGTTTGATAGTGTGTGTATATGGCTGTCAGTTCATTGTATTGTAAAAAATATTTGAGGATTTACTAAGGATAACATTTATTTGTATAGGCTGCTATTGTGCTGCGCTTGGATCATGCATTCGAGAGACCTCAGAAGAAGTCAGTATAATTGCTTATGGAGGATTTGGTGCATGTGCAAACACAAATGGTAGCGACAAGGATGCTTGTCTTTCTGAATGGAGCTGTAGAAGGCGCCAACATGGTCAGGGCTTTCAGGCTTTGGAAATGGCACTGCTAACTGTTTATCCACCTAGCAAACAATTGGTAGATGTTGGTCTGCCTGCTAACTGTTTATTTTGGATGTCGTTAGCGAACTTCTATATGTAACTTTGAGATTGTACTGCAGTCTGCAGGAGTGGGAATATATGATGTTTAGTGAAAGAATTAGTTGTCCTACAGAAGTAAATTTGAATTAGAATTGTTTGGATTGAATTTTGAATTTGAATCTGAAACAAATTTTAATTTCAATTTGAATTCAAATCATGTTCTAATAGTTTCCCTAGGAAAACAGAATAGTAGGGGAAGTGCATTTCCACGTAGGATTGGGTGCCACGTGAGCAGTTTTCCCTAGGACTCCCCTAGAACTCTAAAATCCTAGGGATAATGACATTCCCTTGGAAAAACCCTAGGGCACTTCGTATTTCAGGTCGAAAATACCCCTAGGAACATTTCCCTACCAAAATCCTTAGGGAAACATGTTCCCTACCGTTTATTAGACTTTTCCCTAGGATTTCGACTCTAGGGAAACAGGTGGATTCCAGTAGTGAAAATAGTTTGAACTATTTACTAGAAGGGCACCCGACCCTTTTTCAATGCTGAATTGATGACCTATGTATAAAAAAAGAGACATTTTTTGGATTTGAAGAAAAAAAATAAAAGGAATCCTATCAATTCTATCAATGATGCCTTTTTGGCAGAACTGGCTAGTTTATGTAGCAATAGCAAGGAACCCTATATTGTAGGAGGGGATTTTAATATAATTAGATTCCAACATGAAAAAAACAAGAATGGTGGGACCAACAAGTACTCTGATATCCTTAACTCCATCATTTCAGCATATGAACTGAGGGAGATTGCCATGACAGGTGGCCAGTTCACCTGGAATGACAATCAGACTGATCCAACTCTAGAGAAACTTGATAGGGTCCTCATGAGTAAAGAATGGCAGGACCTGTTTCCCAGTGTGGTCATTAACAAACTCCCTAGGGAAGTGTCTGACCGCAACCCTTTGATCATGTACACTGATACAAATAAACCTTTAAGACATCTTAGCTTCCAGTTTGAAACAGCCTGGCTAATACAACCAAATTTCAAGGATTTAGTGAAGGAAATCTAGAATAAACTCTGTCATGATGAAATAGCATTTGACATAAGCCATCTAAAATTAAAGAGATTTAAGCAATATTTCAAAGGTTGGGGCTTCAATATTCAGAGTGCTAGAAGGAAACGAAAGAGTAAAATCCAAGGCACATTAAGAAGCCTAGAAGAGGAAGAAGAGCTTGGATCCCTATCCTTCAATAATCTATATCTGAGGACCAATATAATAAGTGAACTCATGAATATCCTGGAGGAAGAAGAGCTCTATTGGTTCAAAAGAAGTCATGAAACATGGCGGCATAAAGGTGATAATAATACCGATTACTTCCACAAGGTGGCCAATGGAAGGAAAAGGAAAAATACAATATTCTCGTTGATGGACAAAGATCATATTATTGAGGGAGATCAAGCTCTATTAGAACATGCTACCAACTACTGCAAGAATCTCTTTGGACCTGCAGAGAATACAAGGGTCCCACTAAACCAAAGTTTATTTGAGAACACTGAAAAATTATCTGTAATTGATAATGAGGATTTATGCAATCCTTCTCAGAAGCTGAGATCAAGGGAGCTCTTTTCCAAATGGAGCATAATAAAGCTGTTGGTCCGGATATACCCAGTGAATTCTATCAGACCTGCTGGGACATCATTAAAGATGATATCCTGGAGTTATCCAATGATTTCCACCAAGGGAAATTAGATGTCAGTAGACTGAATTATGGGATAATTACACTACTCCCCAAGGTCGGGGATGCCAATAAAACCCAACAATTCAGACCTATTTGTCTTCTTAACTTCCTATACAAATGGATTACTAAAGTATTGACTCTAAGAATTGCACCATATGCTGAGAAATTGATGAGCTGAGAGCAAACTGCTTTCATGAAAAATAGAAATATCATGTCAGGAATCATGGCACTTAATAAAATTCTACATGAGACAAGGAGACAAAAGAAGACTGGGGTAGTCATAAAATTAGACTTTGAAAAGGCTTATGCCAAGGTGGATTGGAAGTTCCTATTCGACTGCCTTAAATATAGAGGCTTTTGTTGAAAATGGATAGACTGCATAAAAGGGGTGCTCATGGGTGGGACCAGAAGTGTTAAAAATTTGTCCTTACTTTGTGAGCCATAAAGGGGTCAGGCAAGGCAACCCATTATCCCCCATCCTCTTGAACTTTGCTGCCGACTGCTTGACAAAGATGATTCACAATGCACGGGCTAGTGGCCTGATCAAAGGCCTTGCTGATAACCTGATTCCCAGAGGGGTAGCAATTCTGCAATATGTAGATGATACCATCATTTGTCTAGATAATAACACTGAGATTGCTAGAAATACCAAATTACTCTTCTACCTATCTGAAGTAATGTCAGGTCTGAAAATATGTTGCAGGGCATGTTTTATAATGTGCTTTATTAAATGACCCACGCTGATCAATGATCTCTTAATAAATAAAGAGTAGACAAGAAATTTTAGAACTGACTCGTGTACTACAACTACAGCCAACTTCAGATTAGTCTCAGCGGGTCCAGCCCCTGCAATCATTTGTGCGGTGTGGCACTTTCCTCTTTGTTTCCATATATTTCTCGCTGCATATGAGCGGCATCATGCAAACGTAATTTAAGCTCTTATTGGTGTCGCCAATTTGACACCAGAAATGGTGCTTGCATCACCGACAAGTGCACCATGTTATCATGGTCTTGCTATTGTCTATTCCATTACTGATATTGAGCAGCTTAATGAGACAGATATTATTGGCAAATCGAAGGATTGGCAGTTTGAGGAAGGTGCTTTTAAGCACAAGCAGTGTGCTGTAAAAGCAGTAAGGCCTATTGTGTAGGTACTGATCTGACACTACGATTTGTAGTAAGTAAGCATAATGAGACAAGTTGAGCTCTTTTAGAATGACTGTCAAGTACCAGCAGGTACTTACAGGTACTTGAACCACTTTTACTAGGTCTTAATGGTACTTATGAGAAAATAAAATAAAATAACCTCCCAAGCGCACTTAATTCATACTTAGTCCCACAATATATTTGGGTACTTTTAGGTACTTTTATTTAGGTACTTTTAGGTACTTGATATATTTCTCACCGTCCGATCGATTCAGTATTTTGTAAGTACCATGGTACTTGCCAATTATTCTAAAAAAGCTTAACTTTGAGATACATTTGATGGTGGTTTGGTTGTGGGTTAGACGTGAATAATTGCAGTCTGATTTTTCCAGGAAACTAATTTGACTTGATGCTTTGTTTTACAGAGCATATATAATAAAGAAACATGCATACGATGTTTTGTATTCACGACCATGTTTCTGAAAGTCATATTGGGGATATAACCGAAGCGATATGTTCTTATTTATAAAAAAAGGCCAATTAATTCCTAAACAGATGACTAAGACAACCTATTGGTGTCACTAGTTTGATACCACAAATGGACGTCATTTGGTTGTGGACAAGTGTGCAAGGTTAGAATTGTCTTCTAATGCCATTATTGATTTTGAGAAGATAAATAAGACAACTACTGGAGGCTATTATTTATCTTGTTTTGGCTCAGATATATGCAACCAGGCTGAATTACATGTATACCTTTATGTGTAAGCATAGCAGCAACTTTTTTCTGTCAACAAAAATGAATGTGCAATATACACATTTATGCACCTCTACAATGTCCATCTTGCTTGATAACCGAACCAGCCCACGTCGCTTTTGGTGAAGTCTGCACAAGACACTGTTGATGGGTAACTTCTGTTAGAAACTGATAAACAAGTAGATGAAAGTCTGGCACGGTTTCTCTCAAAAAAATGGGTTGACACAACATTGGCTTCAATGCTGGTTTCACCTAGCCTTTTACTTTTGCCTTAGTTCGCCAAATGATTTCATAATAAAGTGTCTTTTCTTTGTGCAAAGGACGTGATCGATGCCAGAGCCAGGAATATCCTACCACTACTACATACAGAACCAGGCATTACTACCGGGTCTCAGTTACCTTTAGTACCGGATTCACGTCTGGTATCATCAATCTGATACTAACTTATTGTTTTTGTTTCGTACAAGAATATAGTTTCTACCATCTAGATGAAAGTCAAGACTTTTTAACGATTCATTTTTATCAAAAGTTTCAACTGCTCAACATGTATGTACGTGAAACTAGCTACCACAATAACTTGAGCTTCAATGAATATACATGTGCCAGAGTATTATTGCATAGTTGACCCATCAGACTGCATTTCCACATGCGTCGACACACATAATACAGAGTATTATTTCCCACAGACCACATATCTCAGATATCTCAAACTTGATATGTTTCAGTGAAAAATCTTATTTTCTAAAAGAGTTATTCACCCTCTGTCCTCTGTTTATACAATGGTTTGTGCAGTTAATTCACTAGTCTTGTTTATTGTATAAAAGGGTATCCTGCACATCCAACACCTCACGTTGCTCGCTGCGTGAAAGCAAATTGTGAATTGGCCTCCGATGTCAGAGAATCTTGTTGGGAATGGGTGGCAAAAGGGGAAAAATATCGGCGAGCCAGCAGCATGGTCCGAGTGGCAGGAGCCAATCGCGTGACCTCTGGGCGTTTGCTGAATCGGGCTCCTTAGGAGCCCAGGGTGTTTAGAGCCACTCCTCTTCTCCCACCTTCAGCTAAGTCCTCAATGCCCTCAGGGTGCTTGCTCTTGCTCGGACACCCTCACCGTCACCGGCTCACAGGCGACATGCATGTGGAGGCTCTAATGGCGACCGAGGACAAAACAATTGCATTCATTTGATCAATCGCCCAGCTGTATCGGCAGGAGCTATACAAGCACAAGCAGCCACTGTCTTAGGAACTTTGGGGCCCGGGCCGAGACTCTAGTAAGGGTCCTTTATTATCATAATAATTAATACTGATTAAAAAATTAACTATACAAGGAAATATTATTAATGAAGATGCAACATGGAAAACTATTCATGTAAAGCAATTTTTATATAATACCTTAAAAGTTTCTTCTAATATTTCTGGATGCAAAGTCGATGACCATAGTATCAAGATCAATTGCATCCAATAATTTCTTCTCGATGTAAAGTTTGTGACGATGGTATCTAGATGACATGATATTGATTTTCTCTGCAAATTCAAGAAAAAAGAATCAGATATGCAATTCAATAAAAATGCGTACCAGCGTGATTCAGATTAACAAGAAGTCGCTAACCTCACGTGAGTACTGAGTACGTGCGTGATGCAGGCAGCCAGGCAGGGCTCACCGTGCAGATGTTGCTGCGCCGGCGCCGGCGATCGAGAATTCGGGACGTCTGTTTTTCTAGTTCGAGACGACGTCCCGCGGCGGCAATGCCATTTGTCTCGGCCTCTCCGCGCTGCCGTGGCTCCGAGAGAAACGCGCCATAGATTGGATTGGAAATCTGGAATCCAGACATCATCGCAGAGATCAGGAGACAGACATCCAACATTTCCTTTCTTCTGCTTTTGCATCATACGTATACGTACATATGTATACTGTATACGTACCCCGGATGGGCCCTGGGGCTGGCTACAAGGACCAATATGGTCGATCTTAAGCACATTCAAGCCAACAAGATACACTTATGCCGCGTCCCTGCCTGTGGCCATCGTCCTTCATCCGAATAATCCGTACGAATACAGGCACCAAGCTGTGCACATGGTGAACCATCAAGTTGGTGAAATTTCACCCAAAGTTTACTCTGAGGAGTGTGCCCCCTCTCACAGGGCATGCTTGGACCCATATGCATGTTTGGATTCGTCTGATTGGAAATCATCTTATATTTATGATAGTTTGTGAGGTGACAGATATTGTAAATCATCTTATAATATCAAATATCCGGCCGCATCTATTGCCTTAAATGACTTGCAACTTACAGCGTCTCAACTCTGGCCAATATCTTAAAACTGATTACACTACTAGAGAAATGACAAATGGTGATTATCCTCCACGTCAGTACTGACGCAGTGCTCATCCTAGGGTCTAAAGAATCTTTGCGGATCCATAACTGTGAACTGTGTAGATGACAAGGTGGTTGCGCACCATATCAAAATAAGTAAACATTATCATTCGTAATTTATTACAACATGCATGTACATTGAACCATTTTATTTAATATATTGAAAATTTTGCAAATGACATATGATGACAATGAAGGATAAACTTCTCATGAAGTATAAGATCGTGATAATTCGTGAAGACCTCATAGAATGACTGATGGGTGAGGTTGCAAATCGCATTGGAGAATTTCACTTCATTGGCCCATCAGGCATTCAGGCTGCACTTCCACAATCGTCGACACACATAATATACTCCCTCCGTCCCACTATATAAGCATTTCCAGGGATAGGACAAAACTAAATGGGTTGATGGGTGGGGATGAGTGTAGTGTAAAATAAGTGGTAGAAATGTCTTTTCACAGTTGTGACATTTTTTGCATTTGAATGCTCCAAATGCTTACATTGTGTGATGGAGGGAGTACACGTGCCAGAGTATTATTGCCTACAGACCGTACATCTCAGATATCTCAAAATTGATATGTTTCAATGAAAAAAAAACTTAGTTTCTAAAGATCTTCACACTCTGCCCTCTGTTTATACACTGGTCTGCGTAGTTAATTCACTGGCCTTGTTTGTTGTATAAAAGGGTATCCTGCACAACCAACCCCTTGCGTTGCTGGCTGCGTGAAAGCAAATGGTGAATTGGCCTCTGACGGCAGCGAATCTTTGATGGGAATGGGTGGCAAAAGGAAAAAACATTGGCGAGCCACCGGCATGGCCAGAGTGGCAGCTGGTGCACGAGCCCACCGCATGATCTCTGGGCGTTCGCTGCATCGGGCTCACCGCGCTCCGCCTCCTTGTCCTCATGAGCCCAGGGTGTCTAAAGCCGCCCCTCCTCGCCGATCTTCAGCGAGGTCCTCCACGCTCTCGTGGTGCCGGCTCTTGCTCGGACCCCCTCACCGTCATCGGCACTCAGGAGACATGTGGAGCCTCTGATTGCGGCAGAGGACAAAACAATTGCATTGACTTTACCGATCGTCCAGCTGTATCAGCCGGAGTTACAAAGCTCAAATCAGCCGATCCGACACACATTGAAGGACAACAAGATACGGATGCTGCCTCCCTGCCCGCGGCCGTCGGTCTACGTTCGCACAAACCGTACGAAGTTGTGCATATGGTGAAGCGTCAGGGAGATACTAATCATATGCATGCTTGATTCGGGTTCTATCTGATTGGAAATCATCTGATTCATGATAGTGATGTGAGGTGACAGATATCGTTTATCATCTTACAATATCAAATATTCGGCCCCATCTATATAGCTACAATTGACTTGCAGCTTAATTACAGCGGCATCGATCTGAAGTCTGGCGAATATCGTAAAATTAGTTACACTACGAGAGAAATGACAATGACATTTATCCTCCACGTTGACCACGTAAAGATCATTTTTTTTTGCGTGTAAAGATCTGATGCCCATGCTAAGGGTCTAGTTGAAGTACGATCTAGACATGTAGTTGATACACAGAAAAGACGGTTCAGTGCGATTCCTTGAATGACTATCAGGAAATAACATGAAGACATATTCGTCGATGAGAAAGTAGAGTTCGTCACAGATAGGAAATGTGCAGAAGTCGCATAGACATTCGCTACCCAAAAAAAAAACTGATCACCCACCTATCGCGAGCAGGATAACAAGGTGGACGTGGTTTTCAAGGCCTGCTCATGCACGAGCAGACGGCAGCAGCAACAATAGGAATAATACCATAAACGCTATTGAACGATCACTAACACGCTTAGTTTAGTCAACAACCTCAATCCTGGCCAATCATTGTCTATTAACTCATAATTATGTTTCCTCTGGTCAGTGGCCAAATTTGGCCCACACATCAAGTTTGCACCGCTCATCATGGCTCGGCTGTGTGGCAACCTAGGCACCTTCCTATCTTCACAGCTGGTGCACAACCAGTTTGCCAAATAATGCTGAGAAGTTGGCGAAAGCTGGTGCACAACCAGCTTGTTTAGATGGGGGAGAGAAATTGGCGAAAGTTGGGGAAATATACATCCATCATTTTGACAGTATAATGCTGAGAAGTCAATATATGTCATCTATCAACTCAGACATCAACACATGCTTGCCACTTCCCTCATGATCACTTCTACAATACACACTATTTTCACCTCTTTGGTTCTTTACATCGGCACATTACTGAAGTTTGGAATGAGTGGTATCAGAGGAATATATTTAAGGAAAATAGTTACTGTACCTAGCTGACCATGTTAGCTGGATGTCCCTGTTCATTCTCCTACCAGCTGGTGCATCGTTCAAGAGGAGGGGAAGGCGGAGGAGAAACAAGACATGAAATGGGGAGAGGTGGAGGAGAAATTAAAAGCCTGTTTGGAACGGAGGAATTATGAATAGAGGAGAAATTAAAAAGCCTGTTAAAGTTTAAACGTCGAATTAGAAAAGAGCTTTTTACTTTTTAAGTCTACTATGTAGCAATTTTTATTGATTTTAAATTTTTGATCTACTTTAATTTTTATAAATTTTATTTTGAAAATGTTTCATTGGAAGAATCGTAGGGGCAACGGATCATAACATTATGCAAATGGATAACGAAAATTATATCATTTAAAATTTTGTTGTGTAGCAAAACATTACATTTTCAAATTTTAAAAAGTTTTTATATTGAACACTTTTTAATTTGAAGAAGTTTCAGTGTCCAATGGAATGTATGACGGATTCCATGTAATGATTTGTGCAAATGAATTATGGAAGCAGTTTGAACTTAAAAATATGTTCTATAATAAACTTAAAAATTATTTGTTTTGGTTCTCTAAGCAGTACACAATACTTTAAGACATTTACTATATGTTATACCCGAATTAAAAGGTAATTATAAATAACTATATTAGATCATTGAAAATTGAAAATTATGTTCATTTATAGAAACAAATTAAAAACTAGTTGACGTAATCATATATAATTTTATATTGAAGAATTAAATTACAACTACAATAATATAACATCTTGAAAAACAATGTTTGTTGTATTTTTGAAAAAAACTAAAGTGGATACCATATATAATGGGTGAGTGGGGCCTAGGCTCCGTCTATGGACTGTTGGCGCTGCTGATCCATTGGCTGATAGATTACAGGTGATGTGGCGCAATGAAATGACTCGGTTTGGGTCCAAGATTATATTCATATGAGAAATATATCCCTAATTTTGATGTTTTGCTTGCCATATGAAAGATTTGTGATCACGTGCTCATAAGATCATAGCGATGAACACGGAAGAATAATTATATTGACTTCATCATCAATTCCTACCATAGCCACGATGTGCACGATATCTTTTGAAAACATTTGGATTTTTATATTGACGATAATGTTATTTGAAGTCACGGGACACATTATTCTGTCTTATTTAGGAACGGCCAATACAGAATTTGTTTTATTGGTAACCATGTCTGAGAGACATCTATTATTATTAAATACAAATTAAAATTTTGGATTATTAAGTTTAGCGTGCTGAGTAAAATGCAAGTGCAGGGGCTTAGCGAGCTGCGAGCCTGCAGCCAAATTCTGATCCCTTTCACTCAGCAGCGGCCATAGTTTGCCCAGCAGGCTACATTTCCACATGCGTTGCCACTGCCACACACATAATACACGTCACATGTGCCAGAGTACACATACCATGCTGTCAATTGCTGTCTGTATTATTGCCCACAGACTGATATGTTTGATTTATCGCAAAACTGATATGTTTCAATGAAAAAAAACTATTTTCCAGAGTTATTAACACTCTGTCCTCTGTTTGTACACTGGCTTGCTCAGTTCGCTGGCCTTGTCTGCTCTATAAAAGGGTATCCTGGGTTCGTTGCTTGCTGTTTGAAAGCAGAGGCCAACCTCTGCAAATGGTGAATTTCTTTGTTTCTCTTTGATGGTTCAAATGGTGAATTGGCCTTTGATGGCAGGAAGTCTTGGGCATAGGTGGCAAAAGGAAAAAAACATTGGTGAGCCGCCCGCATGGCCCGAGTGGCAGTATGTGGACGAGCCCATGACATGACCTCAAGGCATTCGCTGCAACGGGCTCCCCCCACTCCGCCTTGTCATCCTCAGGAGCCCAGGGTGTTCAGAGCCACTCCTCTTCGCGGACCTGCAGCGAGGTTCTCCATGCCCTTGGGGTGCCGGCTCTTGCTCAGACACCCTCACCGTCACCAGCACTCTAGCAACGTGTAGAGCCTCTGGTGCTGGCCAAGGACAAAACAATCGCATTCCCTGGACCGCTCAGCTGCATCAGCCGGAGTTAGAATTATCAAATTGGCCGATATTGCGCGCATTCAAGGCCAACAGGACATGGATGCCGCCTCTCCGCCTGTGTCCATCGTTCTTCGTCCACACAACCCGTACGAACAGCCAGGAGCACACAGGCACCAAGGTATGCACGTCGTGAAGCATCGGGGATGGTGAAATTTCACCAAAATTTTCACACTGAGAAGTGTGCCCTTCTCACATGGCATTTTTGGCCCCACATGCAGCATGTTTGGATTAATCTGATTGGAAATCAACTTATATTTATGATAGGAATGTGAGGTGACACCGTGACAGATATCATAAAATCATGTTATAATATCAAATGTTCGGCCGCATCTATAGCTTTAATTGACTTGCAACTTACATCATCTGAACTCTGGCCAATATCTTAAAACTGATTACACTACTAGAGAAATGACAATGACGTTTATCCTCTACACCATTACCGACACAGTGCTCATGCAGGGTCACTACAGGAAAAACGAGCATAAGTACCGATTGAAAACCCCTATTCGTACCGGGTATCCAATCGGTATTGGCTTTCCGGTACTGATGTGCACGTCAATCAATACCAGTTGTAATAACCAATACATAATGGCTCATCTAGTACCGGGTATCCCCAGCCGGTACTAAACGGTAGTCCCCGCCACGTGTGGGAGGTACATGTTTTGGCCAGGTTTTTTTGGTTCTATGTATCCTCTAGTTTTTAATATACTGAAAATTTTGCAAATGACATTTGATGACGATGAAAGATAAACTTATCATCAAGTATAAGATAGTGACCATTTGTGAACACCTCATAGAATGACTCATGGGTGAGGCTGTAAATCGCAATGGAGAATTTGACCTCAATAGTCCATCAGGCTGCATTTCCACAGTCGTCGGCACACATAATATACACGTGTCAGAGGATTATTGCCCACAGACCGGTAGTACATCTCAGATATCTCAAAATTGATATGTTTCAATGAAAAAAAAATATTTTCTAAAGAGTTATTCACACTCTGCCCTCTGTTTATAACTGCTATGCACAGTTAACTCACTGGTCTTGTTTGTTGTATAAAAGGGTATCCTGCACATCCAACCCCTTGCGTTTCTTGGTGCGTGAAAGTAAATGGTGAATTGGCCTCTGATGGCAGGGAATCTTGGGAATGGGCGGCAAAAGGAAAAAATATTGGGGAGCCACCAGGGTGGCCGTAGTGGCAGCCGGTGGACGAGCCCATCGCCAGACCTCTGAGCGTTTGCTGCGTCGGGCTCCCTCCCCTCTGCCTTGTCGTCCTCAGGAGCCCAGGGCTTTTAGAGCCGCTCTGCTTTGCCAACCTGCAGCGAGATCTTGTACGGCCACGGGGTGCCGGCTCCTGCTCGGACGCCCTCACCGTCACCGGCGGTCACGCACATCAAAGAATTGCATTCCTTTGATCGATCTTCCAGCTGTATCGGCTCGAGCTACAAAGATCAAATTAGCCGACCTGACGAACATTTGAGGCCAACAAGACACGAATGCTGCCTTCCTGGCGGCAGCCTCGTTCTTCGTCTGCACAATCCGTACGAACAGCCAGGAGCACACAAGTACGAAGTTGTATACATGGTGAAGCGTCTGTAATCATATGCATGCATGTTTGTCTGATTGGAAATCATCTTATTCATGATAGTGATGTGAGGTGACAGATATCGTTTATCATCTTATCACTACTACAATCAAGCACTGTAATGACGGGAAAAATGACACTGTAATGACGGGCGTCCCGTCCGTTATTAAGTTATCGTCATTGCAGTGGCGCCACTGCAATGATGGTCAATGCGTCCGTTATTAGAAATAGCAACTGCAATGACAGGCAGGATGACGTCATCACGGCCGTCATTAGAAATAGCCACTGTGATGACGGACATATGACGTCATCACTGTAATAACGGACGGATGACGTCATCATGTGCGTTATTGTAGTGCTCAAGTTCAATAAGACCGAAATTCACCGAAAAAATAGTAAAAAAAATATATTTAATTCCGGGGGCCCCCACTGGTCCGCTACCACCATCCCCTCACCCCACCAATCACATTTATGCCATCCCCTCACCCTACCATAAATCGTTTGTTTGAGGCTCTAAACGAATTCAAATTAAAAACTTATCAAATACAAAGTTTCATAACTTTTCGAAATATACAACTTTTATGTTGATAGTTTCTCCATCCGAGATCATTTACAAAATCTTCGGCCGTATCTTTATAGTTTCAATTGATTTGCAACTAAATTACAGTGGCATTGGCGATCTGAACTCTGGCCAATATCTTGAAACTAATTGCACTACTAGAGAAATGACAATGAAGTGTATCCTCCACGTCAGGCCACGTAAAGATCTGATGCCCATGCTAGGGTCTAAAGAATCTTATGTGGATCCACAACTGTGTAGGTGACAAGGTGTGGTCGCACACGATATCAAAATAAGTAAACATCATTCTTAACTTATTACATCATGCGTGTACAATGAATCATTTATTCAGTATATTGAAATTTTGCAAATGATATATGATGTCGATGAAGGATAAACTTCTCATGAAGTATAAGATCGTTGTCATTTGTGAATACCTAGTAGAATGACTCATGGGCGTTGTAGATCACAATGGAGAATTTCACTTCAATGGTCTTTCAATAAATTTGGGGGACGTTAATAGTTAATGATCAATCTGTGCGTGTAAATGTAATGTATAATATATTACTTATTTTATATTCATATAACATATAGCATACAAATTTGATGCAATACAATTTCTAATATATAGAAAAAGCATACACAATAAGGAAAAATAAATAACTATTCCTGTAATATATATAATTAAAGCCAATGTGGCGTGTATCTGTTTTAAATCCTCATCGCTTAGAAATAAGCAGCACGAGGAAAATATTTTCAATGGACCTATGAGTGTCTTCAACCACACTTTTTTTTATAGAGTGTCTTCAACCGAACTTATGCAACAACTTGAACAAGTGCGTCAGCATAGATTTTTTGATGACTCATAAGACAAATAACTGTGTGTTGGGCATCTACATTGTACTATGTAATTCTAAAAAAAATATAATTGTGGCAGTGATTTGGTTACGATGGAAATGGCTTGTTGTTTTTCCAAGGAACTTGTTGATGATTTGTTGTCTGGATGCATATGTAGTCAAGAAACACGACACATACTAAATGTACCTTCCGCAATCGTAACTATGATGCACACCTTACTCTTATGAAAAAATTTGGATTTTGGTATTGATTATGTTGTTTGAAGTCATGGAAACATTACTCTAGGGATATGGCTTGTTTGGGAATGGCCAATTCCTAATTTGTTATTTTAATCACCAACGAGAGAGACATCAATTGTACTTCTATAGGAAACAAGAGGTGTTTCCCCGTACTAGTTATGTATTATATTAGAAAGTACAGGTCACAAGTTGTCTCAAGAAACATAGAAAGAAACAACGAAAATAAGCTTAATCACAACACTGTGTCTATCCATGAAGACATAATATCTGGCAGATTCTTTTTTCCAATCAGAACAACCAAAGCAAATTATTTGTGAAAGATGTCCTTGCAGCTATGTCGGAAGGTTGAACACCTCTGAAAATAAAATCATTTCTAGCCATCCAAATGCATCAGCAGAGAAGCATCACACCATCCATAAAGAAAGGGACACTTGGCTGAGTCTTCAAGCTTTCCATTGCCAAAAGAAGATCATTGGGATCTGAAACATGCAACTGCAGTAAATTCCAGCATTGCTGAGCAAAAGGGCATTGGAGGTAGAGATGTTGAACACTTTCTTCAGTATTGGCAGCACATAATACACAATTATTAACTTGTAAGATCCGTATTTCTTCTTATTAGGAGTGCCGAGTAGTAAACATAAGCTTGGGCAATAGCAATTAATCCCCAAATTTTGATCCATCCATTCTGCAGCGGCAGTAGTTTGGCAATCAAGGTGCATTTCCACATTACCAATGTTGTCCACACATAATACACAGAACCAGAGTTATAGATGGCCAAATTACCCATCTGGTCCTAGCCCAGCCCTACGCTGATTTGGCCCGACCTATCTTAGCCCGATACTATAAGGGTCGATTACCTTTACGTGTTTAGCCTAGCTGGCCAATGTGCCGAATTGCTGGTCTAGGCCCGACACTATAGCCTTTTTGTAGTGCTGGGCTAGCCCGATGGGGTAGGCCTAGGCTTGACACGGTATGGGATGGCATAGTAAATGATATATGCGGCTCCTAATCGTGCCCCCACGATGGTAGCAACCAGCGGCAGATCCCACCCGCACTCCATGGCGGAGGATGGAGTGACAGTGGAGGGAGAGTAGGAGTGGGTGGAGTTGTGGCAGAGGGAGAATAGGAGGAGCCGTGGCGGCCGACCGGCAGAGATAGAAGGCTAGGTGACGGAGGGAGGAGCCATAGAAAGGCGTGGGAACAATATTGTGGCGACGGAGGGAGACTTGGAGGAGCTGCAATGAAAGAGAAGTCCAAGAGCAGCAGATGTTGGGGTGGCGATGGGAGGCCGCGAGGCGGAGCTACGACGGCAGACCGTCGAGGGGAGGAGTTGAGGACCAGTGAAGGAAGTGGAGGCACGACGGTGGACTGACGAGGCACGGCAGAGAAAGGAGGCACGAGATTGACGATGGAGATACTTATTTTGAACGGAGGCGAGGATGAGCAGATCAGGTGGGGGCTATGGCATGTGGCGGCCTAGTAGGCCGCTAGCAGACCATCTTTTTATCACCACTACTACAAATAGGATTTTCGGATGCGGTCAAAAAGCATTTTCGGACGCGGTTTTTGTGTCTGACTCCGAACGGGGCTTCTCTTAATCAGACATTAACAGAGGTGGTTGTATGCCTACCTCCATTAATCCAAAGAAATAAAAAAATTGAAAACCCTAGATGGGTCCACCAAGCCCATCTAGGGCGGGCCACCGCCGCTGCTCCGCCAAGATCGACACTGCTCTGTCCCAAATCCACCGCCACTATATGGTCAGATCCACCGCCGGCACGACCAGACCCACCTCCTCACACTCGCGCTCGGGCCCATGCCGCCTGCTCTGCCTTGGCGAGCTTGTGCTCCCTCCCATTTCCATCTATAGTCGTCGCTACCTCTGCTGCCGGTGGGGAGGAAGCCCTGGGCCGCCACCACATAGGATCCAGGGCCGCACCATGCCAGATCCAGGGCTTGTGTAGTGGTGGAGGAGCTCACGGTGGAGGTCGCCACCCGTCCCGCCGCTGCTTCTGGGGTGGAGGCCACGCCACCCGCGTCGCCTCTAGATCCACGTTGTATTGGTGGTGCCCGGGGGAGGAGGAGGTGTGGTGGTGGTGCTAGGCGGAGGAGGAGTTGTGGTGGTGGTGTGCCTGGGCTACCACTACAGCCCATATTAGCACAAGAGCCGTTTGTGATGGAAATCGTCCATGACACACTTTCGGCCCGTTTGTCATAACTCTGGTTCTTTGTATAGCAGCTTTCGCTCTAGTTTATCTGATGAAATAGCTAGAGCGCCTTACAAGGCTACCTGTCGACCTCGAGCTCAGGAAGCAGACCGCCGAGGAGCTCGCGAGGGTCCACGCGTGGCTGCCCATGGCTCGCACCGACTGGGAAGTAGAGGCATCGTGCCTCTAGCCTATGCTGCCCTGCATCGGTGCAACTCTATTCCAACTTCTGGTTTGCTTCGCAAAGCTCGTGTGGCCGTCGACGAGGATCATGTGCGCCACCGCCCGCCGCTCGTGTGAGAGAGATACTCCATGGCAGAATTCATGTAATTCTTATGACCCACAAAGGACACATGCACCTTTTATCATAGCTTGGCTCAGGTGATCACTATTGGAAACTGATTGTTTGGCGAGTTTTTGGTCATTTACTGAGTATATTCTATCCGGCGCGGGCAAATAATCATTTTTTGAGTGTAAAAAAAAACACTCGGTAAAAATAAACACTCGGAAAAATTTGTGTTTGCCGAGTAATTTTAAAAATATACCTGCAAACAAGACATTTGCTTAGTGTTTTCTTTTGGGCCAAAAGAAAAAACTAGTCAAATGCCTTTTTTACCGAGTGTTTTTAAAAATACACCCGCAAACAAGGTCTTTACCAACTGTTTTCTTTTAGGTAAAAAGACTCTACAATAATTTTCAAAGCACATTTTGAAGCCTTGAATTAATTCAAATGAAAATATTTTGAACTACAAACTTGTATAACTTCTTAAGATCTACACCTTTTGTTTTGGTCATTTATTGATACAACAAAGCAATAGTAACATTGTTCACAAAACCTACATCTCCCTATAGTTTCATGAAACTACAAAAGAGATTTATAAATAATGTTACTATTATTGTGTCAAATCTAAAACATTTTTAAAACCATGGTCCGTACTGGCCAAATCACAAATAAAAACAACTTAATAAGTTCGAGCACCAACATTTGGATTCCTAGATGGAGGAGGAAATTGAATTGTGATTACCATTGAGCCTGAATTTTAACTTATACTCCCTCTTTTTGAAAAAAAATAGTGATTTTCTCTGACTTAGGAGAAAATCAATTTTTTATTTGATTATACCTATAAATAAATATTTATTATTATTCTATATAAATTTAGTCAACTTAAAATTGTTTACTACTACTCAAAATTTGAAAGGATGTATTTTGGGAGAGAGTAGAAACGGAGCGTGTGGAACCAGAGCGAGTTGCCCAATTGGCAAGCGGACCTGCCAAAAAACACCGCACACTGATTTGGCCTCAAACCGCCCGACGACCTACACGCGACCTCACCGGGGGTTCGATTAGCTGACAAGTGTCCGCAACAAACTCACATGTTCCCTTCCCTGCCTGGTGCTCCTTCCCCATATCGGTAGGGCAGTTGGCGCAATCTGTAGGGAGCTCCGCTTTGCCACACATGGGTGGCTAGCTGTTGAGGCGGAGTCCAGTAGCGAATCCAGCATAAAATCAAGGGGGCTCTTCTCCCTTTCTTCCTTCTTCCTCTCTCTTTTTTTCTTCTTGTTTTCGTCTTCCTTCTTAAAAAATGTAGGGGGCTTAGGGGGGCTCCATGGGTTTTGGGAAGGGAGGGGGCTCAGCCCCCAAGCCCCAACTCCAAGCATGCCGTAATGCCTCATTTGAAGCACTTGAATCTTATCCACTACCCTAGACTGAGAGCTCTCCCACAACAGCTTGGACAGGAGGCCATCAGCTTGTAGAGGCTCGAATTAAGAGATATGAGCAGCCTTAAGGTCAATGGCGGAAGCAGGCAACTAACCTAGGGGGGAGGGGCTGGTTTGCTCCTCCTCTTCCTATTTTTCCTTTGTTTATTCTTGCTCCTTCCTCTTTTCTTCTATTTCTCCCTTTGTTTTGTGGGGGGGGGGTAGCCCTCCTTAGATCCGCCCTTGTTAGGGTTGTTGAGGAGGTTCTATTCCTCTCAGAGACTCCTGTAATAGCAGAATGTCAAGACTAAGGGAGGGAATGTCAAGACTAAGAGAGGGCCTCAAATATCCCATGTGTGGGGTTTCTAAATGCACTGTGTTGTCTAAAATTGAGGTGTGTTGAAATGTTGGACAACTTGCAAAAGTTGTTTTTGACAAATGATATGCTAGAGGTCTCCTTACATGGCCGCCTGGGCTTCGGGAGCAGCGCCAAAAGGTTCACGGAGAAAACCTAGATGTCTACAGTTGGTTAGGGTGTTCATGTAATACTTCGAAATAGGATGGGTCCAAAGATGCACGGCATGCACGTTTCTTGACTTAAATAATATCTACATTGATTTACTCGTCTCTTTATTTTGACCATTATTCATGCGCCATTTTTTTTCCTGATTCTTGGTAGCCAAGTTATAGAAGTCTTCAAAACAACATGAGGTACATCCGCTCTATTGCTTGTTTACAAATCTCGTTTAGCAAAGCAATATTTTGATGAATGGAGACGTTCAAGTTGTTTTTTTCCATTAATGGCATATCTCAACACAATGTAAGAAGTAGTAAAAAAGGACATCTTTAAAGGAAACGTGGTTTTAAGACGCATCTCCAATGACTCAAAGGAGACGCGTGTTAATAACCTGCGTCTCCTATGATCCTAAGGAAATCCTCCATAGAAAACCCGCGTCTCCTATGTGCACTCGAAGGAGACGCTTATTTACAATCCGCGTCTCCTATAAGAGTGCGGAGTCACATATTTAAAAACGCGTCCCCTATAACAGCTGTGCGGAGAAAACTTCAACAAAATTACCCACGCTGCCATCCGATTCAGTTTTTCTTCGTTTCTTTCCCCGTTTCCACCGTCGTCACCCCCTCGTCTCCAGTCCGCCGCACAAGCAAACCCTCCTATCTCCCCGCCGTGCTCCTGGGCACGCTAGGGTTTGGCTCCCTGGCCGGCGGCGCCCCTCTCTGCACCTCCCTCCGACGTAGACCTCCTCGCCGCACCTCCCTCTGGCCTCCTCCTTCCATCGGCGGTGGCGGCTTCCCTCTTCTCGGGTCTCCCTCCGCCCTCCTCATAGGCGCGCACGACTTCCTCACCAGCTTCCCCGATGACGAGAAGCGGACCAACAACACCTCCACTCTTATCTCCAGGTCCAGCCGTCTACGCTCTTGCCTCTTTCATTCACTAGTGATTTTCCGTACGCATAGTTCAATTTTGCACAGTTCGATTCCTGTGATTTGGAGGAGGGGAAGCGCCAATCCGAGATGGAGAGGCAAGGTTGGGCTCAGATCCATCGATGAGCTGTGCGAATCAATGGTATTTCATTCCCCTTCCTCTGAACGATCTGTCTCTAGGTTTTCAGTCGATCGTTTCGGTACGAGATTCAACCTGCGTTTTTTTTATTTTCGGAGTCATTTTTGTTCTTCATTGTTCTCTCCAAATCCGGCAAAAGTTGTTGGGGACTTTTGTTGCTAGGATCTTTGTGAGCAACTTTGATATGATTCCCCCACAAATCCCGCAGGGATTCGGTGTGAATTCAGGTTTTTCCCTTTTCCCGAGTTCATGGTTGGGTTTCAGTTTTCTCCCAAATTGGCAAGCTTTACTTGATGTTTTTTCAAATTCCTCAGTAGATCTGTTAGCTCATGTTCGTGCGCATGGATTGCTGGAGTTTCGTTCGAATCCATCGAGGTTTGAGGAAGTAATTTGAGAGCTAAAGTGCAAAGCGTGTCTTCTCCTTCTCTGTTCATCTTCTGTTCATCAGGTCAGGCACTGTTCGTAGCTTGGAGACTGCATGAGGTAGTATGTACTGCATCTTTTCAATAGCTATGGTAGTATGTACTGCATCTGTAAATACATTAGTTAAACTAGGAAGTATGTACTGCATCTGTAAAACTCGGAACTCAAAAGAATACTACTTCTAGCAAAGCACTGAAGCCTGATAAACATGGACCAGACTATTCTGCATGAAAAATTTGAACTTTCATTCTTGAATATTCTTGAATAGTCTTCAATGATAGGACGCCCTTGTCTAGTATCTATGAAGGCAGATAGTGCTGAGCCAATAAGTTGGTGCTTTGTAAACTGAATATCAATACACTGAAACTTTTCCTCGGTTCAAACAGGGGACTTCAGGCAACTGAAAGGTTTCATCTATATGGCAAGCAAAATGGAGTGCAGCTTGAGGATTGAAGAATAAAGAGGTCAGATTTGCCTAAAGTATTTGATTTTCACCAATGTGATATTTAGCATTTGTATTTTGAGTAAACTGCACTAGTGTAAACATGTGGCTCAGAAGTCAGAACACTTAGAGTTTGCATGTTCTTATAGGTGAAATGAGTTGGAGAGGAAATGGGAATATGATTTCTTGGACTTGTCTTTCAGCTGAAATGGGCATGGGGTGATATGTTGTCTTATTTTCGTTTCTGCACAAATTGTTGAGTGGTGGCTTTAGGAGATCTATGACTTCAATAGATTAGGACTCTATTTGTAATGTGTACAGTGGTTAAAGCATGCGAATTTCTGATGTAAAGAATGGATAAAATATGTATATATATGCAATGTATATAAGAGTATATTCTGTTCTTTTTTCTTTTTTTTTGTTTTTTCAATTCCTCATAGGAGACGCTTGTTGTCTATATGTGTCTCCTATGTGAAGTCATAGGAGACGCGGGTTGGCAACTCAGTGTCTCCTATGTGTGTTAAAGGAGACGTGGGTTAACAGCCTGCGTCTCCTATGTAGGGGTCATTGGAGACGCGGGTTGCTTAAAACGCGTCTCCAATGACCCCTCTCACAGGAGACGCAAAAAATCCGCGTCTCCAATGACTTGTCATCAGAGACGTAAATTTGGAGACGCAAAGAAATAGCGTCTCCTATGTGAGTTAACCAGCGTCTCCGAAAGGCCTCCCTAGCATAGTGCAAGTTTTGTTTGGATTTTTTAATGACTACTCTTTTTTTATTACAGGGACGTGGAAGTCTTCAATTCGATGGTAATCTCCTTGGCCACTTTGAAGGTCAAGCTTTCGATGGTAATGATTGTGTTTAATGGACAGAGTAATCCTTATAGTGGAATTGAACTCCTTGGAGTTATCCAGTACGTTGTGCACCTTTGGTTGCCAAGACCCTGAACTTTCCTTAGTTTGTCCACGTCTTTAGTCATATATCCTGGTCATTACTATGTATTATGTCTAGTCCAAACACAAACTAGCATTATTCATTAAAAAAACAAAATCTAGCTTTTGATTGCAATTGATGCCAAGCTGGCTCGCCTCTTTCACGCGGGTCAAAATGGCCGTCGAGTTTGTTGAGTGCTGTGACGATAGTCAGTGACGTTGTTACACTTTCTGTTAGGCCCTTGTTTGACTATATGTCCACACGATTTTTAATAAACCGTACCATACAAAATATCCAGTATCATAACAGAATGCAACCTCGCTGCCTGAGCTTTTAACCGCCAGCACAGTTTTTGAACGTCTTAACATAACATCAAAACGTGTGGAGTCTAAACATGCCATCTATATAGGCAACGTATCCTATGATCTATATATGCCTAGGCCTTCGAGGGGCCCATTATTGTTTTTCCTACCCAGCTCTAGGTCCAAAAGTATGGCCAGTTCCAAGCTACTGGCACTTATGCTTTACGCCACTTTTAGTCTTCTTCTCCCGAGTCCACCGGAGTTGCTACTCACGACCGACCACCTCTCATTTTTCTCCAAGCTACACGGCCTTGGAAATCACGACCGACCTCTCATTTGTCTCGACTAGGGCCTACAGAGCACATGCCAAAACCACAGTTGCATCCTTGCTGCGATGCCGCGTAGAGCACTAGAAGGGACTGCCGGAGTCACGGAGTGAGTTAGGAGGACAACGGGGGATGCTGAATCGCCAACACTAAGGCATCGATAGTGAGTCAGACATTTAGCGACCTGTAATCTGGGTAGCTTTTTTCTCTCTCTAGTTGACATCTCTTAATGTCATTACTAGGTTTGTCCATAGCAACTGTGCCAGAAATGCTTGTAGACACTTCTTAGATATTATTTGGATACATTTGGCATGAGCATGCTAAAGTTTAGTCCCTCTTGATATGTTTAGAGCCTAGTACTAAGCTTTAGCACATGTGTACTCGCGCCTGCTCCTTGCCGGGTCAGGGCTAGCCGCGCCTGTGCCTCCACCTCGCGCCTCCTCCTCGCCGGCCCAGGGTGCTGCGTCGGCCTGGACTGGTGCCTTCGCCTCTGCCTCGCTCAGCGAGCAGGGGCCGCCGCACCCGTTCCTGCACGTCACCAGGGCAGGGGCAGCCACACCCATACCTGCACCTCGCACCAGCTCCTCGCTGGGCCAGGGACGCCGCGCAGCCGTGGAGGCGCTCCTCGCCTATGCCTCAGCCTCGCCCACCGGGCCAGCCGGCCAGAGGCGCCACTCGCCAGAGGCGAGTAGATCGGAGGAAGGGAAAGAGAAAGAGATGAGAGAATGTGAGAGGTGGGTGAGGTGTTGAGAGAAGAGGGAAGGTGAGAAGATCTAGTAAATAGAGATGTGAGCACCGGAGGCTGGCGGAGGATTTAATCTCGGGACGATGTTGCAAACGTGAAAAAAAGTATTATTTTTTATCTCAGTTGAATTATTCTCAGCTGGTGTCTGCAACCGAGACTAAAAGTCTTCTTATTGTCCCAGTTTGAATAATAACCCGAGACTAAATCTTTCATCATAGTGTCAATTATTTCCAACTGGGACTAGAGATGTTTTAGTCTTGGGTTCGATTTCATCAGAGATAAAAAATTGTTTCCCTAGTAGTGGAAAACTACTTTTTGAAGATTTCTTGAAGCTACATGTATGTTTTGTATTACCTGTCGTAAACATAATGTTATTTCCACGAATTATGTTTTATTATGGAAAATATACTCGATTGTTATGGGATCACTTGGTCAGTAAGACCTAGTTATCTTCTTTTAGTTCATGTCTGTCATGATTGTTTTATTTAAAAATGTACCTATCCTTTTTCTGTCATGATTGTTTTCTCCAGCATCAGAATCAATTTATGTAGCTTGACCAATTTGGGTTCACGGCTAGCATGCACTCAGATAGATCTGCTGGCTGCATTGTTTTGTTTTAGTTCATTCACCGTTGTGTGACTGTACGTACATGTGAATTTCTGTTTATTGTTGACTTTGTCAATGATGAGCTAACTATATGCCAGATTATTGTTGAACGGGACAACAAGACTAAGTATGATTCACGCAATGGCACATCCGATGCGCAAAAATTTCAAATCTATGTATATAATCTCTTCATATCCAAAGATTCCAACACCCAAAAAGTTTGATAATTCTCCGAGCATTATACATTTCTCAAATCGTGGCATTGCCGTTCTCTTTACAAATGGTCAGGGCACTCATGAATAATGAACCCGATTTATATGGTATTCAATCTTCCACAACTGGAAACTAGATTTCCCATGTGCGTGATAAATTTTTCTGTCGGTTTTTACAAATACACACAGGAATATTGGCTTTAATCTGTCGGTACACAAAACCCACACAGGAAAAAAAGCATTTAAACTGTCGGGCGAGCAAACATGCACAAGAAAATGTATATACGCACAGAACAATAGTCATTATCCTGTCGGTTGTGCACAACACTCAAGAAAATTAAAAATGACCATAAGAAAAATTGACCCAAACCCTTGGCATGTTTCTTGGCACCAAACTTTCGCGCATAACAGATTTTTGGGTCATTGGGTGCGAATATTCGTGTGCAACAAAAATTTTTAGGCCGCTGGATGCACACGGGTTTTTTTGTCACTGGCGGCTGGAATAGAAGGCAAGGCGGGTGGAAGAGAACATACCCTATCTCCTGAGCCATGCCTCCCTCCTCACGCCTCACCTTTCTTCCCCCACCAGCGCCAACCACCTCCACCTCGACATCCTCCGCGGCAGATCTCCGCACCCCAGGCCGCCGCCATCCATCGGCCTCCCCCACCGCTGGTCGCCTCCCTCCACTAGCTTCCCCCACCGACGGCCGCCTACCTCCACTAGTCCACCGGTCCCCCCCAACGTCGTCTGCCTCCCCCCACCGAGCTCCACCACCGCCGGCCTCCTTCCTCCATCGACCTCCCCCACCACCAGACGCCTCCCTCCACCGGCCTCCCCCACTGAACTCCACCACCACCGGCCTCCTTCCTTCGCCGGCATCCCCCACCACCGCCGCCTCCCTCCACCGAGCTGCACCACCGTCGCCCGCCTCCCTTCGCCAAGTTGCTCGGCACCTGGACTGATGATTTGCTTGGCACCAACAACTTGCAATTGGACAAGTGCCGACCTAATCTCCCCCTGCTGCTGCGCCAATTTGACGCTTTCCACGCCAATCCCTGGAAAAGCTTGACCGATGCCAGCTGCAGCCCCAATTCTAAGGTGATTTCTGTGCATGCTCTTTTTTTACAAGATTCTATGCTTGTAGTGAGGCCACATGAATAGTTTTATGCTTTTGTTCCAATACCTAGGATAATGCCAAAAAATGTGTGATAACTAACATATATCCATCTTTTAATCACAAAAATAGTAATCATGTCATACCACACATGGATATATAGTGGTTGGCAGCGTGAATGATATTATATGTGATTGTTCTATACTTGCAGCAAATTTATCGGGAGTTGGGAATGGATATCCCAGAGAATGCACGGCAACGGCTAGCAGCTGCCCAGGCTGCTCAAGCAATTGACTTATTTTTATCAAACTTCTATATGGTTAACTAGCTGACAATCTTGTATTCACATGTAGGCGACCGGTTCATCTCATATGGCTTCGGATTCAACTAACAACAGCATGGATGTTGATCTCCACGATGATAGTGATATTGGTGGAACACGTACTGATAACAACATTGAGCCAGCAACCATCAAAGTCGAAACAACTGAAATGTTTGACATAGTGCAGCTCACTGACTTTTGAGATGTAGTAGAAACTAAAAATCTTCATATTTTGTAGTGTTGACTGTATATGTGCAGCACTAGTTGGTAGTATGACTCCAGGGGTCCAGGTGCCCATCTCTAGCTGTTACTGTGCTAGGATTTTGTGGCTATAATTTTGTGGGCTGCTCATCTCCTACCTGTCTAGGGTCTTGTTGGTTGTTTAAATTATGCCAACAGTTGCACATTATATTATCATGTAATGAATGTATGTGTATGGCTGCCTGCTGGCATTCCAACTTGGTTTGGAATAATAGAAGTGGTCTGCAATTTATGTAGCCAATTCAAGTTGAATCTGCTCTCTTGTGATCAATTTTCTTGTCAACAATATCAAATCCCAAAGATGCATTTTCTCTGTCAGTGTAGCCCGACAGAAAAATAGTTTTTTTTGACGGTGTGTAGCTGGACAGTATAATGTTGGGGTAGCTGACTGAACAATTTCTTGTCAGGTGAAAATTATTTTTTTCCTGCTGTTTAAGTATGACAGAGATACAATTATATAACCTGGTAACAACCAATTTCCTTGTTAGGCTTGTACCGACAGGAAAATTATTTCTATGGGCCGACCGACATATAATTGAAATTACACTGTTAAGCTACTGACAGGAAAATTGGTTTTGCAATTCCCTGTCGGTAATTTGTATTTTCCTATGTGTTTTCGACCGATAGAGGAATCCACGTTTCCAGTAGTGTTCCAAGTACACACGTACACATTATCTTCAATATTCAATAGCATAGCAGCAAATTAGAAAATACAAAGAGGTAGTACAGTCTTCATGAGAAACTATGGGTGTGTTTGGTTGGTCTGTGGCTGTGAAAAAAGCTGCTGTGGGCTGTGGCTATAAAAAAAAGCTGTTGTGGGCTGTAAGCCGTAAGAAAGCTGAAAGCCTTTGGTGAAACAGCTGTGGCTTTTTGGAAACTGACTAGTGAACCCTACAAGTTTGCTTGTCAAACACACGTGTACCGTCAGCATGGTACGACAAAGCTCAGCCTATATATCTCTTCCTCCAACCCTGCATATATCTTCCATTCTAATATGTTGCATTGGCCAAACCGATCGATATAGTGGAAAAAAACTGTGTAGATAATTGAAATGAGGGGCACCAGGATTAGCGGGAACATTACTGAAGCAACCCCTAATCATGCGTCAGCCCTCTCCTTCGCAACTCGTCCCTCAGATGCGCCGACGCTCCCCCAGCCGTCTGCTTCCACCGTCTCTGCGCCCAGCACAACACAGACACGCAGTACAGCTCAATTGGGGGGGGGGGGGGCAAAGCCACAGCTGCACAAAAGCAGAACCCACACCATGACGAGACCATGTGGCATCGCGCGCGGTAGTCCGTCTCCCTTGCCGCCGCTGCTATCCTCTCGTGCGGGTCCTATGGGAGCGTGCAGCCTGTCGACCCTACCGTAGTGCCGTGGACGACTTCCACATAGCTGACCTGTGAGTAGCTCGGAAGATCGGGCGCTCTGATTGTGAACCATTTGGTCTTACAGTTTTTGTTTTCCATGGATGCTTGGTACCTGTACTCATGTGCGGCTTACAATTGATCTTACAACTTTTAGTTATTGTGAGTACAGTACTTGTGTTTTCTTAGCATGTTTATTTTTGTGCTTAAGAAATCTCCAATATAGTTTAAGATTATGCCATTTTTTTGCTTGAAATGTAATGTTTATTTATTCAACTAATCAACTAAACGCATGGTGTGATGTTTTTCTTGTTTGTTTCTTCAGAAATATACAATACAACATAAGGTATGATAATTTGGAAGGGAGGTACAAGGAGCGGCAGAAGAAGTTACATCCTAATTAACTTGTTTACTCAAAATCTGACGTAAACCTGGCATCCAGAGCAGGATAGTGAACAAATGTTTAATGTTAACCCATATGTTACTTATGATGTGGATTAATTATTATTTAGAAAGAAAGAGGCTATGCTCGAGAGCACTCGGCACTTGTGATTGCAACGAATTGCTTTGTTCATTATTGTCCATCCTACCAGCATGGCTCTCGACCGATCCTATCCAGTTGGCGTCGTCTGCATTCCTAGGTCATCGTTTCCAATCGAGGGACGGGTTCATTACAGGATGGGTCGAGGATTGTTATCTAGGACGCATCCTAAAGCCTACCAATACAAGGTTGGTACACGCGCCTGAGGATGAGCTTGTGGCGGTTGGCAGCAGACAATATATCCATGTTGCGCAGGTTTGGAGCGAAAACGTGAAGTTCTTGAATATTAGAATTAGACATATATGCTTACCGACGTTAGGGGCTTGCCGACACGGCCGTTGGATGGTGGCTGCTGCTGGTCAAGTGGAGGTGTGCTGGTGGCAGCAGACTATATCTAGAACCGCTTGACCATACATATCCTAAGAGTTGGAGGCATGGTGCTAGACATTCGGAGGAAGCAAGTAGAGATGATGATGATGACAGGTCAATGGATGGCCAAGGAATGTGCTACACTGCTACCTTTTGAAATAAATTAGCACATACCCATTTAGAGAATATAGAGATCAAATGACGAGCTAAGGACAAGTTTATATTACTTTTGAACCGATGTTGTTTGATTCTCAATGGCCCAATATAGCATGATAGACACTCCACAAAGTTCAAAGGTGTAATGTATGGCTTGGAGTATCTCTTACGTTCTCTTTATACCTTTGGATGTCATGTTTCACCTAAGTCCTTTTCTCCTTCACAAGAGATAAGCAAAGGCTAAGTGTGGGGGTGCTGTTGACAGATGTTAGGTTATATTTTCAGGCTGGCAACTCCTGAATATGTGCAAAAATAAAGAACCAAGCATCAACCGAGTGATAGGTGTTATTTACTAACTGTTTCCAGAAGTATTGGTAAATATTTGTATGCAGGTCATTTATCCTTAGGAAAGAAGAGAAAACACACCTCAAGAGCGAGGAAGCACACTGTAGGCCAATCAAAGAGCACTACGGAGGCAGCACTCGGATTGAACGACCCACAAATCGGGGTAAACCAACTTAACTGGACCCATGGTGCCCTGTACATGAGGAAGGACCCACCTATCACCCAGCCAACCAAAGGCAACTGGCATGGAGCGAAGAACCCAAGCCTGGTCCCCTCCCCTCAAACTAAAGTTTGATAATCCTCCAAGCATATACATTTCTCAAACCATGGCATCTCTTTACAAATGGTATTTATTCAACCTAACTTGTGCGCAGGGCACTCATGAATAATGAATAGGGGACTTATATGGTATCCAATCTTCCAAGTACACACATACACATTATCTTCAGTATTCAATAACATATCAGCAATTGGGAAAATACAAAGAGGTAGTACAATCCTCATGAGAAAGCTTGCTTGCCAAACACATGTGTGCCGTCAGCATGGTACGACAAAGCTCAGCTTATATATATCTTCCTTGAACCCTGCATAATATCTTCCTTTGTAATAGGTTGCATTGGCCAAACGCATCCATATAGTAGTGGAATAGAAAAGGAAAACATTGCTTATTAATTTTGCCACAGTTCATTTCGGAAAAAAAAACTCTGTGTTGATAATCGGAATGGGGGGCATCAGGATCTCCGGGAACACTACTGACGCAACCCATAATCAGGTGTCAGCCCACTCCGTCGCGAGTTCGCGACTTGTCTTCAGACATTCCGACGCTCACCCGGCCGCCAGCTTGCTCCGCCTGCACGCACAGCGCAACGCAGTACCACCGGCTAGTGTCGCGTACGGCTCAATGGCGGGGCGAAGCCACAACTGCACAAAAACAGAACCCACACCACAAGGAGACGATGTGGCCCCACAGTGGTCCATCCCCACCTGGCCCCTGTGCTATCCTTTTTTTCTTTTACCCTGCTAACCTCTTGTGCAGGTCCTGTGGGAGCTTGCAGCCTGTTGACCCTGCCGTGGAGAACTTCCAAATAGTTGACCTGTGAGTAGCTCGGCAGATCGGGCGCTCTTAGATTCACTCATAATTCTTGCTTTGATTGTGAACCATTTGATGACTTTGGAATATGAGTTTTCTTTGTTTCCGGATGAATGAGGACTTACAGCAATCGTATAACTTTTTTTTTTGTGCCCTGCTATAGGCTGCCGTGAAAATCATGGTAATCTTGAAGGAATTTAGGGTTCTGTGGATGCTTGGTACCTGTACTCATGTGCGGCTACTATACAATTGATCTACTGCTACGCCTAATCGAAAACATTTTCTATTGGCTATTGTGAGTACCATACTTGTGTTTTCTTTGCATGTTGTTAGTATGCTTAATAAATCTCCAGTATATTTTAAGATTCTGCAATGTTTTGCTTTACATGTAACGTTTCTATATTCAACTAATCAACTGGATGCATGGTGCGATGTTTTTCTAGTTTGTTTCTTCAGAACTAGACAATACAGCATAAGGGATAATAATTTGGAAGGGAGGTACAAGGAGTGGCATAAGAAAGTTACATCCTGACTTGTTCACTCAAAATCTGATGTAAATTTGGCATCCAGAGCTGAGAATAGTGTACAAATGTTTTATGTTAACCCATAAGTTACTTCTGATGTGGATTATTTATTATTCAGAAAGAAAGAGGCTATGCTCCAGAGCAGTCGGGCCTTGTGACTGCAACAAATTGTTTTTGAACTATGGCCCATCCTACCAGCATGGCTCCTGATGGTCCCTATCCAGCCGGTGTCATTCTGAGTTCACAGGCCGTTGTTTCCAATGGAGGGATGGGTTCAGTACGGGGTAGTTCATGGGTTGTCATTGGACGCGTCCCAGAGCCTACCAGGCTACCAATTCGACGTCGGTACACAAGCCCAAGGATGTGCTTGTGGCGTTTGCCTGCATACAATGCCTGTTGCCCATGTTTGGACTGATTGCCTGAAGTTCTTGAGTATTAGAATCAGGCATATATATGCCTTTCGGCGTTAGCGGGTTACCAGCACGGCCGGCGGATGGTGGCTGCTGCTGGCCAAGCGGCGGTGTTCTGGTGGCAGCAAAGTGTATCTAGAACCGATGGACCATACATATGCTAGAGTTTGAGGCATGGTGCCCGACATTCGGAGGAAGCAAGTAGAGATGACGATGATGGGTCAATGGATGGCTGAGGAAAGTGCTACACTGCTACCATCTTTATAAAATTAGTACATACCCATTTAGAGATTATAGAGATCAAATGACAAGCTAAGCAAAGGTTTACTTCTGAGTTCTGAATCACTTGTTGTTTCATTCCTCAACAGCCTAATATAGCATGATAGATACTCCAAAAAGTTCATTGGTGTAAGGTATGGCTTGGAATATCTCTTATGCTCGCTTTATTTATTTGGATGCCATGTTTCACCAAGTCCTTTTCTCCTTCACACTAGATCGAGCAAAGCTAAGTGTGGGGGTGTTGTTGACGGATGTTAGGTCCTATTTTCAGGCTGGCAACTCCTGCTTAAATGCACAAAGAACCAACCATCAACCGAGTGATAGCAGTTATTTGCCAACCATTTCTATAAGTATTGGTGAATATTTGTATGCAGGTAATTTATTCTTAGGAAAAAAGGAGAAAACACACCTCAAGAGCAAGGAAGCACATTGTCGGCCAATCAAAGAGCGCCATAGAGGCAAGCACACAGATTGAGGAACCCACAAATAGGGGTAAACCAACTTAACTGGACCCATGGCATCCACTACGCGAGTGAGGACCCACATATCACCCAGCTAGCCAAAGACAACTGGCATGTAGTGGTCGAACCCAAACCTCGTCCCCTCCCCTCCAACCAACACGAGGAAAAAATTACCTCCCTACCAAGGACATTTTGGAAGTTTACCCCACAGTACTCCCCTGGACTAACCTTTCAAGACCAATAGATAGAGAGGAGCGCCTCCTAAAAAAGACACACAACACTACTACTGGCCTCTAAAAGCTTCATTTCCAATGCTTAGCTAGTGCTTAGTAGTGGGGACTGAGTGAGGGGAGGTTTACTCTCAACTTGTATCTCTACAGATGTCGGTTACCTTCCTATAAAGTATACAACTCACTGCCACTAGCCTAATCAAACTGTTTCCAAATGACCCAAAGTATTCAACCAATGAAAACCCCCATGTGGGTGAGTTGGGTGCGGATTGAGTGGAGGGTATGGATTCAACCCAGTGCCCTAGTGGTTTGGTTCTCGCATGGTTGTTCGGTTCTTGGTTTCTGCTCTACCTGATGTGACAAACGAAACCATAGAAAATCCTAATAAGAGGTTTCATGGTAATTCATAAACATTATTAAATTGGGTGCCATATAAGAATTTTGATGACACGGCAATGACTTAAACAAGAGAGAGGTTCAAGGAACTTCATCTATATGAAACCCCATGTATATTGTTTCCAAGTCAATATGTGTCTGATAATTAAATACAATAAACACATTTAAAACATGAAAAATTAAATCTTAAATTCTAGGGTTTGTTTCATCCATGGTTTCATGGTGCTCTAGATGCTGTGGTAGTATTTAAACAGTGATATGAAACCCTCCACTAGGAATGTCCTTATAGGTAGACATGCATAGATGATGCCATGCTTTCATTTTTAATTTCTCATGTGGTCGCAGACAAACCCATATCACTGATGAGCTGTGCTACAGCCACCTTTCCATGTCAGCCAATAAATTGTACATATAGGATAAGAGAAAAATGGTTCAACGGAGAGGGACATGTCCCGCTGATGTGGAGGTCCGTAGGTGATCAGACCCACACGTTAGTGGGTTAGAGTTCTATTGCATTAAGATAGAGCTAGGCAATACGAGCTATTCTATCCGTTACAAATTATAAGTAATTTTAATTTTCTTGGAGAGTCAAACCATTTTATGTTTGACCAAAATTATAGGGAGGTTGATAAAGGTTCGTGGCACCAAATAGATATATTTTCTAGATATATTTAACGAAAAGAATTAAAACTACTAATACTTTTTATGTCATGAGTGTTAGTTGTATAAATTTGATCAAACATGATATGCTTTGGTTCTACAATAAAGTTGGAATAATCTATAAGTTGCAATGGAGGGGTCGGTAATAGGTGCATTGTCCATCAAACCATGTACAACTAGCTAGTCGGGCCGGTGGACCAGATTGATGAGGCGCGTTTGCACATTATTGCATGGCAGTCAAACTCTGTACTTTGCGCCCTATGTAGTAGTAAGCCGTACCGCTGGTGCAGCTTCGTCATTAGAAATACATCGATGAAGAAGAGTTCAGAGCAGGGTAAAGGGCACATCTCGAGTGAATTTTATTGGCAGTGTCAATTACTATTGCTCTGCATGAGTAGGTTGGTGCATGCACTTGATTTCCTGCAAGGTGGCCATTCAATGCGTGCCATATGTACATTAAAGATTCAACCGTGAATGATGTACCGATCCAGATCTAAGATCCAGAGCGATAGATATTAACGAAGTTTGCTGGCAGGAGAAGGTTGGGTTTCAATTAGCCCTGCCAGATTTCTTCAGCAATTTATGTCTTACAGCTAACTGTCTGCACGCCGTGCATCCCGTTCACAAGACAGACAGACATTGCAATACCTCCTAGCTACTAGCTGCACTGACATAAAGTTTCGTCAATTTTTTTCTTCCTGATATACCTTACACCACTAGATAAAAAAAATACATAGCAAATATCCATCTCCTGCGATGTCTCCCATGAAAAGCCACATGCCCATCCAGTTATATAGCTGCACCACGCACATCCACAGCACATACACGCTATCTAGCCATAGGGACCAACAAGCGGCGAGGGGAGACGACCATGGTGTCCTTCAAGGCGCGTCGCAGCGAGCCCGAGCTGGTGGCACCGGTACGGCCGACGCCACTGGAGACGAAGGCCCTCTCCGACCTCGACGACCAGCATACCCTGCGGTACTACGAAACAGTCGTGGCCTTCTTTCGCAGCCGTCCTGGCCACCGCCATAACAGGCCAGGTGATCCAGCCAAGGCCATAAAGGCAGCACTGGCTGAGGCTCTGGTGTACTACTATCCCATCGCTGGGCGGCTCAGGGAGGCCATCGGAGGGAAGTTGGTGGTCGACTGCACGGCAGAAGGGGTCGTTTTTGTGGAGGCCGACGTGGATGTGGGGATCGAGGAGTTTGGCAACCCTCTGTTGCCACCGTATCCCTGTGTTGAGGAGCTGCTGTGCGAAGCAGGTGAAACAAGAGTCGTCATCGGCAAACCATTGGTCTTCATGCAGGTACGTAGCTACCAAGCTGTTTTTCTTCATGCACGTGTATTAGAAATGTTCACTATATCAATCTACCGTCCCAGAAGTAGTGATGGTGTCTCCAAATTACCGAAGGATAAACATATCAATGTAGATGCATGTTGCTCTTTTTGTTTTAAGAGTTCATACGGACAAGGCAACAATCTTATCGGCCGAGCAAGGAATCTCAGCAAACAATTGTATAGACTAGTTTTTTTAATCTTTTGCGCTTTCATGCAATTGTCCATGGCGCAAGGACAACGATTGTAGTTAGACTCGATGCCTTTTAATCTGTATTACACTATTTGAGACAGGGTGTTCAGTTTACACTAAAAATCAATGAGTTCACAAATTATCACACGATTTGAATAAAATTGAAGTTTTGATACACTTTTAAAAAAACGCCATATTGAGAGAAATCAGCCTTTTCCCTCCATTACTGGTTCTTTGGATGGTTTTGAAGGTGGTTGTCCATTTTACAGAAATAGAAAAATATTGTTCAACAAAAAAATCAAAACTAATTCAGTTTAAATGAAAAAAGTTATGAAATTGGTACAATTGTTTTTAAATGTAAAATACCTATTGGCATGCTATTTAGTGTTATTCTGTTATTATGTATTTATATTGTTAGTGTTTTATTGTTCTTCTAAAACTTCTTGGAATAAATAGTATGCAAATAGTTTCAAATGGTGCGCCAACATATAGGTCACCTTTTTAGTAGAAAGTTGTCACATGAATCAAATTTTTATAATTTAAAATAAATTATTTATGCTTCTCAGTGACCGGTTTTGTAGTTGTAGGTTGAAAATATGACTTTTGTAATGGTTGAAGGGTAAAAGATAGACTTTTAATAAAATCTATGGTGAGGTCATTTTTTTTACAGTGTCTCTTTCTAGAAAATATAGTTCAGAGGTTTTGAACAATTTTGCACACAGATAATTTGACTTTGAAAGTCATTAGGAAATAATTAAAAAATATATAAATGCTTTAAGAATATGAAAGTGATTAGGAAAGGATATGTGGATATATTTTAATAAAAATAGCTACTTCTTAGTGAAATAAATAGACCAGTGCTATTGGAGAGATAGTTGGAAGTGTTGGGAAGGTCTTTCAAAATTAAAACTAGTCCAGACAAAAAAGATAAAACTTTGAATTCATTATTTCTCCAGTACTTCAATCTAATATTTGCAAGCTCATTCTTCTGCCAATCAGTGATACAAATGACATTGCCTCTTTTATGTTTTTACAGGTGACAAGGCTCCAATGTGGTGGATTTGTTATAGGGTTCCACATGTGCCATAACATTGCAGATGGATTTGGTATGGTTCAATTCTTTAGATGTGTAGCTGAATTGGCTCGTGGTGAAGCAGTTCCCACCGTTTTACCTGTATGGAATAGGGATGTTCTAATTGGACACAACTTATCCCCTATCACACATTTGAACGCTGCATATAAACCATATCCAAATGATTTACAGTTCAAATATGATGACGACATGATGTTGTCAACTCCAATCGAGGATATGGTAGTCCAGTACTTCCTCTTTGGGCCAACGGAGATAGCAACCATACGAAGTCACATAAAGGGATACCTTGCCAGTTCTGCTACGTCCTTTGAACTGCTAACTGCAATCATGTGGCGATGCCGCACAATAGCTCTTGGTTACCAGCCCAATCACTTGGTTCACCTTATGATTACTATGAATGCACGTGGCAAGTGGAACCAACATACCCTCATCCCACGGGGTTACTATGGCAATGCACACTTCTCTCCCATAGTAGGGGTCACTGTTAAAGAGCTCTGCAGTCAACCTCTCGCCCACACTGTTGAGCTTGTGCGCAAAACCAAGCTTAGTGTGACAAAGGAACGCATGAAATCAATGGTTCATACGATTGCACTGACACGTCAGTGGCCACCTCCATTGATGGACAGAATTTACGAGGTTTCTGATACAAAATGGATCGCCACAAATGCAACTCAGTTTGGCTGGGCTGAGTTGGTGGGTGGTGGCATACCACTATCTGGGGACCTTACTTCGAAGTTAGGAAGTGACCACATGAGGTGTAAAAATGAAGATGGTGATCACTCAACCATTGTGTCAATGCTTTTGCCAAGGCCGGCGATGGACAGGTTCAGAAACGAGATGTCTGTTTGGTTGAACAAGCACGATGAGAGGAATTTAGTTATACTAAGTTCTCTCTAGGAATACATGTAAAGATTATTGTTAACCAATTGGACTTAATGAAAGAGTAATCCTTGTCTCAAGTCCAATGTTATTTTAGATATATATGCCCTTTTGACTCTCTGTGTTGGCTATGAGGGGTATCTCGCAAAACCAAACTATGTGAGAACAGGGTAACGGGCATAGGCCTCATTACCAATTCCGGGTTCCTAGTGAGCTGTCTTTGGTAATGTCGGGCGCATACATGTTGGCTATGAGTTTTCGTCAGTAATGGGAATGGGCAGGACTTATATGGTATTCAATCTGCCAAGTATACAGGTACACATAATGTACGTTCAATATTCAATGACACAGCAGCCAATGAGAAACTAGCTACAATGAGGTGGTACACTCTTCATGGCAATGTTTGCTCCTTAACAACACCCACACCTAGTATGGTACCAGTCTCCATATCTTCCACAATCCTACATATATATTCCTTTAGAATAGGTGCCATTGGCCAAACTCATCGAATCAGACAAATAGAAGAATAGAGAAGGAAAAGGTTGATTTTGTTTTGGGAGAACTATGCTAGGGAAAACTCTGTAGATAGTTGGAATGAGGGACACCAGGAGCAGTAGGAGCATTGCTGGTCCCACCGGCTCCACTGTAGTGCGGTTGCCATGCTCTGAGCCCTCAGACCCACCATCAATTCAGGCACTACAAGGATGGGTTGTACATGCACTGAAGACATGGCATCCTTTCCCTTCAGCAGCTCTTTTGGTACGACTTTGTACTGCTTCTACCTTATTGACGCCTGTTGAGCATAAGAGCAGGTATTATAGCAGGCGAAGAGCGGGCGACGTCTTAGGTGTTGGAGAGAGAAATAAGGAGAGAGAGGAGACCGGGCGTCTCGCTCGTTGCCCGCTCGAAGCCGGCTGAAACATGTGTTATATCCGCTGCTTGTGGGCCTGCATGGAGCCATGCGCCTGCTTACAGCCCGCAGCAGGCGAAGGACAACGGACGCAGCCTGCTGGCGGGCTGGGTTATTAACCCTGCTCTAATGCTGTCACCGTCCATGGCACGGGGGTGTTTGGATAGGGGGTGTTAAACATTAGCACCCCAATTTACCCCTCAAATTAGCACCTTGGATCCAAATATGGATGCTAATTTGGCTCCAAAATGGATTAGCACCCTTAGAATTTGTGGACACCTCATGAGGCTCTAATGGGGCTAAAACGAGAATATATGAGGTACATTCAATGCAAATTAGTACCTCATCTAAACATGTCGAAGGCTAAAGTTTTGACCCCTCTACTATTCATCTCTACTTTAGTATCAAAAGTAGCACTTGTGCTAAATATCCAAACACGCCCACATATCCAGCAGGTCCTAGATGACATATGACAGGTAAAAGGTGCAGAGATGCTAGCTGGCAAGCAAAACTAACAGATGGCTCGCGGGAGCAAGGATCCTGCTCGGAAAAGCTATCTGGTGTGTACCCAAAGGAGTGTCCTCATCACCTACAGTAGCATAAGTTTATATGTTGGTATTATTCTAAGCGTCAGTCAATTTTTTCAAGTAGCTACTCGTCTCTCACAGCCTGCCTATCTTGTCAATCGGCCTTCCGTGTTTGTGAACGATGAGTGAGCCGACCAAAGTTCACCACTTGGTCTTGTCAAGTAGTGGAAGCGAACTCACATAAACCAATAAAACCATCCGATGTGGTAGTTATGATACTTTTCGTTATACAATTTTGTGGCTTCTTTTTTTGGATGGACTCAAACTATTGATTTTTTTTGTGTGTTCCTTTTCATTATTTAGTGTCCTGTTATCTAGGCTGAATGGATGGAATGTAATATCAGGTTATCTATTTCATTTTATTGCAGTGTACTATATATTTTATTCGTGTGTTTTGTTTCAGTGTTATGTCTCGGTATCATTTGTCAACGATTTTGTAATGTCTTGTCTAATAATCATGGTTGTTTCTGTATTCCTAAATAGTAGTCTTCTGTTTTGTCATGGCATTACTAACATCCTTAGACCAGTTTAAGTACCTAGCAATATGTTTAAAGAGTTTGAGGACTTACATGCCACGGCAATAATAGATTTTGGAAGTTGAAGGACCTAACTGACAAATGAGAACAGGTCCATGTACCGTGAGCCTTATTTTACTCAAGAATTTATAATATTTTGTCTCGGCATCATTCCCTCTATGTACCCAATTATAGGGGTCCAGTGTTTTGTCTCATCATCACTGATCGTGTCATCAGTCTCATGCATTAGCATGCCATGTGTTGATGTCCAAATTCCTCCATGCGAAAACTATTTTTGAAGACTACTTGAAGCTTCAAGTATGTTTTGAATTACGAGTTATAAAATAAATTCCATGAGTTGTGTTTAATTCCGAAAATACACTTGATTGTTAGGGAATCATTTCCTCCGTGAAAACAAGTTATGTTGTATTCTTTTCTTCATATCTGTCTCCATGACTTTTGTGATCAATCTTATGTTTTTTTAACAAATACCATCTTTTTTCTTATATGATTGTTTTCTCCAGCAGCAGAATCAAGTTATGTAGCCTGACCAATTAAGTTGACGGGTAGTATGCACTCAGTCATGCTGGCTGCATTGTATTGTTTTAGTTGGTTCACCGGTGTGTGACTGTACATGTCAATGTGTCTGTAAGTACAACATCTAAGAGCTATTCATGCCACCAATAACTATATGTTGGCTTTGTCAAAGAGCTAACTTAATGATAGCCAGTTTAAGTGTTATTCATGGCACATCCCATACGCTATGAGACACCTTGAAATCTCATGTGATGCTGTGCTAAAAAATATCTGAGAACACGGCTGGAGTCACTGGTGGCTGCAGTAACAACCCACTGATTCTAATATTATCCATGATACCACATGTGGATCCCCAAATACTTTATAATTCACACTTTTCATCACAAACTCAACAATACGAAAAAAGCACATCAAATCTATGTGTTGACGACCAAAAATGGCATGAATGCCGATCTGGCTCAACAGCTGGTCTAACCGCCTGTAACAAGCGGTCTGACCGGCTGTACCCTGTAGCCGGTCTGGCAATGGGCCAGGCGGTCAGACCGCCTGTATAAAAGTGCTCAAAATATGAGTTTGACTCCACCATTGCGTAGGGCTCGTCGAGAAGATCAAAATGCATATGTGGATCGCCTAATTTGGAGTTCGGATGAAGAAGTTATGGCTCTGACAAGGTTCAGCCCCGGGCCCAAGCGGTTAGACCGCCCGTAGCAGTTCTAATCCGAATTAGAGTTGTATTTTGATGGGACTTCGTTATGGAATTGACTCCCCACGGGGCAAGACCTCCCCACCATATAGTATGAAGGGACGTGGCCGATTGAGGACATCTACCCAATCGTACAAACACATCTATCTTTACTTTTTATCTCAAACCCTAGCTTTTCCAACCCCTTCTTCTTCCTTTTTCGTCTCCATGGCGTTTTAGGACGTTCTAGGTGGCCTTGCCGACCTTAGAACAACCCTAGGTTCGCCGCCTCCGATGGGGTCCCTCCCGAGGTGGCGATCGTAGGCTTTCGTGGTGCCTCTACCTACAGGCGGTCTAACCTCCTGTGACAGGCGGTCTGACCTCCTGTGACAGGCGGTCTGACTCCCTGTCCAGAAGTTCCAACGAGGAGATTCCGGCTACCACGCGATCTAGCGCTTATCGTGTGTTGACCCGAAAAGGCGTCAACACTATGATTATAAATCATATCATTTTCATACATTTTATCTGTTGGGGAGACGCCCCTTGGAATCGTATGTTCTATTTTTACAGGCGAGACTGAAGAGGTTAGAACGAAGAAGACAAATGAGAGGTTATTTCGAAGAGGTTAAAGTTGCGGGTGAAGTTAAAGAAGTCAGGACGAAGCTGACGAGCGCGAAGCTAATTTGAAGAGGTTAAAGCCTCGAGCAAGACTAAAGAAGTCAAGGCAAAGAAGACAATAGTACGAGGCTGGTCACGAGGCCGGGAAATGCCAAGAACGAATCCATCTCTTGTAACGAGGTTGAGATGAAGATTGGCGGGAAGCAACGGTCATCTAAAAGCTAGGATAGATATGAGATTTTTGGCGGGAAGTAACGGTCTTGTAAACATACGAGGTTGACCCCTATGAATAGCAGGTCAACAGTAACTGTAGAGAACAATTTTTGAAGAAACGAAAAAGAAGTCAACTGCGACTTTATTACTGTTCGTAATACTAGAAAAACTGTGTTACAACAGTTGGCGCCGTCCGCGTGTTAGGATCGAAATCAAAACTCACGATGCCACCAAAGAAAAAGCAAGACCTCCAAAGCTCATGAAAATGAAAGAGAAAACGATGAACGACAAGTTGCACCAGAGCCAGTCACTACCAATGATAACCAAAATCGAGAAGAAGCTAGCCTCGAACAACTATTACAAGAAATTGAGAGGCTTAAGCAAGAAAAAGAAGCCCTATTGAAGGAAGCAGAGAACCAAAGAAAAGAAACCGAGAAAGAACGAAAAATTGCAGAGGCAAAAAATGAGATGACAAGGGCGACTACGTGCATCAAGCAGGCTCGCAGCCATTCGAGTCCACTGACGAAGTTACCGGAACAAGGCATATATAGTCTCCACAGTGACACGTTCATATCCGTTACCGTTCAGTAACCAGTCCAGTAATATCGAAGGCGACAGGCAATGCAAGAACGTGAACCTAATTTTCATCAGTGCCACCTCCGATGGGAACCCTCTCTGCACCCATTGCAAGCCAATTTCACTCGAGATCCATGGTAATTTAGCTCGAAGCTACATGCCAGCGTAAACATTTCACTCGAAGCTGGAGATCCATCTTGAAGCTAGCTATGAAGAAAAGAATTCAGTGGAACTCGCCACGGCTTCACAGAGCTATTGCCAGTCTTTCACAGCCATCATCATATATCTACCTCGAGGCCTGTCACTTCGACAAGAGGAATGGATTATAGTTGCTCTTTCCCGGCCAACGAAAACCAAGAAATTAGATCGAAGTTCACTCATCACTGTAAAGCAAAGCATAAACTTAACATTCTCACATTCGATCGAAGCTTACCTCACCATTGCGATACAAGTGCCAAGCCAACTGAGCAGTCACAAGCTCATGCACGAAGCTGGCGGCCTGCAACAAGCGCAAGCTAATGATTTCGGACCACGTGTGTGCACAACTGCAAAGCGCATCATCGGGCGGAATTTTCGCAGCTCGCGCCGAACTCTGCGGAAGCTGTGGCACCGGGAGGCATCGATCAGAAAAAATAATAAGTGTATTAGACCTTTGATACGCGGGATTCAGACCTCTGTTTCTAACGACAAGGAAGGTCCGGCGGCCGGGTGGCGGCAAGATCAAGTCAACTCCCATGCAAGATCAGCAAACGAAAGATTTTTTCACCAATACTATATCCAAGTGATAAGATGAATCATGGAGCATCGAACTTTCAGCTTCGTCTTTACATTTTTCAAGGTCCTGCGTAGAAGCGAAGCTATACAACCAACCTCGAGCTCCAACAAAACTGCGAGATGGACGCCAAGCTTCCCAGCAAATTGTTGAACCTCATGCTGCTGTCTAGGGCACGAAGTCGCCGTCGGCGTGAGGCCAGCAGGTTGCCTTCCAAGCAGCGCGCCGTGGCCGTATTGATCGAAGTTGAAAAGAAAACTGCATCCTAGAAAATGTTCAGTTCAGCATGCGAAGCTACAGACCTTCGTCATAAGGTTTTGGCACGAAGTTGCTGCGTGGGCATCATGCCAGGCTGCCGTCCAAAGCAACATCTCACGAGGGTCAGCAATTCAGCATCAAGGCCATCATCAACTTACCACGCTAGCCTCGTGCATCTTATTACCTTCGATCCAGGCGAAGTTGCTGGGCCAAGTGCCAAGCTAATTGAGCAGTCACAGCACGAAGCTACCAGCCTGCGATAAGTAGAAAAGCTGAATAGCTGATGATTTTGGCTCACGTGCATGGCCACTCACAGCTGTACAAACAAAGCTCCACGTGTATGCACAAATGCAAAGCGCACCTTCGGGGCAGCATTACTGCAGGGCCACGTAAAAGAAGCAGACATGCACGCATTGAAGCTGCCGCCACGGAAAGTTTAGACGGACTGTGGTCACAGAGTCTATAATGATGAGATCAGCATTACCCACTCGAGGCCGCTACACCAAGCGGCGAGCCCTGGGGACACGCAAGATTGCTGTAGTATCATGCAAACGTTCGAAGCTGCGGGGATCAGTCGAAGGTACGGTCGAAGCTTCGTGGGTCATTCGAGGGTATGGTCGAAGCTTCGAGGATCATTCAGAAAGTACGGTCGAAGCTTCGGGGATCATTCGAAGGTATGATCGAAGCTTCGGGGATCAGACGAAGGTATGGTCGAAGTTTCGACCAGGTGTCGAAGCTTCGCAGATCCCATGGTTCAAAGATTCGCAGGAAGGAACAAAAGTTGAAGAGGTGTGGCAATGAGCTCAACCTTCGCGACATCCACAACAACTGAACCCTCGAGGCTATAGCTAACCTCGCAACAACGTCGTGACGAACAACGAGCCTGGCCGTCGAGGTAAGCTTGCTTCTAGCAGGCAGACATGCATACACCGTCGTACATAAGAAAAATTGTTGGTCAAGCTAGAAAATTATTTCATAAATCTGATCACTTTCGATAAAAAAAAAAAAAACAAAAACATATCGAGGTTGAAATATAACCTCGCAAAAAGAAGACCTCGAGCAAAATAGCTCGAGGCCGAGGTTGGAAATATAACCTCGCAAAAAGAAGACCTCGAGCAAAATAGCTCCAGGCCGAGGTTGAAATATAACCTCGCAAAAAGAAGACCTCGAGCAAAATAGCTCGAGGCCGAGGTTGGAAATATAACCTCGCAAAAAGAAGACCTCGAGCAAAATAGCTCCAGGCCGAGGTTGAAATATAACCTCGCAAAAAGAAGACCTCGAGCAAAATAGCTCCAGGCCGAGGTTGAAATATAACCTCGCAAAAAGAAGACCTCGAGCAAGATAGCTCGAGGCCGAGGTTGGAAATATAACCTCGCAAAAAGAAGACCTCGAGCAAGATAGCTCGAGGCCAAGGTTGGAAACATAACCTTGCAAAAATAAGACCTTGAGCAAGATAGCTCGAGGCCGAGGTTGGAAATATAACCTCGCAAAAAGAAGACCTCGAGCAAGATAGCTCGAGGCCAAGGTTGGAAACATAACCTTGCAAAAATAAGACCTCGAGCAAAATAGCTCCAGGCCAAGGTTGAAATATAACCTCGCAAAAAGAAGACCTCGAGCAAGATAGCTCGAGGCCGAGGTTGGAAATATAACCTCGCAAAAAGAAGACCTCGAGCAAGATAGCTCGAGGCCAAGGTTGGAAACATAACCTTGCAAAAATAAGACCTCGAGCAAAATAGCTCCAGGCCAAGGTTGAAATATAACCTCGCAAAAAGAAGACCTCGAGCAAAACAGCTCGAGGCCGAGGTTGGAAGTATAACCTAAAAAAAAAAAAAAAAACACTCATGAGGTTCCCACTAGCTTCGTTGTGCAAACGAGGTTGAAAGTCTGTTCATTATAATGCAAGCTGTTGAACATGCACGCAAAAACGAGAACGAAGCTATATAGATGCTAAAGTGGGATTTAGACACCATAGTTATGGCCTTGTCGCCTATTCGCTGACAAATCAAACTTGCCGAGGTTAAAAATACAAAATCCAACAATAGTGAAGCAAGGTAGCTTCACTCGGAAGCTGCCGCGGAGTCTGACTTTGAAGGTTTTCCGCAACCTGCGAGGCAAAGTAGAGAAAAAAAAAAATAAATAGTACGAGGTCATTGAAAGAATGTCTCTTCGTGAATCGAAGAACGTGTTTCTTTCCCTCATAAATATTACTTTGACTAATTTACCTTCGACAGTTTGGTCTTTCCATATTTTCTTGCAAAAACAAAAAGATGCATATTCTATTCGTTTTGTTCTTTAATAACTTGTTTCTTATACGAAGGTGTTTGAACCTGCCAGTACAACCAGTACAATTGCTCAACGAAGCCGCAGGGCCAACTAAACCATTTTCATCTTTGACATTATTTTTTGCAATTAATTGTCCAATTGCCCAAGGAAGAAATGAAGCTTATATCTTCCTTCCCCAAGAAAAAGTTGTGCAAAAGCTTGCAAATCAGAAGACCTTAAGCAAGATAGCTTAAGGCCGAGGCTAAAAAGAAACTAGCCTCGAAGCAAAAAAGCCTCAAGGCGTAAAGCTTGAGGTAGAGGTACAAATAAATTTGCCTCGAACAATCAAAAGACCTTAAGCAAAATAGCTTAAGGCCGAGGCTAAAAGGAATCTAGCCTCGAAGCTAAAAAGCCTCAAGGCGTAAAGCTTGAGGTAGAGGTACAAATAAATTTGCCTCGAAAAATCAAAAGACCTTAAGCAAGATAGCTTAAGACCGAGGCCAGAAAGAATCTAGCCTCGAAGAAAACAAATAAAATAAAAAAAAGAGAGAGCCTCAAGAAGAAGAAAAAAAAAAGAAGGAACACGCTCCTGAAGATTTGATACCACAACCTCGAGCATCGAAGGTTACCTCTTTACAGACTCATGCTACGTGCACTTGCATCTCTTTCTACCACCGCTTCTCAAATTCTACACTCGTTACCTTCGAGTGACAAGGTTCACGACCCTGCCATCGACACGAAGCTGTTTCTCAAACTCTAGACATGATGCGAAGCTGCCAAACGAAGCTGAGCCACGTGTCATTCAAGAAATTCGATATCGAAGCTACTAGTTGTTGCGCATTATAATTCACACGAAGCCTATGTACACGATTAGATTCGCACCACCTCGAGCAAAATAGCTCGAGGCCGAGGTTGGAAATATAACCTCGCAAAAAAAGGCCTTGAGTAAAATAGCCCAAGGTCGAGGTCAGAAATATAACCTCGCCAAAAGATCTCAAACAAAATTGCCTAAGGAAGAGGTTAGAAACACAGCCTCGCAAAAAAAAAAAAAAAAAAAAACCCTGCAGTTTAGATCAAATAAGGGGAACGAAAAAAGCAACAGAGTTGCCCTATTTCGAAAGTAAAACAAGAGAACGTAATCTTTCAGATCCGTTGCTCGAAATAAGAAGCAATGAATAAACGCAAAGGGGCTATCGAGGGAGGGGACGCCTTTTTCAAAGGCAAAAAAGAGAAGCCCCCATTTGCATTTATTCAGAAACAAGTTTTTACCAAGCAACGAGCACATTAAAACGAATCACCTAACAGTACTATGAAAGTGAATCTGTAAAGTTGGAAACTTTGCACACTAAAAAGTTTCGAGATCCAATTTCTCGCTAAAGGGGCTAATCTCTGAGCACTGAAATTTCGAATTTAAATTTTATTTTTGCCGTCTAGGGGCTGAACCTTGAGGATCGGAGTTCAAGCAAGCTACAGCTCGAAGTTGCACGTTATATGCTTCGCACAGCTTCGCATCCTCAGCAAGCAGCAGTGAGCAGCGAAGCCAACAAGATCTGCGTAACCAAGATCAATCATGTGCAGAGTTTTCTCATGACGAGTTAAAAAGAAAAATCACCCTTTCACGTGTGAAACCAACATGCAAACCACGCACCACCAACAGCCCAGGTCGTCATCTCCGTGTAGTAGCATGCATATAACCAATCGAAGGTCACGTTTCATTTTTCTCGAAGTACAAAAATTTAAAAACCTTTCTTTGATGCCAGAGTCCAGGAAAAGTTCCATAAACTCGATTAAATTGGATCCTGAGGGGTCCACCTCACAGGCATAAAAAAAAAAAAAAAATCACGTTCATTAGCTTTGCAAGAATCGAAGCAACAAGAAAAACTACCAGCGTCCCTATGGGTGGAAAGAGGACAACTGACTGCTTCGGCTTCTGAAAAAGCGGTTTGTGCGAACCATCTGCGCATGAAGATAATAGTTGAGAATATAAAACATAAGAGGTTATCACAATTCAAAGTAAAAATTGAGAAACTAGCCTCGTAGGAGGCAAAAATTTAGAATCCTCAAATAGTTCTCCGAATAGATCTTCGAACAGATCCTCGAGCTGATCATTGACCAGATTCTCGAACAAATTGGCGAACGGATGTTCCGAAAGCAACTTTCGGTCATAAAAGTGAAGGTTCCAAGTGAAGCTAAACTTAAGAGAACACTCGAATGGGCAAATAGAGGAGCCACAAGCTAATAATAGCTGACGAGGTTAAACAATAGCTGTGAAAGGGCGCCAAATTAACCGCCAAATTATTCCAAGGGGACGCCTTTTGGGTTTCGTCCTAGGAGTTCGAGGGTCGAAAAGTAATGAACTCGAATCCAAGGACGAAGGGGCTACTGTTGGGGAGACGCCCCTTGGAATCGTATGTTCTATTTTTACAGGCGAGACTGAAGAGGTTAGAACGAAGAAGACAAATGAGAGGTTATTTCGAAGAGGTTAAAGTTGCGGGTGAAGTTAAAGAAGTCAGGACGAAGCTGACGAGCGCGAAGCTAATTTGAAGAGGTTAAAGCCTCGAGCAAGACTAAAGAAGTCAAGGCAAAGAAGACAATAGTACGAGGCTGGTCACGAGGCCGGGAAATGCCAAGAACGAATCCATCTCTTGTAACGAGGTTGAGATGAAGATTGGCGGGAAGCAACGGTCATCTAAAAGCTAGGATAGATATGAGATTTTTGGCGGGAAGTAACGGTCTTGTAAACATACGAGGTTGACTCCTATAAATAGCAGGTCAACAGTAACTGTAGAGAACAATTTTTGAAGAAACGAAAAAGAAGTCAACTGCGACTTTATTACTGTTCGTAATACTAGAAAAACTGTGTTACAACATTATCCACATATCCAAATATACCAACAGCCAAACTTTGACAATTCTCCAAGCATATACATTTCTCAAATCGTGGCATTGCCATTCTATTTACAAAGGTATTTATTCCACCTAACTCCTCTACAGGGGCCGCTGACGAATAATGACAGGATTTATATGGTATTCAATCATCCAAGTGCACACGTACACATTATCTTCGATATTGAATAATGCAGTAGCCCATGAGAAAATACAAAGAGGTGGTACACAGGTACAGTCTTCACGAGAAAGCTTGCTTGTTAGACACACGTGTACAGTCAGCATGGTGAGACGAACCAAATATTATATATATCTTCCTCAAAGCCTGCATATATGTTCCTTTGTAATAGGTTGCATTGGTCAAACCCATCGATATAGTAGAATAGGAAATGAAAACATTGCTTATTTGACCACAGTTCATTTGAGAACAAAACATTTGTGTAGAAAGTCGGAATGAGGGGCACCAGGATCTGCAAGAACACTGATTATCCAAACCACTCCACCGTGTTGAGGCTGCCTTGCTATGGTTGATCAGAACCTTGATCAAGCGTTCTAGACAAGCGAGGATCTGCTGAAGATGCGCCGAGGCGCGAGCGTCCTTGTACTTTGTCTACGCGTCTGCTTAGCTAGGGAGAGGAATCATCTCGCCCGTAAAACATTATCACCGTTAGCACCGCATCGTGCATGATGCATCTCCCACCTGACGGATACGACAAAAAGAACAGGGACTGGTGCATAGTTACTAACTTTAAGTCAGTTGTGAAGAGATGATCTCTCGGGGGTGCTTGTAGATGTTGAAGATAATAAAAAGGTGAATTTTAGTGAAACAACCTGTTAGGGTTCTACTAGTTCGACTGGCGATTCACGAAAGATACGAGTATGGATCACACTTCGGATACAATTGGCGACGGGGAAACCGCCGCCGCCAGGTTCGTCCGGCAAGCCGGCCGCCAGCCTATTCTCCCGTCCTACCCCCTTCTCTCCTCATGGGTGCTCCTCTTCAAACATCAGCAGGTCCACTCGGGCCCCTGGTAGCGCAGGTTCGGCCGATGTGGTCGGGGCTTCAAAGATGCTTCTTGGGCTTCGATGGTCTGGTCTTGTTGGGCTTGTGGAATAGGGCCCGTGACATCCCTCCCATCTTCAGAAACGGCTTGTCCCCAAGCCGGTGGATGTGGAAACCGTTCCTTCAACATATTTTCATCTTCCCAGGTAGCCAAAGAGGGTGGCCAAGAAGACCACTGAACAAGTGCTCGAGCTACTATCTTCTCACCCATCCGCACCATGCGCCTTTGCAACACTTTAGACGGAATTTAAAACGCATCAGAAAGAATTGGAAGATCAGAACTTACATGGGCATCAGCTCCCACCGCTTTCTTCAGTAGAGACACATGAAACACCGGATGTATAGAAGTTGATGGAGGCAACTTGAGTTTGTATGCCACGCTACCAATTTTCGCCAGCACTTCATAAGGTCCGAAGTATTTGATTGATAGTTTATGATTTACTTTCTTGTGAAGAGATGATTGCACATATGGTTGAATCTTCAGATTTACTTTATCACCAATGTCAAACATTCTTTCAGTTCTGCCTTTATCTGCTTGGTGTTTTTGTCGTTGTTGCACACGCACCAATTGTTGTTGCAACAACTGAATCATTAGCTTCCTCTTGTTGAGCCATTCTTGAAGATCAGGTACTGCACATGAGTTAACCACATCGATAGCCAGATACCTTGGTTGTTGCCCATACAATACCTCAAATGGTGTTTTGTTTAGACTAGAATGGTAGCATGTGTTATACTAGAATTCGGCCAATGCTAGCCACTCCTTCCATTTAGTTGGACATGATTGCACAAAGCACCGGAGATAGCCTTCCAAACATTGATTTACTCTCTCTCTCTCTCTCTATCCATCTGACTGGGGATGATAGGCTGAACTCATACGCAGTTCCGTTCCAGTCAGCCGAAATAGCTCTTGCCACAATGTGCTAGTGAAAATTTTGTCTCTATCAGACACTATGGCTTCAGGTAAACCATGCAGTTTGTAGATATGCTCCATGTATGCCATAGCCACTTTCAAAGCTGTGAAAGGATGTGATAGAGGGACAAAATGAGCATATTTTGAGAACTTGTCCACCACCACCAAAATGCAATTGTAAGAGTGAGATGTCACCACCTGCCAGGCAAACTGTGGGACAGGTAAAGGTTGAAGAAGCCCGGGGTACTTGACCCTTTCAGATTTTGCCTGCTGACACACTTGACAAGATGCCACTAACTCTTTTACCCCTTTTTTCATCTTTGGCCATGAGAATAATTTCTTGACTCGATGATATGTTACATGATAGCCCGAATGTCCACCCACAGGGGAGCAGTGCAACGCTGAGATTAATCTTGTGTGCATTGCTGGGTCATTATGTATTAGAATTCTTCCCTTATATTTGATCACACCATCGTGCAGCAAGTAATCTCCTGATGGTGACTTTACAGCCAATGCAGACAGTAACTTGGCAGTTTCACGAAATTTGTGGTAACTATTGATCAGTTCCTCCAACCAAATTGGTTGAGCTATAGACATGCCCAATATCTCTAGATTATTCTGAGGGTGAATTCGAGATAGTGCATCAGCAGCTTTGTTGTCTGCACCCTTTCTGTAGCACAACTTGTATTGTAGACCTATCAGCTTGGTTAAAGCCTTCTGCTGCCAAGGTGTTGACAATCGTTGATCATCCAAGTGAATTAGACTCAGTTGGTTAGTCTTGATGATAAATTCACTCTGCATGAGATAGGGTCGCCAATGATGTACTGCCATCAGCATAGCTAAACATTCCTTTTCATAAGTAGACAACATCTGATTTTTAGGACCCAATGCCTTGCTAATATATGCTATAGGGTGTCCATTTTGCTGTAACACAGCACCCACTCCTTTTTCAGAGGCATCTGTTTCTAAGACAAAAGTCTTGCTAAAGTCAAGGAGAGCTAAGACTGGTGTTAAAATCAAAGCTTCCTTCAGAGCTTGAAAAGCCTCCTCATGCCACTCTGTCCATACAAACATTTCACCCTTTTTCAGGACAGTAGTTAGAGGTTTGCTGATGATGCCAAAGTTTTTCACAAATTTTCTATAGTAGCCTCCTAGACCCAAAAATCCTCTCACTTCTTTTACATTCCCTGGTCTGGGTCATTTCTTTATGTCAGCTACCTTAGATGGATCAGTGGCCACCCCAACTCCACTATTGATGTGACCCAGATAAGGTATTTCTTTTCTTGCGAAAACACATTGAGATAACTTGACCTTGAATTGATGTTCTCTTAACACTTCAAAAACAGCTCTGACATGAGACAAGTGTTCTTCCCAAGTTTTGCTGTAAATCAAGATGTCGTCTATGAATACCACCACACATTTTCTCAGCAAAGGGGTCAACACAGAATTCATCACATGTTGAAAAGTAGCTGGTCCACCTGTGACTCCATAAGGCATAACTTTGTACTCATAGTGCCCATTGTGAGTTTGGAAAGCTGTTTTGTATTGATCAACCTTCTTCACCAGTATTTGATGATAGCCTGCCCTGAGATCTAATGAAGAAAACCACATGGCTCCTGCTGATTCATCTAAAAACTCTTCCAATAAAGGCATAGGGTATCTGTGCTTCACTGTCATGGCATTCAATTTTCTGTAATCAACACAGAGACGCCATTCCCCACTTTTTTTCTTAACCAGTAACACAAGAGAGGCAAAAGGGCTTTGACCTTCTTGAATCATCCCATTTCTTCGCAAGTCTACCACCTGAGTTTCAATCTCATTTTTCTGAGCTGGATTATATCTGTAAGGCCGCAGCCTGAAAGGTTGGGCACCAGGAAGTAAAGGAATACTATGTGCATAGTTCCTTTTGGGAGGAAGGCCTTGGGGTTTATCAAAAATGTCAGCAAATTCTTTTAGCAGTAGATCAATCTGTGCAGGTACTGCTACCACCAGTTCCTTGTCAGAGTTAGCACACAACTCAAGCGCACACCATATCTCATCAACCTTGTCAAGTTGGTGTAACTGAGACAAAGAGATTTTGGGTAATGTAGTGAGGTCTGCCTTCATCCCTTGAATGGTGGCTTGTTTTCCCCTATGACTGAAAGCCATCCATTTGTCTAACCAGTGAACTGTCATAGGGCTATGATCTTCCAACCAGTCCATTCCTAAGATCACATCATAGCACTTAAGGGTTAGAATTTTTAAATCCACACTGAAACTTTGTCCTTGAATTCCCAACTCACAACTTTTCAGTTCATGAGTACAACACAAAAGTTGTCCACTGGCCACCTTGACTTGAACTGGCTTAGATAAAGGGCTCCAGTTTGGGAAAGTTGTAGCAAACCGTTCACAGATAAAACTACTTGAGCTTCCAGAGTCAATCAGAATGATAGGTTTTTGTCCATAGATATTTCCTATTACTCTGATTGTTTCTGGGCTTCCATACCATTCATTGCATGCACTGAAATGCTCCTCAGATCATCCCCTGAGTCACTCTCAACCTCAATATGCACCTGAGGGGCAGAGATCAGGTTCTTGTATTAATTGCCATAATTCCTCACCACATGAATAGCAACAGTCGAAGCACATTTGTGGGTAGGCCCCCATTTAACTCCACATTTGTAACATAGACCTTTGGCTCTTCTATAAGCTTTGATTGCTTGTAATTTGTCATCAACAGTAGGTGCCTTCACAGATTCCACATGTTTTTGCTCTTCTGGACTTGAATATGACAATGGCTTGGGTGATACTTGTGAAGATGGACTAGCATTGAACAATTTCACTGACTTGTAAGTGTAGTTGCTGTCAGGTCTTCTTAGATCTCTTCTTGATATATCCAGAGATAGCTCCTCCTGTAATAAGGCAAGAGAACTAGCAGTATCCAAATCTACAGGTTTTTGAATCATTACAACAGCTTTAATATGGTCTTTGAGACCATCAACAAATCTATTGGTAACTAAGGCAGTACCAAAGGATGGCTCATGAGCTAGAATCTGGTGGACTAATTCATCAAACTGCTCAATATATTCAGCTACACTAGCCTGCTGTTTAATGTCGAAAAATTTCCTAATGAGCTGATTAAACTGATCTCTTTCAAATCTAGCAGCTACAGCAGTGCACAAATCCGGCCATGCAACATTTTTTAGCATGAAATTCACAGATTGAAGCCAAAAATCTGCCATGCGAGTGAAATTCATGGTAGCAAGCTTAACCCACATTTGCTCAGGGACAGCATAGAGATCAAAATAAGCTTCACACTTTTCTACCATATTTTAGGATCTCTACCATCAAACTGTGGAAAGTCCAATTGAGGCATAGCTGAACCCCAAAACCGATGAGCATAAGAATCAGATAAAGCCTTTGGGTCAGAGGTGATTTTCGCACCTATGACCGGAGGCTAGACAAGGGTGGTGTTCCACCCATGCTCAGACCCCCGGTGTTGTAGTTCCTTGCGGTGGCCAAATTGCCCGGAAGCCGCCTCTTGCGAGGACCGTGTCAGATGGACGACACCGTGCTTCTTATACTCTTGAGACTTTTCATCGAACACTTTGTCAGCAGTAGATGCCTCTTGATGGAAGAGAATCTGGTCGACCTTGCTGCGCAAATCATCGACCGAGGTATGCAGATCCGCCACCATGTTGTCGACGGCATCCACCTTGGTGTCCACGGCCTCCACTTTGGTGTCGACGTCCTTGCACCATCCCGTCAGCTCAGGCAGGGTGGTCTGGATATTCGCCAAGGCCTTCGCGATCTCGGCGACGTTCTTGTCCGTCTCCATAGCTTGCTTCTGGACACTCGTCTGGTACTGCGGCCGCAACAGGTACTCTGACGGTTCCGCCAGATCGAAACCCAAGTTGAAACGGAAGATTTGTGGTGGTATTTGTGGATCGTCCTGGAATCAGATACCAGGTGTTAGGGTTCTACTAGTTCGACTGGTGATTCACGAAAGATACGAGTATGGATCACACTTCAGGTACAATCGGCGATGGGGAAACCGCCGCCGCCAGGTTCGTCCGGCAAGCCGGCCACCAGCCTATTCTCCCGTCCTACCCCCTTCTCTCCTCACGGGTGCTCCTCTTCAAACATCAGCTGGTCCACTCGGTCCCTCGGTAGCGCAGGTTGGGCCGACGTGGTCGGGGCTTCAAAGATGCTTCTTGGGCTTCGATGGTCTGGTCTTGTTGGGCTTGTGGAATAGGGCCCGTGACACAACCAATATTTGTGAATAGGAAAAAAATTCATTTTTGGCCATCCAACTCTTGCCTCAGTTTGGTTTTGACCATCGAACTCCAAAACCGGGTATCTTTGACCATCCAACTATCAAAACCGTTCAAATTTGGCCATAAGGCCCCTTATATTTTATATATACCACTAAAATGAATCAGTATTTTGTGAATTGTCCATTAATAGAAGCAATTTACTTTAGATTATAATTTAGCGACAAATATGCAATTTTGTCCAAGTACTAACGAGATGTTCTTTTTCTAAAAAAATAAGAATGACATATCCTAGTCAACTCGAAGAAAAAGGAAATGGAACAATGTTTTACTTTTTTTATATGACCATTTTTTGCTTTCCAGTTCAGAATGTGCGCCCAACCCGGTGAAGAAACCAAGAAAAGGCACAACAGCCGAGAAACTGTTCTAGGCCCCTCTAATCCAACCACACCCAGCCGGCCTCCTTCGTGACTTCTCCCTCCAACACACCGATGCAACCCTGCCCGCTGGTGTTCTCCATCGCCAGTCCTCTACGCACAACAGAGCGCAGAGCCACCGGTTGGCCTCGCGTACAGCTCACCTCCACGGCGTAACCAACCCCGCACAGAACCGCGTGGAGGCCACGTGGCGGCGTGGGTCCAGATTGCTCCCAAGGGCACCGATGAATAATGCACAGGACTTCTATCATATTCAATCTGGTAAGTCAATTATACTTACATGTACATCTCTACACACGAATTCTGGTACCAAAAGCTGGCTTCTCACTGAGCCACGTCGATTTCGAATCTCGGCCATTGGTTCACGTTGGTTCATTAAATTGGACGGTTGAGCAGGCACGTCTCCTCGTCATCTCTACCCTACAATATAAGCGACAGGTCAGTTTCGCGAAGACACCGACGCCGTTTCGTTGGTCTCCTGTCGCAGAACCTCGCCACCTTCCTCGTTCCACTGCCCAAGCATCGGCTCCGACGGCGGCGCGGCGCACGCATCCCTCCGTTCGTGCTCCGCGCCTGTGCCCCGCTCGTGCTTTGCGCCTGTGCCGGCTACTCAGGGCACCTCCCGCAGTGCCCGTCATCCCGGAGCCTCCCGCAGCGCTTCGATATCAAGGTCAGTATAAAAGTCTCTCCTCTCGCCTGCTGGTATACAGTCCGCCAATCCAGTTAATGTCTGATAAAATTACTCCTGTATGTATTTTGTATGACGCAACCCCTGTTTTGTATTGGGTAGTTACTGCACTTTGGTACATACAGATTTTCTACGGTGGTTTACAGTATAACTGTGCGTATCGAAGTTCTATTTCCAACTACCTTCGTTATTTAAATAAAGAATAGCAATTTTAGCATCCAAGTAACTATGCTAAAACCCCTGTTTCGTATTGGGTAGTTGCTGCAGTTTGATACAAACAGATTTTCAACGCTGCTTCAAAGCCTAATGATTATAGCATCCAACTAACTATGCTTAATATCCATCCGTTCCTGTGTTAGCCATTGCATCACCAGCAAATAGCTTACATGCCACATAATTAAACCCAGATACACCATGTTGTATCCATAGATATTTATCATATATTCTAACAGAATTTCTTGAGCAGGTTTGGGATATCTGCAAACTTCAACAATGCAGGTACCTTGTATAAGCTGTCCTTACTAATTAGCATGCGGTATCATTTTGATCTTTGTTGTTTCTAAAATTTTACTTTATGAGTATCATTTTTTATCTCTACTGTTTCTGAACTTGTTACTGATTTTTCAATCCCGGGTAATAAGGTTCTCATTGCTCAGCTCGGTCCAGCAACATTCAATGCAATTCTACACGTTAGAATCTCAATAATGTGGGAATTCAGAGGTACCAATGAACAAGATGATATCAAACATCTTGATTTCGTTTTGATTGACAAGGTTCTCGCTGGCCATTTACGCTATGCCGACACAAATTCCCTGTAAAAATTTGCTATTCTATGACTATAATTAAAAGTCATGGACAAACACTTACAAATGTTGGAATTTACCTTAAAAAACGTGTTTTTACACATGGCCAACTATACGTTGCAATCTCAAGAGTAAGCAATAGAAAAGGATTAAAAATATTGATAGAAAACCCAGATGGATCATGTGAAGACACAACTACAAATATTGTATACAAAGATATTTTGCACATGGTCTATAACTTCTTTAGGATCCTTCAGTAGCAAGTTCTGTATCTGTACATAATTCATCCTCTTTGTTTATATGAAATTACTAAGGATTGACACACCTCTATAACACTCACATCTTTTTCTCCACCAGCACCAGAAGACCTCTACTACTTTGTTCACTTTTCCTATTAGATTTATTTGCATCGGGCTTACGTTGATCATTCGCAGCAAATGCATGGCAACACTAACCGTGTATCACCATGTGAGGATGAAAAGACAGAGCAAGCTACTCCTGCTACTGCAGAAGAAGAGGAGCCCGTTACTGCTAAAGCAGTGGATAAATAGTTGGGTTCAGTACTCAGTACAATGAGGGTATCCAGATAAAAAAAGAAACCAATATTTGTTGCTACCATCTTTGACTGAGTGTTCTATTTAGGGCTCACTTTTTGACATATGCAGAGAATATATTTCGTTAGTACCTAACTATCACAACTAGCAAATTATAATTTAAATTCATGTACTTTTTTATATACTAATATTCCTAGCAAATATTTTACAGCATGTCCATTTGCTGAAGGAGCAAACCTAAGAAGCAGCCAAGTACAGCCTTATAAGCTTAAGCATGTACTACAAACTAATGCATACAGGAACAGGAGTGGATATACAATTACAGCATCATGTGGCAAAGGAGCAAACTAAGTAGTACGTACCCTGGAAATGTTTATATGACCACACGTAGGGAAAAAAAAACCATACCACGGTATATCCATTGGTACACGTGGCAACGCCGCGACCTTTTTCTAGTATATAATATCTTTGTTCAATAGCGCAGCAGCCCATGTGAAAATATAAAGACTAAAGAGGTGGTGCAATCTTCATGGGAAAACTTTCTCATTAAATAGCACATGTGTACAGTCAGCATGGTACGACGAATCTCAGCTTATATATCATCCTCAACACCTGCATATAAATGTTCCAATATAATAGGTGGCATTGGCCAAACCCATCGACATAGTAGACTATATATAAAAAAGGAAAACATTGTTTGCCACAGTTGATTTTGGAGAAAAATAAAATCTATGTCGATAGTCGGTATGAGGGGCGCCAGGATCAGCAAGAACACTGACTATCCAATCGTCTCCACTATTGTGAGGTTGGCTTGCTATGGTTGATCAGAACCTTGATCAAAACGGTCAAGATAAGTGAGGCTTCCCTGAAGATGTGCAGAGGAGCCAGCGTCCTTTCCCTTAACCGGCTATCCTGGCTTGGTGAGGAGGCTGTCACATTGCTTGTACTTTGTCGATCATCTCCCTAGCTAGGTAGAATTATCATCTCGCCTGTAACACTATCACCATTAGTGCCACATTGTGCATCTCCAACCTGACGGATATGATGAAAGAACAAGGACCGCTGCGGAGTTGACGGTAAGTCAGTTACTGAGCGATGATCTCTCAAGGGTGCTCACGCACGGAAGCATGTAGATGTTGAAGACAATGAATAAAATAGTGGATTTTAGTCAAAACAACCAATATTTGTGAATAACGGTAGACCCGCATGGCTGCATGTGTATAAACTGCATATTTCAAATTATACGAAAATTGTAATTTGAACGACCAGAACTTTTGTAATGCCGACAGATATAGGGCCCCCCTAAATTTTATATACCACTAAAATGAATCAGTTATTTTTGAATTATTTATTAATAGGATCAATTCAGTTTAGTTTATAATTTAGCGACAAATATGCAAATTTGTCCAAGTTATAACTGTTAGACACATGGTACGTGTAGTGTGCGTGTGTTCATGGTGTGTGAGGTTAGTTGGAGTATGGCCAGGATATCTAGTGTTTGTTGTAGCTCTAGATAAGAGTTGTTGTAGTCTTAGATAAGAGTTGTTGAGGTTGTTGTAACTAGAGGATAACCTGGCCATGCATCACAACAAACTCATACATATCTTGTAATTCACGTGAGGGGATTTTCCTCACCTATATAACACGCACCGCCGGCCGAGCCAAAGGTCACGGCGTTCCCATCCATCAGCTTCTGCACCTCTGTGTTTACATGGTAACCAGAGCCTCTTAGATCCACTTCATCGTCATGGCTTCCTCCTCCTCCGCGATCACCAACCCCTGGTGGGCATTGCTGTCTCGGAGAAACTCTCGAAGACCAACCATGCTACGTGGAAGGCGCAGGTCCTCGCCGCTGTCCGAGGCTCGCGCATGGTCGGGTACCTTAACGGTGCCACGGCCGCTCCCGCCGTCGAGATCGACGGGAAGGTCGGTGATACACCGGCCAAGGTCTCCAATCCGGAGTACGAAGATTGGTACGTCAGGGACCAGCAGGTCCTGAGTTTCATCCTCTCTTCTCTCTCGAAGGAGGTGATGTCTCAAGTTGCTGCCAAGAAGACTGCAGCGCAGGCATGGTCCACAATCGAGACCATGTTTTCCTCCCAGACCAAGGCGCGCATCATCAACACGCGCCTCGCTCTTGCAACAGCCCAAAAGGGAAATCAATCTGTTGCAGAGTACGTCGGGAAGATGAAGACCCTCGGCGACGAGATGGCCGCCGCTGGGAGGCCCCTTGAAGATGAGGAGCTCGTCGAGTACGTCCTCGCCGACCTCAACCAAGACTTCGAGTCTATCGTCTCTGCGCTGGTGGCCAGGACAGAGCCGGCGTCCATGAGCGAGATGTACGCTCAACTGCTCGCGTTTGAAACGCTCATGGAGCTCTTTAGTGGCGGCAGCTCCGGATCGTCTGCAAATATGGCGAACCAGGGAGGCCGCGGTGGCGGTCGCGGTCGCGGCACTGGCCGTGGACGCGGCAACGGCCAAGGACGTGGCAACTTCGGTGGTGGCGGCAACAACGGTGCACCCCGTCAAGGCTTCAACTCCCGCGGTGGTGGACGTGGCAAGATCACATCCCACGGCAACAACAATGCTCGTCCAACCTGTAAGGTGTGCTTCAAGATTGGGCACACTGCTGATAGATGCTGGCATCGCTATGAGGAGGACTACGTGCCAGAGGACAGGCATGTGGCCGCAGCTGCTACGGGAAGCTACAACATCGACACTGCCTGGTACACCGACAGCGGCGCCACCGACCACATCACGGCAGACCTAGAGAAGCTGGCTGTTCGTGACAAATACAATGGTACGGAACAAATGCACACCGCTAGCGGTGCAGGTATGCAAATTAAACATACTGGTCAATCTACAATTCATACTCCCAGTTGTAATCTTGATCTTAATAATGTTCTTCATGTTCCTTCCACTACCAAAAACCTTGTATCGGTTCATCGATTAACCTCAGATAACAATGTTTTCTTGGAATTTTATCCACATTATTTTCTTATTAAGGATCGGGACACGAGGACCACTCTGCTTAAAGGACCATGTCGACAAGGATTATATCCCCTTCCACCTGCATCATCCGAGAAGCAAGTTCTAGTAGTCAATAAGCCGTCGTTTGATCGATGGCATGGTCGTCTTGGGCACCCTGCTGTTCCCATAGTTGAAAAGGTTCTTAGAAGTCATGGTCTTCCTTATTTAGAGTCCAATAAAAATTCTGTGTGTGATGCTTGTCAACAAGCTAAGAGTCATCAACTGCCTTATCCGCAGTCCACTAGTGAGTCTAGTTTTCCTTTGGAGCTTGTGTACTCTGATGTTTGGGGCCCAGCTCCAGATTCGGTTGGAAGGTTCAAATATTATGTCAGTTTTGTGGATGATTTCAGCAAATTCACTTGGATCTACCTTTTAAAGTTTAAATCTGAAGTGTTTCAAAAGTTTCATGAATTTCAAGCTCTTGTTGAACGTTTGTTTGATCACAAAATCCTTGCTATGCAAACCGATTGGGGAGGTGAATATGAAAAGTTGAACTCCTTCTTTGCCAAGATTGGTATTTCACACCATGTCTCTTGTCCACATGCGCACCAACAGAATGGGGCTGTCGAACGCAAGCACAGGCACATTGTGGAAGTAGGGCTCTCTCTTCTTGCTCATGCACACATGCCACTAAAATTTTGGGATGAAGCCTTCCTCACTGCTACATATCTCATTAATCAAACTCCTAGTCGAGTCATAAGCTTCTCCACGCCTCTAGAACGTCTGTTCAACACCAAACCAGACTACTCTTCTTTACGCATTTTTGGGTGTGCATGTTGGCCCAATCTACGCCCATATAACAAACGAAAACTTGAGTTTCGATCCAAACAATGCACCTTTCTTGGATATAGCAATCTTCATAAAGGGTTTAAGTGCCTTGACACATCCACCGGTCGTGTCTATATCTCCCGAGATGTTGTCTTTGATGAAGGAGTCTTCCCTTTTTCCACCCTTTCTTCTAATGCTGGTCATCGCCTCCAGCAAGAGATATTTCTTCTTCCTCTTACACTTCAGAACCCTTCTTCCTCTACTGGGAATGAATGTGTAGATGATAAGATGTCAAATTTGCCTTTAACTAATGCATCTTGTCCAGCACCTTCAGATTTGCAGGATCATCTTGGCACAGAGAATCCGTGTGCATCATCCTCGGGATTGCTGCCAGATCCACCTGCTGCTTCGCCTGCAGGTGCAGTCGCGCCATCCCCGCGTCCGACCGTGTTGCCGGAGTCCAGCCATTCACCTGGCGCCACGATGCCTCCGGCTCCCGCTCCTCCGACCGACTCGGCCATGCGCCTGCCTCCGACACGCTCAGGGGAAAACGACGTGCCGGCCGCCGTATCTACACCGGTGGTTGCCCCGCGCGGATCTTCTGTGCCCCCGGGATCTCCTGCGCCTATGTCACCTGATGCTGGTGATGTTGCTCCCTCTGATTTGCCTCCGTCGTCTCCAAGTCCTGTTCGAGTTCGGACTCGGTTGCAAGCAGGTATACGCAAGCCCAAGCTATACGCTGATGGTTCTGTCCGTTATGGTTTGTTTACTTCCAGTGGAGAGCCACAACATGTTGATGAAGCACTAAATCATAAAGAGTGGAAGGCAGCCATGGATGTAGAATACGCTGCTCTTGTGGAGAACAAGACCTGGCGTTTGGTGCCACCTTTGCAGGGGAGGAATGTTGTTGATTGCAAATGGGTGTTCAAAATGGATGGGAACGTCGTGTCCTTTGGCTCGGCCGGCGGTGCGTGTTATATAGGTGAGGAAAATCCCCTCACGTGGATTACAAGATATGTATGAGTTTGTTGTGATGCATGGCCAGGTTATCCTCTAGTTACAACAACATCAACAACTCTTATCTAAGACTACAACAACTCTTATCTAGAGCTACAACAAACACTAGATATCCTGGCCATACTCCAACTAACCTCACACACCATGAACACACGCACACGCCAACGCCTCCCCCTCCGCCCGCCTGGCTCGACAGGTTCCAAGATGACTGCCCGATGGTATCCGTGAAGATTCCAAGAATCTGCCGGCTTGAAGAAGATGGGACTTGCCGGTACACGGGGTGCTGAGTGTCGCCACATGCGATGGGTAGCGGCTGTGGCGAGGTGGGGAAGGAGCAATCTGGCCCCACGCTGCCACATGGTCTCCTCGTGGTTCTCCTACTGTGCGGGGGTGGCTGCGCCATGGGGGTGAGCTATACGCCAGGCCAACCGGTGGCTCTGCATTGTGCTGAGAACACGGGCGGGCAGGGTTGCGCTGGCGCATTGGAGGGAGGGAGAGAGGAGTCGTGAAGGAGGCAAGCTTGGGTCTGGTTGGATTAGTCGTTAGAGGGTAGAAATAGTTTCTCGACCTGTTGGGCCTTTTCGTGATTTCTTCATCAGTCTGGGCCTATGCACATTCTGACCTGTAAAACAAAAATTGTCATATAAAAAAAGTAAAACAAAGTTTGCTCCATTTCCTTTTTCTTGAGCTTGATTAGGATCTGTCATTCCTATTCTTTCTAAAAAAAACATCTCGTTATTGTAAACACAGAGGTGCAGAAGCTAATGGATGGGAACGCCGTGACCTTTGGCTCGGCCGGCGGTGCGTGTTATATAGGTGAGGAAAATCCCCTCACGTGGATTACAAGATATGTATGAGTTTGTTGTGATGCATGGCCAGGTTATCCTCTAGTTACAACAACATCAACAACTCTTTTCTAAGACTACAACGACTCTTATCTAGAGCTACAACAAACACTAGATATCCTGGCCATACTCCAACTAACCTCACACACCATGAACACACGCACACGTACACGTACCCTGTGTCTAACAGCCCCCCTCAATCAAAACCGAGCAAGGTTAAGATTGTACTTGAATTCTTCTAGCTGTCGAATAGTTAATGCCTTCGTAAAGCCATCAGCAACTTGATCTCTGGACGGTACAAAGTCAATCTCCAGGAACTTGTTTGTAACTCGTTCTCGAACAAAATGATAATCAACTTCAATGTGCTTTGTTCTAGCATGAAACACTGGATTGGCTGAAAGATATTTTGCCCCAATATTATCACACCATAACTTTGCAGCAGGAGGACTTCCAACTCCTATTTCTTTTAACAAAATCTGAATCCACATTATCTCAGCTGTAGCATTAGCAATAGCTTTGTACTCAGCCTCTGTACTTGATCTAGAAACAGTTGCCTGCTTTCTTGCACTCCAGGATACAAGATTAGAGCCCAAATAAACAGCAAAACCACCTGTAGATCTTCTATCATCAAGTGATCCCTGCCCAATCAGCATCAGAAAAACCATTGACTAACATGGAACTTGACTTCTTAATTTTCAAACCAATCTTTGTGCAAGCCTTCAAATATCATAGAATCCTTTTCACTGCAGCCCAATGAACTGTAGTAGGAGCATGAAGAAACTGACACACTTTGTTAACTGAGAAAGCTACATCAGGTCTAGTGAGAGTCAAATATTGTAATGCGCCAACTATACTCCTATAGCATGAAGCATCATCAGTACCCAGAGGAGTCCCCTCAAACTCAGACAATTTCTCACTAGTAGACATTGGACTACTCACAGCTTTGCAATCAGCCATATTCACTCTTTTCAGCAGATCAGAAGCATATTTATCCTGTGAGAGAATAATTCCATCACGTATCTTACTAACTTCCATACCTAAGAAGAAGTGCAACTCGCCCAAATCTTTAAGTGCAAAATCTTGCTTCAAATTCCGCAACAGACCTGTTGTAGCTTCTGGTGTAGAGCTCGCTACAATAATGTCATCCACATAAATTAGCAGAAAGACACTTACTCCCTCTTTATTGAAATAGAACAAGGATGTATCAGCCTTGGATGCCTTGAATCCAAGATCTAACAACTTAGAGCTGAGACGTGCATACCATGCACAAGGAGCCTGTTTCAAGCCATTTAATGCTTTATCTTGTTTGCACACAAAATTTGGTTTAGTCTTGTCCACATAACCTGGTGGCTGACGCATGTATACTTCTTCTTCTAGAAAACCATGTAAAAAGGCATTTTGTACATCTAACTGCCGCAGACTCCATCCTCGTGAGACAGCAATGGATAAAATAGTTCTAATAGTAGCCATTTTAACAACTGGACTAAATGTGTCCTCATAGTCAATGCCATACCTTTGTTTAAAACCCTTTGCAACAAGTCTCGCCTTCTATCTATCCAAACTTCCATCAGCTTTGCGTTTGATTTTGAACACCCATTTGCAATCAACAACATTCCTCCCCTGCAAAGGTGGCACCAAACGCCAGGTCTTGTTCTCCACAAGAGCAGCGTATTCTACATCCATGGCTGCCTTCCACTCTTTATGATTTAGTGCTTCATCAACATGTTGTGGCTCTCCACTGGAAGTAAACAAACCATAACGGACAGAACCATCAGCGTATAGCTTGGGCTTGCGTATACCTGCTTGCAACCGAGTCCGAACTCGAACAGGACTTGGAGACGACGGAGGCAAATCAGAGGGAGCAACATCACCAGCATCAGGTGACATAGGCGCAGGAGATCCCGGGGGCACAGAAGATCCGCGCGGGGCAACCACCGGTGTAGATACGGCGGCCGGCACGTCGTTTTCCCCTGAGCGTGTCGGAGGCAGGCGCATGGCCGAGTCGGTCGGAGGAGCGGGAGCCGGAGGCATCGTGGCGCCAGGTGAATGGCTGGACTCCGGCAACACGGTCGGACGCGGGGATGGCGCGACTGCACCTGCAGGCGAAGCAGCAGGTGGATCTGGCAGCAATCCCGAGGATGATGCACACGGATTCTCTGTGCCAAGATGATCCTGCAAATCTGAAGGTGCTGGACAAGATGCATTAGTTAAAGGCAAATTTGACATCTTATCATCTACACATTCATTCCCAGTAGAGGAAGAAGGGTTCTGAAGTGTAAGAGGAAGAAGAAATATCTCTTGCTGGAGGCGATGACCAGCATTAGAAGAAAGGGTGGAAAAAGGGAAGACTCCTTCATCAAAGACAACATCTCGGGAGATATAGACACGACCGGTGGATGTGTCAAGGCACTTAAACCCTTTATGAAGATTGCTATATCCAAGAAAGGTGCATTGTTTGGATCGAAACTCAAGTTTTCGTTTGTTATATGGGCGTAGATTGGGCCAACATGCACACCCAAAAATGCGTAAAGAAGAGTAGTCTGGTTTGGTGTTGAACAGACGTTCTAGAGGCGTGGAGAAGCTTATGACTCGACTAGGAGTTTGATTAATGAGATATGTAGCAGTGAGGAAGGCTTCATCCCAAAATTTTAGTGGCATGTGTGCATGAGCAAGAAGAGAGAGCCCTACTTCCACAATGTGCCTGTGCTTGCGTTCGGCAGCCCCATTCTGTTGGTGCGCATGTGGACAAGAGACATGGTGTGAAATACCAATCTTGGCAAAGAAGGAGTTCAACTTTTCATATTCACCTCCCCAATCGGTTTGCATAGCAAGGATTTTGTGATCAAACAAACGTTCAACAAGAGCTTGAAATTCATGAAACTTTTGAAACACTTCAGATTTAAACTTTAAAAGGTAGATCCAAGTGAATTTGCTGAAATCATCCACAAAACTGACATAATATTTGAACCTTCCAACCGAATCTGGAGCTGGGCCCCAAACATCAGAGTACACAAGCTCCAAAGGAAAACTAGACTCACTAGTGGACTGCGGATAAGGCAGTTGATGACTCTTAGCTTGTTGACAAGCATCACACACAGAATTTTTATTGGACTCTAAATAAGGAAGACAAAGACTTCTAAGAACCTTTTCAACTATGGGAACAGCAGGGTGCCCAAGACGACCATGCCATCGATCAAACGACGGCTTATTGACTACTAGAACTTGCTTCTCGGATGATGCAGGTGGAAGGGGATATAATCCTTGTCAACATGGTCCTTTAAGCAGAGTGGTCCTCGTGTCCCGATCCTTTATAAGAAAATAATGTGGATGAAATTCCAAGAAAACATTGTTATCTGAGGTTAATCGATGAACCGATACAAGGTTTTTGGTAGTGGAAGGAACATGAAGAACATCATTAAGATCAAGATTACAACTGGGAGTATGAATTGTAGATTGACCAGTATGTTTAATTTGCATACCTGCACCGCTAGCGGTGTGCATTTGTTCCGTACCATTGTATTTGTCACGAACAGCCAGCTTCTCTAGGTCTGCCGTGATGTGGTCGGTGGCGCCGCTGTCGATGTACCAGGCAGTGTCGATGTTGTAGCTTCCCGTAGCAGCTGCGGACACATGCCTGTCCTCTGGCACGTAGTCCTCCTCATAGCGATGCCAGCATCTATCAGCAGTGTGCCCAATCTTGAAGCACACCTGACAGGTTGGACGAGCATTGTTGTTGCCGCGGGATGTGGTCTTGCCATGTCCACCACCGCGGGAGTTGAAGCCTTGACGGGGCGCACCGTTGTTGCCGCCGCCACCGAAGTTGCCACGTCCTTGGCCGTTGCCGCGTCCACGGCCAGTGCCGCGACCGCGACCGCCACCGCGGCCTCCCTGGTTCGCCATATTTGCAGACGATCTAGAGCGAGTTAAAGATTTTGCACTTAAAGATTTGGGCGAGTTGCACTTCTTCTTAGGTATGGAAGTTAGTAAGATACGTGATGGAATTATTCTCTCACAGGATAAATATGCTTCTGATCTGCTGAAAAGAGTGAATATGGCTGATTGCAAAGCTGTGAGTAGTCCAATGTCTACTAGTGAGAAATTGTCTGAGTTTGAGGGGACTCCTCTGGGTACTGATGATGCTTCATGCTATAGGAGTATAGTTGGCGCATTACAATATTTGACTCTCACTAGACCTGATGTAGCTTTCTCAGTTAACAAAGTGTGTCAGTTTCTTCATGCTCCTACTACAGTTCATTGGGCTGCAGTGAAAAGGATTCTACGATATTTGAAGGCTTGCACAAAGATTGGTTTGAAAATTAAGAAGTCAAGTTCCATGTTAGTCAATGGTTTTTCTGATGCTGATTGGGCAGGGATCACTTGATGATAGAAGATCTACAGGTGGTTTTGCTGTTTATTTGGGCTCTAATCTTGTATCCTGGAGTGCAAGAAAGCAGGCAACTGTCAAGTACAGAGGCTGAGTACAAAGCTATTGCTAATGCTACAGCTGAGATAATGTGGATTCAGATTTTGTTAAAAGAAATAGGAGTTGGAAGTCCTCCTGCTGCAAAGTTATGGTGTGATAATATTGGGTCAAAATATCTTTCAGCCAATCCAGTGTTTCATGCTAGAACAAAGCACATTGAAGTTGATTATCATTTTGTTCGAGAACGAGTTACAAACAAGTTCCTGGAGATTGACTTTGTACCGTCCAGAGATCAAGTTGCTGATGGCTTTACGAAGGCATTAACTGTTCGACAGCTAGAAGAATTCAAGTACAATCTTAACCTTGCTCGGTTTTGATTGAGGGGGGCTGTTAGACACAGGGTACGTGTACGTGTGCGTGTGTTCATGGTGTGTGAGGTTAGTTGGAGTATGGCCAGGATATCTAGTGTTTGTTGTAGCTCTAGATAAGAGTCGTTGTAGTCTTAGAAAAGAGTTGTTGATGTTGTTGTAACTAGAGGATAACCTGGCCATGCATCACAAGAAACTCATACATATCTTGTAATCCACGTGAGGGGATTTTCCTCACCTATATAACACGCACCGCCGGCCGAGCCAAAGGTCACGGCGTTCCCATCCATTAGCTTCTGCACCTCTGTGTTTACAATAACGAGATGTTTTTTCTAAAAAGAATAGGAATGACAGATCCTAATCAAGCTCAAGAAAAAGGAAATGGAGCAAACTTTGTTTTACTTTTTTTATATGACAATTTTTGTTTTACAGGTCAGAATGTGCATAGGCCCAGACTGATGAAGAAATCACGAAAAGGCCCAACAGGTCGAGAAACTATTTCTACCCTCTAACGACTAATCCAACCAGACCCAAGCTTGCCTCCTTCACGACTCCTCTCTCCCTCCCTCCGATGCGCCAGCGCAACCCTGCCCGCCCGTGTTCTCAGCACAATGCAGAGCCACCGGTTGGCCTGGCGTATAGCTCACCCCCGTGGCGCAGCCACCCCCGCACAGTAGGAGAACCACGAGGAGACCATGTGGCAGCGTGGGGCCAGATTGCTCCTTCCCCACCTCGCCACAGCCGCTACCCATCGCATGTGGCGACACTCAGCACCCCGTGTACCGGCAAGTCCCATCTTCTTCAAGCCGGCAGATTCTTGGAATCTTCACGGATACCATCGGGCAGTCATCTTGGAACCTGTCGAGCCAGGCGGGCGGAGGGGGAGGCGTTGGCGTGTGCTGGAGCTGTGGCGCGGCGTTCCTCTCGTGCACCTGTGGGAACGTGCAGCCCATCAACCCTGCCCTTCCAAATCTTTGGCCTGTGAGTAGCTCTGCAGATCTCGAGCCTTCTTCATTGCATTACTGTGCTACATTATGCGCTCTTAGAATTTCTAATAATTCTTTGTTTGATTGTTAACCATTCAATACCTTTGGAATGTCAGTTTTGCTTGTTTCCGGATGAATGAGGACTTTAGGCAATCTTACCATTTACTTTGGAATCAGGAAGGAATTTAGGAATGCTCGATACCTGTACTCATGTACGGCTAGAATCGATCCACTACTACCTTTAATCCAAAACACATGCTGGTTATGACATTAAATCTTAACGTCACCCACAAGATGATACTTTAAACTATTGGTTCTTGCTGGATGACTATGGGCTGGAAATGCACTGTGTAGTGTGTACCGCATCTCCCTGTGAGTTTGACAGACTCTGCATGCACTGTGAGGACGATGCCGTAGTCCTTATGCATTACCAACATTTGTAGCTGCATAGGTTGAGTGATCATCTCGCTGCCTAAGAGCCAAAGCAACCGAGATGGAACAAACTAGTGCCCTCCATCTCTTCAGGACACACGTTTCCTCCGGCGTGCTACATCGAACATGTATGTAACCAGGAGGATATAACGAACAGACAGCAGGTAGATGTATCGAGGTGCTACTGATGTTCAAGAGCCAGTGGAATGAGCAAGGTACCCCCATTGGTGCTCATAGTGAAGGCTCAAGATATTGAAGCCAACAAGGGCGGATCATCTCATGCCATACACAGAAATTAGAGGTTGTTTTCAAATGATATCAGTAGTACGACACAGTTATAAAATTGTACATTCGAAATTAGAGGCTATTTTTCCTTCACAGTTGGAATGGAAATGCTTTGTTTTGCCCGGTATGACTAGATCTTGTGAACGAAACTAATGCACTACAAGTTCTCATGAAAACAAACACCCATCTATATATGGGATTTAACTTACTCAACTTCGTTAGTATTTGCATGACTACGACGCTCAGCATGTGACCCCTGCTTGATTGGATGAGATGGCAACTCGTTGTTCTGCTGCTTGATGTAAGGGACTCTGGGAGAGAAGGGGGCAAAGAAGGGCAGCACCAATAAGGATTAACTGCAGCTGTGGCCTTGGATGTGGGTTCCATGAATCAGATTCGGGTGGAGCAGGAGATTATTAATAGCAGGCAGCGTTGTTCTTCCGCTCTACGCTAGAGAGGTAAGTGAGCAGGAGACTGGATGGGTAATAAAATGTAAGTCAAGATAATAAGACACTATTATGTGGGTCCACTTATGTCATAATAATAAATTGGGAAAATTCCTTCTATGCCATTGGCGCTATGTAAGAAACAATCAAAGATGACATACATATAGGAGACGCTTGTTAAAACCGCATGTCCAATGCCTTATGAGTGTCGCTTGTTAAATTCCCGTGCCACCTATAGTTGCTCACGGGCAACACACGTCATCTATATACCCATATAGGAGACGCGGCATTTGGACAAGCGTCACCCATAATAAGCGTGACGCTTGTCAGCAAACCCGTGTCACCTATATATCCTACTATGGGAGACACTGTTTAACTACAAGTGTCACCCATAATTTCAGCAAACTAGCGTCACCTATATTACTCACTATGGGAGGAGAAATCACCAAAAAATGCGGTTTGTCAAATGGAAAAACTACCAAAACAAAAGTTGTAGATCTTGAAAAGTTATGAAAATTTGTAGTTTACAACTTTTATTGGAAGTTAACTTGTCAATGAAAGAAAGAGTTCAAATTTTAAATTCAAATTTTCTAAATCTCCTCGGATGAAAAAATGACCAAAATAAAAGTTGTAAATCTCAAAAAATTATGAAACTTTATGGCTGAAAAATTTTAATTTAAATTTCTTTAGAACCACAAACAGGCAATGTACATTCGACTTCGTATAATATGTGGGGAATCAAAACGATACATGAACACATGTGATGCGCTGTGGTGCAGTGGTAGTGGTGTGTACGGGCGAGGAGGAGGTTGCGGGTTCGAATCATGCCCGCTCTATTGCGTGCGAATATGTTCGAAAGTCACCCGCGACGGGGAAGGGCTGGGCTTGCTAGCAGGATGGGTCCCATAATCATTAATTTTTTTTTGTGTCATTTCGGATGATTTTTTGTGTTTTATTGATTCAAAATAATGTTATGGGTAACGCGGATATAAGGTCTTTGGTTCGAAAATCGCTATTCCACCTTTTAGGTTTAGGTATCGTGAAAAGTGATACCTGTGAAGATCGTGCATTTCAGTCACATTCAGATCCAATCTTCGAGTCCATGATATAACCAAATTGGATGGATCTTCCACTAGTTCAGCTAAGAAAGAATAGATGCAGAGGTGGATAATATATCGATATGAAGATCATGAGCTGCCCCATAATGAAACCACGTGGGCCACCATATCACCTATATATCTCACTATGGGTGATGCTGATTTTCTGCGTCACCCATATCTTCTTATGGGAGACGCAAAAATGGTAATGCTGCAAAACCGTGTCATCTATGACTCCAAAACAACATCACTTATGTGTCCTCTCTTACATAGTGTGGCTTAAGCTCTAATCCCTCATCTGCCACCTAAAAAACTGATATCTCTTCAATGCCATTGATCTTAAAATCTAATATCCTACGTGCCATTTCTATGTGAAATAATGCATGCACGCAGATAAAAAAAGATTAATTAGATTTTGCGGTTAACATTTTCATAGTTTGTTAAAATGGTCATGTTATGTTAGTGCCAGTTTGGGGATTCCCAACATACCTAGGGCTCGGCAAACAGGAACCTTTGCCGAGTGTCATACGTGTGACACTCGGCAAAGAACTAACAGCTATCAGGCGTCCATGGCTCAGGCCATCACATGAACTTATTTGCCTAGTGTGAGGCCTCTACACTAGCCAAACAGGGGACTTTGCCCAGTGTAAGGCCTCAACACTCGGCAAACATGGAACTTTGCCAGGTGCTTTTTGTTTGCCGAGTGCCCGAAATTTGGCACTCGACAAACACTATGACACTTGGCATATCCGGGGCTTCCATAGTACATGTTATATCTTCTATTAAAAAGATCTGAGAACAAGGCTGACGTCAATATGTTATTTGTGACAGCTCTGAGAACCCTCTCATGCTTACATTATATTTGATAACTTGTGTTGCCGACCCAATTATTTTATTGTTCACATATGTTACCAACAGCCAAAATTTGACAAGCATATACATTTCTCAAATCATGGCACTGGCATTCTTTTTATCATAGAAATTCATGCAACCAAACTTTCTTCTCCGCATGGCACTAAGGAATGGGCAGGACTTATATAGTACTCAACCTGCCAAGTATAAGGTACACAAAATGTTCAATATTCAATGACACAGCAGCCCACGAGAAAATAATGAGGTGGTGCACTCTTTATGGCTATGTTCAGATTCGGGAAAAAGTACTTCTCCAACAAGTTTTTCCTATTCATCCCACTCACAGAACACGCTTTCCAGTACACTATTCATCTAAAAAAAATACTTTTTACTTCCAATCTGAACACAGCCAATGTTTGCTCCTTAACAACACATGTACAGTCCACATGGAACCACTCTCCATTTATATAACTTCCTCAAGCCTGTATGTAAATTCCTTCAGAATAGGTGTCATTGGCCAAACTCATCGAATTCAGACAAATAGAAGAATAGAGAAGGAAAAGGTTTATTTTGTTTTGGGGGAACTGTGCTAGGGAAAACTATGTGTAGATAGTTGGAATGAGAGACACCACGATCAGTAGGAGCGTTGCTGGTCCCACCGGCTCCACTGTAGTGTGGTTTCCATCCTCTGAGCCCTCCGCCATTAACTCAGGCAGTGCAAGCATGGGCTGTAGATGCACTGAAGACATGCTGTCCTTTCCCTTCAGCCACTCTTTTGGTACGTAGAAGAGGACGTTGTACTGCTTCTACCTTACTTACGCCTGTTGCTAGCTAGACGGAGCAATCACCTTTGCATAATACTGTCACCGTCAGTGGCGCCACATCCTGCATCTCCTAGGTGACGGATATTACATAGGACATGCAAAGGTAAAGGTGCTATCTGACAAGCAAAACCAACATATGGCTAGCAATAATTTCTTGTCTAATAATCACGATGGTTTCTGCATTCCTCATTAGTAGTCTTGTGTTTTGTCATGGCCTCACTGACATCCTTAGACAAGTTTAAGTACCTAACAATATGTTTCAAGAGTTTGAGTACTTACATGGCACGAAAATTTTAATGACTTAATAATGCATTTTGGGAGTTAAATGACCTAAAGGACAGGGCAAGTCCACGTTCATTGAGCCTTTGAGTAAGTTCACTCTATGCTATTGCAAAATACAACTCATTCCTTATGTGCCACTGGATGGTATACATGGAATTTTTTTTGTCTCTATGACATGTGGGGCTAATGGCACATAAGGGATGAGTATAATTTCTAATGGCATAGAGGGAATTGGCCCAAATTATAATGTTCTGTCTCGGCATCATTACCTCTATGTACCCAATTATAGGGGTCCAGTGTTTTGTCTCATCATCATCGATCGTGTCATCAGTCTTATGAATATGCGAGCAATAGCATGCCATGTGTTGATGTCCAAATTCCTGCATGCGAAAACTATTTTTGAAGACTACTTGAAGCTACAAGTATGTTTTGTATTATCTGTTATAATATAAATTCCATGAGCTGTGTTTAATTACAAAAATACACTTCATTGTTAGGGATCATTTCCTCAGTGATACCAAGTTATGTTTAATTATTTTGTTCATCTCTGTATCCCTGACTTTTGTCGTCATCAATCTTATGTTTTTTTTAAAAAAAATATCATCTTTTTGCTCCATGATTATTTTCTCCAGCAGCAGAATCAAGTTATGTAGAGCCTGCTCAATTCAAGTTCACAGATATTACGCACTCAGACATGCTGGCAGCTTTGTATTGTTTTAGTTCGTTCACCAGTGGGTGACTGTACATGTCAATCTCTGTGTAAGTAGAACATCTAAGTGTTATTCATGCCAAGCCACCAATAACTATATTGGCTTTGTCAAAGAGCTAACTTCATGATAATAACCAGACTAAGTGCTATTCATGGCACACCCGATACGCTAGTGATGAGGCACCTTGAAATCTCATTTGAAGATCTGCTAAAAAGACATTTGAGAACACGGCTGAAGTCATTTGTGGCTGCACTAACAACTAACTGATTCTAATATTATCAATGATAACGTATGTGGTTCTCCAATTATTTTATTATTCACACTTGTCATGCATCACAAACTTAACAATATGAAAAAACACTTCAAATCTATTATTGTCAATCGTATCATTGGTATACATTTAACCCACATATCCTAAGATATCACCAGCCAAACTTTGACAATTCTCCAAGCATATACATTTCTCAAATTGTGGCATTGCCATATTCTCTTTACAACGGGTATTAATTCCACCTAACTTCTCCGCAGGGGGCGCTAGCTGATGAATAATGACTAGACTTTTATAGTATTCAATCTTCCAACTGCACACGTACAGACACTATATCTTCGACATTGAATAATGCAGCAGCCCATGAGAAAATACAAAGAGGTGGTAGTCTTCATGAGAAGCTTTCTTTTTAAACACATATGTACAGTCAGCATGCTGAGTGGAAGCTCAGATTATATATATCTTCCTCAAAGCCTGCATATATGTTCCTTTGTATAGGTTGCATTGGCCAAATCCATCGATATAGTAGAATAAAAATGAAAACATTGCTTATTTTGCCACAGTTCATTTCGGGAAAAAAAACCTTTGTGTAGATAGTCGGAATGAGGGGCCCGTAGTGAGCTCACCGTGATATGGATGCTCAGAACCGCCATAAACTCGGCTAGATGAGGATTTTCTGATGAAGCACCGAGGAGCAGGCGTCCCTGCCTTTGACCTAATATCATAGCATGTGAGGTGTGAGGATGGTTTCATACTGTTTGTATCTTGTTCACGCTTCTCGCTATCTAGGCAAAATACTTGATGATCACATCGCCTGCCAAAAACTGTCACCAATCAGTGCCACATCTTGCATCTCATCAGCATCTCCAACCTGTGTGTAACATTATTCCTTATTTTTGCCCATTTTGAAAATCACGAATTTCAAAAACTTTGAATGGAATTATGCAAAAACCATTTAAACTTGCCTAAGGTTGTCCTTTTCCCCAATCTAAATTCCAAGAAGAAAGAATACTTTATTTAAGGAGTACATAATTATATACATTAGTGTGGTATTTGGATCTTACATGATTTTGATTTAGAATTTATTTGAGTCTGTTTGCTGGTTGAATTTGAAATATGAATTCAAATTCAAACTAATAGTTAAACCTATCTTTGGGCTAGAACCCACTAAACCGAGCCTGCACAGCATTGTCTCTTCCCTCTCTCTTTTCTATTTTCTCCCGCAGCCCATCAACTTGCGCCGGCCCGGCCCATCACTGCCTCCCCCTCTATAAAATAATATCAAATAATCCTCCAATGTGTGTCATCATAATGAGTGTCTCTACACATTCATGAATGAGAAAAGGCAGAAGAATATCAATTGTCATGTGGTTCATATATAGCTCTAGCAAAGTGTTCAATCAAATACATAGTAAACACACATATGGAGGTGTGATGCAATGTGAAAAAAATTATTACTAACTAAATGTATCACAATTATTATAATTATGAAGTGATAACTTTGTATCTTTAAAGTACTACTATTTTAGAGTTTTTAATAGCTCAAAAGAGTGTGTGATTGATAATCAATAGCTATTTCTAACTACCTTGTGCAGAAGCACAACTTAATAGGCTAGTTCTTCATTAATACTCCCTCCGTCTCAACATTATAGTCTTTCTCACTTCCCGAGAAAATACTATGGCCAATTGTATAAAAATATATATTAAATTTTATGATACAATATAGATATCCATTAGATAAATATTTAGATCTAGTTTTTTATAAAAAAATATTTAGAGATTTAAATGTTGAATATATTTTCTGTAAATCTAGTAAAACTCGTAGCATGAACACCCAAAACGACCATAGTTTTGGGACGGACGGAGTAGAAGCAATTCACTCCAAATTATAATATAGGATAGGTCCAACACACCGACAATCTGGGTTAGGCCTCAAAAGAAAAATCTGACTAACACATGCAACCTTGCTCCGTGACTCCTCCGACATGTCGGTGCACCGCGCCCGTACAACGCACGGGTCGAGCCACAACGACATATTACCAGAACGGTAATACTATAGAGCGTACGTCCGGACGTGGGTTGTTCGTCCAGACGCCTACGTGGCTTATGTTGGCCTAAATATTTACTGACGCCATCGTGTATGTTTCAATGTTCTGTTACATGTTTCGATGTTCCATGTTGCAATTTTTTTCCTCGTTTCTTCAACATGTTGCAATGTTTTGATGTTTCATGTTGCAAATGTTCAACCGAATGTTCCTTTGTTTCTCCTAAATGTTGCAATATCCCCTGATGCGAATGTTGTCCGGCTCGTGCGAATGTTGCAAATCTGCAACCGCTCATGTTGCACCTCGCCCGTATGTTGCAAAGATCCCTCTATCGATGTTGCGGTGCTTGATATTTGACTGCTTGTTTCAATATCCAATATGATGTTGCATGCAACATGCAAGTGGAACACCTTCCGTGCATACTCACAAAATTATACCAAATGTTTCAAAAATCTCATTGATGTTTCATGCAACAATCTAGTGTAACATCAGCCTTGCGTCTGCACAAAATTATACCGAATGTTTCAAAATCTCATTGATATTTCAAAATTCAATATGATGTTTCAATGCAACATTGTCCGTCGCTGGCACCCGGACGCCGAACGTCCGGGCGCTAGTAGTTCCCCATTACCAGAATCCACTCCAGGTGCATATTTTCACTTTTAGCAAAACAGGTATATAATTTTATATTTAGTATGTTTTTAAGTTAAAAGGTTTTATTTGTGGATATATGCTTGAATTTATGAGTAATTTTTACATCCCACTATTGGAACTTATAGAGTTCACTACAGCACCAGTTATCTATTATATGCTAACACGGCACCGTATCAATCCGCTACCAACGCACTATTTACTCTCTATTACCTTGCCGCAGGGCTGGATTGCTCCGTCCCCATTTCGCCGCCCCCGCCGCTACCCGGCACCCCCATGTGCAGGCAGTCCAATCTTCCTCCACCGCCTCTGCTTCCTCATACCACTAGATTCTTGGAATTTTTCAGGATTCCATCGATATCGAACCAGGCGGGCAGAAGGGGAGGCGGGGGCACATGCTCTGCAGCACCACAGGGGCTTTCTGTATGCAATTGTACCTGGACCATAACAAGTTGCCGGGCACCCCCCTCCTCTCTCCCACGTGAAGTAGATTAGCTTTGGAAAAAAATCCATAATTGGTAAGATAAGCATCCAAATCAAATTCCGATTGCACCATTATATTTATAATGATGAGATCTTCAAAACTAGACCACACTCGACCATGTTTAGACTTTTTTTTTTTGGAACTTTTTTGTATACAGGTAGAACAATTCGATTCCATGCCGCACAAATCGTTGCAATTCACGGAACAAAAACATTATACAGAACAAATAGGACTTTATAGGAGTAGAACAAAATAGTGTTGCTTAGATTATTTGCACAACAGCTACGAGATGTTCAATGGTGTCGCTCCATTATATTCTGTCCCCGTAACTTATGTTCCGCCTGTATAAAATTTTGTTCCTGACTAAAGATGATTTGTTTGACGTTGGAATAGAACATATAGTTCCTTCCGTGTTGCTTTTTGTTCCGCTTTTATATATTTTTTGTTCCACGGTTAAGATGATTTGTTCGACGTCAAAATAGAATAGATCATTCCACCTGTGTAAAAAATATTCCAGAAAAAAATAGTCTAATTATGGTTGAGTGTGATCGAGTTTTGAAGATCTTGTTATTGTAACAAACACAATTATGCAATCGGAATTCAATTAGAGTGTTTAATTTATGAATTATAATTTTTTTATTTGGTTAGCATCTTTTGGTGAAGTGCACGTGGGGAAGGGATGGGGTGCCTGGTGGTGGCTCCCCCCCCCCTTCTGTAGTTCAGGTCTTGTGGGAGCGTGCAGCCCGTCGACCGACCCAGCCGTGGACTACTTCCAAATCTTTGACCTATGCCTTCTTAATTGGGTGCTCTTAGTTTACTACTAATTCTGGCTTGGATTATGTACCATTCGATGACTTTGGAATACATGTTTTCCTTGTTTCCGGATGAATGAGGACTTAACGCAATGGTGAAATTCATTGGGAAACAGGATGGAATTAAGGGTTCGATGAATGCTTGGTATAACTGTACTCATGTGCTGCTAGAATTGATCTACTGGTACGCCTAATCTAAAACGTATGCTATATAGGAGTATTGATTATTTTGAGTACCATACTTGTGTTTTGTTAGCATGTTTATTTCTATGCTTAAGAAAGCTCCAATATTTTTTAAGATTCTGCCATTTTTTTGCGTTGTATGTAATGTTGTTATATTCAACTAATCAACTGAACGCATGGTGCGATGTTTTTCCTGTTGGTTTCTCCAGAAATAGACAATACAACATAAAGCATAACAATTTGGAAGGGAGGTACAAGGAGTGGCAGAAAAAAGTTACATCCTGACTTGTTCACACCCAATCTGACGTAAACCTGCGGGCATCGAGAGCTGGATAGTACAAAAATGTTTAATGTTAACCCGTATCTTACTTCTGATGTGTGGATTATTTATTACTTCGAAAGAAAGAAGTGGCAGCGTTCTTCATTCCTGTATTTATTATTTACAAGCTTGTCATTGAAACGTTTTTTTTCACTATTGCAAGTCCTACCAGCACTGCTCTCAACCGTCCCTACCCAGCTGGCGGTGTTCTTCGTTCCTGTATCGTCGTTTTCAATTCAGGGATGGGCTCAGTATGGGATGAATTGTGGGTTATCATCTAGGACGTGTCCCAAAGCCTACAAGCACGGGTTCTACACAAGCCCGAGAATGGGCTTATGGAGGTTGGTTGCAGAAAATGCAGGTTGCGCATGTTTGGAGCGATGTCGTGAAGTTCTTGAATATTAGAAGACATATATATTTCCTCCCCGGCGTCAGCGACTTGCCGGCACGGCCACTGGATGGTGGCTGCTGCTGGCGGAGCGGCGCCATGCTGGTGGCTGAAGGGTGCATCTAGAACCACTGGATCATACGGATTAGTTTGGGGCATGAAGCTTGATATTCGAAGGAATCGAGGAAAGATGACGATGACGGGTCAATGGATGGCCGAGAAAAGTATGTGTTGCACGTGTCTATGGTAGTTTATGAAATGACCATTCCGATAAATTTAATCTACCTATCCTAACATACCAACAGCCAAAGTTTGACAATTCTCCAAGCATATACATTTCTCGAATCCTGGGATTGCCATTCTTTTTACAAAAATTTGCTGAAGATGTGCGCAGAGGACCGAGCGTCCTTGCCCTTTACCAGCTATCCTGGCATGATGAGGAGGGTGTCATACTCATACTTCTTGTACTTTGTCGACACCTCTCCATAACTAGGGAGAGTGATCATCTCGCCTGCAACACTGTCACCATTAGTGCCACATCGTGCATCAAACACCTGACGGATATGATGAAGAAACAGGGACTGGTGTGGAGTTGATAACAGCAAGTCAGATATGGATCGATTATCTCTCTGGGGCTGCTCACGCGTCGAAGCATGTAGATGTTGAAGATAATGAAAAAAAAACGGATTTTAGTAAAAAAACCAATATTTGTGAATAACGGTAGACCCACATGCGTATAAAACTGCATATTTCGAATTATACGTAAATTGTAATTTCAATGACTAGATCTTTTGTAGTGGCGACAGCTATAAAGGCTCCTATATTTTATACCACCGAAACGAAACAGTTATTTGAGAGTTATCCACTAATAGAAGCAATTCACTTCACATTATAATTTAGGGACAAACATGCAATTTTGTCCAAGTTATAATGAGATTTTCTCTTTCTAAAATAGAATGAGATATCCTAATCGAGATGAAGAAAAAGGAAATGGAACAAACTTTGTTTTACTTTTTTTTATGACAATTTTGTTTTGCAGGTCAGAATGCGCATAGGCCCAAACCGATGAAGAAATCAAGAAAAGGCTCAACAGGCTGAGAAACTGTTCTACCCTCTAAGGACTAATCCAACCACACCCAGCCAGCCACCTTCCCGACTGCTCTCTCCCTCCCTCCGACACGCCAGCGCAACCCTACCCGCCGGCGTTCTCAGCACAGCGCAGAGCCACCAGTTGGCCTCACGTACAGCTCACCTCCGAGGCACAGCCACCCCCGCATAGTAGGAGAACCACGAGGAGGCCATGTGGTGGCGTGGGGGCAGATTGCTCCTTCCCCACCTCGCCGCCGCCACTACCCGTCGTGTGCGGTAAGTCATATCTTCATCAAGGCGCCAGATTCTTGGAATCTTCAAGGATTCCATCGTCGGACTGCCATCTCGGTGCCTGTCGAACCAGGCGGGCGGATGGGAGGTGTTGGCGCGTGATGGGCATCGTGGGGGCGTTCCTCTCGTGCGGGTCCTGTCGGAGCGTGCAGCCTGTCGACCCCGCCGTTCTAAATCTTTGGCTTATGAGTAGCGATGACTATGGGCTGGAAATGCACTGTGTACCATGGCGCTGTGGGGCGTTCCTCGCATGCGGGTCCTGTCGGAGTGTGCAGCCCGTCAACCCCGCCGTTCCAAATCTTTGACCTGTGAGTAGCGATGAGTATGGGCTGGAAATGCACTCTGTACCGCATCCCCTTGAGCTTGACAGACTCTGCATGCACCGTGAGGCCGCGGGGCATTCCTCTCGTGTGGATCCTGTCGGAGCGTGCAGCCCGTCGACCCCGCCGTTCCAATTCTTTGGCCCGTTCCAAATCCCCTTGAGCTTGAATAGGTTGAATAGGTTGAGGGTGGAGGACGACACTGTAGTCCTTCTGCACTACCAACATTTCTTGCTGCATAGGTTGAATGATCATCTCGCTGCTCAAGAGCCAAGCAACTAAGTAGTTGTGCCCCCGCAAGGAAGGGGACCGTATTTCGGTGGACCATTCACACATACACCCACACCCATGACTTGAATGAGTAGAAACAACCTTTGAGATTTAATTGGAATTTCTGGAATTCTTTCATGGGCCAAGCCCAAAATTCCATTGCAGGGTATATTCGCGCCGCCAGCCCACAAAGCATCCCGCATCATCACACGGGTCAGAAGTGGTTATGCAGGCTAACCCGCACAAACCCATCATCGCCGCACAACCCACATCGTCTCGTCACCGTCATGGACGCCGGTGCCGATGCCCGCGCCAGCAACGGCATCCGCTCCTGTTGCCGTCACCCATCGATCCTGGCATCCTGCACCTAAGATCTAGGCTCATGGTCGTGAGGTCATCTCCAACCGGCGACCACAGCGACCGTCGCAGCTGTCGCCCACAGCGTCAGTATTTGGGAGGCCATCAGGATTGCAGAAAACAGAGGATGTGGCTGTATGTTGCAGATCGAGCTATAATCTTCTTCTCCGACAGATCAAGTTCGCTTCTCATCAACTAACAAGCAGCATGGGTGTTTGCTTAAATTCACAATCATCCTTGCTTCCTTTAACATTTCACTGTTTAAGAGTATTTGATTGAACTTAAAATGGAAAGAAAAATAGAGAGGAGAAGGCCCAACAGAGCTCAGCATTCAGCACTTGGTGGAGACAGGACAACCAATGGAGATCAAGCAGGAAGGCAGATGCAAATGGCAATAAGACAGGACAACCAATGTCATGCCTCGACCCTGCGGCTGCGACACATAGGTTCGCCTCAAGCGGCAGTTAGCGGATCAACGACCCTCGCACGAGAGGATGCGGCCACGCGGGTTGCCGCAAAAACCTACAAAAACTTGCGGTCGTGAGCGGGTTGCGGGATTGAGCCCGCTTAGTGTTACGTCCGGTGCAGATGCAGACACGGGGCGGGCAACCCGTGACTGCCCCACTTGCATCCCTACTGAGAAGGAACAAACTAGTGCCCTCCATCTCTTCGGGACACACTTTTCCTCCGGCGTGCTACATCGAACATGCATGTACCATAAGGATATAACAAATGGACAGCAGGTAGATGTATCGTGGCGCTACTGATGTTCAAGTGCCAATGGAGCGAGCAAGGTCCCCCCATTGGTGCTCATAATGAAGGCTCAAGATATTGAAGCCAGCAAGGCTGGCTCATCTCATGCCATACACAGAAATTAGAGGCTGTTTTTCAAATGATATCAGTAGGCGGACGCAACTATAAAATTGTACATTTCAAATTCAAATTAGACGCAGTTTTTCCTTCACGGTTGGAGTGGAAGTGCTTTTGTTTTGACCGGTATGACTACATCTTTGTTAGCAACCAGAGAGAATTTGGGGCAGGATAGTAGGAGTGGTAGGAAGGGAAGCAGGAGAATTTCTTGGCGAGGAAGGATTCATTCACTTGTTCATCTCATTTGTTCATACATGCCTCACATCTCCAACTGGCAAGTACTTGTACTTGCTAACACACGCGCACCACAGCTTACATGGGCCGACTCCACTCTTGGCCCAACACACGCACATTAGGAACTTTGGGCCGAGTGCTCCTACGAGGCCCAATGTCGCCCTCCTGACGATTAACAGGGTTCCGTGCCGGATGAGCGGCAGTAACATCCCCCTCTCCTTGAAATCCTGCTTGTCCCCAAGCAGGAGCAGCTGGGAAACGTTGACGAAGAGCTTCCAGGTCTTCCCAAGTAGCCAATTCCTCAGGCCAACCGGACCACTTAATGAGCCCTTGAGTAACAGGAACTGTACCACGAGAGATGATGCATTTTGTCAAGATCGACTTAGGAAATTGGAGAGAATTGTCCAAGTCAGGCAAAACAGTTGATACTGAAACTGATGACAGCCGCGCCTTCTTAAGCTGGGAGACGTGAAACACATTATGGATGGTGGCAGACGGTGGAAGCTCCAGCTTATAGGCCACTGATCCGACCTTGGCGACAATCTTGAAAGGACCAAAGAATTTGGAACAAAGCTTCTGGTTGGACCGAGGAGCCAAAGAAGATTGCACATAAGGCTGAAGTTTCAGAAAAACCAATTCACCCACTTGAAAAGAACGATCAGAGCGATTCTTGTCTGCTTGACGTTTCATCCATTGCTGAGCCCGACTGAGGTGTTGCTGGAGAAGCTGATTCATAGTGTGCCGCCCTTGAAGCCATTCAGAGACATCAGATGCAATGGGAACATCCATTGAAGAAAGACCCAAGGCCTTGGGAGTATAACCATAGAGAGCTTCAAAAGGGGAGCAACCAATAGCTGAATACGGTGATGAATTGTGCCAGAATTCAGTGAGACTGAGCCACTCAAGCCACTTAGAAGGACAAGCGTGTACGAAACAGCGGAGAAAAGTCTCCAAACACTGATTGACGCGTTTTGTCTAGCCGTTGCTCTGGGGATGATAGCTAGAACTCATACACAAGGATACTCGACAGAGTTTGAACAGTTCCTGCCAGAAGGTGCTTGTAAAGATTTTGTCCCTGTCTGAGACAATGGAATCTGGTAGCCCATGCAACTTGTATACATTATCAAAGAAAACCCGAGCCACCTTTTGAGCAAAAAAGGGGTGAGCTAGTGGTAGGAAGTGGCTATACTTGGTGAATCTATCAACTATCACCAATATGCAGTCTTTGCCTTGAGATTTAGGGAGGCCTTCAATGAAATCCATGGTAAGCATTTGCCAGGCAGAGGTGGGGACTGGGAGAGGCTGTAGCAGACCCGGATACTTAGCACGGTCCGGCTTTGCTTGCTGGCAGATAGAACAGGAGGCCACATAAAGCTTGATGGCAGATTTCATGCCCTTCCAGGCAAAGAGCTGCTTGAGGCGGCGGTAAGTGACAGGGGAACCTGAGTGTCCACCGGAAGGGGTACTGTGTAAAGCCATAATGATCTGGTGTTGCAGAGAAGGGTTGGATCCAATCCAAATTCTTTTCTTGTATCGTAAGACCCCATCCTGCAGCGCATAGTGCTGGATTGCCAAGGGATCAACAGCTAATTTGGCCAATAATTTTTGTGCTTCCTCATCTTGAAGGTACCCCTAAATTATAGCATCAGTCCAAGAAGGAGAGCATGAAGAGATTGCAAAAAGAGGGTGGTGAGGCCGACTTGACAGGGCATCGGCCACGCTGTTTTCATATCCTTTTTTGTAAATGATCTTATATTGTAGACCCAGAAGCTTGGAGAATACTTTTTGCTGCCAGTGAGTGTTTAACCTCTGATCAGACAGGTGGACCAGGCTTCGCTGGTCAGTATATATGAAGAACTCCCCCAACTGCAAATACGAATGCCACTGTCCCACAGCCATAAGGATGGCCAAATATTCCTTTTCATAAGTTGATAAACCAGCTGTCTTGGCGGTTTATTGATGAAGGCAAGAGGGTGACCTGATTGGGTTAGAACAGCACCCACACCAGAAGCACAAGCATCCGTTTCTAAGCAGAAAGGCTTGGAGAAGTCCGGCATAGCGAGTACCGGAGCTGAAGACAAAGCTGTTTTAAGAGCAAGAAAGGACTCATCATGCATCGATGTCCACACGAAAAGAGTGTTCTTCTTCAGAAGTGAAGTGAGGGGTTTGGCCAGGACTGCGAAAAATTTGACGAATTTCCTGTAGTAACCAGCTAGTCCCAAAAATCCTCTAAGTTCCTTCACATTTGCAGGAGTTGGCCAATTCATAATTGCTTCAAATTTGGAGTGAACAGTGGAGACCCCTTCAGTGCTAATAATATGGCCCAGGTATGCAATCTGACGTTGGGCAAAGGTACACTTGGAGAGTTTGACCTTCCACTTATCGGCAGACAGGAGTTCCAAAACAGCCTTGAGATGACCGATGTGCTCCTCAAAAGTTCTGCTATAGACAAGGATATCATCGAAGAATACCAGCACACATTTCCGGAGCAGGGGTTGCAGGGAGGAATTCATAGCTCATTGAAATGTACCCGGGGCCCCGTAGAGGCCAAAAGACATGACCCTGAACTCATAATGGCCAAAGTGGGTCTGGAACGCGGTTTTGAATTCCTCTCCAGGCTTCATGCATATCTGGTGGAACCCAGAATTCAAATCCAGGGAGGAAAACCAACAAGCACCAGCTAATTCGTCCACCAATTCATCGAACACAGGGATAGGAAACTGGCCTCTGACGATCATGGCGTTCAAATGTCTATAATCCACACAAGGTCTCCAAGAACCATCCTTCTTTTTGACAAGCAACATTGGTGATGAAAAAGGACTAGCACTCGGCTGAATTATCCCTTTATCGAGCATGTCATGGACTTGCTTCTCAATCTCATCCTTTAGAGCTGGGGGATACCGCTAGGGCCAAATGTGAACCGGTTGGGAGCCCGGGAGGAGGGGAATAGTGTGATCACAATTCCTCTCTGGAGGCAGACCATCCACAGGTGCAAAGACATGAGCAAACTCCGACAGCAGAGCTGCAATCTCAGGCGGAACCTCACTGGGCACATTGAGAGTCTGAGAGTATTAGGATCCAAACCGTGAAGGACCACTGTAGAGCCGCCATAAGGTATAGCCATCCATTTAGCCTGCCATTGCACTTTCATAGGGCTAAATGATTCCAGCCAATCCATTCCCAAAATAAGATCAAAGTGACCGAGAGGAAGAATCTTAAGGGGAGTGCAAAACTTGTACTCTTGGATGCACCATGGAGTGTGGCTTAATTGAGACACACAAGACAAGGTATCACAATTTGCCACTTGAACCGTCAGGGGTTTGGACAATTGAGACACCCCAGGGAGATCATCAGCAATATGTTTCCCCAGAAATGTGTGGGAGCTTCCCGAGTCCACCAAAATTACCAAAGATGTGCCCATGATAGAACCACTGAATTTCATAGTCTGCGGACCTTCAGTTCCAGTAACAGCATTATGAGAAAGAGCCATGGACAACTGACCAGCGTCCGAAGTGTGACTGCCAGGAGAGGGAGGCTCCTCGGCCTCCATAGAGAATACCTCAAACAGTTCCTGAAGAGCATGAAGCTGGACAGACGGAGCACATTGGTGGCTAGGCCGCCATTTCTCAGCACACTTGTCACACAATCCCCGAGCCCGATGATATTGCCACAAGGCCGAAAACCGATCGACCAGAGACTTCCCAGTATTGAGAGCAGGCTTGTCATAAGTTGTAGGGACTTGGGTAGGCTTGTCAACCTTGGGCAGCGGTGGAAGAGGGAAAGGCTCACGTGGCACCGTCTTGGCCGAAAATCCAGGATCAGGTCATTTGAAATCCCTCGTGTGAGGAGCCTCGGCCACCTCTTCCTGCAACAGAGCTAAAGAACAGGTAGAATCCAGAGAAGCAGGACGGTGGACAATAACAGCAGCACGAATGTCATCTCGTAAACCATCAACAAATCTCATGGTGTAATAAAGAGGGTCAGTGGAATGGCCATAAGCAATGAGTTGATCCACTTGTTCGGAGAACTTCTCAACATATTCAGCAACAGAGCTAGTCTGACGAATACGGAAAAATTGACGAATTAATAGCTCTTGCTGATCACGCCCAAAACAGCCCATAATCATGATAGAAAATTCATGCCAGGAAACATGTTTCAGGCGAGCTTCGACCGCTTGGGTCCAGCACGCCGCGGCACCCTTGATTTGAGAGATCGCGACACGAACACATAAATTTGGGGGAATGTTATACATCTCAAAATAGTCTTCACATCTAGAGAGCCACAATTTGGGATTATCGCCCTCGAATTCAGGAAAATGGAGCTTAGGTAAACGACCAGAGTAGGGGGGATCTGGATTGTGGTGGGGTGTACGGGGAGGAAGATGAGGATGCAGGGAAGGAGGGGCAGAGAAGGAGCACGCACCCTTGACCGGGACATGGGTTTGGAAAAGTACAGATCCAAAGCGATCGTCCCGGTTACGAAGATCCACGCGGTGCCCAGTGGGGCCGTCAGTGATGGTGAGCGGAGCAGATGGGCACTCCGTCGCCGACTTGGGTGCGGGAAGAATCCCCGAGTCCGAAGTCGTCTGATCCCGAACGGAACGGTCCCAGAAGCGATTGAGCTTGCCCAGCTCGATCTTCACGTCGTCGACCGAAGCTTCAAGTCGGGGGCGCCAATCATCGAACGCTTGAGCAACAGATTCCAGCTTGTCCAAGCGGGTGGCCGCGCGGAGCTCCGAATCGGTGATGCGCTGCTCCAACTTGGTGTCGCGGTCGGTGATGTGCTTCTCCATCATGGCGTCGCGGTCGGCGAGCAGTCGCGCGAGCTCGTCGGAGATTCGATTCTGGACGTCGTCGAGGAGGACCTTGGTGTCGGCGTCCATGGCGGCTGCGAGGCGAGATCGGAGACGAGTATTGTGGTGGTGGTGTGGAAGGGGATCCAATATAGTGAATCTGATACCAAGATGTTAGCAACCGGAGAGAATTTGGGGCAGGATAGCAGGAGTGGTAGGAAGGGAAGCAGGAGAATTTCTTGGCGAGGAGGATTCATTCACTTGTTCATCTCATTTGTTCATACATGCCTCACATCTCAAACTGGCAAGTACTTGTACTTGCTAACACACGCGGACCACAGCTTACATGGGCCGACTCCACTCTTGGCCCGACACATGCACATTAGGAACTTTGGGCCGAGCGCTCCTACGAGGCCCAATGTCACCCTCCTGACGATCAACAGGGTCCCGTGCGGGATGAGCGGCAGTAACAATCTTGTGAACCAAACTAATGTACTACAAGTTCTCATGAAAACAAACTCCCATCTATATCAGATGATATTTAAATTACTCAGCTTCCTTAGTATTGCATGACTACCACGCTCAGCATGTGACCCCTGCTCGATTGGATGAGATGGTGAGTTGCTCTGCTGCTGACGTAAGGGAGAGAAGTGGGAAAGAAGGGCGGCACGAGGGAGGATTATAACTGCAACTCCGGCCTTGGATCTGGGGTCCATGAATCGGACTCGGGTGGAGCAGGAGATAAATAGCAGGCAGTGTTGTTCCTCTGCCCTACTCTGGAGAGGTAAGTGAGCAGGAGAGTGGAATGGGGAGGCGCTATGGGTTCTGGTGCAGGGTTCGAAGGAAGGTGGCACAGATTTGCATGCCTGCTGCTAGAGGAGAGACGTACGGGAGAAAGAGGTCAGCTTGCTTGCTCAGGGGAGAGCTACGCCGGCCTACGGAAAAGGAAAAGCTCATGCTTTTAGGTTGCTTCACTTGATTTGGTGGCTTTGGCGAATTGACGACAGGGAGTGATCTTCAGCATCCTGTTCTTGGCAATGAAGAGAAGAGCCTGACCTCAGAGGGAAAAAAGGAAAATAAAAAGTAAAAAGTCAAGGTAGTAAGACACTGTTATGTGGGTCCTCTTATCATAATATAAAATTACAGGCTTAGGATAGATGTTATTGAGATATTTTTAGTCTCTTCAAAAATAGTGATTGCACCCAACTGGCATTCGAAGGTTCATATTTTGTGGTTATTACTTGATTTGACATATATAACAGATAGAATATAAGAACATTTCAAATGACAGAATATAAGAATATTTCAAATCAATGAATATCATTCTCCTTATCTATGGATGTATCCGAAGATATCAACAACCAACAGTTGACGATTCTCCAAACACGTATTCCACAAATCGTGTCATTGCCATACTTTTTGGCCCCTACTGGTTATCCTATATATATGATGTTCAGATGTTACCACCATCTATCAGGCCTCAGCTCAGCGAGGCATTATGTTCTAAAGAACAAATGAACACAAAAACTGAGATCATATTCTTCTTCTGAGTGCTTGGTCGAGCAGCGTACTTGATAGAAAATGGGCAATGAGAAGCACGGTCCAAGACATGTTTAATTTTAATTTATTGCAAACTGGAGCGGGATCAGAAGTAGTCACCATGAGCACTGGTTAATGTTGAATGTTGGCAGCTGCTAACATCTTATTGGCCACTAATGTCTCACCACTATGCCAGCTACCAGAAACATTCATCTGTGTCACAGATCGGTACATTTCGTGCATCAAGGTATTCATGTAATCTAACTTCTCCACAGGCTACTGATGTTTCAACTAGTCTTAATTTTCTTAAAAAAAAATAGACTTAACGGGTATTCTATCTGGCAAGTCACATCGTCTTTCCATAAACATCAACTTCACCAATAGGAAGAACCAATCCCATGACACATTATAAATGCAGCTCAAGCGAAAAATAACAAGAGGTGGTACAGACTAAATGAACAAGCATGATAGCTATCTCAGTTTGCATATTTTCCTCAACTAGTCATTTTAATTCTGTCCACATGGCCATAAAGTCCTATTTAATAGCATGCACATATATTCCTGTCGAGTGGAAGTAGTTGGGAAACACCAATATATAGTAGAATAGAAAAGAAAACGATGCTTGTGTTGTCTTCTTGAAATGCAGACACAGTGCACCCCGCACCAGCATGGTCAGGGCAAACTCTGTTAGGAACTACTGTATCCAGTTCGTTTGAACGGGAGATGGTGACCCCTGTCCCCTGCTCAATTGAACAGTAGATTAACTGCAGCTGCTGTGGCATGTGACGCGGCCTTGGATATGGGGTCCATGGATCAGACTCGGGTGGAGCTATAGGTCGCCTTGCTTACTCCGGGGTGAACTATAGAAGACGAATGGCTCAAGCTTCTACTGCTTCACTGAGAGATAAAGGGAGGAGCTGAAGTGTGATTTGAGAGCGAACGATATAACTTCTCTGCAGTGTGCTGATGAATGAACTTGACTGAATTTTCTTAAAAAGAAATAAAATAACTACACTAAACAGATAACAAATCTGCAATTCACATCGTGCTTGCATACACACCATCTTCATCAGTAGAAAAACCAATCCCATGAGACATTATGAATGCAGCTTATGAGAAAAATTACAAGAGGTGGTACACACATAATGAGCAAGCAAGCTACCTATCTCAGTTTATATATTTTCCTCTCAAGTAATCGTCACTGTATTTGTATATATGTTCACATGGCCAAGGTCCTATTTCGTAAAACCGCCTGCATATAGCTGGCCAAACCAATATAGTATAACAGAAAAGAAAAACATTGCTTGACATTGTCTTCTTGAAATGCAAACATAGTGCACCCAACAAAATGGTCCGGGGAAACTCTGTTATGAACAATTGTGTCCATTTGGTTGGAATGGGAAGCACTGGGATAAGCAGCAATGCTGCCGGTAGGGCTACCCAGACTAGTTGTCTGGCTCTAGCCACTCGGGCCCACATCTGATTATGTGAGATTTGGTTGTGCTCGAGATGCACAGAGTACCAAAGGTTCTTTCCCTTGACCAACTTAGCTTTGCTCGTAGTGGTGGGCGCCATAGATACATAAGAAGGTGAAGTGATTGCCACCGCCTAAGAAAAAGGAAGACAGTTAGAACCAAACGTGAGGCATCCAGCTCTGTAGAGCGGAGGTGCTCGTTAGAGCCCATGGACCTGGATGTTGAAGGCAGCAGGGTGGCATTATTTCAATACACACAAATATTCAAGCTTAACAATTAATAGCAGGCACATAGGTGTATAAATGAAACCGTAGATCTCCAACTACATGCAAAACTGTAACCTCACCAACAAAGACCTTTTGTCATTTTTTAGCAATGTTGGTTATCAGAGCCAACATATTTTAATAGCAATCAGTACGTGATGTTTGCAATTTGTTCCATCAATAAAAGAGAACGAGATGTTGATTTTGATGAAACATTAGACTATACAAGTGCCGCTCATATATATTGAAAATGCATCGGCCATCTTGGATTCTCCATCGGCACACCAATAATCATCTTATAATTTTCACAGTCCTTCTAATTCTCTTTTTCCATATCCACACCAACGCGGTGTATGGGTAATGGCAACATAACTTAAAAAGGTACGTCTTCCTCTTTTATGGTCGGGCACTAAAGTTGGGGCCATCGGCCAGCCTTACCATATCCCTCGAGCCTTGTCATAGGTTTGCGTTTCCACTTTCCACTGCCACGGCTTTGGTAGAAGCTCCCCTATGTTCCTTAGTAGTGGGACGTAGGTTACATCTTGTGCTAAAAAAAAATTTTGAGAGCAAGGCTGCACTGGTAAGCCTGTCATGGTTACATTATCCTTGAAACCTTGTGTTGCCTCCCCCATTTATTTTGTAATTCGCATATGTTACAAATATAGCATTATCGAAAAGATATTTCAAATCATTGGATGTCATTCTCATACATTTAACCTACATATCGTAAGATACCAGCAGCCAAAATTTGACTAGATATGCATTTCTCCAATTGTGGTATTGTCATTCTTTTCATCAAAGTTATTCTTGCTACATAACTTCTCCGTAGAGCACTAAAGAGGACTTATATGATCTTCAATCTGCCAAGTACACATGTACACATAATCTTCAATATTTAATGACGCAGCAGCCCATGTGAAAATATAAAGAGGTGGTAAGTCTTCATGAGAAAGTTTTCTTGATTGGGTGAATAAATGGGTACTTTACCTTAAAAACAGGGTTGCCCCCTGCCTTTCTTTTTCTTAGCTTTATTTGAAGCGTAGTTTTTCACCTTCAAAAGAAGGCGCCAGCGCTTTTGTAGTGACCCCTCAGGTTTCCCAGCCGTTGCAAAGACTTCGCGAGAACGGTCAGGGGCGCGATTCGCCAAGCTAGGGCAAAACAAAGCCGTCCGGCCCTACCAGATTAAGAATGCGAAGGCCTTTCCTTCGAAAGGAGAAAAAAAAGAGCCTCAGCTCTGATAGTCTTGAAGAGATGTCTTGGAATGTTTGATGGCCGTGAAAGTAAGAATTCTTTTATTTAGCCAGAATTCGCCTACTTTAGAGGACTAGCTCTTCCTATTGGACTCGTGGGATTTGACACCAACGAGTAAAATCGCCTTGTGCTTCTGGGCCCCATAGTAGCAACAAAGAGTGTGCTAAACTATTGGCAGGAGTGGAAACCGCCGCGGTTAAGAAATTGCAACCTTCCAAATAGGAGCTAGCTATGATCCCTCCTGCCGAGAAGGGTGGAAGGACAGGGGAGCACGCCAACGTCTCGATCAATAGGAAGAAAAGGGAGTCTTTTTTTTCCTATTCCTATTTATTAGAAGGAAATCTATGAGATAATAATCTAGGGATTGGAGGGAGTCTTTTTCTATTGCCAACTTGAATGAATGTAATCCGGTTACGGTTACGGTGTAGGGGAGATTTGTCCAATAGGGTCATAACTAGTTGCTAAGCCCAGTCAGTCCAGTATGTATGGTATGTCCAGTAAGGCTAGTGAAGTAAAGAAAGTAAGGAAAGGCAAGTAATGTAAAACCTGACTCTAGAATATGGCTCGAGAGATTTAATATAGGGAGGAATGAATCGGGCATCAGAATACTCATCTTTATTGAGATTCCACGTCCAACATCAGAACGGGGACCTTCTCACCCTGAGCCTCCTCCGCAGGTACTTGTGGATTCAAAAGCTCAAGAAAAGCATCACCTTATGCTGGTCAAAGAACAGCAGTAGATCATTTTCCCTCTCAAAAAAGATCGAAAGGATTCACTCCGGTGCTGCTTGCTGGTGGAGGTTGACTATCTCCACTATGAATAAGTCTTTCTCGAGTAACTGAGACTCAACGTGTAGGCGTTGGAAGCAGAAATAGGAGATGGGTCGTTCCAGCTCGGCAAGAGGACTAGTTTGAAAGGCTCGTTGGAATTGATCCGCTACGAGATTTACATTATACGCAACAAGTCGAACCTAATGAACAATTCCATTCAAAGGAATGTTCTAGAGGGGGCCCTTTTCCACTATATTCGGAAAGATTTATGAATCTATTAGTTCGGCAGCAAGCAGGGGAATGGGACGCATTAGGCTGATCGATGGCCTACAGATCCTATATTCGTTTCCCAAAGGCCTGAGGCAAAGGCGAAGGCTTTTTCGAACTTTTTTATAGAGGGGGGCTTCAACCTTCTTAGGAAGAGCCGTACGAGGCTGCTCACGTACGGTTCGGGAGCCGAGCCACTGCACAGGGGCTGGTCACACGGCTCCGGTGCATCGGGCCACTCTCAATTGTTTGGTTCCGATAAAACTAGGAACTTTCTCTCGATCGTCCAGCTTTTGCTTTTCCTAGATGGAAAGACCTACTCCCGTACCGTGCGAAAAACCCTACAATTTTTCCCTTAAGAACCTATGCACAACAATGATGGTACCAATCTTCGCTTATATATCTTCGCCAAGCCTGCATATAAATTCCTTTGGAATAGGTGCCATTGGCCAAACTCATGAGAAATATTGCTTTGTGTTTTGTTCTCTCAAGGCACACAGTGGACTGGCCATAACTTTGCTTGGAGAAACTCTGCACATATTTGGAAACAGAAGCATCAGGATCAGCAGGCCGCACCTCCAATCCCACTAACCTCACTTTAGTAAGCTTGCCATGACCTGGACGATCGAAACCCGCATCTCCTTGGGTGAGACGAGGATGGTATGGAGATCCACCGAGGCCCAGCGCGTCCTTGGGCTCCACCAAAAACATACCTGTCACCGTGAGGAAGACGTCATATACTGCTTCCACCTCCTAGGCTACTCTCGGTCTCTTGCTAGCTAGGCAGAGTGATCACCTCACATGATTCTTCTTCTTCTTCTTCATTTTTATTCTTTTCTTCTTCTTCTTCTTTTTCTTCTTCTCCTCCTCCTCCTCCTCCAGGAACATAGTGCATGGGAAAATATGTAGTGCAGATAAATAGATAGGTGCAATCCTGGAAACTTGTACTGTGAACCACTGGATCAGAAACGTGCGTCCAAGATGTCCCCTAGCACATTTTACAGTTTGCCGCGCACACTACTCCGAATTGTGCCGCTAGCCCCTTTGAACAAATCCGCAAATTCGCCCAAGCCAGCTTCTGCACCATTGTTGACTTCCATGTCCAGCAGTTGTCGGCTCCATCCATCAGCCGCTCCTCCACGCTGATATTCATGGCGCCTAATTAACCTTGTTTTTAGGCATTTAAGTGTCGTGGGCTGTGGGAGGACTGCGGCAGGTCGTGCGGGAGATCCTGCGGCAAGGCACGACATGAGTTTGAACTTTGAACAAGTATTGCACAGACGTTGAGTTTGAGTATCACCGGCTGGTAGCCGGTCCGTTGCCACCTCCTCCTGCCACAGGTCGTTCCTTATCCACTACCAAGCTCTGTTGCTCAAGAACGGTGATTCTGCTCCCTCTTTCTCCTTTCAACTTCTCTCAGCTTGAGGCCACATCTTGATCTCGTCTCTGAGCTTTGTGTAAATCTGTTGTCACATCAAGCTTTGTTTGGGAACCTGCAATCTCGGAATCCTATTCTGCATATTTTTGGACACTTTTTTTAAATTGTAATTTTTGTTTATACGTTATCATAGGGGTTAGTGTGTGTATAGGTATATCCTGTTGCAGAATTTTTATAAGGTAACGAATACTACAGCCAGTATGCTTATGAGTATGACATAACGTTGTGTGTTTTTTGAAGGTTACAGAACTCAGATAAGATTCTGTTTCTTCATGTAAGAGGTTTGTTGTTATAGGCAAGGTTTGTGCATGGATGCAAGGGCGCAAGGCTACGATCAGTTTCAACTTTCGAGGGAAGATGATAGTACATTTGAAGCCATTCTTATTGAAATACAGATCATAAAACTATTTATTACAACCCTAAAAGGCATGCGAATAATCTATTTAGCAGATAAAACGCTGAGGCAAGGACTTTACAGTTTGAATGATCTGAGAAGCAAAACCGGGGCTAGGAAATAAATAATGCATATACAAAAAACTAATAATGAACAGGTGCTGCAGGTACCGAATAGACTACCATGGATATGATACAGAGAAACAAAAGAATTGACTAAGGCTTGGACCAGATTAACACATTCCCAAATAAAATACACCGCTCTAGACTGAAGGAATTGACGGGCGTTAAAATGACACAACTGGACCACAGGTCATGGACTGAACAGCTGCTCGACGACCGGTTCTGTCAGGAAAGAGACTGAGGAATTATCCTGTGTGGGATGTGGTCGATTTGGAGGGCTACAAATCACCATCGACATGGTAAATTCCCAATTGGTTTGACGAAGGCAATCGACTGGCGATGGACGTTTGCTTTCATCTTATGCATGTGGGAGGTGAAGTGCCTGCAGCTAGAAATGAGGTACCATACTGATGGCAGAGGCCACCGGCTGATTTTGTGAAAATTAACACGGATGGTGCCTTCTATCCGGCAACAAGCATTGGAGCAACAGGAGCTGTGGTGCGGACGGACAATGGAGATTTCCTCCTTGCATCAGCGAGATCACTACTAGGGGTATCCTCAGCTCTGATAGCCGAAGCTGAGGCATGTAGGGATCGGGTTCGTTTGGCCTTCGCAGTAACTCAAAGAGGTGCGGAATTTCATCACAAATTAAAAATAGCAAATTTTTAAAAATTTCTGGAATTTATTTGTAATTCAAATTTGATTTGTAGGAATATTGCTTTGAATAGGCATTTAAATTCTTTTTATTAAAAATAACTAAAATAAATATAAGGTCACCCTTTGTTTGAGTGCATTTCATGCTGGAGCATTTTATTTGAGCGTTGAATTCAAATTGGTTCGAATTCAAATTTGGTTGCTTGTTTGAATTTCTAAAATAAAAAAAATAAAAACCGTTTAAACCTTTCTCCTAATCCCATCCAACCGCCCTTCTTTCTCATGGCCCAACTCCCCTCCTCCTCTCTCTCGGCCCAGCCCGACAGCTCCTCTTCCTTTCCTGCGTCGGCCCAGCCCAGGTCTCTTCCTCTCTCTCCCTTCGCGCTCGGCCCAGCCCAGCTCCAGCCCGCAGCTCTCACTCCTCTCTCTCTCACACACTGACACGGCGGTCCCACCCGTCATCCCTCACCTCCTTCCATCCTCCAGCCTCCGCTGAACCAGACCCAGGCTCGATGGCTCGAGTCTGGGCTGCGCCGCGGCACCGCTCCTTCCCATCTTGGCACGCACGCCAAGGAACCCCATCCCGACCTATATAAGGCGCCGCCAATCTCTCTTTGCCGCGACGCCCAAAACCCTAGTTGCCAGCTCCCTGGCGCCACCGCCGCCGCCGTCGACCCGCGCCTCCGCCGCCTCTAACGCGCCAGGAGCTTGCTTCGAAGCTCCACAGGAAGGTTAGAAACACGCCGAGCCCGTTTCCCCTCCATCTCTTGCTCTCTTTCGCGCGCGCTGCTTCACCATCGCAACCGGGCCGCCATTGCTCGTCGCTAGCCGTCTCCATCGCCCAATCCCCACAACGAAACCCCAAATCCGAACCCTTGTGTCCCCATCTTTCTCTAGAGCCAAGAATCTCTCGAAACTGTGCACTCTAGCCCCCGTTTCGCCAATCTCCGGTGAGGCACCGCCGTGCGCCGCCGCTAGAGCATCCTCTCCGGCGAGCCAATCCGCTCCGGTGAACCCGAGCCATTCGATTGAAATCCGACGGCCAGTAATAGATCCAACCCTGGTCAGCACAGGTCAACCGAGCCGGCCATGGCTCTTTTGTAAAAACACCCCTGTCATTTGTTCTTATCAACCCGCAGTCCACGGTAGATCAAAAGTAATTCCGGATCGGTCCTTTTATTTCCGTTTGGACCCCTGATCTATTCTGATATCAAACCCACCGTCCCTGGCTGCCTCTTTTACACGTGAGCCCTTGTGTTTTCTTATGTAATTATGTTTTAGCCCTCGGTTATCTATGTTTAAGTCCCTGTTAGGTTAATTTTCTCGCAGTTAAGCCCTTGAACCTTGTGTAGCCTATAGATTCCCCGTTTTAACTCCGTTTAACCTCATTTTTGTTGTGTTAACCTTCTAAAAGCGCAAAGTTTAGTTCACTAGTTTCTCATATCAAGTTTCGTGTTTTAAAATAAATAAATATTTTTTGCCTAATTCTAATTTAATTAGCCTTTTCAATTAAAAGCAAATTAGAGTTCCACCTTCATGTTTTATAATAAAAGTTAATTTGGTTAACCATCATGAAACTAGCCTTTTATAATTAAAATATGGTTAGAGTTATATCTTGTTTCATAAACAAAGGTGTTAATCTGGTTAATGCTTATTTCATATGCTTTTCCAAATAAAAATCTAATTAGCTCATATAGTGGTTTTTATAAACTAGTATTTAACTTGCTTTATGCTCATTGTTTAATCTAGTTCTCTAAATAAAACTTGACTAGGTTTATACATCATCTTTGGTGAATAAATGCTAACTTGATTAATACTTATTTAACTAGTATTTCCAATTAAAAGCCATATAGGGTTTTACTTCGGGTTTCATAAACAAATTCAATTTGGTTAATGATTATTCAACTGTTTTATGAATAAAAGCTACATAGGTTATAACCCGAGTTTTCATAGTTACATGCTAACTTGGCTAATATGAATATAAATGATTTTATAAATTATATTGAGTAGTTAAACACGGATAATAAAGTTATTCGATTAGATGCTCATATATAATTCTTTTCTAAATTTAATTGTTTAATTGATATAATTTATATATAAAATTTATAAACAAAATTGATTAGGCTTTACTCCGCCTTTTCTTATAAAAAGTTTAACTTGAAATAATTCAAATATGAATATCTCTTTGAAATATTCGTTGCACATGTTTTATTAATTAAAATTAATGAAGCATATAGTCTTTGCTTTATAACATTAATCTTCTGTTAGTTGTATCTTCTCGATCTTAGCTCCGGTCTTAGCGTTTCTTGTTCCCTCGCGATCCTTACAGAGACCTCAACGTGTTTCTGTGCTTGCTTAATATTGTTGCCCATCTTTGGTGTATTGTTATTTATTTATGCAATTGTTTTTATGTATGTGTTCGTGTGACGATAGACGTTGTTCAAGCTGAGTTTGAAGATCAAACTGTGAAGAGTTCGTTGAAGATCAAGTCTACGAAAGAGTTAAGCAATAGAAGATATTATTAGGATTTAAGGCAAGTGGATTTCCCCCTCTGCATATTCTATTGAACCTATGCAACTTTCATGTCAATTAAAGATTACTTTATGCTATGTATTACATTAATACTGATGGGTCCTATATTAAGGATGACTAGTTTTTATTGACTATCCCTTTGATAACCGGGTCTTTACATTTATGTTGGGTAGCTTTGCTTAGCTGCTATCCTTGGGAATGGTTCACACTAAATGTGAAGAATAATTTTGTGTGACAATTTATCAAGATATTTATATCCATGTTCTGATGATGAAGTTAAACAAGATCACTTATGTTAATTGGAACATGGAGCGGCAACCTGAGATTTTCCCGTACAACCACAATACCATATGGCTCTGGTCTTGGCTAAGTAACTAGATGAACTGTGTGTTGTGTTTGCACTGGTAGTGGTGGAATTTGGGGGCATTACCGGTTTGGCAGGTGCGGGGATCGGAAGGCAAGAGAGGCCTTGCCGTTGTAACCGTGGTCGTCGGGGAGCAAACACATACATATAGGAATTCTTTGGAAAGGCCTCGTAGCGTCCCTATGCAGTCACACCTTGGCAGTGTGGTACGTGCCTGATCAGCACAGCATGGTTGGGTCTAAAGTTCTTTGGGACTTTTACGCGAATTATGGTGAAAGTGTATAACCTCTGCAGAGTGTAAAACTGTTATAACAGCCGTGTTCGCGGTTATGAACGGCCTGGATCCTCACATGATAATTGAACTTGAAGTTAAAAATAAATTATGGTTCCTGGTTAAGGAATGAGTGCTATGGCATGAATGATGTGAGATTATGTATATTTCTTTATATGATTAATTGGATTGGTATATACTTATACCTTAGTAATTAGGTGCTTGGTAATAAAACTTGACCAACTAAAATATTGACCGCTCTTAACTCTTAGCCTTTCCTTGAAAGCTTTGCATATTTCCCCCACTTGTTGAGTACCAACCATAAGTGTACTCACCCTTGCTAAATATTGGATCAGAAGGAGAAGAAGATGTGGAGTTCTTTAGTGACTTCAATGAAGATTGCTAGGCGTACGCAACCCCCAGTCAACTGCCTATGGTGAAGAGTTGAAGATTTCTGCTGCTAGAATATCGTTGTAATGTATTTATTTTATTATTTCTGCTGTAACTTTGTGTTCTGTATTCATGGAGTCTATTATATGTGTGAAACTTGATCCTGGCGCACATATGAGATGCATTCGATTTGCTTTTATAAAACCGGGTGTGACAGGAGACCGACTCGCTCAAATTGGTTGCACTCTGGCACCCCAGGAGAGTCCAGAGACTTGAACTGGCACCAATTTTGAGCGAGATTGAGGTCATGGCAAGAAGTTTCAGCTCTTTCCAGATTTCTCATGTGAGGCGTGAAGATAAAGCGGTAGCCCATGTTTGTGCTAAGAATGCATTAAATTCTTTCAATGTATGGGAAAATGACCCTCCTACGTTAACGATTATAATCCAATTCATGATTAAATGAAATGAGATCCCCCCTCCCCCCAAAAAAAAAAATGGAAAACAACAATCCTAACGAGTGAACAAGTGCAATAGAAAAGATGTTGCAGAAGGACGACAACATATTTCTGTTTACCAAGAACTGCCCACAACTTGCTCAGAACTAGTGGACAGCTTTGAATCTCTCCAAGAGCAGCAACAATGGAGAAAGTGGGATGAAGTTGTTTTCAGGAGCCATTTGCGGCAGGAGGAAGCCACATCCCAGCCAGAGTACATTCACTGATCTGCGCAACCCGGAATAAGAATCCTTAGATCCTATAAAGATTGGAGGCAATAAAGTGAGATCAAGGGGATTCCACATTTGGAATGAAATTGGGGGGAAACAAAATGAAGGACTTCTGGAGTTAAAAGTCCTGAGTCCTGATAAGAGGCATCGAATGTTATCAGAGCGTGCACATGCTTGCCACGGCTATGTGGAAGTGGCACCGCATGCATGGGTGGAAGGTGGAGGACTATATTATGCATGGCTTCTTCAGTCCTTGGGGAAAACTGTGGATCAGTTCGAAGGGCCTAGCAGCACAATTGGAAGCGACACAATGGTGTAGTAGCAAAATATGTTGAGTCACTGCGGGTGGTAAGCTCTAAAATCTACCATGGAACTGTTTGGTTCATCTCCACCACAAGTTTCTGATTTGGTGGTTCATTTTGTAAGTTTCCAAGACTACACCCACCTTTGGGTTTGCACTACATATTTTCTCCATAGTGCATATATACATGATATCATGAAAGTACAGGTAGTGATGCAATGATGCTAGCTGACAGCCAGTACTAGTATCAAATAACATTTCAAATCTATGAATATCATATCATTCTTATACATTTAATCTACGTAACCTAAGAATACCAGTCAATGGAAACTTTGACAATTCTCCATGTCATACCTATTACGAAAGGTATTCATTCAATATAACTTTTTCGTTGGCACAGATGAATAATGAACAAGACTTATGTGGTATTTAATCTGCCAAGTACACACGTAGACATTATCTTCAATCTGTTCGTTAAGACACCTGTGTAGAGTCGGCATGGTACCAAGCTCAGCCTATATATCTTGCTCAAGTCTGCATATATGTTCCTCTGTAATAGGATGCCTTGGCCAAACCCAACAATATGGTAGAATAGTAGAAGGAAAACATAGCTTACTTTGACATACTTCATTTTGGAAACAAGAACTATAAGTAGCTAGATAGTATGAATGAGGGGCACCAGGATCAGCAGGAATACTGCCAAAACAACACACTCCAGTGTAGTAAGGTTGTCATGATATGGGTGCTCAGAAGCACCATCAACCAGGGAGAGAGCAGGAAGTGTTGAGGATGCACCGAGGAGCGGGCATCCTTGCCCTTGACCCACAATCACAGTATGCCGAGGAGGGCTTCATACTGCTAGGCAATGCATGCAACCACCTTGCCTACAAAATAATGTCACCTATCAGTGCCACATCCTGCATCTCAGCATGTCTGAGCTGTGGGATATGACGGAAGAACAGGTAGCGGTCTGCAGTTTCTAACGCAAGTCGTCAGCTTGTGTATGCTCAGTTGGGCGAGGATGTAGATGTCCAAGACAATGAGTAACAGTGGACTTAAATATTTGTGTCTAACAGTAGACCAAAAGCATATAAACCTACATATTTCAAATTAGAGGCAAATTGTAATTGCAATGACCAGATCTTCTGTAGCGGCAATAGCTATAAGGACCCACTGTATTTTACCCTGGTCCTTAGGGATGAAAACGGTCGGGAACGGTCGGGGAGACCCCATTACCACTTTTGATACTGTTTTGTTTAGCCGGGAACGAGAGGGGGAACGGGAAAACCTGGACGGGAAAACGAAACCAGATTACGGGATATCGGTAAGGAAACATTATGGTCAGGAACATCTCGATAACGATCGGTAACTGGGAATTTAAATCGGGAACACCGACACATGCAACCAGTTCATACATTCAGCACAGTACGACTGATGCAACCATACATAGTCAATTGGCAAATATATCATGAGTTTCTTAGATAATTTAGAGATAAATAGTCGACCAATAAGCCACATCAAGCAAGAGCAATGCAACACCAGCTGATGCAGAAGTCTGGCTAATTTAGTCTTACACACAACATAACATATAAAGGTTCAATAAAATAGAGATAGTTAGCCGGCCGTCAGCACACGGGGGCAGGACGAAGGCTTTGCTTGTCTTCTCTTCACAGGTTCGCCAAGTCGACAAAGTCCAAATCCCTTGCATGAGGCCCCTCCACCTCGTCATCACTGTTTGCTACTTGGTCAGCATCCTGCAATGAGTCACAATCAGACAAGTTACTTAAAATTGTAGTGCCAAAAATATTTGCAGTAAGTGGACTGAATATGTATATAGGGAGCAAGTATTTGAATGTCTTGCAAACACATACAGGAGGCGCCAGTTTAGAAGGAATGGCCTCCAGAACTTCCAGATCTCCCACAATTGAAGTAACTTTTCTATCTGGAAAATAAATACAGGCCAAGACATATATCAGCAAAGCAAGTAAATGATCAATTCTTATGGAACTAACAATGAGAAGAGAAGTCTACCTTTTCTTGCAGCTGCAACCCAATCTTTAGTGCAGATCAAGGCTTCAACCATTTCAGGATCAAGATGGCCAAGGAAAGGATCGATTACATGGCCACCAGCACTAAAAGCAGACTCAGATGCAACTCTGGAGACTTGAACTGCTAGCAAATCATGAGCTATTTGCGACCATAATAAAATCACTGGTCTGGTTTTTCCACCATGATAAAATATCAAACTGACCGGAAGCCAGCGCTGGCTGCACAAGAGAGGCTGACAGATGGACCCGGCTTCCAGCCAGCCAGCCAAACAGGCTCCTCAATGGTGGATCTGCCATATACTTGTCTAGCTCATATAAGTCAACTCCATCAGGTCCACTTGACTCATATAAGTAGCTATCCTGTTCATCATCTCCATTTTCCCATTAACAGATCTGTTGCATCAGTTTCAACAGCACTAGCTGAGGTTTTCTTATCCCTTGTTGATGAAGGTGCTGAACTAACATAAAACTAATATAACAGAAGAAAATTCACTTCAAATTATAATATATGGTAAAAAACAATTTTTTTCTAATTTCTAATGACATGTTCTTTCTTGAAAAAAACAATAATGACAACATCGAGCTTTTTTACAATGCAAGTACCAGCCCATACTTGTAGGTACTTGGTATGAAAAAATTCTTTATTACCGAAAAAATAAGATTAAATTTTATACCGACCCTACTTATCTGGTACTTGGTCCTATAATTTTTGTACTTCTTCATATTTTTATATGGATAATTGTAGACTTTTTATATATATTTTGCCATACGATTCATGTTTCTTTTACTTGCAAATTATTGTAAAGTACCTCGAAAAAGAAAACAGAGCCAAATTTCTTTTTCTGGTGAATGTGCATAGGCCGAAACCAAAGAAGAATCAAGAAAAGGCCCAACAGGCCGACAAACTCGCTTAGGCCTCCAAGGATACACACGCAGCCAGCCACCCTGCTCCGCGACTCCTCCGACGCGCCGGCGCACCCCGCCGCCGGCGACCGGCGTGCTCCATCTCCACGCACAGCACAGGGCAGTACCACCATCCGGCGTCGTGTACAACTCTCCTCCGGGGCGGAGCCACAGCCGCACAGAAGACGAACCCACTCCACGAGGAGACCATGTGGAGCCGCGGGGTCGGATTGCTCCGTCCCCACCTCGCCGCCGCCGTTACCCGTCGCGTCCGGCGACACCCGGCGCCCCATGTACCGGCAGTCCCATCTTCCTCGACTGCATCTTCCTCCTGCCGCCAGAGTCTTGGAATCTTCCGGGATTCCATCGGGGCGCCATCTCGGCGCCTGTCGAACCAGGCGGGCGGAGGGGGAGGCGGCGGCGCGTGCTGGAGCTGCGGCGCCGCGGGGGCGTTCCTCTCGTGTGGGTCCTGTGGGAGCGTGCAGCCCGTCGACCCCGCCGTCGACTACTTCCAAATCTTTGGCCTGTGAGTAGCTTGGCAGATCTCGAGCCTTCTTAATTGCGTTGCTGTGGCACATTAGGCGCTCTTAGATTTACTCCTGATTCTTGCTTTGATTGTGAACCATTCGATAACTTCGAAGTCTCAGTTTTCCTTGTTTCCGGATGATGAGGACATTAGGCAACCGTACCACTCATTTTTTGTGTGTGCCCTGGTATAGGCTGCCATGAAAATCATGAAGGAATTTGGGTATGCTTGGTACCTCATACCTGTACTATTGTGCAGCTAGAATTGATCCTCTACTACCTCTAATCCAAAACATATGCTGGTTATGATATTAAATCTTAGCGCCACCCACAAGTTGATACTTCAACTATTGTTTATTGTGAGTACTATAGTTACTTATTTATTAGCTACTTCATCAGGTGATCAGTTCAGAAGTTTGTGTTTTCATAGCATGTTTACTTCTATGCTCAAGAAAACTCCAATATGTTTATGATTCTGCCATTTTGGCTTCACATGTAATGTTTCTATATTTTTTTTCTTATTGGTTTCTTCAGAAATAGAGAGTACAACATAAAGGATAATAACTTGGAAGGGAGATACAAGGAGTGGCAGAAGAAGTTGCATCCTGACTTGGTTCACTCGAAATCTAAGGTAATCCTGGCATACAAATGTTTAACGCTAACTGCTGTAAGTTACCTCTGATATGGCGTATTTAATATTTAGAAAGAAAGAGGCTATGCTGCGGAGCAGTCAGCGCTTGTGATTGATGCGTACCGCACTCTCAGGAAACCTTTATCAAGGGCATTATATTTGGTGAGTTCAAGCAGCAGTGCTTAAAGTTTCAGTAATGTGGACTCGTGAATCACATACGTTTAGATTCATCACTTTCTAATATATCTTCATGTAATGTAATGTTATGTGTACATCAAAACAAATAATGAATAATCACAACTTTATTCTGGGTGTTTTGCTAATTGTGGTTCCATTGCATTATTTGTCTTTCTCTCTTTTGGAAGTGTACCCACCATTAATAACGCAAGCATTTTCCACATTGTTGGAGGCTTCTCATCCTTGCTAACTTTTTGGCAGTTAAAACTTGAGGGGATACATGTTGATGAAGAAAAAACTATCAATGATCCAGAACTTCTTATGGAGGTAATTTCATTAATCATGGCATACACATTTAGTGAATATAGCCATTATCTTTCTTATTTCATATATGCTGTCAATATTTGTGACTAAACATTTCAATGATTGGAACATACAGTCATCTTTTTTTATAAAACATCCAATGGAAAGTACCGAATTAAAACAAAAACTCTGGATTCCAATAACTCCAAGCAAAATAATGAATGGCGATGTTTTCTATATAAATTAATGAAATAAACCAACCTAACAATAGGCGATGTACACAATATACAGATGATGGAGATACGCGAAGCTGTCAATGATGCCAGTGATTCTCAAACTCTAGAGAAGATCCAATCTCAGGTTGTTCTGATCTCTGAATAAAGTTACTCAATGTCTTAACCTGGGAGCATCATTATGTTGTAATGATGTCTGGGTGACAAGTTTTTTTTATACCTTTTTTTCAGGTTAAGAAAAAGCTTGAAACCTGGTCTCATTCCTTCCAGGAAGCATTTGAGAAGAAGAATTTTGATCATGCAGTAGAAGCTACACAGAGGATGAGGTACTATGAACGCGCAGTTGAAGAAACAGTGAAGAAGCTCTGATCTTGAATTACAATTGTTATAAAAGGTGGGAGGCTTTGAAATTTTTGGTACATTCCTCGCAGCTGCCCTGCATTCGTTGATGAAACATATGATACTGTCTTCGTTGGAAGACTGTCACAGAGTAGGTCATTTCACTCAAAACTCCCACAATTCGAAATGCATCCATGGCTGTCCATAGAGATTAAAGAGTAGATACAGATTTGAAATAAGCCTTTGCTGCCACACATTTGTATAGTTATGTATTAGATGCATTGACTGCCCTGTCCTGTTTCTCTTATCAGCCCTGCTGCTAGTATCCAGTTTGGCATTGGGTCTCGTACAAAGACGTGTATTTGTTAGACTACAAAAGCACCACAGTTGGTATGCGAATTAAATGTATTTAGTACGCCGTCACTCTATATGAGCCCTGTTGCTGTTTAGTTTCCCTTATGACATTTTTATGTGCCTGTTCCCTTTTCCCAAATTGGCCTCGCACAAAGACTTGATGGACCCTGTATTGGCTGTTAGGCTGCCACCGGCAATAGTCGGGTCTGCCACCGGCAAACATTGTTTTGATATTATCGGCCGGCCCACCAACATTTCAGAAAGCTAGGAAACGCCTTGCCTTTAGTAAGTTCTTCTCTTATGTTCATGATTGGTGTTCGTTATCCTTTTTCTCCTGTCCATGCCACTCTCTTGTTTTTTTGGCCTTTTTTATCTTCTTTTCCTTTTCGTTTCTCATTTTATTCCTTTGTTTTGTTCTTCTTCGTTAGTTCATTGGTATGGCATGTTGTTTTTAGATAAGATGTTTTTAGAGTTTTCTTTAATCTCATCTTTTTCATGCCCTTTCTTAAATTGTTCTTGTTTTATTATTGTATTGTTATCAACGAGGATTTAATTTATCTATATGATTCTTTGTTTTACTTGTGTCAGTTTTGTTCGTTATATATGATATTTTTCTGACACTGAACAAACTTTTGGTCTTGAATTGAGATGATTTGTTTCACAAGTTAAGGTGCTTTATTCCAAGTGTCCAAATTAGTGTTCCTCCTGTATGTGTAGTTGCTCCACTTGAATAAACATTTGTTCCTTGGAATTGTTCTAGGTGTTCAAAATTTTGTTCTTCTGGTAAAATCTTTTGGACAACATTAAAATAAGAAAAAAAAATGGTTCTATAGCATCAAAAGATTGTCATTTCCGGAAAATATAAGAACGTCGTTACGTAAAATAGCATCGAAAGAATCAATTTGTCTTGAAAAATACCACTTTGTTACCTTTTGCACCACATCTTGACAATTATATAGCTAGAAACACAATGATAAAATTATAATTTCATTTGAATACTCTGTTTTGGATTGTGCAGGTTCGGGGATTTATATAATATTACAAAACCTATTTGATTCCTGCTCAATAGTGCAGCGTGTATGGAGGTCCATGCGTTGTTAGCCGTAGGAAAAGAGTATTTGTGTCCGCTGATGTAGGGTAGATGCATTTGACAATGAGATAACTAAACAATCTTCTTTCCTGTATCACTCAATCACTGCATCTACAATCCTGCTTCCTGTATCGAGGAATATACAATCTAGCTTTATGATATTTGTGCCAATCGTTGTATGTTTGCTATGTTTGCCACACTTCTTTTTTACATATCCAACAAGCCTATCCCAACTTGCTTTGGACAACCACGTAACCTTTATTCCCAAACAACTTAACCTTTTTTTTTGTATACATATATAATACGGAAATATTTTACGATGAATAACTTTCTTAGAGATGTTCTTCAACTCACAGCACATTTGTTTTAGTACTGGATTGCCAAATTTGGCCACTTTTATACTGGGCTACTGGCTCCAGGCCTCCAGCTGTTCTTCGATATCATAAAAAGGTTAGGCACGCATTTATCTGTCAGGCCAACCGACTGTACTGAATGTACTATATGGTTCTCACTGAATTGACACATGCATTCCCACGAAATTGTAGGAGCACATTGAAGAAATGCGCATGCGAAATATTATTGCACGGAATACAGTGCGTAAATCTTTTTTTGAGAGTACAGTGCGTAATTCTTATGTGGTTGTGTTGTCCTTTGCCGCCTATAAATAAAAGAGCAACCGGATGAAGGTGGGAACAGGGCTGAGATGAGATAGGTCGATGGACATTTTCCATAGCTTATCCATTCTAGGAGGCAGCGGGAACATTTTTCTTACAGATCTAACTGATGCCGCTCTTGTATCTCCATTCTACCTTTGAAGACTATGAGATCACGGTTGTTCTAAAACCATGTTATGATCCTCGTGTACCCGTAGGCCATCATGTACTGTTATCGTGGGAGGCATATAATTCAGAGTACGTGCCATGACCGACCAGAATCGTGAATCTCTTGGATGGTAGGAGACGTAGGCTTTGAGGAACAGAGAGAACAACGAAATCAGTGTCGCTGTGTACCTGCTTGTCGTTCACGGTGTGAACACAGCAGTGGCTGCTTAGCAAACAGATGCCCAAACCATACATTTAAACTGCATGTAGTCGATGTACAGAGTCACAGACACAGCAGCAGATCGTTGGTCACTATTGAAATTGTTTCGTGGAATAACATGTTGAGATATATTTACATCTCTATTGATCGGCTACTCGGTTCTTGTGCAATTTAACACTGAAGCCATCCAAGTAAGGGTGCCGAATCGAAAGAAGGGAAAAACATTACATAACCCATAACATATTGAAGCCAGTTACATCACTATCTGAGCTATAAAACCTTCCATTCAAATTTGTTGTGCTGTTTAAAGCATCCTAGGTGGTTTTGCCCATGTTTGCACGCTGACATGTGGGCTATGGTTGCAAATGTAATTATGCAAGACATTTCTTTAACCTCTGCTTCTGTGTTGTGTCCCTAATGGTGGTGTGGCCCACAACAACATTATTGTGATGCCACCCACACCGGACATCGCCTTTCAGATTTCTCTCTCCAGTGATATATATCCACGCCGGAAAGAGGCCCACCTCCTAGAGCTGGCTCACCGCAACCTCGCCCCTAGCACATGGAAGTATGCATTGAGGGCAGCTGCTCCGTAGTCGCATGGGCGGAGGGCCTCCGGACTTGGAGCAGTGCAGACTCAACTTGGGCCTTGGCTCAGTACGGACTGTGTAACATGGCCAATGTAGATGCAAAATCCTAATATTGTGTAACATGGCCAATGCAGTTGCAAAATCCTAATGAAAAAACATGGTGACCATTGATTAAAAAAATTCAAGTTTTCTAAACCATCCAACTACTCTGATCATAAACTTAAACTGAATTGTGAATTCGTAAAAAACATGACCTTGTAAGGATATCAATTGTGATATTGGTGATTGAATATCAACATAATAATAGGTTTCAAAGATGCAACATAAACAAATACATCAAAACCGGAACAAAAGTAGGAATAAATTTGACTTCTCTCATACATATTTATATTTTAGTTGGATCAAATGGCGTGGATTTCTGGATAATCTTATAAATCATTTCATAACCTTTCCATAGATTCCGAGATCGTCAAGTGGAATGTTACAATGAAAAGACAAAATGTTGAAGAGTGGTAATAAGATAATCCAAATGATACCGACTTATTTTTTTAAAAGCTGGTGCACAGTGGATGCAGTGGTGTAGGGCGTCTACAGTGGCGGTAGGATGGACTATCTAATAATCTTACCGAAAATTTCACAAGCTCTTGATGGAGTACAATATCATCAAAATCGGAATTCATAGTCAAAAGTTATGCTCAAAATACGAAGGTAGCAATCCTACCAAAGGAGGATTCGATGGTACTATAAGATGATCAGATGATCCCTATTTGTCACAGAAAGATACAATGATGTCGTTTGCTGATCCGTAGTTTAGTTTTTGAACCCTTTGGAGTTTTGACGGAATAAATGTCGAGAGTTTCTTGGGAGCATGTTGGAGTGCATAAGAGGAGAGAGATTAACTACAATATCAGATGGTCCATTCATGAATTCATAGGAGCAATTTCGTTAGGGCTTCCAACGCTAAGTCTAACTAAAAGCGTTCATCCGATGTTATGACCTTGGAGTTGATGACCATGGAGTCGGATTTGATGAGCGATTCCTGGCCGGAGAGCTCGATGGGGAGTGCCATGGCGTGGAGGATCTCAATGGCGCACATGGAGGTGGTGGTGCAGGACGTTTATGATGGTTTGGTGGGGTCGTCGACACCGATGGAGAGGAGCGATAGCGGCGGCACCAGCAAAGCGCGGAGCTGGGTGGTAACGTTGAGGGGGATGGTGACTGGCTTATCTTGTAACAAGCGGTGGCAGCGATGATGGGCGCTAGAGAGAGACACACAGAGAGAGGGAGAGAGAGAGGGGGGGAGAGAGAGAACATGTGCCTAGCAAAGAATAGGGTTTTGTAAAAAAAATAAATACACAAGCAATACTTGTGTGAGGGTGGGGTGTGGATCGAATTTGATACATGAATTGGCTGCCAAAGATAATAACCACCCAACAAGTTTTCGCTCCTTGTAATTTTCGGAATGCTAGAGCTGCCTTCGAGCAGCGACCGTAGATCCGCTAGATGAAGGACATGGAGGACGCCTGTGTGATTCAGTACTTCAACGAGTCATTCCTCTCCAACACCTGAGGCGAAACTGGACTCATGGATAAAAAATATTAGGGCGCTTTGGGGGTTATTAATAGGTTTTAGGAGGGTAGGGGGGGCTCTAGCCCCCCTGCCACATTTTTTTGTCCGACAACTTCATCGCCGACATGGCCAGAATGAATGTCAACCAGTGGAGTCTTTTGTCTAGGCTAGTAGGGGAGGCTGTCGTCTCTGACTCTGAGCTACGGTTTGTGAACTGTAGTGCGCCGTACACTGACTCCCAAGGTATATCGCAGGTGATGTATGAGCTAGCGCTCTGAAGCAGTGACCTCACAATGCCATCGAGTCAACCAAATATACCATTAGATTATGAAACCCACTTATTTCAGTTAAATTTCAGATAATGATTTTCAGCAAATGGGATGTGCTTGTGGAACTGATTTCTGTACTAGATACTGATGACTGCACACTCAAATAAGACCGTCTTTTTTTGTGTACTTACGTTATCCATATCATTCATGATATTCATGCATACTCAGAAGCTGCTCCGGGGGCACATATCTCAAAAATGCAGTCATCACCCATGTCACTTTGGACTTGCATCAAACTTTCGAAACATAATTTGGACTTTATATATATGCAACGATACTATGATTGTTGCATCACAAAACATGTACCTTTAAAAAATGTTAGTCTGGACAACTTCTCACATATAAGTAGCTTTTGTGGTTGTTTAGGAAAAATAAAATAACAATGCGTGCTTCAACTTGAGTGTAGCACCACATAAATGTAGCTTTAAAAACTGAAGAAAGAAAATGAATGCACACTCGCGTGATTTACTGAATACAACAGAATGCGTTATCATTTACCAACACTTCGCCTCATATGTTCTTGTCGATCCTGAAATGCCAGAGCTCTTTCGTCTCTATACTAAAACAACAAAGTTGGTCGCTAGAATCAACAGCCATAACGAGTAGAGTGCTGGAAACGACCTTGGAGTTGAGGGCCCTGGAGGCGGATTTGATCGACGAGCGATTCCCGGTCGCAGAGCTCAATGGAGATGGACATGGCGTGGAGGATCTCGACGGCGCGGGTGGAGAGGCGGTGTTGGAGGCTAACGGTTGGGGTTTGCACTGATGGAGTGGAGCGACAGAGCGGACGGGGGCACGGGGCCCAGCAAACAAATACGCTTTGGAGAAAAGACGGAATACATACATAATACATGTGTTGGAGGGTCAGGCACACGAATCTTTGTATGCGCTCTTTGTGATTTTTGTCTGAGGCCTGGTAGCAAGTGGCTGGTCGTGTTGCTCGTCGTTGCCCAGACGTAAAGCGTTCGACGATTTACCTGTGTGCCTGTACACATGTAAAGATGCATATATGATACCATTGCATTTATGAAACCAATCAAAAAGTCCCTAATCACTAATTAATCCCACGTGGGATTTCCTTGTAATATGATTTCGTTTTCATTTATGTTAGACAGGTTGAATCAAACACTGTCTAACCGTTAACCCATGCATACGCACGGTGTAAGCGTATAAGATTTTACAAAAATGTTATTTGGATTTCACTAAAGTAGTAGTGTATACTACTTTTTATACAGTTTTGTTAAAAAGTGTAGTAATAACAGAACTGGAAAATGGACAAAGAAATGAAGACTGCATCTACGTATTTGCAGAATTAGGCAACCTTATTAGTGGCATTGAGTTAGAGAGCAAACATTTATGCCCTGTATGTTTTTATCGCTTTCAATATATAAACTTATAATTTTTGTGGCGAAAAATTCTATATCACCCTCCCCCACTACCCACCCATGAAGGGTGGACTACATAGCCCCCCAACCTATGAAACGGTCTATATCACCCCCTGAACTTCTCAAAACCGATCAAATTACCCCCTAAACCAATTTTAAAAAATCATAGTAAATCACAAAAAATCATAAAATGGAAATCAAATTGTGTTGGACTCCAAATTAGTAGATATACACATTGAACATATAATATGGTATGTTGTAATATATATTTTTTACAACTATAGAGAAAAGCATAGATCTAAAGGTATAGTGAAAAATGAACTAAAGCATATCATATTACATGTTCAATGTGTATATCTACTCATTTGGAGTCTAACACAATTAGATTTTCTATTTTCTGATTTTTCTATGATTGACTATGATTTTTTAAATCTGCTTTAGGGGGTAATTTGATCGGTTTTGAGAAGTTCAGGGATATAAACCATTTCATAGGTTGAGAGGTTATGTACTCCAACCTCCATAGGTTGGGGGGTGATATAGACTTTTTCCTTTTTTTTGGATTTAACCAGGTTATTAAGCACAAATTCGAACAGATAACATGCGTTATAAGCAGTGCCACAACTGAATCACAGTATTTATTTAGTAATATTTCTTGCTTATATTTATCACGTAATTAATGCACCACGTTGTCGTAGTTGCTGGATTAAACATGGAATGTCCATGCCAGCCATGGTGTAGTAGTACGTAGGAGCTCTATTCTGTTAGTGCCGTCTATAAAAGAGCATGTGAAGGCAGATAGGCTAGTGCCATATCTGAAAGATGAACGAACTGTTGGAGTACAAGTGAATTGTCTATCTTTTTCTATCAACTTAAACTTTTAGGTTGAATTGACTGGTGCATGCAACTCAATACGAAGTACCCACATAGACCGCTTGCAAACCAGTGTGCTAGCACTGGCATCAGGAGATTTCCTACTAGCTTCAAAGTGAGCGCTGGTACATGAGCGGTGGGACGATCTGCATATACAGGACTAATAAGGTAGCTGAATGTTTGACCATATGCGCTAGCTCGCAGGAGATTTGCCACTAGCTAGCAGTAGGACGATCCCACTAGCCACAAGCACTATGTAAGAGAAGGCATATAGGTGACGCTGGTTTGAAGTCATAGGTGACGCTAGTTTGCAGCGTCACTATTTTTCGTCACCCATAACAAGATATAGGTGACGCGAAAAATCAGCGTCACCTATAGTGAGACATATAGGTGACGCGGGTAGCCCGCGTCTCCTAAGACCTTCAACCCGCGTCACCCATAATATTATAGTGAATAAAAAACACAAAAAAAATTTCTAATGGTGGAGGGACACCATCTGCCAACTAGGCAACAAGGCCTCCAACCGTTATCAAGTTTTTTTCAAGCAAATTAGAGCAGGATTCGAACCTGGGACGTGGTCCTCGCGCACATCTGTCTCTACCACTACACCACAGCTTCACGTGTGTCCATATCTCATTTTGATTGCCCACATATTATACGAACCCGAGTGTAAATTGCTTATTTGAGGCCCTAAATGAATTCAAATTAAAAACTTGTCAAATAAAAAGTTTCATAACTTTTTGAGATTTACAACTTTCATTTTGGTCGTTTCTCCATCCGAGGTTGTTTGCAAAATTTGAATTTCGAATTTAAACTCTTTTAAACTTGCTTTTCGTTGACAAGATAACTTCAAATTAAAAAGTTGTAAACTACAAACTTTCATAACTTTTCAAGATCTACAACTTTCATTTTGGTAGTTTCTCCATCTAATAAACTCTATTTTTAGTGGTTTTTCCTCCCCTAGTGAGAAATATAGGTGACGCTAGTTTGCTAACAAGCGTCACCCTTATTATGGGTGACGCGTGTTGTTGACAAGCGTCTCCCATAGTGAAATATATAGGTGACACGAGTTTGCTGACAAGCGTCACCCTTATTATGGGTAACGCTGGTTGTTGAACAGCGTCTCCCATAGTGAGATATATAGGTGAAGCGAGTTTCTTAACAAGCATCACGCTTATTATGGGTGACGCTTGTCTAAATACCGTGTCTCCTATATGGGTGTATAGGTGACGCGTGTTGCTCATGAGCAACTATGGGTGACGCGGGATTTTAGCAAGCGTCACCCATAAGTCATTGGAGACGCTGTTTTGCGTCTCCTATATGTGTGTCACCTTTGACTTTTTTTACATAGTGAGGATCGTTTGACCCTAACCCTATATATCGGTAGAAGGGCAATTATCACGTCCGAAACGTCAATTCAGAAATAAAACCGAGTAAATATCAGCTCTAAATAGGGTATTTATGGGATAATAAATGATCTTATCACGAGCTCTAAATTTGGTATTTAGGGATAATCCTTGTTGTTGGAGCTCATCTCAAAAAAATATCCGCACAAGGACATAAACTCCCCGATTGAGTAACGCTATGGATGGCCACGAGACTTCCCCATACACAAGTAGGTCTTCGCTCGTCATTTCCGGATGATCCTCACCGCCTTTATTACTTGGTAGAGCTTCGGGCAACTAGCCGAGGGCCTCTCCTTCCTCTCACAATCACCGAGAGCCACTTCACAAACGCGGTTGGAGGGTATCGCAAGACTACAAGCCTCGGATTACAACACTTGGTGCATGCAAGCACCAAAGTGTTGTACAAGAGGTATGCAAACCTCGCTAAACTCTAGGCTAAATACATAATAGATGTGCTAAAAGGCCTAAACTATAGCACTAAGCATTTTGCTAATCGTCTTGATCTTCTAATTAGCACTTCGGTGGATTGAGCACTTGAAAAATGTCTGGAACACTTATTTATGACTTAACCTAGCTCATGCACACTTGAAATGGTTGTGAAATGTGGTATTTACAGCCTCATCCAAAGGAACATGCGTTGCAACCTTTCTGCATACCAGCGACTGATTCGATGGGTGAAGGAGGGGTACCTCTTAAACAATTGGTGGTGCCACCTCAACTTGCCGTTGAAACCTGTGTCGCTAGAAGGTGGACCCTTCCAACCACCGACTGATTTGGTGTCCTCGCCTTGTGTACCATTGAATTAGTCGATGGTCCATGAGTCCTTCTTCAGCTTCGGTCATCAGCAACACTGATTGATTCGGTGCCCCTTCTTTATCCACCACCAAATAGATCGGTCCCTTCCAGAGCCTAACAGTTCTTTTAGGGTACAATGATCGATTGATTAAGTCCCCTCTTGATAGCACCATCGGATGAATTAGTTGGTGCCTCTAGGGTCTTTGCAATCTTCTTCTTGTTTCTTCACGAGTCTTTTGTCCATATACTTTGCCATCATTTGTTTGATCTGAAATATGGTCAAGTCAATTTTTTCCTATAAGTTAGATGACATTAATTTGGACGAAAATCATTTAGATGTCTTGCATTTGGATGGCTTCCAAAGTAACCTTGGAACCTAAAATATCTACAAGATTTCATCTGGACAAATTGTTAATCCTAATGGCTATGTTATTAATTACTCGTCAAAATTACAAACAATGGCCTAGCGCCATTTTTCTTACTGTCGCCATATCTATTGAACTATCCTATCACAGGGTGTGAAGCCCACGTCACCTAGTGACTCGATGCAAAAGGTGTGTCTTCGCCAATTTTGCTACAACGTGTCAATCGTGTTTCCTTATACTCTGAATACTAAATTGAAGGGCATATTGAATCCCTCGTTAGGAAAAGCAATGTGAAGAATACAAACCAAATACATCATGACAGCTCTGTCAATATTAATTCAAGAATGTGGAGCTCACATGTCATAGGCACTACCATCATTGAAAAATTAATTGCGCACATAGATGATATGATTCAAAATAAATGACCATGTATGCTTCCACATATACTCCATCAACCTCTATAAATATGAGTTGACAGAAACTCCGAGTCTATTAGAGACAGACAACATCATGGAGCCATGGTGACCTCTGGTTCATAATCAGTATGGAGTTGCTATATATAGTATTCTTGGGACGTATCAGGAGCCTCGTTCTTGCAGGAACTTTAGGTGACACGACTACTAGAGGCTTTGGATTATTGGATCCAGGTTCCAAAGTATACTCTGGATGGCAGCTTCACAGGCTACCTGTGCCAGAAACAGAAGGAGGAATTCAAGGTATTGTTCTTGCGTTGTACAGTTGTACCGAGGGAACGATCAGTGTACCTGACTGGTGCAAGCTAGTTTATCTTGAAAAAATTACCACTCGACTGGATGAATTGGTTCTTACACACGTCACATGTGTGGAGTGAACAAAACAAGCGAAGGGCAAGGCGGAGCGTCCCATGTTCCAAAATGAGTATCTACCAAACCTCATAAATCTCCTCGGATTCCTAACAAAAACCAGTAGGCCCGGTTTTCTTTTGCCATGTCCACCAAATCGGCTGTGTGTCAATTTTGATCATCAACCGTCATCATAAACCCACTCAGGCAGCCCCTTGTGTCTCCTCAACTTGTCATCTTTTGTCCACCTTTCTATGCTATGCATGCATGGCCAACAGAAATTCCATATAATCTGTTTACCACGTACAATTCCATATAATTGGGTCCTTGTAAATACATTGTTTGGGAACCAATGAAGACTTTTAGGTTGTGAATTCTATGAACACTGGATTTTAGGTTGTGATAAAATTGATGCTAAAGCTCGTCATGTATAGAGCACCTATAAGCTTCAGTTTAATTTGGATATCTGAATCTGAAATTTGATATATGCACTTCTTTCTGGAATTGATTCCCTGATGGCTTCCAAACTGTTGCATGCAACAATGCTAAAAAAAAAACCGTTGCATGCCACAAAGCATACAAACCATAGCCAAAGTGGAATCCATGTGTCATCAGAAATATATGCGATAAGGGCGATTTCTCATGCCTCCGTTCTTCATGAGTGCGTCCGGCAACTCCGATCCTCACCTAGGACTTAAATGTGGCAGGCGAGAGGTGGTTAGGGAAGAGGGTCTAGTAGACGGGGCAGAATTAATTCCGGCGCATCTGGCCTGTGATGGCCATGCCCCTACCCTTTTTGGCTTCTTCACCTGCGCTGAAAGGCTTACTCATCTGTGCGGACAAGAGAAAAAATGTGCACCAGATCCAGGAAGAAAATGAAGCTGAATTCTTCGATTACATGGCTTTAGAATATCGTGCAAATCATGCATATGCTTGCTAAGTTTACCGCATTTTTTTTTGGCTAAAACCATAAGCATACGTATATACTAAAAAAATGAGACTATTAGATATTGTACGCACAATACATTTGAGTCACAAAGCATTTTTTTAGTACTCTGTATTGCCAAAATTGTACCGTTGTTTTACAGGCTCCAGCTGTTTATGGATATTGTAAAAAGCGATCTGCTCTGTTTATGAATCTTTAACCAGAGTAATTAATTTTGAAATTCTTAATTATCTTCTTCTTAGGTAGTTGGGTATCCAGCCCCATAGCTCTCTTCCTTATCCCTTTTCTCTGCTGGCACCGACGACCTGGAGCCCTTGCGTGAAAACCACGACCTGGCGACGAGCTCTTCCTCCGCCTGAGATGCCAATTGGGATGTAAATGCCAGTGGCTGCTCGTCGCCGTTGTTGAGTGTCGCCGCTGCCGGATGAAATGGAAAAATGAAACGCAAGAACAGAGAGAGTTGATTGGGTGCGGACCGGAAATGGATGGGCGTGCGCTGGGCCAAGCCCAAAAGAAACCCAAAGAAAAATTATAATAGAATGATTTTTTGTTAGAATGACAGTACAATCGAAGACGCTCACACAAACACACACACTCACCTATATGAATACATGTACGCAACCCTACTCCTATGAGCACCTCCAAGAGACTGAGCCGGCTGATCTCGAGACTGACGAAGTCACCACAGGCGCCTCGCAATCGACGGGGACGTCGCCTACTACTGATAGAACAATGTCGGATAAATCCTAGAATAAATCCAGGAAAATGTGATACCCGTGCGAGTCGAGGACTCGAACCCGGCTGGGCAGGTTCCACCACAAGAACCCTTGCCAGCTGAGCTAGGCTCAGTTCACAATTATAATAGAATGTTAATTAATTACTGGTCCGCTTTAAGATCTGTGCAACACTTAAGTACTGGAGCAGTTTACAAATCATGTGAGGCATACATATTGTACTGAATGTATATGGTTCACATTGTACGGACACATATGCGTTGCCACGAAATTCTAGGTGCACACTGAAAATTGTGCACGTGAAATATACTTGCATCCAATCCAGTGCGTAATTGTTATGTGGTTACGGAGTCCTTTAGTTGCCTGCCTATAAAAGAGCTAGCGGACGGAGTGAACACCCTCTATCTCAGATAAGATAGATCATAGATGGCCATTTCCCCTTGTTTAACTGTGGTAGGACTAGGAGGCAGTGGGAACATTTTTCGATTCTTATAGCTCAAATTGATTTGGCTCCCGTATCTCCATTTCACTTTTGATGACAATCCGATCATGGTTGTACCGAAAACCATGTTTTGATCCTCGTATATGAGCAGTGCCGGTTAGGGTGTTATGGTGAACTCGTCGCATATCTTAAGATATATGTACACTATTGATATATTTTGCAAAGTGAAATAAACTATAGTGCCATATATGTTCGAAAATTGAAGGGCTATTTGTACGTCTAGAATTAATATGATTACCTTATATTTGTACTCCATAATATCCATTGCTTCTCATAAAAGAACACTTCTTTGGGCGTTTGTTGATGCAAAATCATCGTGGATGATATTGGGATCAATAATGACCAATATAGCCCTCTGGATGGCATACATAGCTAAGCAATTTAATCTTTGTTGTGACATATTTGATTTGAACTCATTCTTCAACAACTTTAGTTTTGAGAAACTACTTTATGCCGAAACAACAGTCACAGGTACAGTAAAGAGGTTCAATAGGTAAGCAAAACATTTGTACATAGCAATCTGCAGCCATAATAAACTCCAAAATCTAAGCGTTGAAATCAAAGAATCTGGTCAAGTGATTTAATTTGCAACACTTTTAACTCTTGAAAAAAATCATTGATCTCAACATCTGTTGAGTTATCATGAGCAGAAGTTTAATTTCAGCAAAATTCTTGCAGTGTAACCAAAGATCAGCTTCATCCAAAGATTTCAAATTTTCTGAGTTGAACAAAAACCCCCAAAATATTATCAAATTGTTTCATCTGTTCAAATCTCGTGGTCAATGAAGCAACTGCAGCATCAATCATAACATTAAATTACCACACTCTAAATTAGTCCACAACAGACCGTTGCATTTCCTAGTCTTGGTCATCTTGTTCATCATAATGTTTCTTTCCCTTTCCTTGACATTTTGTACAAAATTTTGGCTCTACACCAATTTCAGATGCAATGGTTTTTGTTGTATCCATACTAGAAGTGAAACTTTCATATCTATACTTCGTGAAATATGATATGACACCTTGAATTTGTTTGAGAGTAGCATCTATACTCACAAATTTAGATTGCAACTTCTTGCTCACCTTATTTACAAAGAACAAAATGTCGTGCCAAAAAACCAAACAACTAGAAATTCAAAATTCTCAACTGCACCCACCAAAGATTCACATTCACGAACTGTCATTGAGTCAAGGTCATTAGTTGCAGCCTCCTCTAGTGCTTTTAAAGCTGATCTTATTTGAGGAGTTTGGAATCTTATAGCTTGAACGCTCTTTATTCTGCTTTTCCAGCGTGTATTAGACCATGACTTAACTATCAATCTTGGGACATTGTCCACCAAAATCTTCCACCTTGGTAGACTTTGCAAACAATGTATATATGCTGGATGATACCAAAAAATAAGAAATGGTGTGGCTGCAAGATTTAACAAATAGTAAGTATTCTATGTTTCCGAAATCATTGTATTAATAGAAATAATAGTTTACCTGCTAGAGTTTCTCATATCACATAGAGTATGATTCAGACTACTATGATATGCATACGTGCATGTATAGTGCTCTTGGAATGATTTCAAGCACGTGGTTTTGAACACCTTTGTCTTTTCCCTTCATATTTGAACCATTATCATAGCCTTGTCCTCTCACATCATTAATATTCAAATCAAGAGAAGCCAACATTGCCTTCTTTAGTTTATAATTCCTCGACATATTCATACAACGAATAATTAGAGTCATTTGTTCTACCTTTGAAACATTCCTCGACATATTCATACAACTAATAATTAGAGTCATTTGTTCTTCATGGCTCACATCTGGAGCACAATCCAAAAATACTTGGAATTCTTGATACTATTTAGTATATTTGTTTCACACAATCTGCAAGGGAAATCATCTCATTCTGAATTTTATGCCCAACATAATGATGATGAATCTCACTATTTTGAATACGCCTAATATGGTCTTGCATCGCGGGATCAAATTCATCCATCATCTCAACTGTGCCCACAAAGTTACCATTGTTGTCTTGATATAGCTTCTTATTTTTTTCCTCAAAAAACCAAATTATGTTTAGCAAGAAACTTGATAGCAGAAACAAATCGTACTAAAACTTGTCTCCAACAATCTCTCTCCTTTGCAATTTCCCATTGCAAATCATCATCAATGGGTTTATTTTTTCTCAACCTTGACCAAAGTTCATTCCAAGTATTCTTGTTTGTTATATGCTCAACACTACTCTCATGTTGCTTGAGTCTAACACTAAGATGTCTCCAGTCCTTCTTCCATCATTTGATAGCAAACTGTTGTTCTGATTTGATTTGAACAATTTGCAGCAAAAATAAAAGACTTTGTCCACATGTTTTGGAGTATACCAATCATTTCTATCAACCACCTCATTATTACTTAACTCTCTAGAGTAGTAAGCATAAGGAAAATGTCTATTAATAGCATCTACTGGGAAATCAATATCCAATTGTCTCAAAAGATCCAATATCAGTAGGCCAGCGTCGTCTGTTATGTGCAGAGGCATATCGTCTGTTATGTTCAGAGGCATATAATCCACAGGACGTACGCTGACCAAACAGTAGTGTGAATTTCTTGGATGGTAGGAGATGTAGCATAGAGGGAACAATGAAGTCAGTGTAGCTTTGTTTTTTGGTTCACCATGTGCGCACATCAGTGGGTATTGAGGAAACAAGTGCCCAAACCATGCATTTAAACTGCATGCAGTCAATGTACACAACAACTAGTTTCTTTGGTCCTTTTGTTTCTCTTGTCTGAACTTGTGCCATGCTTGTGGTGTGGGAAGTCTATGCACTGCAGTTTGTAATCTGCTGCTGCAAGCTTGCAACACTTGACGGTGGAGGCTGCTGGAACATATCGTTCATCTAAAAAAGACTCAAAATGAAGGTTTCCATTGAAAGTGTTTCTTGTAATAACATGTTGAAGTATGTTTACATCAGTGTTCATAGAGTATGAACTTAAGGGATGGGCTGAAAACAATTCATGCAAGGGTACCCAATTGAAAGAACAAAAAACTACCACATATTGGAGCCAGTTACATTATCATTCGAACTACAAAAACAGGAAAAGCCAACATTTCACTTCTCAACTTTCACGAGCGGAGGCCAGCACTCCCGTCTCCCATCTCGGGCCAAACCGCCTCCCACGCATATGGCGCGCCGCCACCACCGCCACCGATCCTGGTCCCGTTTCCCTCCATCGCCGGCCTCTAGCCGGTGGCCAGGGAAGCGGGGGTCCATCCTTTAAGTAGATCGAGTCCTTAGTCGAGTCCTAGGTCTAGGGTTTGTTCTTCGTCGATGTTTGGTGGCAGAACTAGCTAGGGTTTGATGGAGGAGCGTGGCTTCTCTGTGGCTTCTTGTTCCTGGCGGCGCCGGCGATGCGGAAATGACGGTATCACAGGGGAATAATTTCTCTCGGCTTCTTTTGTTCTCCGGTGGTGATCTACTCTGATGCCAATGGAGAGGCCGGCGAGACCTGTCTTGGAGTCCAGAGCCGGCGCATCGTCGTCTTCTTTAGGTGATGATGTTGCTCACATGTTTATTTTCGAGGAATATGATCTCTGGTGGAAATCCGAGTTTTTCTCGGGTTGCCGGCGTTAGATTTGAAGGTGGCGTCGTGGGTGCCGGAGTTGGCTAATGCGCCTAGGAGGCAGTGTACTCGGCATCTGCGCCTAGCAGTAAGCCCTCCTCTGCGGCCTCTACTTTGTGGAATTTGATTCTGGCGTCCGACAACGATTGGGAAGCGGTTTGGATGCCGATGACGAACGGATCCCTAAAGTCATCGAGGAAGATGATTAGGAGTTTTAAACTTCTTTTTAATTTTCCTTTTTTTCTAGGTTCTTGTTCGTAAAAAAGCCGGTATACTGTGCTAAGATCAATACATATTCTGTCTCAAAAAAATCAAAACTACAAAAGACATGTTTTTTAACCCACTAGTAAACTACACGTGCATGTCTAAAAATTCTTTTAGACCAATAACTTGAAAATATTATAATTGTCGCATTGGAACAATTAAAAACATACTGGCAATAGGGAGATTCCTAGTACTGTTCAAATTAAGCAAGCGTCTCTGGGTATTTAGCATCCACAACCAAGTTCATACCCATGTTATTTTCGATAGGGTAATACCTGCATCCAATTTTTTGAACTTGATGCAAGTCCAGAAAAGAATTGCAGTAATCCTTAGGAGCAAGTTCTGCCACGTCTTGACTGCTAAAATGCAAGGGCTTCCCAGTCAATGTTGTAAACAATTAGCCTGTTGTTGTACGAGAGAATCCTAGCGTCGACATTTTAGCCATCTTCCTTTTTTTTTTTTGCGCCATCTTCCTTTTTTTTTTTTTTTTTTTTTTTTTTGCGAAACTGCCTTCTTGTCTAAACTGCACACGATGAAACTGATACATTTATCTGATCGTCCTGTTTGAGGTAGTGCGCGTGAAACTGGTCCATTTAATTATTGTGCAGTACATATGGTAGGTGCACTTTTCGACGTATAGGACAATTGACCTCCAATACAATCTAACCTTTCCGTCATTAATAGATGATATGAAATGGCGCTAGTTTGGGAGAGAAAAAGAACAAACATAGTTCATAGATGAGTGCTACTGTACGTTTGTTTGGATGTAGAAACTCTAGTGTCGTGTTATGGTAGACCTAGGACTAGGAGGCATTGGGACTCTTCTTGGTTCTTGGTACAACTTGGTAGAGTTCGAGCGCGGATTAGAGTTGCACTACATAGCAAATAGTTTGTCAACTTGCCGCAAATAGACCACAGCGTTGTCAAAAGAAACCATGCGGACGCCTTGCTTGACGTGCTCATCGACCACACTGAGCATATCTTCACTATCCAGCGCGACACATTCAGCTAGTCCGGAAAGAGGCGCGCAATTCGATCACGAATATGCACGAGTCTCCCTGGAAATGTATCCTACAAAGCTATTAATGTGTGCTCTGTATGCATGATAGAATGGACACACTGGCCTTTTCTGTGAACAAAATGGAGGTTCCCAGCTCATCGAAGTACTAGGAAACTTTATACAGCAGTTTTATCGGCCTTTCTTCATGTAGATCATCATCCTCATTGCCTGGAGCATAGGGACAATGGGGAATGCTGCAATTGTTTTTTTTTTATCAAGACTGCCTAGTCAAATAAGTGCTGGCAATTAAGCAGTTTCAGCCTCATGTGCTTAATCTATAGTGGTGTACTCGATCGTATGGTGGAAACAGTCCACTATGGAAAGTCGATCACAACAAAACATGGAAAATTCACAGTTGGGAGGAATAATGTCCAGCGAATGTTCAAGGCAAGAAGACAAGCTAGCGCTATAAGCAGAGGTTGGAGACTGACTGAAAAATGCTTGCTACCTCCACTAATCAACAGAGTACATGTTTCATCCTTTGGACATCACCCCCAATCCTGAAGGTCGCCAGAGGAAAACCTGTGCCAGCCGCCTGGCGAGGGACACATGAAAAAGGAGCTTTATAGCCACCGTACCTGAGCATGATCGGTGGTTTTAAGTGATTCACTTATGTTCCCACTTGATCCGTTAAATAAGTCAGTCTTAACATGCAAATCATATTGGCCTCTTCCTTTTTTTCCGATACAAATTATATATTATTATGATAAATCGTTTAAATAATTTTGGATCCTCGTTGACATAAATTAATTACTCCCTCCGTCCAAAATTTGTAAGTCGTTTGACTTTTTTATTCCAACTTTAACCACTCATCTTATTCAAAAATTTTATGCAAATATGGTCAAATTTAAGTTATTCTTGAAATTCTTTTATTACTAAAGCTAGCCATAACAAAAACTATGATATTTCGCGAAAAAGTTTGAATAAGATAAATGGTCAAAGTTGGGGTGAAAAAAGTCAAACAACTTACAATTTGAGACGGAGGAAGTATATATTTTTGAAACATAGTCTGATTAAGCACAAACTGGCCGATATTTATATGCATGAGTAGTACCGATCTGAATTCCAACATTTATTCATTGGCTTTGTTTAACATGATCAAGAAGTTAAAGCACAACCGCAAGTTGCAGTTGAATGGAGCCTCGGTTAATTGATTAACCGAGGCGGTTTGTGTAAACTGCCCGCCTCTGTTAAAATACATTAACGGAGGCGGTTTCCTCATACGGCTCGCCTCTGTTAACCCTTCTATATATACAGCACCCAGCCCCCTTCTTCCTCCCGTGGCTCTTTCTCCATTTTTTTGTGTTTTGAGCTCAAAACAAAAAAAAACACCATTTTAGAATGGGGAGGTTTTGTGCTTGGATTTGGTGAAGAGAAACACCACCAAAGGTAGAATTCTTTCTCTCTAAACTCTCATCTCTCTCTAATAATCTAGATCTCTCTCTAATCTAGATCTAGACCTAGATCTAGATCTACTCTCTAACTTTTCTCCCTCACACTTGTTATTATTTTTATTTTAGAGGTAGGAGGGAGGTTTGGACTTTGGATTTGGTGGGAATAATCGGAGGTTGAATAATATATTTCTTAATACTTTCTAATTGCTCTCCGAAGTTTCATTTTCTAAATTTTTTATTAACTATTATCTTCACTCTAAAATATGCATGATTTATTAGGTGACGGTAATGGACAGAAGAGAGTGGATGTACAATTTACCGAGGGTTGGCAACAATTTGACTTTTCTACAGCATGTGACAAAAGTTTTGCTGTTGCGAAAAGGCATCGGGAGAGTCTGGGTCGGGAGCAATCCATTTGTCCTTGTAATCAATGCAAGAACAAATATGCGCAGGAAGACAATGTGGTACAATCTCACTTGATCCGGTATGGTTTCATCAAGGATTACACGGTGTGGAGGTACCACGGTGAAACAGATGCGAGTACCGCCAGCGGTGCATCCGAACAAACCACGTCGATGACAGAGACGGTGCATGGAGTAGGTCAACAGACTTCATCATCAGCAAATGTGAATTGTGATTACATCGGCCTTGAGAATCTGCTCGAAGACGTGGCCATGGGAGATAATGATGGCGACGACAGGGATGGTGAGCAATGCGATATGTTGGGGCCAAAAGATGCAGAGATATTTGAAAACATTGCTAACCGTATGGACCGAGATTACATTCTGTTTGGGAATCCAAGATGGTTTGAGAATTTTAAAGAACTGAAGCAGGCTACAATTGATCCGCTTTATAAGGACTGTCCTAAGCATTGGACGGTGCTGCATTTTAACCTCCATTTGTTGATGCTGAAGTCTCGCCATGGGTGGTCTGATACTAGCTTCAATGACCTCTTACACATGCTTGCTGACACATACCCAAAGAATAACAAGGTGCCTGCCAATACTTATCAAGCGAAGAAGATGATCCGCCCAGTCGCGATGCAACTTAAAAAGATCGATGCTTGGATTAACCATTGTATCCTATATCGGGGCAACTACGAGAATTTGTAGAGTTGTCCACACTGCGGCGCAAGTCGGTACAAGAGGAATGCTGGTTGTCACGCGGACATTGATACTGAGGGACAAAATAAGAGAGGGCGCTAGAACAACAAGAACAGGAATTGGATCTTGATTCCTGTGGACGAGGATTCAGAGGGTTACAAACAAAGAAAAACTCCTGCACTTTCAGTGTGGTACCTACCCATGATCGATCGCCTGCGCGCGCTATTTGGGAATCCGGAGGATGCCAAGCTGATGTCTTGGCATGCCTCGACGGAACGTTTGAAGGACGATGGTAAGCTGCGGCACCCCTCTGACGACAGGCAATGGAAGCATATCAATGCTCAATTCCCAGAGTTTGGTGCTGAGGTGAGGAACGTCAGGTTAGGTTGAGTACAGACAGGATGAATCCCTTCGGTGACCTCAGTAGTGCCCATAGCAGCTGGCCTGTCATCCTCACCATCTACAACCTACCTCCCTATTATGTTAGAAGCAGAGACATCTCTTGTTGACCATGATTATTTCGGAACCAAAATAGCCATGCAATGATATTGATGTGTTCCTTGAGCCGCTTATAGAAGACATGAAGAAGTTATGGGAAGACGGGGGTTCAGATGATGGATGCGTCCCTCAAGAAGCCGTTCACTCTTAAAGCCATCATCTTCGTCACCATCAATGATTACAATGGTTTGTTTTCACTTTCAGGACAGATCAAAGGCAAGTCTGGTTGTGCTGTTTGTATTGACGGCACCCGCTACACTTATCTTAGTGCATCGAAGAAGTTGGTGTACAAGGGGCATAGGTGATTCCTACACAAAAAGCACAGGTACCAGCCTCCGTTAATGTCCATTAACGGAGGCGGAGGCGGTCCGCCTCTGAAAATGCCTGATTAACAGAAGCGCAGGCTCAGAGGCGGGCGGCCCGCCCGCCTCCGAAAAGGCTATTTGCCCGCCTCTGAAAATGAATTCTGTAGTAATGACGCCACGTCGTGGATTTATTATAGGTCCGTTCTGTTGTCTATATATAAAGGATCTGGTGAAGGGTGAAGGGAGAGAAGTAGCTGGTGGTGTACTGCTGTAGCTACGAGATGAGTCAACAACTCACAGATGGTACTGGCCCTCCAAGGGGCTTAGGTGTGGTGTGACACCAAAGCTAGTAAGAGTTGGAGGCATCAGGAAACAGGAGATGACCCACTACATATGCACTAGCCAACCACCAACCACCACCACAGTTGGCCTGGCTAGAATACTAGCTCCCAGTGATCCCATTAGTGCCAGCGTCACTAGGCAACCCTCAAGACCCTAATTCAAGTGGTCGATGGAGGAAGTTGTCGCGCCCAGAGAAAACAAGGAGCAGTACAAAATGAAAGTTGAAACTATCTTCCCCGCAAAAGGAAAGATAATTGAAACTATCTCCTTTGGTAGGCCTTGTGTATGATATTTTTGTTTTTGTGACTTTAGACGGTTAGGAATGAAGACCATCGGGTGCACAGGAATGATTACCCAGTAGGGCCTTTGAGACGTATGCTGGCTATGTACTGTAAGGATGATAAATGCTACAATTGATAATGTTTACAGAAGCAATGACTTATGCTGTTGGATGTCGATCATGCCGATCGATAAGCGGTTGGTGTCGAATGCCATCAATAATAAGCCTATTACCATGCTTCTACCTATTTTTTGCACATGATTGCTTCGATATAAAATACTACATACTGTAATGGGTAGAACATCACTTTATCACGTCAGAAAGGTCAATTCAGAAAGAAAACCATGTGGAGCACAATACAGCTTTCTGATAGTATCTTAATATTACTAATTGGAGGCTCCTTTTGGAGCTCCAGGTGATGCCACATAGGATCCTAGGTGGATAGCCTAAAAAAATAGGAAAAATCCTAGAAATTCTCTAAAAAAAAACAAAACATCCATATTGGAGGCTCCTTTTGGAGGCTCCAGGTGATGCCACATAGGATCCTAGGTGGATAGCCTAAAAAAATAGGAAAAATCCTAGAAATTCTCTAAAAAAACAAAACATCCATCTAGGATCCTACGTGGATCCTAATATATTTTATTTAATAATTATCCATTCAACTATTAAATATGAAGTAGCCTCTATGTATATATCTAAACTACCCCTAAATCTGAATCTAGAATATATATTATAAAACAAAAAATCCTAAGATGCGCCACTATAAAATTCTAAAACTGCTTGCCCAACCCAACAACCGGCCGCATGCACCATGCACGGCATCATTATCTCCAACTCTTACCGTCTTATACGCATGCAGTTTTTTGTTGTCTCGACCTTAATTTTCATTTTTTTCCATCCAATGTAATCACGTTAGGAAAAATAATTTTACAATTCACCTATATCACATTAGGAGAAACTATGGTAGGTGTCCTTGTGAGATACTATTAGATCTAATGTGAAGAGAGTTTATACTATGAATAAAAAAGATGTTCTTTTTTTTTGTAACAATAAACGACCAAGTCACATTCATGAACAGACAAAAAAAATCGAAGCATTGGTAGAATTGAAAATAACCGCATGGCACATTCACAGTAGAAAAGTAAAAGGTAACCACATCTGTTTTGTTAGATCTAGAAAGTTATTTCCATATTTTCTAAATCTAAAATACGTAAATAAACATTTAATCTATTACCTCCTAAGAGGTAATATATCATATTAACTACCTTGATCTACATAAATGGATGATCCACACTCATTTCGTAGTACCACAGCAAATCCCTTATTAATATTGTTGTGTCATATTCATGTATGAGAGAAGACATAAGAATAACTTTTTATATTATTCACATAGCTCAAACAATAAAAAACACATATGGAGTTGTGATGCCGTGTGAAACAATTGTGACTAAGTGAACGTTTTATAATTAGATAATAATAACTATGTATCTTTAGAGTATGGTGTTTAAGATATTTAACAGATGAAAGATAGAGTGCGATATATAATTATAATTATTAGCTATAACTTTAAGTTTTTATATTAATTCTAATTAGGCTAGTTAGCTATTAAAAAAAAATGTTGTTCCCAGTCTTTAGTTCGGAGCACAATACAGCTCACTGCAGGCACCCTGACGATTATGAGGAAACAGATGAAGAAGAAACTACTCTCTCAGTTAACGAATTGTATCGTGACAACACACATACCGGAGGAACATGCTTGACAATGTTCCACAATTTATTTCAAGAAGATACAAATATTGTTACTATAGCCGTCAACCCTCGCATTCACCCTTGCTACAATAGATGTAGTCCTATCCACATGGCACTTTTAAAGCATTTTATTATTTCTTACAGGTGGCGGCCAGGCGTGGCCCAGGTGGCGGTCTGGGTTAAAAACCCTAACTGCACACCACCAGGTAGCGACGCCTGCCTCCTCCCGTGTGTCTCCTCCAGAAACCGCCGCCGCCGCACAAATCTCCGCTGTCGTCCTGCCATTTCCGGCCATCAGGACCTCGAATCGAAGCCCCAGTTGCCAGATCCGGCCCTCCCCTTCCTTCCTAGCCAGTTCCCTGTGGAGCTCAGGCCTCCTCCCCACCGGACGGTGAGGCGTGGCAGCCGAGGCGCATGGGCCCAGTCGGCACATGGCCGGTCGGGATCCAGTTCGGCCGGCACAGCCCCGGGTGGTGGTTTGCTGCCGCTGCAGCAGAGCTGCGCCCAGGGGAGACCGGAGGAGGTGGAGGTGCTGCGAGATCCGGCGAGATTTCTTCGTGGTGTGTGGTGCCGCCGGAGTGCGCCGTGCTTGTGAGCAGCAGCGGTGCACCTAGGCGCGCTGCCATGGTGCCCCGGAGTTAGAAGCCTGGAGGACTCCGTAGCGTTGGCGAGGCAATGGTGGGTGTGTAGCGGATCGGGGAGTAGTCGGCATGGAAGGCGAGTAGCTTAGCAACGAGCTCCGGCGAGGTGAAGCGAGCCCGAAGGCGTGGGTGCCGTCGCCGGCAAGGACACCATCATCGTACACGTAGGAATCCGGTGGCGTCGGTGGGCCCTGCTGCTCGGCAAGGTCAGCCTCACGGCGAGCAGCCTGCTGTTCAGTGAGGATGGCACAGTGGCCATCCGCTTGTGCAGCGAGGACGTCGGCGCACCACTGATGGAGACCAGCTCCGTCGGGTCGCTGTCCACCATGGCGGCGGCCCCAGATGCGGTCTCCAGTCCTCGACGCTAGGTAGGCGAGGGAGCGGCGGCCAGGAGCTGTCGACCGGCGGCGGAGCAGGTTTTGTGTCCTGCGGTTCCTCTGGTGGCAAGGCAGGGAGGCAAGGGAGGCGAGGAGGACTGCCAGATTAGGGACGCGGCGAGTCATCCTTTTACTAGCAGGGTTGTTGACGACGAAGAGACGGCAATATCTCCTACAGCGACCTCCGGCGAGCTTCCTTTTTCTCTCTTTCTGCGTGCTCAGTGTAGAGCAGTGCTGATAACGTATTGCGAGTAAAAGTAAAAGGAGCACAGTAGAAGTAGAATAGTAAGCTCATGTAATCTTTATTAATGGTGAGCAATGCATATTTATAGGGGGATGATAATACAAGTTAGCACTAATGGTAAGGCTTTAGTGCTTCCATGAAGACAGGATGATGTGCAGGACATCGGTCATCGTGGGTGCAGTTGCACGTTTGACTGCGAGCCCCACATCCCACGTCGTCCACCAGGAGGTGGTGGCGAGCGGGAATTTCTCCCGCCTGAACTTTGGAGGATGAGATGATCCAAGATATTTGTAACAAGATGGACGAAAACGATCTACCCAGACCGCGGGTAGAGCCCGTGCTAGCTTTGACGTGACACCTAAGCCTTAGAGGTATCAGGAGATTTCCCACTACTCCACTAGCTTCAAAGGGAGCGCTTGTACAGGATCTGCACAGGCCTCGGTAGCGGACTGTTGGATCAGAAGTTCTGCACTAGCTAGCAGGAGATTTCCCACAAGCTAGTAGTATGATCCCACTAGCTACAGCCTACAGGATCGTTTGATCCTAGACCCTATGGGCAGAAATAAAACCGAGTAAATATAAGCTCCGAGTCTTGTATTTATGGGAAAATATTTTATAATGTTTGAAAAAAAGAGAACCGTCCATTTCCAAAGATCCAATGGTGGTAAAATGGACGGTACCAGGACATACCGCGAGGTACCAAAGAAAGATACATGGAGGTACTAACTAAATATATTTTTTATATTAAAAATAAACACTTAGCTAAATATAGAGCTAGATTAACGGCTAGCATTAATCCGCCACAAAAGTACCTTGTGGTGTACCTTCCAAGCATTCTAAAACTCCTCGAAAAGAAATGGTCTAATCTGAATTATGAACAGACATAATTAAGGTACCATGTTACAGATTGTACAAACATAAAAACTGAGTAAACACTTTACATTACACATTCGTACATCAGTAGGTCCTTTTATTCGGTCTACAAAAGTGCAGTTGAAGGAGTAGTAGCTAGCCCAGGCTGCCAGAAAACTGAGAGATGAATGAACCAGACCTATTCCTGATAACCACTCCAGTTGCTCAGTGGAGACATTGTAGGCCTAGGAGGCATCAAGAATTCTTGCATTACCAACAGCCCAAGAGCTAGCAAAGCAAGCAAAGCGAGTTCCTGCCAACCGCTTATGTTTGCTGTTGCGAGTTTAGTTTGTTCGATCACATTAAGAGGAACGTGGATGTGTTTTGTAACCAATCCTTCCATCTTGTAGGATAATGGCCATTGAATCGGCGGGATTGGGGTTGAAGACGCCATCTTTTGAACCATATTGATGGCCTAAGGCATCGGCAGCCACACAGTAGACTTACACATCTCAGATTCGCTATTTGGGTCTCCAAGTGTCGTGGGCAACCATTCCTGGTCCTTTCCTTATTTTGTCCGTCTCAAGCTAGCACTTCCATGTTGTCTAATAAGCATAATAACACTACTACAGAATACTTATCACAGCCGGTTGGGAAACACCCATCGCAGCCGGTTTTGAGAACCGTTTGATTCCCAGCGGCTGTGTTGCTTCGGGCAACACAACCGGTTCCCAACCGGCTGTGATACACCCTCATCACAGCCGGTTGGTGGCTAGAACCGGCTGTGATGGGGGTGTCCAGAACGGCTTACGGGGGCTAAAAAAAATAGCAAAAACTTTTTTTTAATTAGGGGAGGGACCCCACCGGACAACCACCCAAGCCCTGCCCAGTTGCAAGTCGCAAGATTTTTCACGCGCTACGCGGTAGCTGGGATTCGAACCCACGACCTCCCCCTCGCGCGTACCCTCCCTTACCACTACACTACACGGCTGTATATGACCATATCACATTTTTATTCACCACATATTATACGAACCCGAGTGTAAATGACTTATTTGAGGGCCTAAACGAATTCAAATTAAAAACATGTCAACTACAGAGTTTGGTAACTTTTCAAACACTACAACTTTGATGTTGTCCATTTTTCCATCCGAGGTCGTTTGCAAAATTTGAATTTTAATTTTGAATAATTTCAAACTTGGTTTTCGTTGACAATACGAATTCAAATGAAAATGTTGTCAACTACAATGTTTTATAACTTTTCGAGTTTTACAACTTTTATTTTGGTCATTTGTTCATACGACATAGTGACAATAAAAGTGTTCACTAATCCTACATCTCTCTTCTAGTTTCATACCCTAAACCCTATATGAGAGATGTAGGATTTGTGAATACTTTTACTATCACTTTGTGATATGAACAAATGATCAATATAAAAGTTTTACATTTTGAGACATTATAAAACTTTGTAGTTCAACACTTTTCAATTTGACAACGTTTTGGGCTTCAAAAAATTTATTTGCCAAGTGCCTATGCATATAGAACCGGCTGCGTTGATCAACACAAACGGTTCGTAGCTCCAACCGGCTGCAATGAGTAGCAACGCAGCCAGTTCTTGACTAGAACCGGATGTGTTGATGAGCCCCTCAACGCAGCTAGTTCCAACCACCAACCGACTGCGTTGAGTAGCAACGCAGCCGGTTCGTAGCTGGAACCGGCTGCGTTGCCCTCACGCCTCATCACAGCCGGTTGGTAATACAAACCGGCTGTGATAAGAGCAATGTAGCCGGTTGGTAATCCAACCGGCTGTGATGCCCCTTCACAGCCGGTTGCAACAAAACCGGTTGTGATGAGGCGTTTGATTTAGGTGATTCTGTAGTAGTGTAATAATATATTTTGGTACAATTTTTTGTCTCAAAATTATTTAGATATGGGTCACTGACCCTTGTGGTGCACGGTTGAGATGAGGTTTATTGCTTTTATAAATGTTTTACTGTGATCTATTTTATTTGCTCAAAACTGGAGAGACTTTTTTGCCGCAGTGGCAAAACCAGCGGTGAAGAATGGACAGTGGTATTGTTTCTGTATTAGTGTTCCCTTGAATATTCAATTCAAGGAAAACTGAATCCCCTGTTAAGAGAAGTAACGTGAAGAATGCAAACCAAGTACATCATGACAGCTCTGTCAACATTCAAGAATGTGGAGCTCACTTGTCATTGGCACTACCATCATTGACGATTTAATTGCGCACATAGATGAGATGATTCGAGATAAATGACCATGCATGCTTCCACATATACTCCCTCAACCTATAAATATGAGATGACAGAAGCTCCGAGTCTATTAGAGACAGACAACCTCATGGAGCCATGGCGACGTCTAGTTCATAATCATTATGGAGTTGCTATATATGGTACGTAGTCTTGGAAGGTATCAGGAGCCTCCTTCTCGCACGATCTTCGGGTGACACTCCTAGTTTAGGCTCTGTATTATAGAATCCAGGTTCCAAAGTTTAAGTGGATGGCGGCAACTTCACAGGCTTCCTCTGCCAGAAACAATAGAAGGAGGCTCAAGGTATTGTTCCTGCGTTCTACGGATCTACCGAGGTAGCGATCAGCGTTCCTGACTGGTGCAAACAAGTTTATCTTGAAAAAATTACCAGACGATTGGATGATTTGGTTCTTACACACGTCACATGCGTGGAGTGAACAAAACAAGCGGAGGGCAAGGCGGAAGGTTCGATGTTCCAAAAATCTGTGCAAATGAAATGTCATCATAAACCCCACTCATCAGGCAGCTCCTCGTGTCTCCTCAACTTGTCATATTTTGTCCACCTTTCTATATGCTATGCATGGGCCAACAGAAATTCCAGATAATCTGTTTACCACGTATGTACAATTCCATATAACTGGGTCCTTGTAAATACATTGTTTGGGAATATTGTTAGTCTTTTAGTTACTATTTGCTATGAACCAAGGCAGATTTTAAGGTTGTGAATTCTATGAACACTGGATTTTAGGTTGCGATAAAATTGATGCTAAAGTTTGTCATGTATAGTGCACCTATAAGCTTCAGTTTAATTTCGATATCTGAATCCGAAATTTAATTTATGCACTTCTTTCTGGAATTAATTCTCCGTGCCACCAAGCCTACATGTGCATGCCATAGCTAGAGTGGAGTCCATGTGTCATCAGAAATATATATATGCTACAAGGGGCGATTTTTGATGCCTCCGTTGTTCATGCGTACGTCCGGCAACTCCGATCCTTACCTGGGGCTTCATCGTGGCAGGCGAGATATTGTGACCACGTGGTTAGGGAAGCAAAGGGGCTAGACGGGGCAGAATTAAATCCGGTGCATCAGGCTTGTGAGTTGTGATGGCTATGCCCCTACCCTTTTGGCTTGTTCACCTGCGCTGATAGCCTTACTCATCTGTGCTGTCATGAGAAATGTTGTGCACCAGATCCAGGAAGAAACTGAAGCGGAATTCTTCGATCACATGGCCTAGAATATTGTGCAAATCATGCATATGCTTGCTATTTTTGCCGCATTTTTTGCCCACAACCATAAGCATACGTATATACTAAAAACATGAGGCTATAAGATATTGTATACGCACAATACATTTGTCACAGATGCTCTCGACTCACAAAGCAATTCTTTTAGTACTGTGTATTGCCAAAGTTGTACCCTTGTATTACTGGCTCCAGCTGTTCTTGGATATTGTAAAAAATCTTGCCACCCATTTATCAGTCAGGCCTACACTGTACTGCATGTATAAGGTTCACATTTTGGATGGACAGATATGCGATGCCACAAATTTCTAGGGGCACATTGAAAAATGTGCACGTGAAATATAATTGGATCAAATCCAGTGCGTACTTGTTATGTGGTTACGGTGTCCTTTAGTTTCCTGCCTATAAATGAGCTAACAGATGAAGGAGCGAACACGCTCTATCTTAGATAAGATAGATGGCCATTTCCCTTCATTTAACTGTGATAGGCCTAGGAGGCAGTGGGAACATTATTTTATTCCGATAGCGCAAATTGATGTGGTTCTAGTATCTCTATTTTACTTTTGATGGCAATCCGATCATGGTTGTACCGAAAACCATGCTTTGATCCTCGTGTATCAGCAGTGCCCGGTCAGGGCCCTATGGCGAGCTTGTAGTGAAATCTTATAATATATGTACGCTGTTGATATATTTTGCAAAGTGAAATAAAATATATTTATATATGTTTGAAGGGCTATTTGTACATCTAGAATTAATATGATTATCTTATATTTGTACTCCATATTATACATTGCATCTCATAAAAAAAGACACTATCACTACTAGAGAACCGAGCATTCGTCTCTGCCACGTTAGTACCGGTTGCACTTTGAGCCGGTACTAACGTGCAAAAGAGCTATGCGTCGACGTCACTGCGCCAATTTAGTACCGGCTGGTGTCACCAGCCGGTACTAAATTGCGCGCACCGACACCTCTGGTGTCAGGGGCAACGGCTAGAACACGTTAGTACCGGCTGGTGAACCGGCTGGTGAAACCAGCCGGTACTAAATGAGCTCAGTTAGCACCAGCTGTTGGCTCCAGCCGGTGCAGGGAATTTAGTACCGGCTGGAGCCACCAGTCGGTACTAACCGTTACTAACTGCAATTCTATAAAAAGGGGCTCCTTCCTCCTCCCGACAGCCAGCCGCTCAAATTGCATCTACCCGAGAGGAGCTTGTTCTTCACATCCAAGAGCTCTAGGCGGGAGGTGTTGTCCATTTTTTCAACTATTTGTGGAGATTTTACCCATCTAAGTGTTCTAAAGGTTAGTAACTTCATTTACCCGCTCACCAAAGTTTAGTATGTTGCTTTTAATGTTTTGTAGCTAGAGAAATTTGTGATTTCCTAAAATGAGGGAAAGAGGAGAGAGATTTTGTAGTTGTTCATGATTGTTGTTAATAATTTCTATAGTTCTAGTGTTAATGATTTCTATAATCCTTTGCATTGTTTCATTTTTATTTTTTATATAAGAATTACCTTTTATCTCTTTTTTAGTTTAATTATGAACTAGCCCCTGGAATATTTATATTCATATAGGTTAGCACATAGATTTCAAGATTAATTATGAACTAGCCCCTAGAATATTTATATTCATATAAGTTAGCACATAGATTTCAAGATTAATTATGAACTAGCCCCTAGAATATTTATATTCATTTAAGTTAGCACATAGATTTCAAGATTAATTATGAACTAGCCCCTAGAATATTTATATTCATATAAGTTAGCACATAGATTTCAAGATTAATTATGAACTAGCCCCTAGAATATTTATATTCATATAAGTTAGCACATAGATTTCAAGATTAATTATTAACTAGCCCCTAGAATATTTATATTCATATAAGTTAGCACATAGATTTCAAGATTAATTATTAACTAGCCCCTAGATAATTAATTCTTTATATTTTCTTTATATAAAAGTTAAAAGTATTGTCGAAAAGACATGGCTTCTGCTGCTGGAGGTAGGGGTGGTGGGCGAGATAACCGTCGTTCGTCTGGTGGAAAGGAAAAAATTGAATTGACCCCTAGCAAAAGTTACACCCCGAGTAAAAGTTTGTGGAGAGCACAACTTCGTTATTTGGAAGCAACACATGCGGAATATATTGCAGCAGGGAAAGAACCACCTTTTGATATTGAGGCTGTGAGGCGAGATTATTCGTCGGTGGTTGTAGCACCACGAAACCCGGCGGTCACAGCTACACCATCCTCTCGTACGGAGGAAAAAAATAATCCTCAAGTGCATTCTAATGTCCCACCCAAGGAAGATTGAAGAACGTTGTCATGTTGGTTGTGAAATAAATTATGTATTGAATATTAAGACAATGATGTAATATTTTGTGTTAAGGTTTATTTGCACGTTATTTTTATTTTTTATATAAGAATTACCTTTTTTCTCTTATTATATTATATTAAGTAGCCCTAGATTTTTAGTATAATATTGAATTAGCCTCTGACGGAAGCTGTCTCCATCAAATTATTCAAGCGGTGAGCGGTGTCTGGAAGGATCAATACTTGAGGCTCCACTGTCTTGTGCCATCTCCACTTCACTCCACGCCACAGAGGCATACTAGAGTTTTCTTCTTCCGAGATCTCTCTCCGGCATTGTTCATCTTGGCCACTCCGGTCTGTAATAGTCCAGTTATTCCGTGTATCATTTCTGTTGCTCGGTTATAGTTGTTGTCAATTATGTATTTTATTTAAAAATTGAATATACCATTATATGGTTTCAGATGGACTGGCGTTGGATGTATTGCGAACGAAGCACTAGCGCATGGGTTACTGGGCTGGATACATTGCTTGATTCTGCAGAGGCCAACCGGTCGGCAAAGGGGTTCATGTGTTGTCCATGTAGAGATTGCAAAAATGAAAACCAATACTCCAAGCGAAGGACACTCCACGCGCACCTTGCCGTTGTCGGTTTCACCCCTAACTATTGTCTTTGGACTAAACATGGTGAACCTGGTGTCGTGATGGAAGAGAACGAATAAGAAGATGACCTTCCTAAGTGGGTTCAATTCCAAGAAGCCCCATATGAGGATCCGATGGATGACGATGCTAATGACAATTCCCTAGACGAGTTAGGACAGGTTTTGCTCGATGGACAGAAAGAAAGTGTCAGCGCATTAGAGCACAAAAAGTTTCAAAAGATGATTGAGGATCACAAGAAGCTGATGTACGCAGGTTGTAAAGAGAAGCATAAGAAATTACATACCACACTTGATATGCTTCAATGGAAGGCAACAAATGGTGTTTCGGATAAGGGTTTTGATCATCTGTTGTTAATGTTAAAGGATCTGCTCCCTATCAATAATGAGCTTCCTTCGTCAACTTACGAGGCAAAAAATATTGTGTGTCCTTTAGGATTGGAGATACAGAAGATACATGTGTGTCCTAACGATTGTATCCTATACCGCAGCGAGGAATAGGAAAACTTGGATGCATGCCCTGTGTGTGAGGCATTGCGGTATAAGATAAGGCGAGATGATGCAGGGGAGGTTGAGGGAGAGGATCGCCGTAAGAAAATTCCAGCTAAAGTGATGTGGTATTTCCCCATAATACCGCGTCTGAAGCGTTTGTTTAGAAGCAAGGAAAACGCTAAGTTAATGAGGTGGCACAAAGAGGAACGCAAGCAAGACGAGTTCATTCAACACCTCGCGGACGGATCACAGTGGAGAAACATAAACAGGAAGTTTCCAGACTTCGATGCGGAGACAAGAAACATAAGGTTTGCCCTAAGTGCAGATGGAATGAATCCTTTCGGTAACCAGAGCAGTAGTCATAGCACATGGCCTGTGACTCTTAGTATTTTGAACCTTCCTCCCTGGATGTGTTTGAAGCGGAAGTTCATCATGATGTCGTTGCTTATCCCAGGTCCAAATCAAACAGGCAATGATATTGACGTGTACCTAAGGCCGTTGGTTGATTATCTTTTAGTTCTGTGGAATAAAGGAGTAACGGTGTGGGACGAAAACACACAGGAAGATTTCAACCTCCGAGCATTGCTTTTCGTAACCATCAACGATTGGCCTGCACTCAGTAATCTATCCGGACTTTCCAACAAGGGATATCGGGCATGTACCCACTGCCTTGATGATACGGACAGTATTTTCCTAAAATACTTTAAAAAAAATGTATATATGGGTCATCGTCGGTTTCTTCCGGCTAATCACCCATTACGGAAGCAAGGAAAGCATTTTGACGGGTTGCAAGAAATTCGTTCAAAGTCTTTGCACCGTGATGGCAAACGCGTGTATTCAATGTTATAGGATGTTGATGTCATCCATGGAAAGGGCCTGGGTAGCTAACCAGCCCCAAAAGGGGATGATGGACGCGCTCCCATGTGGAAGAAAAAGTCAATCTTTTGGGAGCTACCATATTGGGAATTCTTAGATGTTCGCCACGCAATTGACGTTATGCACGTGACGAAATTTGTTTGTGTGAACTTGCTTGGCTTTCTAGGTGTATATGGGAAAGGAAGAGATACAGTCCAAGCACGTCAGGACTTGAAACATATGGGGCAACGAAAGGACTTACATCCAGAGAAGAGGGATAACGAACAACATTATTTACGTCCAGCCACCTACACTCTTAGCAAAGACGAGAAGAAAAGCATGTTTGATTGCTTGAACAGTGTCAAGGTACCGAGCGGGTACTCATCCAATGTTAAGGGAATAATACAGATGGCAGAAAAGAAATTCACAAATCTAAAGTCTCATGACTGCCATGTCTTGTTGACACAGTTGCTTCCGGTTGCATTAAGGAGTACTCTACCAGAGAATGTAAGATTGGCAATCGTAAAGCTATGTGCGTTTCTGAATGAAATCTCACAGAAGATAATCGATCCAAGAAAACTTGAAAGGATGCAGCAGGATGTGGTCCAATGCCTTGTCAGATTTGAGATGGTCTTTCCACCTTCATTCTTCAACATTACGACCCATCTCCTTACTCACCTTGTAAAAGAGATCTCGATCTTGGGTCCAGTATTCCTACACAATATGTTCCCCTTCGAGAGATACATGGCAGTCTTAAAGAAGTACGTTCGCAATCGTGCTCGCCCAGAAGGATCCATTGCTAATGGCTATGCAATAGAGGAGGTCATAGAATTCTGTGCTAATTTTGTTAATGACATTGATCCGGTCGGGCACCCCGTGTCACGCCACGAGGGGTGGCTGAAGGAAAAGGGAACGTTAGGGAAGAAAGGTAGTTTGACAATCCCTGAGTCTGATATGCGCATAGCAAACCTCACGGTATTGCAGAACTCATCACTAGTTGCTCCATATATGCTTCAGCACAAGAATATTATCCGGTCATCAAATCCTGACAAGAGTGAAGCATGGATTACACGTAACCACAAAGAAACATTCGCTATTTGGCTCCGAAGACTTCTTATGGGTGACCAATCGATTGACAAACAACTTCAGTGGTTAGCTAGGGGGCCATCTCTCACTATCTTGTTATACCAAGGGTACGATATAAATGGAAATACATATTATACAAGGAAACAAGACCAGAAGAGTACTAACCAAAACAGTGGTGTTCGTATCGATGCAATAATAGACGATGAGGGTACAAAAAAGACATATTATGGTGTCATAGAAGAGATATGGGAACTGGAGTATGGAGCTCTATCGAAAATCCCTGTATTTCGCTGCCAATGGGTGAACCGTGCTCAAGGAGGCGTTTTGGTGGACCGGTATGGGATGACAACAGTCGACCTTAGTAAGATTGGATACAAAGATGAACCTTTCGTTCTAGCAAAGGATGTCAGTCAGGTTTTTTATGTGATGGACATGTCAAGAAAACCGAAAAAGGCCCTAACAAAGACCAACCTAAACGTCATATAGTACTGTTTGGGAAGAGGAAAATCATTGGAGTTGAGGACGTTTCAGATAATTCCGAAGAATTTAATCGGATTGATGACCTCCCTGCATTTTCAATTGATGTTGACCCCACCATACTTTTGTCTCGAGAAGATGCTCCGTATTTACGTCATGATCATAAAGATGGAGTCTTAGTTAAGAAGAAAAGTATCAATGTTCCATTAGTTCGGTGAAAATGTTGCATGTATGAACTGAAGTAATGATTTTATCTATCAATTTATTTAGAAGAAAAGCATCAATGTCCCATTACAATTTTATCAATGTTCCATTACAATTTTATGTCAATTTATTGTCTTTTATTAATTTTGTAATAAGAATTATTCAATCTACATAGATTTAAAATAATTTTAAGTTAACTTATGTATTTTTTAAAAAATTGAATAAATTTCCAAAGTATGATAATCTTAAATTAGTAACAAATAAAGTAAAGAATTTATTAACTAAAGTCAACACAGTATAGTATATTACATGGATTGTTGTAAACTATTTTTGCATGTTAAAAAAATATATACATTTATATTTTATTGTCTTTCATTTATTTGAAATTCTATATTTTCTATTTTATAATAAGAATTAGTTAAGCTACATAGGTTTATAAATTAGCCCCTGGATTACTAGTATTATTACAAATTAGCCCCTGGATTACTAGTTTAATTATAAATTAGCCCATGGATTACTAGTATTATTACAAATTAGCCCATAGATTACTAGTTTAATTAGAAATTAGCCCCTAGTTTACTTGTATTATTACAAATTAGCCCCTGGATTACTAGTAATATTACAAATTAGCCCCTGCATTACTAGTTTAATTAGAAATAAGCCTCTGGATTACTAGTAATTTTACAAATTAGCCCCTGAATTATTAGTTTAATTTCAAATTAGCCCCTAGATTACTAGTTTAATTAGAAACTAGCCCCTGGATTATTACAAATATGCTCATTGTGTTACTCTTAGCATTCCAAATGGATGATGGACGTGAAAACATCTTTGAATTCATGAGTCATCTAATCAGAGGAGACAACTTCGAATTACCACCTGAACAAGATATACGCGAAGGCGAGTATGATGGCAGCCAGTATCTTAACGTCACAGGTGATGGTGATGAGCCTGTTCATTCTAACTCTGAGGAAGAAGATGTACCCGAGGTATATATACACAGACACATGCTATGTACTTTTCGTTCATACTTAGGATCATTTATATATGAATGGATATCTTCTCAGGCTTCGACGTCTGGTCAGAAACGTAAACGAAGCACGAAAGCAAAGATGACGCGGAAAATCATCATTAGAGAGATCGATGAAGAAGGTGCCCCGAAAGCTCCAGAGGATGCAAGGACAAAGTTTGTCAATCAGGCAGGATACATTGTCAGGGAGAACATCCCCATCAGTTTCAAAGCTTGGAAAAAAGTTAAGGGCATTGAATCTGCAGATGTAGTACCTGAACAAGAGAAAGAGATGTGCTGGGAGCAGTTGTTATCACACTTCACACTTCCAGATGGAGAAAATATTAAGGAGCAAGTGAAGAAGTTCGCCTTGAAGAAAATGGCGATTGCTTTCCAAACATTCAAGAAAAACTTAAAGAAAGATTATATCAAGAAAGGGACAACACCTGACTTTGAAAATAAGTTCCAGAAACTTCGTCCACACTGGGATCAATTTGTCCAAAACTGTCTCTCAGAAGACAGAGCTGCTGTGAGAGAGCCAAAAAAGCCAACGCGAGCAAAAAGATTCACTCCCACCATACTGGACAAGGTGGGTATAGGAAGGCAATTCCAAAGTGGGAGAAGATGGAAAAGGATCTGATAATGAAAGGATTCACCCAACGGACCCTACATTGGCCTAAAAGAGCGAAGTGGTACTACTTTGCACATGGCGGGACTCTGGATATGACTAATGGAGATTTGATCCCATCAGATTCACTGCGAGCAGCAGTAGATAGGCTCGAGGCAGTGCTAAAGGCTAAGGAAGAAGGAGCTTTCACACCAAATCGGGAGAAAGATGAGCTATCATACGCCCTAGGGACTCCTGAACACACTGGCCGTGTGCGAGGCATGGGTGTAGTTCCATGGAAGCATGGCTTCTCCGCAGATCTTGAGACTTACAGAAGCAGATGCCGAAGCAAGGCTGAAAATGAAGCAAAATTACGTGCACTAGAACAACGAGTCTCTGCACTAGAAGAACAAATCTCCCCCATCAGCCCCGCCTCCAATGTGCCGTCTAGTGTTGAATCTAGGGAGTTACCTCAAAGCTATTCCGTGGATTTTATCACCGAAAGGCAACCATGTGAGCTTCATACTCCCGTAATCGGAAATAAGACAAAAGCAGTAGCAGATGCTGTTGCTGAGGTCCTTGTTGTTGGTGGGGTTATACACGGTGTTCCAATTCCCCGGGGATATGCAAAGGTCAATGTCGATCGGGTCTTACCCGGGTGGGAGGACCACGACCTCGAAATCGAAGGAGCCGATGGTGAGAAGGTGTTAGGTCAAGCGTTGCACAGTTGGATATGTTGGTAGAAGAAGTATATCATATTTCCATGTTTCACCATAACAGAATCATCGGGACAGGACACTGGTATAAGATCACCACCGACTGCAGACGTTACGCCCCCTAGCAATGATCCACAGACACCTCCAGATCAAATTCATCAGCAGCCTGCTCAAATGGAGCCTCCACCACCTCCTACTAAAGACAAGGATGCGCAGCCTGCTGGAATAGATCCGAGCGTTAGCTAGCCTACGCCTCCTACAAAATCTACAAATGCACCAATACCTGCACCAAAGGATGCACGGAAAATTGGTGGTGGAAGCAGAATTAGGATCCAGCCACCTCTTGTGCCCCCACCTCCTAAGGAGAAGAAGGAGGCTTGGGAGAAAGCTCCTAAGAAACCGCCTCCCGTGCCGTAGAAACCGGCTTCACCGCCTAGTCAGAAAACCAGGCGAAGATGACTCGAAAGCAATTCATTGCGTGGCAGAAGCAACAACAGGCGAAGAGGCAACAAGAGACGAAAAGTCCCTTATCGGATTATGACCGTCAAATAAAAAAGGCAACTCAGCGTAAGAGAAAAGCGTCGAGCATTGCACAGCTTGGTATGCAGAAGAAGCAGTCAATCCCACCTCTCAAAGTGCTATCAGAGGAGGACCAAGCTCTCGTTGATTTTGTCTGCGACACAAGGCTCACCAAAGCACAATTACGAGGCGAGGACCATATCCCAATGCATCCTGGAGCTGAAAGAACTCAATTTGAATTGAAGAAACCTCTAGTGTTTGAACACCAACTCAGGAATCTTCCAACAAGGATGCGTAATCTCCATAGTTGGTACATGAAACAATCTGCAGATGGCCAGTGCTACCTAACTCTTCGTATAAGAGACGAGCATTATTTTCGAGGGGTGGATGAGATAAATATTGAGTTTTTAGAATTCTGGTATCTATTAAATCAGGACGCCCTCGACAAATCACTCATCAGTGCATGGGTTCTGTAAGTCTTTCATCTCATTTATGTTCCATCCATCTATTCATTAATATTGTTCACCATCACATTTATAATTTGATTGTCTCATGTAGAATGGAACAACAAGTTTGCTGGAGAAAAGAATTTCAAAACCTTGGCTTCATGGACCCAAATATCATCCATGAATATAATGTCAAGAACACCTCAAATTCGACCACGAAGAATATATGAAAATTCTTGGATAGACAAAAAAAATGTGATTTCATACTGTTGCCATACAACACACAGTGAGTACTTCAACTTTTACTTATCATAATCCTTGACCTAAAGAAGCAACCAATATATCTAACGTACTATGCGTCTTTCACTGCACAGCTTCCATTAGATGCTTTTTGTTATAGAGCTACAGAGAAGCTTGGTCATAGTCCTTGACCCAAAGAAGAAGGGACAAGAAGAATTCCAAGACGTCATCGACCTAATGAACAAGGCATGGGCTCGCTTCCGGGAAGAAAATGAAGGTCCATTTAAGGAGCAACTTCATATCAAGCTAGACTTTCCGGTAACAACTTAATTATAACATTTTGACATATGTTTATACGCAATAACAATTTTTAATAACACTTTTGCATTCGACATAAGTGTATGAGACAGGAGCACAGCAACAACCTATGTGGCTACTATGTGTGTGAGTTTATTCACCGGTTTGTACGACCGACGGGCGCAATGAAGCCAGATGAATTCGAGGTATGTCACGCATATGATCATATTCAAACATACGACTTGTATATCGCTATATCTAATATTTTTTTGATGTGAAATGGCGTATGGAAGAATGCGTCCTCCCGACGGACAGAATCAAGGCCGTACAAGAACAACTCTGCGGATTCCTGATAGATGAGGTCATTGACCCTAAAGGCGAATTCCACAACGATGGATCTTTCTACATACCGGATGTCGGCATCCAAGACGAAGACAAAGCATGGCCGTAATTTCAAACATGGAGATTGTTGACTTATGTATGTAATACTTCGGGTTTTGCACATATATATATATATATATTGCTTCAATTATGTTAATCATATGAGTACGAGAATACACGTAGGAACCACTACTAGTACGTATAGGAACATAACATGTAAAAAAAACTTAAAATAAAAAAAACAGCAAGCGACTTCTAAAAGAAAAAAAAGGTGAGCTCGAACATTTAGTACCGGCTGGTAGCACCAGCCGGTACTAAATGAGCTGCGTCTAAAGCGCCCCGTTTCTTGACGCGTGGCATCACGTTAGTACCGGCTGGTAGTACCAGCCGGTACAATACGCGTGGTGCATGGTCGTGCCGCGTGGCCCACCGTTTGTACCGGCTGGTGTTACCAGCCGACTAAATGCATCCGTTAGTACCGGCTGGTGCAGCCGGTACTAATGGCTGCCCATTAGTACTGGGAGCTTGGTACTGGGCGCATAACCGGTACTAAACCGGCTTTGCGCCCGGTACTAAAGCTCTGTTCTCCAGCAGTGTACTTCGGGCGTTTGTGGATGTAATATCATCAACGACGATATCGAGTCCAATATAGCACTCTCGATGACGCACATATCCAAGCCATTTAATCTTTCTTGTGACATAGTTGATCTCAACTCATTCTTCAACAACTTCAGTTGAAACTACAGTCACAGGTACAGTTAAGAGGATTAAATAGTAACCAAAACATTTGTATAGTAATCTGCAGCCACAATAAACTGCACAATCTCAAGCGTTGACATCAAATCATTGATCTCAACGTCAGATTTTAATTTCAGCAAAATTCTTGCAGTGAAGCCAAAGATTAGCATCATCCAAAGATTTCAAATTTTTTGAGTTGAACAAGAACCCAAACATATTATCAAATTGTTTCATCTGTTCAAATCAAGTAGTCAACGAAGCAACTGCATCATCAATCATACCATTGAAGTACTGAACTCTAAATGAGTCCACAACAGACTGTTGTATTTCCTCGTCTTGGACATCTTGTTCATCAAAAAGTTTCTTCCCCTTTCCTTGATGTTTTGTACAAAATTTTGTTTCCACATCCATTTCAAATGCAATGGTTTTTGTTGTATCCGTACTATAAGTGAAACCTTCATCTCTATACTTCTTGAAATATGATATGACAACTTCAATTTGTTTGAGATTAGCATCTATACTCGCAATTTTAGATTGCAACTTCTTGCTCACCTTATTTATTACAGAGAACAGAATATCAGGCCAAATAACCAAACAACTAAAAATTTAAAATTCTCAACTGCACCCACCAAAGATTGACATTCGCAACCTGTCATTGAGTCACGGTCATCACTTGCAGCCTCCTCTAGCGCTTTTAAGGCTGATCTTTTTTGAGGAGTTTGGAATCTTGATATAGCTTCTCATTCTTTCCTCAAAAAGACAAATTGTGTTTACCAACAAATTTGATAGCAGAAACAATTCTTACCAATACTTGTCTCCAACAGTCTCTCTATTTGCAATTTCTCATTGCAAATCATCATCAATTGTTTTATTTTTTCCCAACCTCAACCTAAGATCATTCCAAGTATTCATGTTTGTTGTATGCTCAACACTACCATGTTTCCAGTCCTTCTTCAATCATTTCCTAGCAAACTGTTGTTGTGATTTGATTTGAACAATTTGGAGAAAAAACAAAAGACTTTGTCCACATGTTTGGACTACACCAACCATTTCTATCAACCACCTCATTATTACTTAACTTTCTAGATAGTAAGCATAAGGAAAACGTCAATTAATAGCATCTATTGGGAACCCAAGATCCAATTCTCTCACAAGATCCAACATCAGTAGGCCAGCATCGTCTGTTACGTTGAGAGGCGTATAATCCACAGGACGTACGCTGACCAAACAGTAGTGTGGTTTTCTTGGATGGTAGGAGATGTAGCATAGAGGAACAGAGAGAACAATGAAGTCAGTCTAACTGTGTTGTTTGGTTCACCATGTGAGCACATCAGTGGGTGTTTAGCAAACATGTGCCCAAACCATGCATTTAAACTGCATGTAGTCAATGTATACAACACCTAGTTTCTTTGGTCCTTTTGTTTCCCATGTTCTGAACCGGTGCCATGTTTGTGGTGTGGGCAGTCTATGCAATGCAGTTTGTAATATGCTGCTGCAAGCTTTCAACACTTGACGGCGGAGGCTGGAACATATCCTTCATCTAAAAAAGACTGAAAATGAAGGTTTCCATTGAGAGTGTTTCTTGTAATAAAATGTTCATAGAGTATGAACTTAAGGGATGGGACTGAAACAATTCATGCAAGGGTACCGAATTGAAAGAAAAAAAACTACTACATATCGGAGCCAGTTACATTATCATCCGAACTACAAAAACATGTTTTTTAACCCACTAGTAAACTACACGTGCATGTCTAAAAATTCTTTTATACCAATAACTTGAAAATATTGTAGTTGTTGCATTGGAACACTAAAAACATACTGGCAATAGGGAGATCCCTTGTAATCCCTGAACTATTCAAATTAAGCAAGCAAGTGTCTCTGGGTATTCAGCATCCACACCGAAGTTCATACCCATGTTATTTTGGGTAGTGTAATACCTGCATCCAATTTTTTCAACTTTATGTAAGGCCAGAAAAGAATTGCAGTAATCCTTAGGACCAACTTCTGCCACGTCTTGACTGCTAAAATGCAAGGGCTTCCAAGTAAATGTTGTGAACAATTAGCCTGTTGTTGTCAGACAGAATCCTAGCGTCAACATTTTAGCCATCTGCCTTTTTTTTGCGAAACTGCTTTCTGGTCTAAACTGCACATGATGAAACTGATCCATTTATCTGATCTTCCTGTTTGAGGTAGTGCACATGAAACTGGTCCATTTAATTATTGTGCAGTACATATGTTAGGTGCGCTTTTTCGATGTATAGGACAATTGACCTCCAATACAATTTAACCTTACCGTCAGTAATAGATGATATAAAATGGCGCTAGTTTGGGAGAGAAAGAGAACAAATATAGGTTCATAGATGAGTGCTACTGTACTGTCAGGGCTTGGGCTACGTCGTAGGTTGTATGAGTGGTTGGCCGGCGGACGTGGAGAAGGACCACGGCGGCGGCGAGATGTCGACGCCGTGCTGGAGGCCGACGTCGCACACAAACGAGAGTAGACAACAGGGAAACTAGTGAACCGAAGAGATTAGATCAATCTCCAGTTACCTCCAACTATACACACGAGTCTAGTACATATAATAGCAAATCCTAACTGACAAAGTCTCACACGATTTCAAATACAAAGTAAACTAAAACTACTAGCAGTTCTGGCGCTATTGACTAGTCGGACGCGCCCACGATCCCACCAACGACGCCGACGACGCTCCTCCTGCGATGCTCCTTCTGCAACTTCTCCCTCTAGCCACTTCCTGCGTTGGTGTACGTAACATGTACATTTTGTTTGGATGTAGAAACTCTAGTGTCGTGTTATGGTAGACCTAGAAGGCATCGGGACTGTTCTTGGTTCTTGGTACGACATTGGTAGAGTTCGAGCGCGGATTAAAGTTGCACTACAGAGCAAATAGGGTGTCAACTTGCCGTAAATAGACCATAGCGCTGTCGAAACAAACCTTGTGGGCTGGTCCTGTGGTTGGTTAGCATGTTGGTTGCGTGGATTCAACAAACGCAATAGCGTGAGGGTCGAGATGTGTCAAGTTCATTGGACGCCTTGCTTGATGTGCTCATCGTCCACAGTGAGCATATCCTCACTATCCAGCACGACACAATCAAGTTGTCTGGGATGACGCGCGCAGTTCGATCACAATATGCAGGGGTATGCTTAGAAATGTATCCTACAAAGCTATAAATGTATGCTCTGTATGCACGATGGAATCGACACACTGGCCTTTTCTCTGAACAATATGGAGGTTCCCATCTCATTGAAGTTCTAGAAGACTTTATACAGCAGTTTCATCGGCCTTTCTTTATGTAGATATCATCATCCTAACGGCCTGGAGCATATGGGCAATGGGGAATGCTGCATTAAGCAATAGATCATCATCTTCATGCTGTCAATTAAGCAGCTTCAGCCTCATGTGCTTCGTCTATAGTGGTGTGCTCGATCGTATGGTGGAAAAGTCCACTCTGTCAAGTCGATCACAGCAAAACATGGAAAATTCACAGTTGGGAGGAATATCCAGCGAATGTTCAAGGCAAGAAGACAAGCTAGCGCTACAAGCAGAGGAGAGACTGACTGAAAAATGCTGCTTGCGACCTCTACTGATCAAAAGAGTACATATTTTATCCTTTGGACATCACCCCAATTACTGGAAATTAGGTCCATGTAAGGTCCACTTCAGACATTCCAAAAAGTGTACATGACAAAAGTATAGTATTATACTTCTAGTTTGAGAAGGTACAAGTCCACTTAAATAATAGAGCATCCTTCCCATGTTGAATAGTCAACAGAGGGAAAGAGTGGGGCTGGTTTACACACGCGCGCATATACCCAGATGTTTTCGCGTGATGGACCGTGTGACTTGTGACTTGCGACACAACGAGCAGCGAAGCCATGTCTGTGTAAACGTTTTTCCATCTGTGTATTAATCTTTTGGCAACGGTCATTAGACGTGACAAGTACACAATTAGTGTCTTAATCCTGATATTAATTAGGAGGTTTATACTACCAATTAGTGGGGCGTTTATACTGGGGATATAGCCAACAAAGAACTGTTGTGGCCTCCCCTAGAAGAGCTCCTGGAGACGTTCAGGATCAGATACACGAGAAACATCCACGGACTCTCTCCATTCCATTTTCCATCTAGTGATTGTATTGTGGTACTGAGCTGCTAAGTCTTGCCGGCTCCTCTCCTTGGCGTGCACGAGGAGAAGGGTGAGCGGAATCTCCGAACCCTTGCCATTATGGTGAGCTGCTAAGACTACACGGGGGACGACAATATGGTTTCTGGCAGTGCAACTGCGCGACCGCTAGAAGCTGTCCGTCTACGCTCTGCACTGCCTCATATACGATCTGCACTGCGTGAAATCTTCACGAGGGCGGAGCGCTAATCTGTAAGTAAAGATGGATCTATTTACTGTGAACAAGAGTATGTTTAATGTTCTTCTAGCATGTCTGCTATTAGATTTGAATCATATAGCATTCGAGTTGGTTCATGTAATTTGCCTAAAGTTCAAATCTGGTAGAAATAAACACATACTTTCGACATCCTAGCGAGGGACACATAAACAAGGAGCTTTATAGGCACCGTAGCTGAGCATGATCGATGGTTTTAACTGATTCACTGATGTTCCCACTTGATCCGTTAAACAAGTCAATCTTTACATGCAAATCATATTGGCATCTTTATATATTTTCTGATACAAATTATATATTATTATGATCAATCATTTAAACAATTTTGGATCCTCGCTGACATAAATTAATTATATATTTTTGAAACATAATCTGGCTAAGCACAAACTGGCCGATATTTATATCCATGAGTAGTACTGATCTGAATTCCAACATTTATTCATTGGTTTTGTTTAACATGATCAGGAAATTAAAGCACAACCGCAAGTTGAGTTAACCCACTCTCATATATTAGGGTTGGATATTTTTCTTTCATGTAGCGTAGTTTGATGGGATTTTCCTCTCCATGTTAGCTTAATGCCTGTGCTTTTTACTCTAGTCGCTGTTTTCAAAATTGACACTATGATATTATATATTTTTCTATGTGCTCCTCTCTGACCAAACAATATGATTCGACGAATACTAGTTTCACTACTTTGGCATTATTGATGCAGTAACCTATCTGACTACAGCAATTACAGAACTTCTGCTTTGCATGTGCATCATGATAACAGGGAGAAAAGATCAGTCACAACAGTTCTGTGTATAAATATATCTCTGAGTTAATTTGTTCACATCTCTAACATTTCGCAACACACATGCATGAAGCCCACTGGTATAGAACATAATTAAGATTAACCATAATAGGTTTTAGATACATCTTACTCGATGTAGAACTTATTGTTGCAAGTTAACAAATTGGGGGTGGGAAGCATTGGGAATTACGCACCCACGTGGCAACTGCTTGAACCGTCATTCTCACTGTCTGGTAGAATTCGGGAGAAAATATGCCTGTTATAACTGGTTGTTCGCTAGCCAGACTTCACACGAGCGTGAAGCTTGCAAGCCAAATGAAGTCATTGGTGAACATGCTGTTTTGGCCAAGGGCAAGAAGCCACAAGAACATGGTTTATCATTTTCTTTGGTTCCATAATAGTATAGGTGGCTCAGTTTGGAGGCACCAGGAGTTGTAAGAATAGGTTGTCATGCCAAGCCTTTAGTGTTTATTTCACATGATTAAGCATAATTTCTTCGTCTACGTAGGCTTGTGTTTGTTTCGGAAACAGCTTTCTGATAGTGTTAGCTATTAAAAAAAATGTTGTTTCCAGTCTTTAGTTCGGAGGACAACACAGCTCACAGCAGGCACCCTGACGATTATGAGGAAAAGGAGAAGCTACTCTCTCAGTTAACCAATTGTATCGTGACAGCGCAAATATATGCCGGAGGAGCATGCTTTTCAATGTTCCACAATTTATTTCAACAAGATACAAATATTGTTATATTACAATAGCCGTCAACCCTTGCATTGCATTCACCCTTGCTACAATAGATGTACTCCTATACACATGGCACTTTTAAGGCATTTTATTTCTTGCACCAGTTCCATTATTGGACTTAATTTTTTTCACTTACCCAGAATTTAAATTGGTTCGTCGACTCATTTTATATTGACATAAATTGTTGTACGTGAAGACGTAGGAATTAAAAATTTGCAACTGGTATTGCATTTAGGTGCGTGTGCATTGTGCCGGTCAAGCACCAGGTGCCACAATTATTGCAGTTGAATCACTCAGCTCTGTCTATCTGTCCCAGTTTGCTATCTGTATACTATTGTTTTGTTCCTTTTTCCAACAACAGATGTACACACACTGACATCGACTAGTCATTCACACACCCGTTCTTTAATATTCTCTTTTCAGAATTCGTCACCCACCAAATGCAACACAACATAGGCTTAGATGGGGAGAGAGAAGTTGGCAAAAGTTGGCGAAATGTCACATCCATCCTTTTGACACTAATTAGGAGTACTAAATATAGACTAATTATAAAATTAATTACATATATGGACTGTACATCGCAAGACGAATCTATTAAGCCGAATATGTGCCGTCATTAGCACATTTTTAATGACGGGTTACTGCAGCATGGCAGTGTTTGATGACGAATTAATTAGGCTTAATAGATTCGTCTCACGATGTAGAGTCCATCTATGTAATTAGTTTATTTTTACACCTTTGTTTAATACTCCTAATTAGTGTTCAAACATTCGATGTGACAAGTTAGTAAAATAAGTTGGCGAAAGTTGGCAATCTAACAAGGTCATGCTTCACTTACCCCATTGACCAATTCATACGACACATCGACACTATTACAGAGTACTGCAGACTGCCTTACTTTCCTCATTTGACAGGTTCAAGTCAAAGATTACACCTATCACCATTGACGTTAAACTTGATCAAGTGATCAAAGGCTAGCGTATTACTTGCGATTCCTTAGTATAATTCTTTTCTATACAGGCCTTCTCCAATAGGACTTTCTCCAATAGGAGTAGCGCGCAATAGCCGCCATGGTTCACCACCGGAGCTTTCTCATCCTCCTCACCGCCATCGTCTCCTCATTCCCCATCGCTGAAGTTGCAGTCGCTCAGTACTACACAGCTTATGAGCCATACTGCTCAACCACCGGAAACTACACCACCGGCAGCCCATACCAGGTAAACCTCGTCAAGCTCATGAGCGACCTCCCCTCCGGCGCCATGGCCAACAGCGGCTCCTATTACGGCACGGCCGGCGACGCGCCCGACGCGGTCTACGGCCTCGCCATGTGCTACGCCGACCTCAACTGGACGGCCTGCGGCAACTGCCTCCGTGCGGCGGCCGCCGGAGTTCAGCAGGCGTGCCCGTTCAGCCGGGAGATGAAGTCCTTCTACCAGGACACCTGCATCCTCCGCTACTCCAGCGAGCCCTTCGCCTCCGTCGCCGACGCCGACATCGCCTTCTACGTCTGGGACGACGGTTCCTATGTAGCCGACCCGGCGGCCTTCAACGCCACGCGGCGGGCGCTGATGGCGCGGCTCGCCGGTGAGGCCTCGGGCTCGCCGCTGCGGCTGGCCAATGGCAGCCAAGCGTACACCGACTCCCGGGGCGCCGCGCAGGTGCTCTACGGGCTGGCGCAGTGCACCAGGGACCTCAATGCAAGCGAGTGCACCAGGTGCCTCACGTTCTTTCTCGACGATATCTCGGTCTCGCTCCCCAACAGCACCTATGGCAGTGCCATGGGATACAGGTGCTACATGGTGTGCAGCGTCGGGGAACAGCTCAGCATCACCGTTCCGCCGCCATCATCGGCGGCGGCAGCGGCATCTCGTGCTCCTTCTGGTCGGAGAACGGCTCTCGTGGCCGGAGTGTCCCTTGGTTGTGCAGCTTTCTTCATGTTTGTGGGCATTTCGATTTGGGTGCTGTTGTGTCGCAATAGGCGAAGGGTGAGAAAAGATGAGTTTGATGCATTTGACGACAACGAGCCGATGGAAGATGATTTTGAGAAAGGAACAGGGCCAAGGCGATTTCGGTACCGTGTTCTCGCCGTGGCAACTAGGTTCGTCTCCGAGGACGAGAAGCTTGGTGAAGGAGGCTTTGGGTCGGTATACCACGGCTATTTGAAGGACATGAATCTTCATGTTGCTATAAAAAGGGTGTCCAAGGGCTCCAGACAGGGAAGAAAGGAGTACGTTTCAGAGGTGAGGATCATAAGCCGGCTGAGGCATCGCAACCTCGTCCAGCTTATCGGCTGGTGCCACGGAGGTGGCGAGCTCTTGCTCGTCTACGAGTTCATGCCCAATGGCAGTCTTGATAGTCATATCCACAATGAGAACCAAATTTTGCCTTGGCGTGTTAGGTAATCCACTATCTACCACATATGTGACAATCTTTTAATTTCTAGCATAGTTAAAAAGTTATATGCTTTCAATACTAATAGATGTTTTGGTTAGGCATGATATAGTGCTCGGAATCGGTTCGGCACTTCTGTACCTTCACCAGGACTGGGAGCCGTGTGTGGTTCACCGTGACATCAAGCCAAGCAACGTTATGCTGGACGCATCCTTCAGTGCCAAGCTCGGTGACTTTGGGCTGGCAAGGCTTGTCGACCACAATCGGGAGTCCCACACGACGGCGTTAGCCGGCACAATGGGGTACATGGACCCAGAGTGCATGCTCACCGGAAACACCAGCGCCATGTCCGATGTCTACAGCTTTGGTGTGGTGTCCCTCGAGATCGCCTGCGGCCGGCGCCCAATCGTGCTCCTCCAACAAACCGAAGAAGTAACTGAATCAGAACGAGAAACAATGCACCTGGTGCAGTGGGTCTGGGACCTCTACGGCCACGGAAGGATCGTCGAAGCAGCTGACCCTCGTCTGAATTGCGATTTCGACGAGAAGGAGATGGAGCGTGTGATGGTGACCGCGCTCTGGTGCGCGCACCCTGACCGCAGCATGAGGCCGTCCATCAGGCAGGCCGTCAATGTGCTCCGGCGTGAGGCGCCGCTGCCAACCTTACCAGCAGTGATGCCAGTCGCCATGTTGTGCCTCCTGGCCATGGCTTCCTATCTGAACCTGTTGACGTGACCGGCAGCAGCAGCGGCGGTGGATCTATTACCGGCACGAAGCATTCCAGAGCCGTGTTGACTGAGGCATCGTCCTTGTTAAGATGACAACGTATAATAAGGAGTCGCGGATCAACTAACTTGTTATTTTGTATTGGGTTAACGCAATTGGAGACGAATAATTTGACTGACCAATTTTTTACTAAGAAGGATTGCTGTATCAGCAAATTCGTTAATGTGACATGTCGTTCGTGACATCAGTATTTTATTACACAATAGTGGACTTGATCGGATGCATGAAATGGTCAGACGGCTACTGTGAGCTTTCTTTAATTCGAAGAGCTCTTTTACAGCGCATAATACTTTAATATAGTAGTATAAGATATAAATCAGATCAGACCGTTCATTAATAAAGAGCAAATTAGTATTTTGCATTTGACATTATTTTCCATGTCCCTATGCCCACGCTGTTTCCTTCCTTCTGCGGCGCTCTGGCCGTTTGACCCGGCGGCGGCGGCCCTACCCTCCCCCATGACGTTTCGTTCCCCCGGCGGCGCCCTGCCTTCCACCCACGATAGAGTCCTGCCGAGTGCTGGAATGTCGGATCTGAAGTGTATAGTTTATCTCACAGAAAATTTTCGAACGGATATGAGAGCTGATCTGTATAGATATCTGTATAGATATTTTTTAATGAAACTTAGAATAATATGTTAATGTCCTGGAGCTTTGATTCGTATGTGTATTGTATATAACTTTATAATTCGCCGACTGTTTCGGCTTCGTTCTGAATCTGCTGACTACGCCATGCCAGTACTCAACGTAGTTATTAGATAAAGTTGTAGAGAAGTTTCAGATAATGGATCTCGTCAGAGCATGATGATGGCTCTGCTCTGTTGACTGTTGAGACCTAGAAGGTCACCATCCTCACCCTGTCACACACCGGCCACCGCGTCGTGCACCATGCACGCTGTCCATGGCGTTACCTACCTCAAGGCTTGCTCCGATGGCACATCCACCAACCATGGCCAGGGCTCCCCGATTAGATCCTACGGTAGCGACACACGCACCTGCCGCTTGCCATCTTCCCTGCCCGATGCTGCCGGCCCCGTAGCCACGTACGCTGCCGTCGGCCGCCTGCCCTGATCGCCCCATCTGCTCCTTTGGTCGTCCACTGCGGCCTTCCATAGTTCCATGCGAGAGCCAGACGCAGCTTCAGGAGGACTCGATACTTGCCGCCCACTGCCGCCATCTATGTTGGAGAAAGACGCGGTTGCAGTAATGGCTGCCGCTGCCGATCGACGCTGGCAACATGAACAAATATCTCGCAAACAAAATGTCTCTTCAAATACCTAATGTAGAAATAATATTGTATTATCTAATCTAATGTAAAAAAATATTACACAAACCATTTGATTTTTTTCATATTGCCCTTATACCACATATACTACTTACATATACTGCTTATATCACTAGTGAAGTTTTAAGTAGTATAGAATTAATCTTAACTGTCGGATGCTTTTATACTAGTCTTTTTCGAACACTAGTATACACTAGTATCGTGTATTTTAAAAGAGCTCAATTCGAAACATAATTTCTGAATTTATTCCCCTTTCAAAGTAAATAATTCTCTTGCTATAGGTGGAGCCAGTGGATGTTTGGTAGTTTATGTAAAGACAACGCAAGTACCTTTCAGGGTACCCTCGTTTATTCATGAGGACAAATACTGAAGTTTGGACTGTATATATAGTTGGCTCAATGCATATCTCTCTCCATGTTTTATTTGCTTCTTGTGGCTTCACTACCAGAGAATGGAGCATTCATCCCTCACACGTTAGTACCTGTTGTCTTAAAACCCGGTACTAACGCGTCCCAGGGGATTCCCGAGGGCCATCGGACCATTTAGTACCGGCCAGTAACACCAGCCGGTACTAAATGGTCCCGGGGGGTTCCCAAGGCCCCAGTGCATTTAGTACCGGCTCGTAACACCGGCCGGTACTAAATGTTGGCATTTAGTACCGGCCGGTGTTACGAGCCGGTACTAAATGGGTCCGTGGGGTATAGTTCAAAAGGAAAGCATATCACACTCAGTCACAAGTGATGCATAGGTGGGATGGTAGAGGGGGTTACGCGCGAGGCCAGAGGTTGTCAGTTCGAATCCCACGAACCGCGCACGCGCATTTACGCGTGAAAAAATCGCGTGACTTGTGACTTACAAATTTACACGTTGTGCGTGTGCGAGCCTCCCGGTAAACTTATAAGTTTTTTCTTTATTTTTTTTTTGCTCGACCGGCTGGTGTTACCAGCCGGTACTAACTGGCCGACCCCGCCGACCCTGCGGCCCCATTAGTATCGGTTGCTGCAGCCGGTACTAACGGGGCTGCCATTTAGTACCGGAAGCTTGGTACCGGACGCATAACCGGTACTAACGCGGCTTTGCACCCGGTACTAAAGGTCTCTTTCCTACTAGTGCTTCTGCATATTATGCAATTTTTGCTCGTACTATATTGTCGCATGTAGGAAGATAGGAGTGATAGCCACCGGGACAAAGTTTTGGTCCATGACTGAGTTCAGAAGAGATAGAACAAAAGACTGCCTTGCGATTGGCCCTTGAAGATCAACTGCCAATATAGGCGCCCCCCGCTCTATCATGATCACGAGCATACTACTGGGACACATCTGTCTAACAAATAAAAGTAAATCCAAGGCAGCGAGGAAAAAAAAAACAAAATCATCTCAGAAATGAAAGGCACCAGGAGCAACCAAAATGCTACATGTTCCCTTTCCGGTCTCTGTGTATGAACCGATAATATAATTGAATGTGTAGATGTTTCAGCATGTAGCTAGGAAGATAAGAGTGAGAATCACCATGACAGAAGATGTGGGCCACACGATTAATTGTTTCTTCTTCAGATCTAATTGTTGAAAAATTGAGCGAGCGACCATCATGGGACTAGCACACATCCTGACTGACCCTCGAGGAAGTCCATCAGACAAAGGCCGCCAATGCGTGCTGCATCTCCAGGCAATTCTAACAATCCTACCAGCAGTGATCGATGCGTTCCTGCCTCATTATTAATCTGTTGAGGAGAACACCACCGGCAGCAGCTCCCGCACTACCAGAGGGATGAGACTCGCCTCTAGTTCTGAGGCAGACCATAGGCGTGTAAGTTTGGATCCACGCGATAGTGACTCAACAAAAGAGAAAAGAGAAGTACTAAGAATTCACTAACTTGTAAAGGGTGTTGCTGAACGATGTTGTCTAAGATCAAATTGCATTTCGCCAATGCAGTGCAAGGACGCAGTCCAGCCGTCCAATTTGTCAGCCAACATCTAGATTTGGGCACCATACAGTATGGAATAGTAGAACTCATGGCCTAATGAACAGTATTGATCATGTACATAGCAGGTATGAACAATATCCTTCTACAGTGGATTAAGGCTTTGTAAGAGGCATATTTTCACAGCCGAGTTTTGGTGTTACAAAATTGTTGATTAGTGATTACATTCATTTCGTGGTGGTGTCGCATCAGTGTTCACACAATACTAGAGTACTGGTGGTGTGAAGTGATATGATATCATTTTCAAGTCCATTGAACCATAGTTTCTTTTAGTACTCTAACACCAGTACACAAATAGAGAACCCTCTTTGAGTATCAGGTCTCAAGACTCTACCCTCTTTTAGTAGCAAGAAACAGTCCTAAAGGACAAATTGAAAAAAACTCATTAGTATCATTAGTATCGGTTGGTGGTAACACGAACAGATACTTAATTATTATTTAATTCAAAACATATGTATACACCTAGGGTGGCCACCACATGGTCCCAAAGTCAGGTGGCTTTCACACTAACTAGATAGATAGACGTGCTATGCCACGCCTCTTATAATTGTCTTGTCCGTAAAAATTGACTGAAAATTCATTTTTTATACTGTAAAAAAGTTTATTTTATTTTATGGTCATAGAGATTCTTTTTAAAAAGACAGAAGTTTGCAAAAGAACATTCAAAGATTGATGGGCTAAAAGGATAAAGCAAATGATTCAATGGTAGTAAGAGAAGTATTACGACCGGTGATATGAATTTTTTTTCACACGAATCAGTTATTATATAATGCATACTATTATGTTTTATTTCCTTCGAAGTATTTTTTGGATTGGAGTATCTAACCGAAAGCCAATGTAGAGTCTTTTATTAGGAGAAAACAATTACAGGTGTTTGTCATTTTAATATATATAGCTGAGGAACAATTTACCTCAAGATGTAAGGTCACGTTCTGTAACAGAGAAGGAGGCCCTAACGTGATATTATAAAAAAGATTTATGGACATTTATTATAGATGCTGCAGGAATACCACAGGACCTATTGATGCATGCTAGCTACAGAACCTAGCCACTGCTACGCGCACACCTAGCATCGGATCGAGCCTCTTATAGTGTTTTTATTATTCTTTTTCGAGTGTCTAAAACTGCAGCAAAGCAACAACAAAAAAAAAAAAGCACTACAGAACCTAGACCCCTAGAATCGCTCGAGTCCTAGAACTTTATTAGTATAGATATGTATGTGGGATGATATCTTGCCTTCCTCCTTACTATCTCAAACCTATCTCAATCATGAGCATATCTTTATAGGGAGACCCTTTTAGAACTAGATGATGGGCCCCTACTAAAGGGTACACATTAGTACCGTTCCAGCAATAAGCCATTAGTACTCCCGGCACTAATCTGTAACCTTTCATACTGATGTTACAAAAACGACTAAAAGGTAGTATTAGTATGGTGGGTCATTATGTGTGCGGTATATTCGTGGTGTATAAAAACACATTCGCCCTGTAGCGCAAATGCAAAAATCATACATAGCACACGGATGAACAGTTCGTACAATTCCACGCCCAACAGCACTTAAATAGCCACAATGTTGAAAAAACTATGCTTTGTACGGAGAGAGAAAAAGATAAAACGATATGTATGTACACTATATAGACGTTGATGCCCAACAAAAATGCTCGGGGCTCATACATCTCCATGCCTGGTGTTGATGACCAAAAATGGCTTAAAACCGATCAGGCTGGGACAGCCGGTCTAGACCGCCAGTACATGCGGTTAGATCGGCTGGGCCCTGTAGCCGAATTGGCAATGTGCCAGGCGGTCTAACCGCCTGTCACAGACGGTCTGACCGCCTGTCCCCGAGTCCGAGTAGAATCAGGGTTTTACACGTTTTTAGATTTGTACAAGGACTTCCTTGCGGGGCAAGACCTCCCACCCTATAAATATAAAGGGCCGTGGCCGATTGAGGATCTCTACCTAGTCATACAAATCATTGTCTTACTTTTTATCTCCGAACCCTAGCTTTTCCAACCCTTTTGCTTTCCTTCTTCGTCTCTACGATGTTTTATGACGTTCTAAGTGGCCTTGCCGACATTAGAATAACCCTAGGTTCGCAACCTCCGACGGGGACCCTCCCGAGGTTGTGATCGTAGGCTTTCGCGGCGCTTTTGCTACAGGCGGTCTGACCGGCCCCTACAGGCGGTCTGACCGACTACGTCCAGAAGCTCCGGCGAGGAGAATTCGACGACCGCACGATCTAGCAGTTTCGTGTGTTGACCAGAACCGCGTCAACATATTTTGGCGACTCCGATGGGGAAAGAAATCTGGTTTTTGAAGACCGATCTACTATCCCTAGCACTATGGGCTTCGACGTTGGAGAAGACAACATTGTGACCCCAACACTTGAAGATCTTAGCGCTGAAGATCATGAGAGATTCATGGCGCTCTAGAGACATCATGAATCGGAATTTTTGAAGACTTTCCAGAAGAATTGTGATCGTCCGGCAAAAAGTGTTCAAGACTTCGTGATGCCTTCTTTCAAGATGAGTAAGGGGCAAATTGAGGTAATCGACGATGTAAGCACTTCTGCACCTCACCCTACTGCATCTACTCCTGTAGCTCCAAATTTTCGGATCGTGATGTATTAATTGAACAACTACTAGAATGACTCAAAAAACTAGAGGGTAAATCTATAGATACTCGTGAATTACCTAAGCATAATATTTTTTATGGTATGCCACTGAATTACTTTGCTGGACAAACTCTACCACCACCCAATATGCCCAGACCAAAAACGGTCAATGCTAATGGGTCGGCAGCGGTTGTATCTGCAGCCAGTCAAACCGCCAGCGCAGCCGGTCGGACCGCGACAGGCAGTCAGACCGCGTGTACAGGCGGTCAGACCGCTGGTTCTGGTGGTTAGATTAATTCTACTAATGCTATGGTATTCGTGCCGGAGCAACCTTTGCCATTGTTTACTGTTTCAAACTCGGTCTCTCCTGGCCGTGCTGGTCCAGTGGCCATAGCGGGTGCTACTTATTCCATGACTATACATACTGCACATTCGGGTGGTGTTCCCGATAACGTTTTTGATGCACATAGGAATATGCAGAACAGACAAGCACCTCACTTGAATTATATGAATACTATACAATCTTCGGCCCAACAAGACCCCCAATTGGCCGAATTTACTAGATTCAGGGATGAATTGTCTGATGTGATGAAAAACAAGTTAGGTGTTGATTTTGGTAACACTAGAATATATCAAAAACCTTATCATGATTGCTTTGATACTATTCCTTTCCCAATGGGTGGCGCCTACCTGATTTTGTAAAATTTAGAAGAGATGATGAGCGCACCACTTGGGAACACATTAGTCAGTATGTTGCTCAACTAGGGGAGGCTAGGAATTTACAAGCAATTAGAGTACGCTTGTTTTCATTATCGCTTACTGGTACTGTTTTTGCTTGGTTTTCTTCATTAGCTCCTGGTTCTATTATGAGTCGGGGTCAACTAGAGCGTAAGTTTCATGATCATTTTTATAGTGGAAACCATGAGATGAAATTGGAAGACTTGACATCGGTTAGATAGGGTCGGGATGAAACTGTCTCTCAATTTATGAGAAGATTTAAAGACATTAAAAATTGTTGCTTTAATTTGTCTATTTCTGAAGTTGATCTTGTTGGCTTATGCTTTAGAGGTTTAAAATCCTCTATTAGAGAAAAAATAGACAATTGTGATTATTATTCGGTTGCACAAGTACATATTAGAGCTGAGGTAGCTGAAGGCCGAATGAATAAAGAGAAGGAGGGTTTTAAGACACGTCGGTCTAATGTTCATATAGTTTATTTAGCAGAATTTGTATGGCCTGCTAATAAGAAAACTGTGTCAAACTACATGGATTATCTCGGCATGGAATCAATCCCAATCCACCCAAAAATTTTGTTCGGTTCGGCCTGGAAGGGTTTGAAACCCGGCATGGTTTGGCCCCGTTCCATGCAAAAAAGGTCTAGTTTCGTTCCAAGTGTCTGACCTCATGGAACCAAACCTCATGGTTTGAGTGACATGCATGGAACCACTCAAATCATGCATGGAACTGATCCAGCTCGGGAATCAAACACGAGCAACCCGAACAAGGCCTAAGATGGTTTTGCATTTTTTTTCCTCGTTGCCATAGAGCGAGATATGTTGGTACTTTTATTCGAGAGCATTGTTGTCTCCCAATAGTGCGAGGGACACCAATTTGCAGGAGCTCTTGAAGCAGCAACCGTGAGGCTGACTTTCTTTACTCTATCTCTAGTGAACTCGGATATGGACCAAAGCTCTTCCCTAGTCTGTCTCTCACTCTTATCTTCCTCTATGCTAGTATATGAGCAAAAACAATGTTCGATACAGAGAAGGCACAAGGAGGAAATAAAACACGGAGTGACAAGCGTTGTGCCAACAATATATATAGTTCAAACTCCAAATATTTGTCCCATCAAACTAGCTAACTAGCTACGGTATCCTGAGAGGTACTCACTTTGTTTTTACATCTCCTCACCAACCATCCATTTGCTGCATAAACGAAATAATTACTGACATTGAATGGGGAAAACAATTGCTAAGCTATCGTCATGGTAAACTAGGTATAATTTTGGCCTTTGGATAATTTAAAAAGCTCTCTTCAACTTAAACACTCCTAAAATGGCCGTAGTGGGGCCTTTCCACACCACCTATCGAATCCAGTAGCTTTGTAAAGACTGATGTCACGCCACGACAATATCACATTGGGGAATTTGTTGATACAACAGTTTTCCATATGGTAAAAATTAAAGTGGCCAATGAAACTATTCAGTTTAAATTGCGTTAATCCAATACGAAATAACCAAGTTAGCTGATCCTTATACATTTTCGTCCTAGCAAGGACGACGCCTCGGTCAACACAACACTTGAACTCGTCATGCCAGCGATGGCAGTGGTGAAGCTAGAGCGAAATGAAGGGGGGTGCGAGGTATTACCACAAGTGCAAATCAATTCGCCAATGCAAACGATATTTTTAAGAAAAAATAGTCATTATCATCCCTCAACAGTCGTGCGGTGCTCAATTCCGACCACTAATTAATAAAATTTCCATTTTAGTCCCTCAATCCACGCAATGACATATCACTAGAATGAGGAGTGAGGGTGATTCTAAGATAAAAATTAAAGGTCTAAAAAGAATAGACATTTCGATCAATAGTTCAGGGATGAAAGTGAACTTAAAACTAATTTTTAAGGACAAAATGACCATTTTCATTGTTGGGGATGAAATTGGGTCTAAAAATAAACTTTAAGGACTAAAATGGTCATTTTAGTATTTCAAGGGCAAAATCGCTGCAACGGAGCTGTTGCTGTGCTGCTACCACTGGTCACCAACAGCACAGATTCTGATAGGAAGCCATGAGAAAGAGGCATGGAAATGTACTCCTGTTCCCTGCCTGGAGCTGCCTTCGACACCCTTTGTATAGCAACATGAAGATTCATGTCCTTCGAATAGCCGTGGTCTACCGATGCAAAGCGTCCTTCGCCAAGCTTCTCATCATCTGAGAAGAACATAGTTTCCACGGAGAGATCGCTGTACCGGAATCGCCTTGGCCCTATTCCTCTCACAAAATCATCTTTCATCGGCTCATCGTCATCGAATGCATCTAACTTTTCTCGCCGTTCGCCTGTTGCGACGCAACAGCACTCACAGCTTTGTTCACGTGAACGTGAACAAAGCTGCAGAACCAACAGACACTCCGGTCACAAGAGCCGTTCTCCAACCAGGAGTTGGCTCCCGTTGGCTAACCGCAGCGACGAGTTGGAGGCCCCACCGGCGAGCCGCGCCATCAGGGTCCGCCGTGTGGCATTGAAGGCCGCCGCATCGACTATGATAGGAGCCGTCGTGCCAGACTTAGAAGGCGATGTTGTCGGCGTCGGCGACGGAGGCTTGTCAGAGTAGCGCAGGATATTGCTCGCTACTCCTATTGGAGAAGGCGTGGTTAGAAAAGAACTAAACTAAGCAAGTCGCAGCTAATAGGCTATCTTCTGATCACTTGATCAAGTTTAACGTCAATAGTGATAGGTCTAATCTTTGACTTGAACGAGTCAAATGAGGAAAGTAAGGCAGTCTGCAGTACTCTGTAAAAGTGTCGATGTGTCGTATGACTTGGTCGATGAGATTAGTCAAGTTAGTTGTGCTGCATTTGGTGCGAGACTAATTATGATAAGACAATTTTAAAGAACCACGGAGTATATGACTAGTCCATGTCAGTGTGCGTGAATGTTGGATAGCTTACCTCCCGTGTCCAAATCTATGTGCTAATCTCTTTAGAAACACTCGTGTTTGATAGCTCCTCTTAAAAAATGTTGTTTCTGTTCGTTCAAAAAAAAAATGTTGAGCACAATACAGCTTACAACACCCTGACGACTATGAGGAAACGGATGAAGAAGATGCTACCCTCTCAGTATCGTGACAACGTACAAGCTGGAGGAAAACATGGTTTCCAATGTTCCACAGTTTATTTCAACAAGATAGAAATATTGTTACAAGCCGTCAACCCTTGCATTCACACTTGATAGAAGAGATGTATACACAGGCACTTTTTAAGGGATTTTATTTCATATCAGCAGTTTCATTATTGAACTTATTTTTTCACTTACCGGGACTTTGGTTTGACTTATTTTATATTGACATAAATTGTACGTGAAGACGTGAACTGAGCAGCTGACAAGGTTCCTTGTGGTGGAATCAGCCCACAAGGGTTCGAATCCTCGATTCGGCACTGGTGCTCGCATTTTCTTGGATTTATTCCAGGATTTAACCAGCGCTATTCTTTCAGTGGTAGACGACATGCCCGTCGATAGCGAGGTGCCTGTGGTGACTTCGTCAATTTAGAGGATTTGCCGGCCCAGTCTTTCGGAGGTGCTCATAGGGGTAGGGTTGCGTGCGTATGTTTGTAGGGGCAAGTGTGCGTGCGTGTATGTGAGTGTCTGCGTCTGTACTGTGTGATTCGCAAAAAAAAATTGTACGTGAAGATGTAAGAATTAATAATTTTCAACTAGTATTGCATTTAGGCTATCTCCAACAAGGAGTACACAAAATCGTGGCAGATTGGAGCGTATCAGCAGCCGCCTCGGCCTCTCACGCCCGCGTGTCGCCAATGGCCATGCTCGCTGGCATGGATTGCGGCTGCTGGCTTGCTTGCCGGGGGCGGAGGCCCTGAAGAGTTGGTGGAGGCGGAGAGGACACGACAACGGCATGCAGGTTTGGGTCGAAGAGAGAGAGATTTGGGTTCCCTATTGAGCAGGACCCAAAATGGGTCATCTTGATGGGTACTCTGTTGGATGTGGATTTTCTTCCTAAAATCACTGTGCATGACCACATTTGGGTTTGGATAGCCTAATAGGTTAGCTGTTGGATATAGCCTTAGGTGCGCATCGTCATGGGTCAAGCCCTAGTCAACCGAGCTGTCCCCTGACAACCTTGCATAAAACCTCCTATGTTGTTCACAAATCAACCGGCAGTACATCTTAGCTCAAAAGTAATTGCGATTACATCCTTTTATTCATGTTTAGCCCCCTAAGTTCCTAAGGAATCTAACCCACAGTCCTGCATTTCCATTTTCACGGTTTAAACCTTCTGATTATTTGTATAGTTATGTACAAGCCCTTTCTTTCTTTTGTTTTAGCCCTTGGAAGGTTAGTTCTATATCAGACAAGCATGTGAACCTTGTTTTAAGCATATTTTAACCATTTTGAATATGTTTTGAGTGATCTTCGCCTTCACGCGTTCGTCTGTGCATGAACAATGGATATAGCTACATGTTTACGTCTTTTACCACTATCCGGTGTCTTGTTTTGTTATTTATTAGTTGTATGTCTTGTGCTCACATGTAGAGAATGTGTCATTCGAAGAGAATGATTAATGTCATTTTGTTGAGGAAGAACAACAATATGTAGCTGTGGAAGGCAAGTGGCTTTCCCCTCTACATATTTAATTTGAACCTATGCAATGTTATGCTTAAATTAATGTTTACTTTTATGTGGCTATGCAATAACCTTGACCTGTCCTATCTAAGGATGACTAGATTTTACTGCTAAGCCTTGTACCACCTGGGTTAATGTTTATGTTTGTAGAAATGCTTGTTGCTCACTACTAGAGCATGGAGGGTTTATGTGAAACTTGATCAACATGGTATATGATGAACTTGGTAACACAATAACACTTGTTTTAATCGGAACATAGATAATCACCCAGGATTTTCCATACAGCCACAATGTTATATGACACTAACCTTGGCCAAGTAGTTAGATGAACTATACATGGTGTTTGAACTGCTAGTTGTGTGGTTACGAGTGTGTGTATGGAGGGAGAAGTGAAGGAAAGCTTTGGCTTCTGAGGGACTACATGTTTTGGGATCAAACACTCACGTATAGGAATTCTTTGGAAAGACCTAGTAGTGAATCCCTCGACACTCACCTCAGAAGTGTTTGAAGAACTTGCAAACCTGAGCGTCAAGGGAAACACTAATTGTGGGTAAAGTTCTACAACCTTTGCAAAGTGTTAATAAATGAATTATAATAGCTGAGCTTGCGGTCATGAGCGGCCAGGACTTGGCTATGGAGGATGATATATGATGCTTATCTCTTGATATGCCTAACTTGAGTTTGGTATACACTTACAATCTAGTAAATAGGTGCACGCTAATAAAACTTGATAAATAGCTTGCATATTCACACTTAATAAAACTTTGGCTATGGAGGATGATTTCTACTAAAATGCTATCCGCTTGTAGCTCAGCCTATCCTTGGTAGCTTGCATATTCACCCAGTTGCTAAGTAACGTACCATCCATAACTGTACTCACCCTTGCTAAACTTTCGATCAGAAGGAATAGACGACGTGTTGTTTTACAATGAGTTTACTGAGTTCTAGGCGAGTGTTCACCGGTCGGCTGCCTGTGGAGATGTTCCGCTGCACAAGTTATTGTTTCTATTATCGTGTTGAACCTTAAAGGTCTTCAAGCCTTCTATCGTGAGTGTAATAAATACGGTTGTTTAGTTTTATGCGAGTAAAGTATTTTATCTGTTATTCACTTTATGTCATATGTGTGTAAGCGGGTCCTAGCACACATATGCTATGCATCTGGTTTTGTCTTCAAAACTAGGTGTGACATCAGATCTCTCCCTTTTTTCTGCTCCCTCTTCCGTATTATCTTCTTCTCCACCACCCACCCCCACTCGAACCTCCTTTATAGGAGGGGGGGGATACGGTGGAGAGAGAATATAACATGACATTAATTTTTTAGATGCAATTGTCAAAAAACCAAGTGAGAAGGTCTCCAAATCACTCAGTTAAGAGATAGTTTGCCCCTTTTTAAATCGGTAGAACTATGAGCAAGTTATTTCAGAACAAGTACATGTTCACCTAGATAATGAAAAAATGCTAAATAATTTGAAATAAACACTATGGCCTCCAAGCAGCCTATACTCTTATGGAAGCAAAGAAAATCATAAACTATGTTCCTGTGGTGGTTGCTAAATTTGCTGATTTGCATGATTGGTAACTCTTCATTTACAAAAGAGAACCAGAGTAACAGACAAGATAAGGTTAGTCAAATCTCAGTGGCCATACGGTTTGTCAGAAAAAGTGTGGTTCTTTGAAATGGGACGTAGCGGTGGCAACTAGCAAAATATACTTTTTCTGGTAATTCAACGACCAAGAGAACTCCTCCATCTCACAGCCTCCCTATGAGTGAATCAAACAGTTCGCTTCAACCGATCCACATTGAGCGCTCTTGGCTCTTCTTCCTCAAACCAACAGCCCTTGGCCAAAACAGCACACTGTCCAATTGGTTCATTTGTAGAATGTACCAATACAACTGGATCGGCGAAATTAGCAACATTGCTCCACCTTGTTGCTCTTAAGTTATTTTCTTTTTGAGGGTCAACGGGGGGGAGAGCATCCCCACCTGATTCATTGCAGGGGCTATTTGCTAGCCAAGAGCTGTTACACTGTTTTGAGCATGGGGGGAAAACATATGAGGGTACAAACTGGAGAGTCTAGCTTATTACATAATGGAAAAAGAACTACACCATGCGTCTACAATTCCTCTATCTGCAGCTGGCCACCTGCAGCTCCACAACCTTGCGTCTTCTTTGCAGGACGCCAGGAGCCGGCCATGGCATGGCTGCTCCTCGTTGAACACTACACCGTTCCGGTGCTTCCATATGTGCCAGCACACCAGGATGATGTAGCTCTCGAAGTGTTTCTGGGGCACCGTTGGAGGTCGCACGATGTCCCAAAGCCTTTTCACTGTCTTGCCGGCGACGTTGATGTTGAGCGACGCCCAGACTTGTGCCGCAAAGAGGCAGTGGAAAATCAGATGATCACAATCTTCCACCTCCAGGTTGCATAGAGCGCTTAAATTATTGTTTTAGCAGCAGAATTGATCAAGTTGGCTTCCTCCGAGGATGACGCCGCTGTGAAATCCAACTAGCGACCAATCAGTCCAAACAGGCAATTTTTCACTTGAAATCTACTAGACAGTGAGAATGACGGTTCAAGCAGTCGCCATGTGCATGCATCATTCCCAATGCTTCTCACACCTAAGTTGTAAATCTGTAACAGTAACTTTGGCATTGACTAAGATATCTAAACACTAAAATGCTCAACCTATTGTTCGGCCTTTGAGCTTCTTGGGTGGGGCGTGAAATGTTAGGGATGTGAACAAAATAACAAGGAGACACATTTATACAGAAAAGTTGTGACTAAATGCGGTATCCCTGTTATCATGATGCAGATGCTGCAAACATAAGTTCTTTAATTAATTGATCTCTCTCATTGCAGTTATTGTCCAACTACTAAAGTGTGGACTGTGTGGTGCGTTGTGGGAATAAGGGTGTGTTTAGATTGGGGAAGATTCCCCGAAAAAACGCTGTAGGCCCAAAAAAACACGGTAGATGAATAGTGTTCTGTGAGTGAGAGGGATGGGATGAATAGAAAAAATTTGGATGAATAGTATTTTTTGGCAGAAGTTGGTGAATCTAAACGGGGGCTAAGTCACTGCATCAATGACGGCAAAGTGATGGAACAACCTATTCGCCGATCCATATTGTTTGGTTACAGAGGAGCACTAAGAAAAATATATATCATTTTATAGAAATAAAGACTATTACAAAAAACATAAGAATTGAGCTAACATGGAGAGGAAAATCCCATCGAACTACGCTAAACTAGTAGGATCTTTGCTACACAAAAGAAAATTGGTCCAACCTAGAGTGAATTATATGTACGCTTTTTACCAGAATTGAAATAGCACACGTAGAAGACCTATACTTTACAGTATGGCCGCCAACAAACTCAAGCAGCAAAGAAAACTCATTAGCTAACGTTTAAGCTACATTAGCAACATCGCCAAAGGTAATGGTTATTTAAGACAATGCTGTAAATGGGTTCAAAGTATAGTTGGCTCTCATAGTAATATACATGTTGAGGCGTGTGGGATGCAATGCTCCCACAATTTATACCGCACTCTATGCTTACTCTGCTTTAGATTATTGAAGTAATACAACACAAATCGTTTTTGTTGGGAGCTCGTCTTGACCTTCTAGGAAACAATCGTTCTCCCTGGCTGTCACCACAGCTGAGTATCAAAATGATACAACTCGTACTCTGTTTGCACTACATAAAGATTTGATTTTCTGATGCGTTGGGTTTGTGCCTCGTAAAAGTGTAAAATTACCTGAGTACCGGTACAGACGGATTGCAGCTGGTAGTCTCGTGCCTGCATTTGTTGCCTGCTTTGTCAGCAGTGGCAGAGCCAGGACCGAGGCCGGGCCTGCAGCCCGGGACTAGCCATGTAACACCTGCAATAGCCAGTAAGCAATCAGCTCCTCAGGCAGGGCCGTTGTACCCCTGTGAAATCATTCATGGCCTACTATATAGCATGCTTTCTTCGCCTTTGTAGTACACGTTAGGTGTGTTTAGATTGTAGGAAAAAATACTGTAGCATGCTTTCTTCGCTGGGAAACGTGTTTTGTGATGGAGGAATACTGAAAAGTTAGAATAAATAGTGAAAAGTTAGAATAAATAGTGAATAGTTGGGAATCTGAACATGGCCTTAGATTGGTTCAATTCACTGCTGTTTCATTCTTGGCCTTTTTTTATGGATTGATGATGAATTTGCAGACCTATAGGCAATAATAAATTAATCGAACTTATCAAATATGCGTCTCTTATCCCAGCAGAACATGCTAAATATATGTTTTTTACATAACTGTACATATAGTATGAATTAGTCATATTTATCCTTATGTGATTATAGTCGTAGCTAGCACCCGCACCATCACCAGCAGGCATTCTACACGACGTACGCAAAGCCAAATGGCTCCTCCAGTCCTCCCGTCCTTAGATTAGATGTTGCTTACCTGCCGCTACCTGCCTGGGTTTTGGTGATTGTCTTGAGACAATATTTGGAGAAGCATTTTCCAAACTGGAGCATCTCTAATAAACTTGCCGGAATTAGGAGGCACGCCACGCCCCTAGTTCCGCTATTGTGATAAGTGCCACGGCTGATAATGGGTTTCCTTGAAATTTGAGAGGATTCACAAGGAACGCGTACACCGCTCAATTTATGCTTCAATAACCCTCCAGGCAGTGAGAGTTACGACTGATGCAGCTTATTCGATGGAAACAGGTTATCCCCAATGCTTCCCAAACCTATTGTATGCGTTGTCCAACTGGAATTTGGAAATACTCTAGAAAGGCACTTTTGTTGTCGAGAATAATGCGAGGTTAATCGGCTATAGATCCTGTTCATGGCCTTTCTGCGTGCACACCACAAAATGTAGGATCGATGTGTGGACAGAATACTATGGTACCAAATTTATAGTAAGCCAATGTACTCTGTCCCCAACTGCGAGTCTGTGACTGAGGAACTCCCACTAGTAGGAAAGAGACATTTAGTACCGGGCGCAAAGCCGCGTTAGTACCGGTTATGCGCTCGGTACCGAGCTTCCAGTACTAAATGGCAGCCCCGTTAGTACCGGCTGCAGGATCGGCGGGGTCGGCCAGTTAGTACCGGCTGGTAACACCAGCCGGTACTAACGGGTTTCGAGCCAAAAAAATAAAGAAAAAAATTTGTAAGCCTACCGGGAGGCTCGCACAGTCATAAGTCACGCGATTTTTTCACGCGTGAATGCGCGTGCGCGGTCCGTGGGATTCGAACTCACAACCACTGGCCTCGCGCGTAACCCCCTCTACCATCTCACCTATGCATCACTTGTGATTGAGTGGGATATGCTTTCCTTTTGAACTATACCCCGTGGACCCATTTAGTACCGGCTCGTAACACCAGCCGGTACTAAATGTTGCCAACATTTAGTACCGGCTGGTGTTACGAGCCGGTACTAAATGCACGGGGGCCTCGGGAACCCCCCGGGACCATTTAGTACCGGCTGGTAACCCCAACCGGTACTAAATGGCACCATTTAGTACCGGCTGGTGTTACTAGCCGGTACTAAATGGTCCGAGGGCCCTCGGGAACCCCGTGTGACACGTTAGTACCGGGTTTTAAGACAACCGGTACTAACGTGTGAGGGACGAATGCTCCATTCTCTGGTAGTGTCCAGCAATGTAAGTACTTTAATCGTCACACCTTCCTTGCGTTTACTGCCAAACTAACAAAACGTGATGAGTTCTGATACAAGGTGACGCACACGGTTCATTGCTAGCTGACCCGACAAGTCTTTCAGTAACAAATGTTTTCGCATTGGAGGCCCCCGCTTCATCCCTGCTCGGGCGACTCGGGCGGCAACTGAAGCCCGAGCCGCCGCTACCCCGTCCCCTTCCCCTGGGTCCTCGCCGCCACCGGAGGGGCAGCCGGAAGTCCGAGCAGGCCTCCAGGATGGCGGCGGCGGGGCATGTTGCCTGGATCCGGAGTGCACAACTGACCGGGACAGAGGAGCAAACGTGCAAGCTCGGCATTTTCCTGTCGGTCGTGACGATGGCGGCGGCCCTAGGCGACGAATTGGGCGCCCTGGAGGCCAGATCCGGAGCTCTTGTGGCCGGATCTACGCGACAAGACGGTGGATAAGGCGCCTGCAGTTGGTGGCAGGCGACACAAGGAGTGGGCCGTATGGCGTCGAAGGTGCTCGACGCGCCGTGCCAGCTCGAGGCGGGGTGACTGCGGAGGCGGTATGTGGACGAGGCGGCGGCGGCCATAGGAGGATCGACGGCGGCGTTGGGTTGAGGTCGGAGGTGGCATGCGTGTGGCCTTGCCGGCGGCGCCATGGTGGCGCGGCTCGCGGCGGCCTGCATGTGGGGTTGCCAGCGGCGCCATGGTGGTGCGGCTAGCGACTCTGGGCCACTACGGCGAGTGCTTCCTTTGGCGGCTGCGGCTCCGTTGCGTACAGCGGCCCGACTGTGGCACACGGGCCGTGGAGGTGGCCACACGGTGGCTGCGTGTGGCTGCATCGTGGCTACGCGGTGGAGGCAGCAGGCAGCCCGTGGTGACCATGGTTGGTGGTGACCTCACGGTGGTGGGTAGTTGGGTGCCACGAGAAATCTTGCTCGGCGGTGGCTGAGCTGACAATGGCAACGCCTCCGTTACTGTTCTCCGGCTGAGGATGTTGTCAAGGCACCCTCTTTTGCTCTGGTGGTGGATTCTCCCGGTGAAAACCTTGCCCAGCTTGGACAGGCAGTGACGTCATGATTTAGCATCGTGTTCTTCTTGACGACGCCGCCTTTGGAGGTCCTATACTTCGTAGTTAGCAGTTGGCTTCACTTGTTGGTTTGGGTGCATTCGGTCACGCACAGCGTTGGCCGTACTGGTGCTTGACACCAACATGAGTACACACATGCCAGATGGGTGTTGTTTTCCTCACGCGGATGCTGCTGCCTCTTTGGTGGCGGCCAAGGGATCTTTCGGTTACCTTCGACGACTTGCAGTGGACTGCGACGGCTGGTGTTGCTGGGCAACTGTCAGTTCGACGCGGGACATCGTCTAAGGACTGCACGTGCGGCAATGGCAACGGGAGACGACTCGGCTTGCAGCGGGCCATGGCAGGTGGTTCAACATGGTTGGACCCACCTGGTGCGGCACAAGGCAGAAGCTGGCGCAAGCGACAACCTTGGACTGTTGTCTTCGTGGCGGCAGCATAAGGCAAGGGGGAAGCAACGGGGTGAAGTCCAATCTTCGCGGTGGTTCGGTTGTTGATACAGTTCTTTTTGGTGGGGGGGCATAGCAGCTTTGCTTGCCATTTCGATGTCTACCTTTGATACGAGTCCGAAGCATGGAGTTGCGGCAAGTGTGGTGAGGCCCCCGCGCACGAGAGGAGGAGTCTGATGGTGGATGCGGCGAGGCCCCCACGTGTCGTGTTTGCTCGGATTTGGCATTTTTCGCTCCGTCGGGGGGTGCTCTGTTGCAGCGGCACTGTGGCGAAGAGTCCTGCATGGCGGTGGCCTTCTTGGTGTGGTGGTATCTGCCCCCACTGTGTTTCTCTATCGGCATCGTATCTCGCTAGAGGTTCGACGACTGCAAGGTTGTGGAATCTGGGTGGAAGCTGCTGATTGTTCCTTCCCCGCTTTCGTTGTCGTGTGTAGTGGCTCGGCTGTGTTGATGACCGAATCCAACCGGCCTACGAGCGATGTCGAGTTATACCGGGCCAGCATAGTTGTTCTTTTCTTTTTTCTGTGTCCTGCCTATTGTCACACCCGGTTTTATAAAGGACAAACCGAATGCATCTCATATGTGCGCCAGGATCAAGTTTCACACATATGATAGACTCCATTAATACAGAACGCAAAGTTACAACAGAAATAATAAAATAAATACATGGCAAACGTTCTCTAGCAGCGGAAATCTTCAACTCTTCACCACAGGCAGTTGACTCGGGGTTGCGTACGCCTGGCAATCTTCATTGAATGCACTAAGAACTTCACATCTTCTTCTCCTTCTGATCCAAAATTTAGTAAGGGTGAGTACACTTATGGTTGGTACTCAACAAGTGGGAGAAATATGCAAAACTTTCAAGGAAAGGCTAAGAGGTAAGAGTGGTCAATATTTTAGTTGGTCAAGATTTATTAGCAAGCACCTGATTACTAAGGTATAAGTATATACCAACCCAATTAATCATACATAGAGATACACATAATCTCAAATCATTCGTGTCAAAGCACTCATTTCTTAATCAGGAACCATAATTTATTTTCAACTTCAAGTTCAATTATCATGTGAGGATCTGGGCCGTTCATAACCGCGAACACGGTTGTTATAACAGTTTTACACTCTGCAGAAGTTGTACACTTTCACCATAATTCGCGTAAAAGCTCCGAAGAACTTTGGACCCAACCATGCAGTGCGGGCCAGGCACGTACCACACTTCCGAGGTGTGACGGCATAGGGACGCTACGAGGCCTTTCCAAATAATTCCTATATGTATGTGCTTGCTCCCCGTCGACCACGGTTACAACGGCAAGGCCTCTCTCGCCTTCCGATCCCCGCACCTCCCAAACCGGTAATGCCCCCAAATTCCACCACTACCAGTGCAAACACAACATACAGTTCATCTAGTTACTTAGCCAAAACAAAAGATATATGGTATTGTGGTTGTACGGGAAAATCCCAGGTTGCCGCTCCATGTTCCAATTAACATAAGTGATCTTGTTTAACATCATCATCGGAACACGGATATAAATAGCTTGATAAATGGTAACACAAAATTATTATCTTCACGATTAGTGTGAACCATTCCCAAGTATAGCAGCTAAGCAAAGCTACCCAACATAAAGTAAAGATCCAAGTTATCAAAGGGATGGTCAATAAAACTAGTCATCCTTAATATAGGACCCATCAGTATTAATGCAATACACAACATAAAGTAAACTTTAATTAACATGACATTTCATAGGACAAAAGAGAGTATGCAGATATCTGCTAAAGCTCAATTCCTTCGTAGAACTCTTCACAGCTTGATCTTCCAATTCAGCTTGAACAACGTCTATCGTCACACGAGCACATACAAGCAAACATATGCATAAATAAATAAACAGTACACCAAACTTGGGCAACAATATAGATCAAGCATCGAAAACAGGTCGGGGTCTCGGAAAGGATTGAGAGGACACGAGAAACATTGAGATCGGAGCTAAGGTCGAGAAGATTCAACTATCGGAAGATTAGTGTTATAAAGCAAAGACTATATGCTTCATCAATTTTAATTAATAAAACATGTGCAATGAATATTCCAAAGAGATATTCATATTTGAGTTATTTAAGGTTAAACTTTTCCTAAGAAAAGGCGGATTAAAGCTTAATCAATTTTATTTGTAAATATTATATATAAATTATATCAATTAAACAATTAACTTTTAGAAAAGAATCGTATATGATCATCTAATCGAGTAGCTTTATTATTCGTGTTCAACTAGTCATTTTATAATAATTCATAAATACATTTGTATTCATATTAGTCAAGTTAGCATGTAATTATGAAAACTCTGGTTAACCTATGTAACTTTTATTCATAAAACAATTGAATAATCATTAACCAAATTGAATTAGTTTATGAAAAGACCAGATATAACTCTAGCCATATTTTAATTATAAATGGTTAGTTCAATAATGATTAATTAAATTTAGCTTTCATTATAAAACATGAAAGTAGATCTCTAATTTGCTTTTAATACAGAAAGCTAGTTAAATAACAATTAGGAAAACTAATATTTATTTATTTTAAATAACAATTTGAGAAACTACACTGTTAAACTAAACTTTGCACGTTTAGAAAGTTAACACATCAAGAGCGGGGTTAAACGGAGTTAAAACATGGAATCTATGGCTAAAACAAGGTTCAAGGACTTATCTGCGAGACAACTAACTTAATAGGGGCTTAAATAAAAGAAATCGAGGGCTAAAACATAATTTTATATGAAAAGCGAAGGGCTAACATGTAAAAAGGCACCTATGGACAGCAGGTTCGAATCTATGAAAGTTCAGGGGCCTAGACGTGAAGAAAAGGACCTAAGTGAAATTACTTTTGAACTGAGGTTGGACCGCGGGTTGATTAGCAACAACTACAGGGGTTTTTCTGCAAAATAGCCATGGCCAGCTCGGTTGACTGGTTTTGACCTGGATTGGATCTACTATGGGCCGTCGGATTTCGATCGGGCGATTGAGGTTTCGCTGGGCGGCGCTTCTCGCTAGAGAAGACAGGGAGCGGCGGCGCGCGGCGGTGGCTCACCGGATGTCACGCCTGGTTTTATAAAGGAAAACCAAATGCATCTCATATATGCGCCAGTATCAAGTTTCACACATATGATAGACTCCATGAATACAGAACACAAAGTTACAGCGGAAAGAATAAAATAAATACATTACAAACGTTCTCTAGCAGCGGAATCTTGAACTCTTCACCATAGGCAGTTGACTGGGGGTTGCGTACGCCTAGCAATCTTCATTGAAGTCACTGAAGAATTTCACATCTTCTTCTCCTTCTGATCCAGTATTTAGCAAGGGTGAGTACACTTATGGTTGGTACTCAACAAGTGGGGGAAAATGCAAAGCTTTCAAGGAAAGGCTAAGAGTTAAGAGCGGTCAACATTTTAGTTGGTCAAGTTTTATTAGTAAGCACCTGATTACTAAAATATAAGTATATACCAACCCAATTAAATATAAGAGATATACATCGTCTCACATCATACGTGCCAAAGCACTCAGTCCTTAACCAGGAACCACAATTTATTTTTAACTTCAAGTTCAATTATCATGTGAGGATCCGGACCGTTCATAACCGCGAACACGGCTGTTATAACAGTTTTACACTCTGCAGAGGTTGTACACTTTCACCACAATTCGCGTAAAAGCTCCGAAGAACTTTAAACCCAACCATGCAGTGCGGGCTAGGCACGTACCACACGAATTCCATATATTACATAATTAACTTTATCTTTTGCTTACTATGTTAAACATATATAGTATTTTCAGTACTTATACTTTTTACATCATTTGCCCTCTAGTGGACATCCTATTATTTATTTATGTATAGATAATGTGAGGTGTAAACACCTCATGCATATTACAAGTGAATCATATAGGTGTACACTTCAGTGGCAATGCCAAATAATTCAGTTTTCTCATATTTCAAATTTTCAGTATATCTCCATAGGTGTCGAATTATATATGTTAAGCATATATAGTATTTTCAGTACTTGTACTTTTTACATCATTTGCCCTCTAGTGGACATCCTATTATTTATTTATCTACAGATAATGTGAGGTGTAAGCACCTCATGCATATTACAAGTGAATAATATAGGTGTACACTTCAGTGGCAATGCCAAATAATTCAGTTTTCTCATATCTCAAATTTTCACCAATGGAACTTATTTCCTGTAGGTATAACTTCATACCTACCTCTCCATTGCTGAAGAGGCTTATACCGATGGCTCGTCTATGATGCTCTGTTGTGGTAGTTGGCTATGTCCTAATTGCTGCTACCCATTAACCAGAAAAAGTAGTTAATCTTGTGCGTTTGTAACAATGGTTTTGTTTTGTGTAGATTTTATCATGTTCTACACTTTATATGATACAATAGTTTTCGGCTACAACATTTAAGGGAGCCCCAATCTTAAAACGACATACATAATTTTGCTATTGATTAATCAGTTAATGTGGCAGCTGAGATGCCACTCCCTCCATTCTAAATTGTTGGTCATTCCATGTAACAATTCTCTTGGAGTGTCAAAAGATATCAAGTTCGTCCTGGAGGCTCTCAGTCCTACCATCGTACATGCTGAAATAATATTTGGGGAACAATTGCTTCTTACACGGAAGGCACAAGTGGCAAATTTACCAGTTGGAGCGAGACATGCAAATAGGTAACAATGTATGTAATATAGACTCCAAAGTGTTTATTCCCACGAGACCAAGTTATCTTAAATGGGACTCACTTTTTCTTGCATAGCCTAACAACCGTCCCTTAACCAGGATGTATAGGCCAGTAATTTTAAATTATAGAGGAATTCAATAACTTAACGTTCAATACCTAGCATCCAAAGGAAACACTTCATCTGTGTTCTCTTTCTACAACCCCAACACTACCATCTTATTTATGCATGTAATAAAAGTTATTCCTGAACGCATGTTCCATGTATTTGAATTTTGAACTACAGTTATATATGATGTATTCTAATAAAAGGAAATATTCATTGGGTTAATTATGTGCTCCACTGTTCCATACTGGGGTACTGAATCGGGACCGTTCATTCACAGATTGGATGATTGAGACTATGTGCAGCGCTGCCACTACATTTGAATCGAGTCCTTCGGTATACAAGATTCTGGACCCTGGAAGACATTGTGTTAGTGCCAGGGGCCTAGAGCTGCTGCTGTGGCTGGTCAGGCGCAGCAAGTTGATGGCTCATTGCTGATGGACTTCGTCAAGGTTGGATCAGGATGTGCGCACCAGAGTGCCTTGAACCTGGCATGCTCCATCTTTTGATAGTTAGATCCGAAGAAGAGACAATTACGCAGCAGGCATCTTTTGTCCTGGTGGCTCTCATTCCTATCTTCCAAGCTACATGATAAAAAAAATATGGGCAACAATTGCTTCATACACAGAAGCCACAAAGGGCAAATGTACCGGTTTGGTTTGTCAGTAAAATGCCTATCCACTACAGGCAAAACACATAGTGAAACATTTGAGTCAAGAGTATATGTAGTCCATTATCTAAAAAAAAGCGTCCAAAGTGTTTGTCCTCTTGAGTCTTGAGACCAAGTTAACAAGGTACTGTATGTACTTTTTCTTTACTTCATCTACCAAACATCCCACGATTAATTGCACATTTGTACAGAGCAAATGGAGGCTATTGGCTCCATATAGAAACTGATTTTTCTAAATGCTCAGGATTCTGATGTTGCCATTTGTCAAGACTATGTTTCAAGGCAATTGACGTTTACTCACATCAGAAATTTGGTTAGGCTATCGATTTGATTGCAGCAGGAAGGGCACACCGACAGTTAGGGTTGATCATTGAAATGTCTAAATGCCCTTATGAGATCGCCCAAGAGGTCGCTGGATTATCGGTGGATGTTATGGTATTGCGACCATCATGTGTATGTTAGAAGTGACCGACTCTGTGACATCCTGTCTCTCTTATAACTAGGAAAAAGTGGGGGCCTTAATCAATGAGCTTTTTTTATGGTGCCTTATACTACTATGCAGTAGTATGGAGTATAGACGAGATCAAACTATCCGTTGTTAAGGGTAATTTAGTAATAATTATATATGTACTAATTACCTTTCGTAGAGGGGGTGGATTTTCAGTTTCAAAAATATATTATCGTGATATCATTTTTGTCCTTTTTTCCATTATACCCTTATACTACATGTACTACTCATGTATACTACCTATACTACTAGTGAAGCATTTAGTAGTATACAATTAATTTTGACCGTCGGATGTTTCTATACTAGTCCTTTTCAAGCACTAGTATATGCTAGTATAAGGCACCATGAAAGGAGCGCTAATCAATCTGGTGCTGGGGATCTTATAAGTAGATGGATCATGCTGAATGGACCGTTCAGATCCACATTTGCTGGTGAATCCACCATCATTGGTCTGGAAGGATCCATCTACGCTTACTCAGCATTTTAAGATCCAAGGTTCTGGAAGAAACAAAGCGTTTGAGTATATCCTGGTGCCTTTCATTTCCATATAGTTTGGTTTTTTTCTACCTGGTCCGCATTTTACTTCTATTCTAGCCAGAGAATCATGTATGTCTCCCAAAAGAGCGAGAGGCATCAATCTGTAGTAGCGTTTGAAGCAGCAATCGCGAGGAATCTTCTCCGTAGAGGATCTCTAATGAACTTAGATATGGACCAGCTTTTTCCCTGGTGTGTGTCTCAATCTTTTCTTGGTACAGGCTAGAGTATACGAGCAAAAAGATTGTTTGCTATACAGAAGGACCAAGGAGCAAATAAAATACAGAGAGACGTGCGTTGTACCAACAATTAATATATAATAGTCCAAACTCCAAAAGTATGTCATCACTAAACTAACAAGGTTTTCTAGAAAGGTACTCACCTTTTTTTTTTTTACATATCCTACCAACCATCCATTGGCTGCATAAACAAACGAATTATTGACCTTGAAAAAGGAAACCCAGAGAAAATACATTTATAGGCTTTTACTCCACCTATTGAATTTCAAAATAGCTGTCCGACCATTTCATTCCACCCATCGAGTCCAGTACTGTGTAAAGACTCATATCACGCCACAATATGATCTCATTAAAAAATTAGATGATACAGCAGTGTCCCTCTTAATAAAAGACTGGACAGCCAAACTCACTTGATGAGCTTAAATCTAAGAAAGCTTTTGTTGATGCTTGTAATTGTTGTCTTGCAAACTCAACTAGATCAGACTAAAAATGCTTTGAATCATCTAAAGGCTAGTACAGTGTTATGTTCATGTTCATGTCACCATCATGAAGGTTGAGAAACCAAGTATCCCTTCATGTGGTAAATGTGTAACACGAGTGGATGAGCCGAATGAGTTGCGGGCTATCCTAGTGGCAACTGAAGATGAGAACGAATATCTAGGGCATTTGAGTTGGATTTCTGCTAAAGAACCTCAGATAGGTATGCCGGGGCATTTGTTGAGTGAGAATTCTGCTAAATAAACTCAGATAGGTATGATCATGGATGAGTTTAAAAGGAATTATCGTTTCTGAGTTGGAAATTTGATTTCTCGTTGCATTCAACACTGTATTTATGATTATGCCTTTGAGAGCAAGAGCGAGAAATCCAGCGGGAACCCTTCCACCTCCACCAAACCAAAATTCAAAAATTGGATCGGAAAATGCTTGTACCACCAACCCACACCTAAGGCACCAAAAAGAACCTTTTTTGCATCCAAAACCAAACCATCTTAGGAATAAGGTTGATACAACCACAGACTACACCACAGAAACAATTCAACCTATTATGAACTCTACCACTATTTGAATTCCAGGTGGTCTCATAATAGATCTCAGAAATGTTCCACCATAAAAAATGAAACATGTTCCTAAAGTCAACCCTGCAGTGTTTAGATGTCCACCTCCTGGATGGAAACCACAACTGAGAGAGGACTCAGTCATTGAGAGCTGCAGTGTTTAGATACCCACCTCCTGGAGGGAAACCACAACTGAGAGAGGACTCTTCATTGAGAGGTAACCCACAAGCCAACTTCTACGCACCCAAGAAGCATTACCCACAGCTTGGAGAGAAGTTTGAGGTGAGGGACCATTGCGAGTGTTGTGGGAGAGATGATCACCTTGCCATGTTTTGCTACTGTTGGATAAAGGCTGAAAGGCGTGAACGCCAATGAAGGAACTAGGACATGTACCACCCTAAAAATACTCTACACGAGCCCTCAGCTGAACCTCCTCCTCTACACGCCAATAAAGGCTCAGAGGCGTGAACGCCAAATGCCAGGCATGCTGCAGACCATGGTCAATATGGTGCTGGAGTTCACTCATCCTTTCTCTCGCTTTTGATGCATGTCGGTGGGCAAGAGGACATGTGGCTCATTGGATCGGGATGTTCGAGACACATGACAAGTAATCAGAAATGGTTCTCCAGCCAAACCCCAGTGATGACCAAGGAGAACATCAGTTTTAAATATACTTTCAGCCATCCCAGAGGATTAGAAGACTAAGTGTGTGTTAGTCGCTCTCTATTAAACATCGGCGCGAATGTAAACCAAATAGATCATGGGTGGCTGTGGTGTGTGTGGTTTTGTGTGTTGTATCGGGTTCTCGACCCGTCTTCCTTCTTATTATAATGAAATCGCAGCTCTCCTGCGTTTTTTCGAGAAAAAAAGTTTTAAATATACTTTCTTTAATTTAGTAACGTGATTAATCTTTAGACTTAAAGATGAACCTATAAACTTTGTTAATGAATCATAATAAACTAAAGCTTATACTGAATACTTGTTGTTACTTTGCCACTTACCTGAAGAGATCATAGAACCTCTACAGGAAAATTGAAGCTGATACAACATCATTTGGTTAGGACATCAGGTAGTATGCGCTGCATACTTTGCCATAAGTATTTCATTCATTATCTGTCTACGTATCCACCCATCACACAAATATTTTTCGCTATACAGATTAACGATGGTAATTTGATTTCTATCATCCAGCCCAATGACAAATCTCAGTAGATGCGTTGGAACTTTGTCCGTCACTAACAAATCTCACATACGGTTAGTGAAAGAATATTTCAGAAGTGTGAAACAATAGAATTCATCAACAACGGAACTTGGAAGTAGATCGACACATGCAAATGCATATGCGCCATAATTTTAATATCTTTGTAAATGGTGACAAAAAGTTGTCCCACCGCGACGAGGAATGCTGTGACTTTGGCTGCTGGGTACTAGATAAACAACTGATCTAACATATTTGGTATCACCGACGTATAAGCGCTGGAACTGATCTGACATATTTGGCGCCTCCCACTCTCCTCTCCAGCAGCAGCAGCGTGGATCCGTGGAGGCCGTGCGGCCTGGAGGCAGCGCGTGGACGAGCCGAGGAGGAGGAAGGGCCAAGGCGAGATGGCCCAAGTGACGGCGGCTGTGCAGCAACGGTGTTAGCGGCGGCCGTGCGGCAATGGCTGGCAGCAGAGGCTGTGCGGCAACTGCTGGCCGCGGCTGCGGCGGCGCCCTAAATGGGCTTAACGGGCCCATCTAAGGTTTTATTTTTTACTTTTTTATTTCATTAATGGGGTCCACCTATAGGCAATGATTCTTAACAGAAGCCATTTTTTGTGGCGGATGCGAAAACCATCTAAAATGCTTTTTGTAGTAGTGCCAGTCGTTTTAAAGAGAAATCGAAAACACTGTTTTTTATCTATCTTTTGGATGGGTGTCAAAAACCATGGTTGCGTATAGCTTGTGGCCATATGAATCACTTATATGCCATGTATACGGAGTTTGGAAAGTGGATATTTTATTATCATATCAATTAAGACTGTGGAGACTACAGACAAGGGAGAAAACGAGAAAATAAAATAAAAAGGAAACAGCTCCATAGGACGACGGGGCAAAATGGCTAGAGTTTAGTGTTAAAATGGCTAAAGACCCATATAAGATCACCCAAGTGGTAGCTCTCGACAATCGGTGGATACTGTTATGCCATTGTAACCATCGCTTCTATGCTATAGTTTCATGGATTATCGGGAGAGATACTTTTGCAGTCTCCAATAGGCTCATCCTATTAGCAACTAGCATATTGGGAGAGACTAAACTGTCCCTTTACTTGAGGAGAGTTAGGATGTCCCAATAGTTTTTAGTAAAAGAGAAATGTAATGGAAGTCTGCTGAAGCAACTTTTTCAATACCTCTCCCAATCTGATAGTTGGATTGGAGAAAGGAAGACTACTGGAGATTCTCTAAGTGACTGACTATATGTGGACTATATGTGACAGCCTGCCTCTTGTAGCCCATAAAAAGCGGGGGGCTTAGTCAATCTGGTCCTGGGGATCTAAAAAATAAACGCAGAAGATCCACATGGATCCAACATTGTTGGTCTGGAAGGATCCATCCACGTTTACTTGCCATCTGTAGATCAAGGAATGTGAAAGAAATGAACTGCTCGGGGATATTCCAGTGCCTTTCATTTCTAAGATGTTACTGCCTTGTTTTTCCTTGATACCTTCCGTTTAGTTTGTCTTTTAGAGCACTTTGTCCCAATAGCTGCTTGTGATGACGACAGAGCGAGGGACACCAGTTTCCAGAAGCACTCGAAGCGGCAATGTGCGGCAGTCTTTCACCATATCTCTACTGAACACAGTTACGGACCAAAGCTTTGTCCTGGTGGCTCTCATTCTTATCTTCCTGCATGCTACAGCCTATAATATATGAGCAAAAGTTGCCTAATATTCAGAAGCTACTGCACAAGGAGATAATAAAACAAGGAGAGAAATACGCATTGAGCCAACAATATATATAATCCAAACTATTTATACTTTTGTAGTATTTGTCCTCGTCAAATAAACTAGGTAGGGTATCCTGAATGGTACTTGCTTTGTGTTTACTTCTCCTACCAACCATACCTTAGCTGCACCAGTTAACAAAAGAATTATTGACTTTGAATGGGGATAAAAGGAAAAAAATACGTTTTGAGACTAGAATTCAGCTAAACTATATTGCCCAGGTTAATTTGGTATAATTTTGGTGTTGTTGTACTAAAAAAATGCTCATGACATATTTGGAAAGGGGCATTTATGTTGTTGCCGCTATTTTGGTCTATAGTTGTGATTCTACCTTCAAATTTTTACATTTGTGAAAATGCCTTGTCTGAGACAATGCGATTTGGCCTCTAATCAATGGTCAAATCGGCAATTGCATTTTATAGAAAGGGCAAGAACACCAAAAAGTCATTTGAAAATTATCTCTCTACAATTAGCATTTGTTGACTTGGATGAATATAGAGCTGGACTTTGTTTTACTTGCTGTCAGACAATTCTTAAAGCTCATTTAAACGGCTCTGATACAGTTCTTAATGCTCATTTAAACCAAGAGCTCTTTTACAATGATTGACAAGTACCATGGTACTACCAGGATATAGAATCCAACGGTGGGAAAAATGTCTAGTACCTAAAAGTACCCATCCAAAAGCCTAAAAATTACCAAAATTGTGGGACCAAGTACCAGATAAATGGGCATGACTAATTATTTTATTTTATTTTTAAATTAAAAAATAAAGGGTTTATACATCTTTTCCGCTGATGTGGAGGTGGAGGAGGCGGAAAAAAAATTATCGTGATATGTTGTGAGAGGGTATATTCTAATCAGGGTACATGAAAATAGTAATATACCCTTATTATTATTTATTTAGTTTTTCAAAATTCTAGTTAAAGTACAACCAGAAAAAGTACATAAAATATACCTGGTAGTAACAGCTGGTACTTGCCAATCATTGTAAAAGAGCTCTTAAACCAAAATGGGAACGAGCCCTCCATGCTTGCCCTGACCCGATGGGTGCCACGTGTGTGTGCTGATGATCGAACGGCAAATCTCTTTTGCATTCCCTTGGTTGGATCCTCCGATTTCTGGCTCGGCTCAGCGAAACTGCGAGACACGGATCTTTTCTCCTGCCCGCATTCCAGCAAGATGCAAACGGCAAGCCACCGATTGTTCTAAAACCTCTACAAGATTTTTAGTTTCATATTACACGGTGATCTCATTAAGAAATGAGGAAGAAATGGATACTCAACTTCCAAGGTAAGAACCCTTACTGTAACGTCTGTTTGTGCTGCATATATGATTTAGTAATGGGTTTGTGCTATTAAAAGGCAACCGAGATAGACGGAGTGTAGCATTGTCAGATGCTCTGTTCGGCTCGTGCCTGCATTTGTTGCCCCCGTCGACAGGCATCAGCCTTATTTGGCAAACAAGCAGGCCTAATTGATGTCACCAGTAAGCCTTGTACACATTTGGCTTGACTGTACGTCAATTGTCAAGTGTACAAGGCTTATCGGCGGGCATGCCATAGTAGTTTGGACATGGAACATTGAATCTGACATCAGAACTATATATATCGTCACAAACTGAACTATAAATTTCAAGCCCAAAGTCAATATTTTAATGTTGAGTATTTTTACAATGCTTTGAAATAATAACAACCGTTTATTATTAGATCCAATGGTTAAAAGTTAAAAAGAACTTGTTATGAGGAACCAAAATGGTGGGCCAGAAACTAAATTTAGTGGGCCAGGAACCATTTACGAATTTAATTAGAAGGACATATAAGTCATTTCGCTAATCATCATTTTCTTGTATCTTTGGTTAGCGATGGCCCAATTCTTTCCACGCCAAAGCCCAAATCGGCCTTTTCTTTTCACCTGCCCGACTCTCTCTTCTCCGTCACCACCGCAATGTCGCACGCGGCTCTCCTCAGCCAGCAACATGCAGCAGCTCTGCTGCACAAGCGGCATCTCCTATGAATCAAACAGCCATGAAGCCACCGGGCAAGCCCTGCTCCGATCACAGCCACGAGCTCCCGCTGCGTCGGAACCTCTTGCTTCTGCTGGACCTCCTCGGCCTCCTCCGTTTCATCGTGGGGGTCCTCCTCGATCGCCTCAGCGTCATGTCATGGCAAAGCAGCGGCGAGGTGCTGCAGCTGCCCGGACTGCTCAGACCCTTAGGTTATCGAGGGTGGGCAGCGGCGGCTGCTCTGCTCGGCGCCTTGGTGGACGGCTGATGGATCGTCTCGCTGCCTCGCCAAATCGGCGCCTCGCCTGCTCGGCGGCGTTCGGTCCCAATGGCAGCGAGGCAGCTGAGCATGGTGGAGGGCGCAGGCCGGCAGGCCGCAGGCTGCAACCGAGCGTAGCGCGTGCAGCGAGCAGCTGGCCGAGCAGACGAAGCCAAGCAGAACCAGGGCCGGCCCTGTATTGTTAGCAGGTCGTATATGCATGCAGTAGAAATACTAAGACTCAAAACGTTGTTACATGTTACAAAAATAAATGAGCAAACGTCCACTTAACAAAGAATGCAAACGAGCAAATGTCCACTTAACTTAAATGAGCCTATCGCCACGTTTGACCTTAGGATATTTATGTTTAGATCATTCTTAACCCTCCATACCATCTATGTAGGATGATTTCTATACCATGGTATGGGACTAGCCTTAGGAATAATTCTTTATTTGTCATAGCTTAACGCCGTAATCGATATGGCCATACGTAATCTCTCAGCTACCAATGTTAGTGATTGTGGTGGGTCACATATATCTGTCTGACACATCAATGAAATACAGGAGGTTACAAGTTTTCTTTGTGGCAAATAAGAAAATTACCGTTTATTATTAGGGGCCTCCAATTTTGAACCGCGGAACCGCGGAAGGGGAGGGCGTCGAGCCCTCGAGCGGAAGACTGCACCGAACAAAAAACAATCGAAGAGGTATTGATGAAGTATTGTACTGTCCCTGTATACAAGAGATCTCACGTGATTTATCACACGGTTGAGATTAAATTATTTTAGGGGAACCTCAGGTTCCTTCCAAGCACCCCAACATACCTCTTTAATGTTACCTATAATGGCGCATTGTCCATGAAGATCCTTCGTGCTGGAATAGGCTAGTAGCTCTTGAAAAACAATGAAATGTTTTCTTTTAATGTTCAATTTGTCTTGAAATCCTGAGACAAAGTGTGAATGTACAGAATTCTGCTCTACAAGATAACTCTTCATTTATAACAGAGAAGGAGTGTACTTTTTATGGAGTACACTCCTGTTCTTGAGAAACTGACTAGAAAACACTGATCATGTCTCAGATTCTCAGTGGGAAAATGTTAGCAAAACTGTGAAGGAGTGTACTTTTTATGGCTAAAACAAGAGCTGCCTTTGGAATGGGATAAAATTGTAAGCTTCTTCATCCGAAAAACTATGCATCCTATGAACCGACAGCGCAGTCCAACCATTCCATATCGATCGTTCTATGTGTAACACCCCGAAATCCACCAACTCCATGGGATGCTACTAAAACACACCAACAACAGCTGAACTTAAATAAGTGAAAAATTCAGCAACATATCCTCTGAATTAATAAGCAACCCGGAAGCAATAACAATGGATATAAATCATATAAGTACACACTCGCATAATCAACATCCCAGATAATATGAGAATAAGAGTTTAACAACCACACTATGCTTTAAGCATAAGTCTCGAGTCTCCCAATAACAAAACATTGACTTGAACTAAGATAAAAGGGGTCTATAAAAGATGAGTTGTGGCGTGAAACTAAATCCCTCTTTTCCCACCTAGCAATCATCAAGAAGCTCGAATGAGTAAAGCAAGGGTGAGATAAAAATCTCAGCAAGTGAATTGTTCTGACCAACTATTTATACCACAAGTTCAATTAATCATCAATTTAAAATATCAAGAGTAAGCCTCCATCAAACCATCACAGTAATAGTTAAGAAATAGAACACATTCACTGTTGCATATAAAACCGCATAACCTTTATTATAATATATTATGTTATTTACTTCCATGCAAAAGAATGCATATGCATGCAATGTCATGACCACTTTTACATCGCACCCCTCCTCGGGCAACGCACGATGTGTACCGGTACAATTGCAACCATAGGATTGCAACAAACTTCAATGCAAATGAGATGATATGCTCATGATATGCCTCATATGTCTCATAATGAGAAATAATACCTCCACAAGCTCGACTTCATTTATAACCACAACCTCAACTTCAATATAACCACAACCTCAACTTCAATTATAATGGAGATATGAAAATAAAACTCAAGTGAGTAAATAAGAACAATAACATAAATATCCTCCATTTAACTCAAGTATTCAGATTATAATTAAAGTGGTATGGTTCTGAATATCAAAGTTTAGGTGATAAAAATAGCAAGTCAAAACGGTAGCAAACCACCGCTACATTCACTTGTCTCTTTACCGAAGAAGACCAAAGCACTACGGATGATCCAAAGCGCTACCATCTATTTTACAAATATATATCATCACCACACAAACATACATGTAAAATAAATACATTAATCAAAGGGTTCCTACGCCGAACCCAACGTCCTCACATTAACACACACAATTCTAGTCAAAACAGCAGCACTGTTACTTATTTTTTTTGTACACATTAATTCTGACCGCCAAAAATTATCATCTTCTACCAGATGAAATTTAACTTCAAATAATTCATCCTTGTAATTGTACGTAAAAACAGAAAACATCATTAACATAGGCTAATCTTCAGGTTAACTTTAGACTGAAAATCTGGCAGCCGCTGCATAACATCCCCAATAAAACAAACATAACCAGAGCATAAAACTTCGTATGATGGTGATCTTTAACAATATGGAAACCTTATCAAATTTGTGATAACTTTCATTTAGATCCAAAATTATAATTATGTCGTGTAGGTTTCCTAATCTTCAAAGGAGCACAAACTGCACAGAATTACGAGACTGAAAAAGTGTCTGAATAAAACATCTATATCTCCCTGAGCACAAATCCGATTGGGGAGCTCATTAAGGATATGGAACGGGCTCTAAATCTTCTACAACTCATATAAAGGGTTTCTATTTTTTTGAGGCCACTAAGTTCACGCAAAACAGCCGAAACCGAAAACTGTACATATCAACAACGTGCTGAGAACAGCGACGTGGGTAGAACCTCAAACCTAGCCCTCAACAGCGACGAGCACCATTCAACGCAGGTGCTAAAACATCCAAAATCTTAGGGAAACATGATTAGAGCAGGGGAATGGCTTACCTTGGGTTTTCCCTTCGAAAAGAATATGGCAACGGTAAAGGTTCCTACGGCGGCGGCAGCGAACCCTAGTTCTCCTCTCCTCTCCTCTCTTCTCTTTGCCTTCTCCCTTCTCCTCCGTTCAGATCAAGGGCGACACATGGGGAAGAGACTCACGGACAGAAGGGAGAAGGGGGCGACGCAGGAGGGAGGCAGAAGTCACGGAGGGGCGACGCAGGGGAAATCACGGAGGAAGGGGGGCGACGCACGGGGAAAAGAAATCACGGATGGGAGGGGTGGGTCTGTGGGTTGGGTACTGTAGCGTGATGCTACAGTAACCCATGTTTAGTATTCATCCGACGGTTCAATCTTGCACCGTTGATTACTTCGGGTTTCGAACTCTGAATAATGCATATGAGTAGTCAAACGGAATGCATTCGACGAACTCTACGCATCTGTGGTCTCTGATTATCGGTACAAGCATCGGATCTAAAAGTCAACTTTTTGACCCTTTTTTATGAATGGTCGCTTCTATAATTTTACGCTTTTTTTATGATAAGACACGTAGTTTACTCGTTTGCATATACCGGGTGTTACACTATGTCTCCTTGTGTCGTCATCTTTTGGCTGCATTCGGATGTAAAGAGTGTCGGAACCGAGGATTGCCGAACAATCACAAGAACACAAAGATGACCCATGGATTTTGCAGCGACGAACACCGCGGCGACGAACACCTGTATCTTGGCCACTCTTTGTATTACATTCTACTCGGAACACCTAAAACACGAGCCTACACAGCCAGTTTATACCCACGGTGACACAACACCCATGCACCCACTTAGCGAGCTTTACGCGCACATACGCATGGCAGCATGGACGACCTGGTTTCATGCATCCGTGAGCCACATACTCCTCCACATGACCGGGTCTCCATTCATCTCGCATGGCGTGCTCCTGCATGCACTCAACCACCAAGACTTGGCCCTCTGGACTCACACGCACAACATGCACTCGATGCTACGAAAAGCCATCCGACGCGGCCGGTCACCTACGCCATGGCTCGACCAACCTCTCCTAAACCTGGATGCACATACATCTAACACACACACAAGCACGAACTCGTGCACCTGCAACTCTACAGACTCAATACCCACACCCACGTCACGGCCACGAACACATGACGTGGTTTATTCATAACAATCTCCCCCTAAACCAGGACATTGTCGACATAGATGCCCATCCTTCCATACAGGATGCCGGCTCTTTGTCGACCGTCTGCGATGAGCATCTCCTCTTCCCGGCCGCCATGCGCTCGCCGTTGTTGAGGTCGTAGCTGCAGCTCCCATCGTCGTTGCCACCACGGCCACCAGACTCGACACGAACTCAGCAGCGCACATTACGATGCAAACGTCACAGCCGCACTCAGCGCCACACGCTGAGCTCCTTCTCTGCTGGCACCACACGCCTGCTTCTTTTTCTCCGCAGGCGACACACGCCGTGATACCGTCGCACGATCCCTTGCGGTGGAGCCACAAGCCATCACTGCCTACACACTTGCAAACTACCGGCGCCTAACACCCTCCGGCGACATACACCGACTTCTTCGGCTTCGGCGACACATGCATGTTATCCATGGGAGCAGCCCCACACGCCGCAGCCCCATCTTCTTCCCCACGATGAACGCTGAGGTTCTTCCACCGGCGACGAATGCCGATAAGCGTGTCCGATAGGATCAACACACGATCGACTGCCGTAGCGTCTCCATTGCCCCATCGGCAAGCACACACGTGACATAGCCACACGCGCCATCACCGCCACCATCTTCCTCGGCGACACACGCCGAGCTTTTTCTCCACAGCGACACACGCCGTTGAGCTCGTCATGCTCGGCAGGACCGACACACGATCCTCTGCCACAGCACCACCACTGGCTTCAATGCACGGAACGACACACGATCCGGCGACCTTGCTGCCTCGCCGCCATGACACCGGCCCCCACCAGCGCACCTCCGGCGACAGGAACAAATCCCACAATGACCAGGCCCTGATACCAATTCACATTATCCAAATGCTGCATTTGGATGTACCAATTGAGGTGGACATTGGTCATCCATGTTGCTCTCATTTATGGATTCAGCGGCAGAATTGATCAAATTGGCTTCTCCCTAGCTTGATGCCCGTGATAAGTCTGGCTGGCGTCCGGAATCTATGAGGTATTGAAAATGACGACGATTGCAGTTGCCATGTGGGTGTATAATTCCTAATGCCTCTCAAACCTGAGGACTAAACTTGTAATAGAACTTTGACATCAGACAAGATACAAGGCTGATCCATTATTCCGCCTCTAGGCTTCATGGGTCTGGTGAAACTTTAGAGACTAGTGATTTGCGCGCACTTTGGCACGTGGCTTAATCGTTGACTAAATAAATAAAATAAAATAGATGACTTGTTTGGTTGAGATCCAACAATCAAGAGGCCATCACTCCATGTCTTTTGGCAACATATTAGTAAAAAAGGCTCTCCTCGTATTGCTTTTTGTTCTCGAGCAAAAACCTTAAGTCGATCCGTAGTAATTGTCTATTTGCCTTTACTGATGATATACAATCTGCATTTGAATAACAGAGTGCACAATATCTAGTAGTAATTATACATCACGCTATCATATAGTAGAAGAGCATCGTAGTTGGAATAATTTAAATACATAGATTAACTTATAGAACTAATTCCATGTGTGACACAGTAATTGCATTCTTTGTGCATGACTTGGCAGCCAAAGTTTGTTCATGACGGTAGGTGCATACATTGTACATTCATATTATACATCAAATTTCTATTATACAGATGTTGTAAGGTGTTTATTATGCAGCTGTCTAATAGAGGTTTATATGTTATGAGAATCCTTAGATTATTTGGCTGTTCACAATTTATTTACAAACCAAAGATTGTGAATATTAAGTAACGTATAGTTTTGTGTATGTGAGGATAATGAATATATATTATAAAGGATCTACCTACGGATCTTATATAGACATTTATAGGAACGAATTACTGAGGCACATTGAATTTAAAAATTTGGTGCCGTCCGAAGGTTTAGGTTTTTGAATTTTGATTGTTTTTTGTATTGAACACTTCTTAATTTGAGGACGTTTTGGTATCTGAATCATCGATACGACAGGTCGTGGATAAATGTCTGCGTGAATGAATGTGGAAAGTGCTTTTGTGTTTAAAAATATCTTATATAATAAAGTTGTAGGTTTTGAAATTATAAGTAAATTTTATGTTGGGTTTTTTTTGGTTGGAACATATTTTGGTGGTTGAATTGGTTGTAGGGAAGTAATTAATAGAATGGGTTGTTACGTAATTTCAGTAAAATTTACGGGTTCTTTAAGAATATTTATGAGAGAGGGAAAAGACCGGGGGTTGATTCTAAGAAAGTTTAGGAGTTCTTTTAAAAATTTTGATTGGCCGGTTGGGGGTGGACTCTGAGTTAATTTCGAGGAAATCCGAGGGTTTCCTTAAAAAAAACCTGAAAGACGGGGTGGACGGCGGGTTGTATATATAAAATTCAGGGGTTTTTTTGTTAAATAAGTGGACTGCAGGTTGTACTTCCATAAAGTTTAGGATTTTTTTGTAAAATAACGAGAAATAGCACGATCTCGGACGTCCACCCGGCCAATCCGACGGCCAAGAAAAGCCGTCGACGTGGCCAGCCTCCTGGCCGTCGGAGGCGCCGGCTTTAATATGTTCTAATACTAGTGATTTGCGCGCGCCCATGCGCACGGCTGAATTTGCAAATGTATGAGGTAAGTCAATGATGAAGTTGTTATTTGACGAAGATGATATATATTATTATAAAAATAAATATAGATATATAGTAGAATATATTACACACAAATGTTGCAGGCTCAAAAAAAGAGGGACGAAAAAATAAGGAATCACTTGCAGCCCCATAATTTGCATAGGACAATGTACTGCATCAAAGGAGGGCACGGAATCTAGCACAATGTAAACGATAGACTAATTAATCGATACTTTGGAATTATCATGGCATATTTCAACAAACTTCATAAGCAAATGTACAATGCAGCTACTCTTTCTTTTCGCTGCTCTATCAGGAAGATGAACCTGTGCTAGTGTATCCATAGTTTATTGTGATAGTTCATCGCTAACCAAGCTTCTCTTGGCAAGGATATTCAGAAGTATTTTAGTAATAGTATTAACACCAGTCATGCTCACTAGAGAACAAAAAAAGATACTGAACCGTGGAGTTGAGAATTGAACCAATTTCAAATCAGAGATGTTGGATCTGGTGGAATATGCACATGCAGAAGCCCTCTAAAAGAGCCAGCCAAGTTCATTAACAAAGTGCAGTACTTGATTCGTTGGCTTTGATCGCCTAGGGTCATGAATCTGATCGTCTGAACTCTGAAGAGACATCAGGAAACTGTGAATCCTGAAGCTGGTGTTGATAGGCACATGGAATCGTGTATTGTACAAGGCAACCAGGGCGAATGTATCCCTCCATCTCAGTAGGGCTGTGTTTGAGCCAATTTACTGATCAGACCATCACTCCTACGGATATACACGAGGTTTCGTCGCTGGACAATCAAGGTCCAATCACAAGAGCTCGAGCGCGACAATTTAATCTAGATGTGAGTTCACTCCTAAGTGTTCCTATTAATATTTTTGAGAATGGTTCGCTACCTATTGTTTAATAATGTGATTAGGAACCAAGGAGAAAACCAAGAGACACATGGAGAAAGACTTAGAGGTGTGGTGACCCATCCTCCAATAGCTACTACTAGTAGCATTGATGGTCCAATTAATCAAGCTCGTGACCTTACAAAGAGATGCACTGATTCAAAACTGAAGACAGAGGATGCTGGAAGTAATCCAAAGTTGAGGATATCTTTGGGTCCAGAAGTGGAGAATATTGGGACCATTTCATCTTTAGTCCCTGCTAGTAGTAGTGTTGAAGACACTAGTAATGCAAGAGAGAATGAGGCTTTCATCAAATCTCTATTTGTCTATAAAAATAGTTCTGAGACTGCAGCTGCTTGCAATATCTCAAACACGAAGACTGATTTGATTCAAATCAGCAAGGATAAGAATAGTTCTATAGAAATTAGCACTCTTTTTATTAAATTTAATACCAACACAGTACACAACTTTCCTGTGATAGTGTCAAACAAAGATAATTCAAGTGCTCTTGGTGCCAAGGCTAGTGCTAGTGATTTGTCTTCCTATAAAGCTAATACTCGGTCAAAGTCGAGGACGACTTTGTTTCAAGGAAGGGAGGATGATGAGCACATGGCTCATCAAAATAGCACAAATTTTCTTCCAGTGAATAAGTGCAATGAAGGGGTTGGAGAAGTAGTACCTTCTGGTGTTATACCTTCCAAGAGAATTTTTGTTGGAGCTAAATTACGTAAGATGATGGAAGAGACTAAATCACTCAATTATATTATTGTTGGGTCTGTGCAGATCGACATCAAGGAGGCACCAATTTGATAGCTGCATGCACAGCTACAATGTAAACACAAATCGATGAAGGGTTAATCATATTTTCTAAGTACTAACATTAAGCTAGCTGCCGTATTATTTAATTAGTTTTCATGCATGTACGTGAGGTGAACTAAGTTGTTTTGGTCTTTGTTTGGTGTGCGTGTGCACTTTGAGTCCTGTTCGGTCATCGTTGGTTGGAGTCAGACTTGAGTCAGTTAAGCCAGGTGGGCCTGCGTGCCTATATGAAGGGCCTTGGCCCTTGTAATCAGATCAGACTGGATTTTGATTGTATTTTCGTCGAGGGTTTTCTCCGAAGAAACAGAGAGGCTGCTCCTCTCCTTATCCTGCCGATCCATCAAGGATTAGTGAAGAATTGCGTGATCAGGATCCCTCCTGGTTTCGCCAATTCCGATCTCGTTGAGGTCTCATCTCCTGTTCGTGGTTCGTCGAGGCCGCGGGTGGAAGATCTTATCTAGGGTTTTGGTTTGCAATCATCCTTGTAAGCCGATCCTCGATCTATCTTGCTACTGTTGGTCTTTGTTTAATCAAGCGGAGTAATTTTGTTCTTGTACGATACTCCACTGCCTCGTTTCATCTGAGATTGCATCTACTGCTACTTTGTTTGGGAGCAGTGATATATATTGTCGTGAGAATTTGGTGTGGAATATTTTGGTCTGCTACTGTTTGTTGGTGATTGATTAAACATGAATTACTCTATACTTTTGAAAGTTCGCAATTATCTTGTTTGGACAAGTTTGGTTCTCGTAGAATTATTCTAACCCATATTGGCGAGAGATCCATATGCGCTGACCCATATTGGCGAGAGATCTATATGCGCTGATTGAAGGAGCTGTGATTAGCTGCTTGCGTTACCTGCTGCCATAAGATCACTACTGTCAAAAGCCTATCTGTTTGCTACTGAGTGATATTCGGCTTAGTACGTTGATAAGAAAACTTAGAAGTTTTATTATTGTTGTACCGTGAAAGATTGGGACAAATCCTCGGACACCTTGCCGTGTCCTTATCATGTGGAGTTTGCATACAATCGCGCAACACATTCCACTATAAAGGTAAGTCCTTTTCAGGTAGTGTATGGTTTCAACCCCGTGCTCCTATTGATATTCTACCTTTGCCTACTAGTGAGAGAATTCATAGTGATGCTAAGGAACGTGCTGAGTTTATATTGAAAATGCATGAAACTACTAAGCATAACATTAAAAAGATGACAGAAAAATATAGAGTTGCTGGTAGTAAAGGTAAAAGAGAGTTAAAACTTGAACCAGGTGATTTAGTGTGGTTGCATTTGAGAAAAGAGCGTTTTCCAGAATTGAGGAAGTCAAAGTTGATGCCCCGAGCTGAGGGTCCATTTAAAATAATTGAAAAGATTAATGATAATGCATATAAACTTGAGTTGCCTCCCGAGTTCGGGGTTAGTCCTACTTTTAACATTGCAGATTTGAGACCTTACTTGGGAGAAGAAGATGTGCTTGAGTTGAGGACGACTTCAGTTCAAGAGGGGGAGGATGATGAGGACATCACTCCTACGGATATACACGAGGTTTCGTCGTTGGACATTCAAGGTCCAATCACAAGAGCTCGAGCGCGACAATTAAATCTAGATGTGAGTTCGCTCCTAAGTGTTCCTATTAATATTTTTGAGAATGGTTCGCTACCTATTGTTTATAATGTGATTAGGAACAAGGAAAAGACCAAGAGACACATGGAGAAAGACTTAGAGGTGTGGAGGACCAGCAAGGGTCGGCCAAGCTTCGTGGAGGCCCAATACAACTCAACTTCGAGTCCAACTCGGAGTCCAGGAACTGCCTTCGGTAAAACAGAGGCCCAGGCCACATACGGAGTCCGATTTCGACGATCCACATATGGTTGGAAAGAAGATTTCATAGAGCTTCTTTTGGCGCTGGTTTGAGGTCCAAATTCCTTATGAGTCGTCGGGAATCGTCCGAACAAGATGGCGTCCAGAATCTGTCCCGGTGCTGCGTCACCGTCTTTTGGCCTTGTATCGTTGTCGAGCCCATTAGGGGGCGTGTCCAGGGGTTGGCCACGACCCTAGACTCTATTTTACAGGCGTCGCCGCTACCATTAGGGTTTGGGTTTTGCTTTAGATCAATCTGTCTTTGAACAGCCGCCGTTCTTCGGTTTGTAGAACCCCAACTTGTGTGCTTAATCATTCATCTGTAGATTGTCACCAATATTGAGAGCTGCGTACTTTCAAGTTCTTGCTTGTGTTCTTCGTTTCGCTTGCAGGGATTAGCCTTCTTGGCGAGGTCAACCGGATCGTGACACGGTTGATAACCAGAGGAGTCGTGGTGCTAAGATTGCAGGGTTCGAGTTGTTGACTTGAAGCCGGATCGGTGTGTTTCACTCCGCCCAAAACGAGAATTATCTTACCTGACGGAAGATCGGCCACCTACGTCTCATCATTTACAATCTAAAAACAAAAGAAAGGAGAATTATTTCAACTACGATCATGTGGTAAACAGGCTAAATGAGGGCTTCAAGTAATTTTCCTAAAGTAAATAATAAGCATAATGACACTTGGATCACGATGGAAATAGAACCATAGTCAAATAACATTGTTATCTCAAAGGTCATAAGAAGCCAAAAAAAGGGAATATAGTTTAGACGGCAAAGACAATCTCTCATACGACTTCTTCACAATTTAGGCTCTTATAATAAGCTGCATAGAGTCCCAATATGTAAGATATGAGTAAATTTATCTACAGGCATTTTTAAGCTACAAGGTAATTTAGAATAAAAACTTTGGGTGGCTTGGCTTAACACTGTTTTCTGGTTCTTGAATTATAAAAATTCAAAGGTTAGCAATATACCTGAGCCCTTTTATGAAACAGTTGGCTACAAAGAAACAATAGCAACCAATTTGCCATATAATGAATGAGATATGACTCTGTACATTCACTATTTAACCAAATAGGAGGAAATGTACAAATTGAAAATTATGAAACCCTATTAATGCATTATATCATCCTATCCATACAGTAAGATCACAAGAACAACCCACTATAAGATATTTGATTGAGCTCCACATGTCGTCCGGACTGATAGAATGAACATTAAGGCCGTGTCACTGAATACGTGAATTAAAAAATACTGTGATCAGATGATACTAAAAAAATAAGCATATATTTTTTGTTCCAAATCATAAAGGAAAATAGGTATGTACTTTTATACAGATAGCACATAGAAATATATTATTCTACTTTCTTCATTCAGTTCTGATGGCATGCCTGAGGCATGGTCTGATGAAAACCCAAATAATGTAATCGAATTTCAATTCACGAGGATTCAATAAGAATTGTATATAAAGGTAGCTCTATGTCCACAGGTATTAAGCCATACACAAAATCATCTGAATACCTGTAACAGGTGCATTAAAATCCATTACCTTGTTTCCAAAGGGAGGACCTGTTCAGGTAGCAATGCTAATCCATAATGTATGTTACTAACTTAGTAACTTAGTGTGTACACTGGCATTTTGTTTCTAGACAAAGATAAATAAGATGCAAAACTATATTGTCATTTAGTATACTGAATTGCTGAAAGGTTTAGAACAATTGCACTGGTATACCTGCGAGTAGTAACTGAACAATCTTGCATATACATGGGTTTATCTCAGTTTCAACTTGCAACGTCCAATTTAGAAGGTAATGTGAAAATTAAACAGCACAAACCAATTAAAAAAAGAACCTGAAAAATTGAAGGGGCGTCAACAATAGGGGAAAAATCACCGTACCTCACTTCCAAGAAGGCAGCGGGATCCTGCTTGTACTACATATATAACATGATTCTAGCCCAAATTGACAACACAAAATGAAATCATGAAAACCTGCACATGGCACAGACATATAATCAGTTGGATTAAATAGATAGGGTTGGGGAGGGACAGAAGTTGATGCGGAGGGTAACAGAGCAAACCTGCACAATGCGTGCCTGATCCAGGGAAGCGCCTACATGACCCAAGCTAGCAGAATCAGAAAAGGCTGTTGAAATCATGTAGATGTATACAAACATGAAAAAGATCAAATTATCTTGCCGTATTGTCCAACTTCGTCCTACTTACACATCTGGGAATCGCGGCTGCTGGTCCACCTTTGTTTTGCACCCAGAATGCTCGGCAAATGAACCCAGACATATTAGTAAATGTAATATTAGCAAGTAAACAGGGAAGAAATTGATTGGATGTGACCAAAATATTTTGGAGAAGAACATAATTGGGAGATGGATCCGAAGGGCGATAAAAAAAAAAAACTCCAAGCGGAGAGACTCAATCGATGGACAAGACTCGATTCTGATGGGACGAGTTGGATGCAAGGATTACAAATCCTAGTTGGGTTGGGAAGAGCCATTGCGTATAAGAGGAAAGGCTCAACTGGAATGGTGATTGGGAGGAAAGCTCACCTGAGATTGAGGTTCCCTCGAGGAAGAAGATGACCAGACCTTTTGTCACAGTGGGGGTGGGGATGGAGACCGCAAGGCAGCGCCGGCAATGTGTGCCCATCGCTGCACACGAAAACCCTCTGCTCACTCCCGTGCGAGGGGCGACTGAAAGAGAGGTGGTGAAAAGACTGCAGGCCACAGTGGTGAGGACTGAGGAAGATCTGAGGAGCGCAGAGGAAATAGACCCCTCGCCTGCCGGGTAGCTTTGGACCGTAGCCACCGCCGTCTCGCGTCCGGCAGCAAGCATCGGTCAGGGCGCCGCCGCCACCGCTGCATTGCCCTGGGTTGCCATGGCCCTGATCTTGCCGCTAGCGCCGAGGTCCCCACCACGCCTTGTACTGCTCCGACCCCAGCCCACTGGACTCCGGTCCGCCGCCAGCCCTTGCGCATCGGTGCTTGCGGCAAATGTGAAAATCCACGCCCACCGTTTTTCTCGGCTGTCGCACCTGGCCACCTCTCGCCTTGCGGCCGCCGATTTCCACGGCCACCGTTCTCCATTCGGGCCGATGCGTCTGACCGCTTAGCCGCGAACATCGAAGCCAGGAGCAACGCTGGGCGCAGGTGCTCCGCCGCCGCCGCCGCCCACGCACGTCGGGAAGGAACGGATGGAGGAGGATATTTTTGTACTGTGGACTGCGGGTCGATTTCATAAAATCGCGAGGGCTTAAATGCAAAAGGCCGGTGGTAGGTGCAGATACTAGCCGTTGGATCGCCGATCGGACGACCGAAAGAATCCAGCGACGTGTCCAGCCTCTGCGGCCCGCGCACGCGCCGGATTTCATAAGGAGAGATGCCAAGAAATTAACTGGGATATACTTTATAGATAACATCTCTGTGACAAAACAATGTCTTCTCCCAGCTATCATGATGCACATGCTGCAAATGCAAATTCCTTAATTTCTGAATCTGCCACTGCAGTTATTTTCCAACTAAGCTAATGTGATGCGTTCGGATATAGGAAGTTACCGCGTTAATGATGGCAAGGTGCTGGAACTATTTTTTGAGTCATGTTGTTGAATTTCGTTAGGAAGTACGTGAAACATATAAAATGTTTAAATATCATTTCTGAAAATATCAAATATATATAAAAAGAGGACAGCTGGAGTAACTGACAAAAAAATATTACCCATATCTCAGTGGTAATGCTTCTTTGAAATTGGACTGAACGGTGGTAAACTTCTTCCACCTGCAAACTACACTTTTCCTGGTAATTCAACAAGAAACTGTCTCACAGATTCCCTATGAGACAGTCAGACAGCTGATACGTTTAATCAATCCATATTGATCGCTGCTGGTTCTGGTTGCTGAACCCAACAGGCCTTGGTGCGAAGAGCACACTGTCCAAATGCTTCAATCCGTTCTAATTCAAATGCTTAATTCTGCAATTATTAGCAACATCGGTCCATCATGCGTGTTGCTCTTTACACTTGGCTTCTTTCGAACTTCATGCTCGTGTGAAATCCAGCTAGAGACCAAGCATTCTAAACGGGCAATTTGGCTCCCGAAATCTACCAGACCACAAGAATGACTGGATGACAGTTCAAGCAGTTGCCACGTGGGTGTATAATTCCCAATGCTTCTGAGGCCTAACTTGTAAACTTGCAACGATAACTTCGACATCGAGTAAGATACATCTAAAAACTAAATCTTTAGGTTGTGTTGGGAGCCATGGGGCCTCAATGTATGCCCCTCTGTTGGGAACGCTAAGTCCCTAAAAGTGGCTAAAAATGGAGGGCTAAACTTTAACCCCATGGATCCAAAGAGCGCCTTAATATATTGTTGTATGCATGTGGGCTTCGTGGGTGCGGTGAACTGAGATATGGAAAAAATAACTCGGAAATATATTTACATAACAGTTTCGCGAAATGTGGTCTCCTTGCTATCATGCTGCAGACGTAAGTACTTTAATTGATCTCTCTCTCTCTCATTGCAATTATTGTCCAACTAAGCAAACGTGATGAGTTGTGAGATAAATACTGCATTAATAATGGCAAAGTGATGGAACTAGCTATTGGTTAATGCATATTGTTTGGTAACATAGGAGCACTCCCAAAACACACACATATATATCATGATATCATTTTCTAACTGAAGTTAACTAGTGCCTGGCACGCGCCTTTGTGCGCGCACGTAATTCTGTTTAATGATATTTGGCAATATTAGCCAAAGTATAGTTCCATGTAGGTAAGGAGAGTGAATACGGATCCCATATAATCATTTGTAGGAATGAATTACTGAAACACTTTGGATTTGAAATTTTTGTGCGGACTGAAGATTTAGATTTTTGAATTCTGATTGTTTTTTCTATGGAACACTTATTAATATGAAGACGTTCAGGTATCGTAGATGCGATGGGTCCTAGATAAATACCTACGTGTATGAATGGGGAAAATGTTTTTTATGAGTTTAAATATGCTTTATAATGAAGTTGTAGGTTTTGATATTATATGCAAATGTTATGTTGGTTATCTTTTTGTTCGAACGTGCTTTGGTGGTCGAATTGTACATGTAGTATTGCTCGTAGAGAAGGTACTAATGGAATGGGTTGTTGTGTAATTTAAGTAAAATTTGAGGGTTTCTTGAAAAAAATTTATAAGAGAGGAAAATAATGGCGGCTTGATGTTAAGAAAGCTTAGGGGGTGTTTTAAAAATGTTGCTAGGCTGTTGTTGGGAACTGCACGGATCAAGAACTGGGGCATCGGCGAAGCAGAACTCAAGGTAAGTTAAGTAGCTCTGGAGAAGCCTATCAAAAGCGATTGCCAGATTTAATTTGCCGAGAGTTGTTATATCTCCACCAGCGAAGAAGCACGTGTGAATGGAGCTCCCTCACACAAAGGTAGCCGCTTGCCAAGGAAATAGAGCCGACGCCCGAAAGTGACAAAATTATCGAAGGGTACGTGGGTGAAAGCATGAAACCGAATTTACAAATTCATATAATGTATATTCTGGGCAAAACATTTAAATGCAAAGAACATGCGTTAAAAAAATCTTTCTTTTAGAAATGGGAACATGCATGTAGCGTTAAAAATATCTGTGGGATGAAATTGAATACTCCCTCTGTCCCAAAAAAAGAGTAGTTTGGGAACCGTGATTGTGAGGTAAACACGGTTTCCAAACTACTCTTATTCTGGGACGAAGAGAGTAGTAATTAAATTATATCACTAGTTATGGAATGGTACTTGTAAGAAATTCAAAGGATGTAATAATACTCCTACATATCACGTGAGGACCCTCTCAAACACACACACTCAAAATCTAGATGTATCGCAAAACACCGGTTGCTGATGCTGCCCGTTGCCCACTAGCTCTTTCATGGCGCCATATACTAGCCCAATGTTACAAAAGGACTAGTATGAAAGCTAAAATTAATTGTATACCAACAAAACATATATGGTATATGCAGAGTAGTATAGATTATTAATGGTATTAACGCCTGTTCACAAATTGGACAGGGATGTTCCTCCTCGATTTATAATGAAGCCAACTCCATCCGACACTGGTCCAGCAGTCTCTCCATCCTCGCGTTGATGCATCGACACCGTATTAGGTTCCCGAGTACCCACAAATATAATATACACGGTGTTCTCTCCCCACATGGTGCCCTAACAGAAGCCCTCGCTCGTGTGAGCATTTGCAAGCCCGGGCACCAGGCGGTGGCATGTCATACCCCTGCACATAGGGCGCATGGCGCGTGTATGCCGGTTAGGACACACGGCATGGCATATGAGTCGACACTAAACCTACGGTCGTGCGCTAAGAGGGAATGTCCCTGGACATTTGCTCGGGTCAGTGTGCGTACATATGGCGCGTGTGGGCCGGGTAGGACACACGGCATATGGGTCGGCACTGGACGGGTGAGTTGGACCGACGAGGACGTCGGGTTCTTCGAGGGGGGTGTATTGTGATACCCGGCCCAAGTTGATATGGCCCATAGTGGCCTATGAGCGTGGTGTGCGCATGTTTAGTACCACCTTGCTAGTTTAGAGAGGGTGGAGTCAACTTATAAGCCTTTGTCCCCCAGCCATAGCACCTTCGGGTTGACCCTTTTACACGAAGCGAGGACGAAAGTGTAAGCAGGGTGCTATGTGTACGCGTGCCCGCCCCCACGGAAGGGCTGGGCGGTGTGGACTTGGGAGACGGGGTTGTATATGCCATGCGGCTATACAACAAGAAAGATGTTGTTTCATACGTTATGCAGAAAGACCCTTAAGAAGTTTTTACTATACTGTCAGTACTACAAAAGACAATTAACCAAGGCGGTTTTGTATAAAAAATAAAAAAATTCAAACCCACTGGGCCTGCCGAGCCCATCCACTGGCGCCGTGCACCAGCGCTGCTCCCGCTCCCACGCCGCACTGCCCCTGCCCGCTTCGTCATGCCAGTGCGTCGGAGGAGGAGATGGCGCGCTAGAGGAGGAGCCACCCCCTCCCTCGTCACCAATCACCGAAGCAGCCACGCCCGCCGCTGGATCCGCTGCGCCCGCCGTTGGATCCAACGCTGCTGCATCCGTGGTCGATCCAACGCAGCTGCTGGAGGAGAGGAGGTGCAGTGCCACAGGAAGGAGGTGAGAAGGAGGGATATGATGGGGAGAGGGAAGAGAGAAGGGGTTGGTCGTGCCCTCGCGTGGGTGAGACAGAGGGAGAGGAGGGGGAGGGAAACCTTAACTCAGTGTATATAAATGGAACCCTAGTAATGGGTTTTCTGGGCCTCTTTGGGTCTCGGTATTTTCAGAGGCGACGAATGTCTCCAAAAATATATTTACCGAGGTTGTTGCTTTAAAATGTCCATGTCCATAAATTGATTAACCAAGGTGGGCAAAATTAACTACCTCTGAAAATAAAAAATGTCCACCTCTGTTAATCTCTATCACTGACCGAGGCGGTTGGAATTCCTGCCCGCCTCCAAGGGTGCTTCAGAGGCCTTTTTTCGAACCGCCTCTGAAAATATATTTCGTAATATTTCGTAGTAGTGTATATACCACTCAGTAGTAGTATTGTGCACAATAAAAGACCTCGTGCCCACTACATGAGGCTGAGAGGATGCTGTCCACAATCATGATCGGGATTGGTACACATTGGTATTAAAGCACAATAGTTACAATGGTTTACATGATCAGTCAGCAATCTAGAGAGCAGGGGAAAGGTGTAAATTGTCAGGCTAGAGAGAAAGAAACATGTTTTTTTTGGATGGTGTATGGACAAGCACCAAATGGATCGGTGCTAATACAAAAGAGCATTGTTGCTCCTCTTCATCACCATCTGGTTCGAATGTCTTCATAGCCATCACCACATGAATAGGTGGTATGCTTCGATAGCTCTTTCTTCGTCATTTCTTCACAGGTCTTTTATCTAATCATTTTTGTCTAAATATATTTGGATAGATGTCTAAAATCTATTTGGATGTCCAAATATCTAATCTTTTATCCAATCATTTGGATGGCTTCCATGATATTCCTAGGATCTAAAACATCTGCAAAGATACATATAAACAATCTCTTTTTTTCCAATGACTATGTTGTCAAACGGTCATCAATATCACAAACAATAACTTAGGGACATTTTCCTTACAAGGTACTTGAGCTGTTGGTGGATGTTATGTCATGGCATTGCAACCATCGTGTATATGTTAGGCCATTCTCAACGGGAGTTTCATGGACACGATTACCTAGAGTGCCACATCATCTAAGAATGCTTGAAACTAGTATGAAACACCCCACTCTCAATGCATCGTTTCATCTATTGTTGTTCCCTAGGTTACATGCACGACACAAGCTGTCTAGGTAACTGTGTATGGAGAGTTTCATCACCATAAAACATTTCACCTCTCTCTTTATTAATTCACTGCCACATCACCAGAACTGCCTATGTGGCACTCTGTTTATTGCCCATAAAACTCCCATTGAAACTGGCCTTATAAGTGACCGACTCAGTGACTCTGCTTAGTCGATCTAATCTTGGGGATCTTAGAAATGGATGGACCATGCTGTATAGATCGTTCACATCCATATCTGCTTGTGAATCAACCAGATCGTCCATCCGCGTCCACTTGACCACTTACTATCGCGTCTGTAGATCCAAGAATGAGAAAGAAATGAGGCGTTTGAGATATCCTAGTGCCTCTCATTTCTAAGATGGTTTTGTATTTTTTTTCCTCGCTGCCATAGTGCGAGGATATCCTGATACTTTTATTCGAGAGCATGGTTGTCTCCCAATAGTGCGGAGGAACACCAATTTGCAGGAGCTCTTGAGGCAGCAACCGTGAGGCTGTCTTTCATTACTCTATCTATAGTGAACTCAGATATCGACCAAAGCTTTTCCCTAGTCTGTCACTCATACTCTTATCTTCCTGTATGATAGTATACGAGCAAAAACAATGTTTGATACAGAGAAGGCACGAGGAGGAAATAAAACACGGAGCGATATGCATTGTGCCAAAAATATATATAGTTCAAACTCCAAATATTTGTCCTCGTGAAACCAGCTTAGTAGCTACGGTATCCTGACAGGTACTCACTTTGTTTTTATATCTCCTTACCAACCCTCCATTTGCTGCATAAACGAAAGAATTATTGACATTGAATGAGGAAAATAATTGCTAAGCTATCGCCATGGTAAAGGTAAACTAGATATAATCTTGACCTTTGGATAATTTAAAAAGCTGTCTTCAACTTCAAACCTCCCACAATGGCCGTCGTCAGACCTTTCCACACCACCTATCGAGTCCAGTAGTTTAGTAAACACTGATGTCACGCCACAACAAGATCACATTGTGGAATTTGCTGATACAACAGTGTTCCTCTTGGTAAAAATTAAAGTGGCCAATCAAACTATTAGTTTTAAATTGTGTTAATCCAATACAAAATTACCAAGTTAGCTGATCCGTATACGTTTTTGTCTCAGAAACGACGACCACCCATCAGTAAACACAGCACTGGAACGCGTTGTGACGGCGGCGTAGCTGTTGCTGTGCTGCTGCCACTTGTAACACCCTAATTTTGCTCATCACATTAAAAGTAATATAGGCAACTAATTTTCTTAGTTTTTAATGTTTTAGCAGAATATTAAATTGCAAATTCAAATCTTGGCTCTTAAATATTTAAATAACATTTAAATCAGGGCAGACAAGCAACACTCGTCCTCGCTACAGTTCTTCACAAGGTTTCCAGAATCGCTTAGGAGGTAATGGTGGACATTACAAACAGGGACAACAGAATCGCTCAGGAGGTAATGGTGGACATTACCAACAGGGACAACAGATACAACGTTCTGGTCAACAGGTTCAGAGGTATTCTCAGCAGACACCCCATACTCCTAACCAGCAGCAGAATCGTTCTGGCAATGGCATCCCGCCAGTACGGACCAACAATCCAGTCACGCCAGTACCACCCAATGGTTGCTTCAAATGTGGTGATATGGGTCACTATGCTAACAATTGTCCCAAGCGTAACCCCCAGACACCCCAGACTCAGAGGAGCGATGGCCAGAGGTTCGCTCAACCTTCTTCTCAGCATGGCAACAAGGGACAACAGAACTTCGCACGTGGAAGGGTGAACCACGTGACGGCTGAATCCGCACAAGAAGCCAATGATGTGGTGCTCGGTATGTTTCTCGTTTACTCAGAACCTGCTACAGTTTTATTTGACTCTGGAGCATCGCATTCGTTTGTTACTGAAAAGTTTGTTGCTAATAGTAAATTACCTAGAAGTCTTATGCAAACCCCCCTTTTAATTAATTCACCGGGTGGTGAAATGAGAGCCATACATATGTGTTCACAACTTCTGATTATTATTATGGGGATAGAATTTCCATCCAATTTAGTGGTTTTGAAGTATGAGGGAATTGATGTGATACTTGGAATGGATTGGTTGGGAGCTCATGATGGAGTTATTCAGTGTGCCAAGAAGGCAGTGCTATTCACAAGTCCACAAGGAGATCGAATGGAGTTTCAGATGAGTCCAGTTGTTCGAAGAGAAGCAACAATCAATCAAGTGAAAGGAAAGTCACTGGAAGATATCAAAGTCGTGTGTGAATTTCCGGATGTCTTTCCCGATGAACTACCAGGTATGCCACCTGACCGAGATTTTGAGTTCATCATTGAGCTTGTACCTGGTACTGCACCTATTTCAAAAAGAGCATATAGAATGGATGTTAAAGATTTAGCGGAATTAAAGAAACAGATAAATGAACTTTTAGCTAAGGGTTATATTCGGCCTAGTTCGTCTCCATGGGGAGCCCCTGTTAGATTTGTTGATAAGAAGGATGGTACTAGAAGAATGTGTGTTGATTACAGAGCCCTTAATGAGGTGACTATCAAGAATAAGTATCCGCTTCCTAGAATTGAAGATTTGTTCGACCAGATGAGAGGTGCAAAAGTTTTCTCTAAGATTGATTTGCGTTCAGGCTATCATCAAGTAAAGATTCAGAAAGAGGATATTCCTAAAACTGCGTTCACTTGCAGATATGGTCTTTACGAGTATCTAGTGATGTCGTTTGGTCTGACAAATGCCCCTGCAAACTTCATGTATCTGATGAACAAGGTATTTATGGAGTATCTTGACAAGTTTGTGGTGGTATTCATTGATGATATCATGGTGTTCTCCAAGAATGAGGAAGAGCATGAGGAGCATTTGAGACTAGTATTGCAGAAGTTACGGGAGCATCAGTTGTATGCCAAGTTCAGTAAATGTGAGTTCTGGTTGAAACAAGTATCTTTTCTTGGACATGTCATAACAGATGGTGGAATCATGGTAGATCCGAGTAAAGTACAGGATGTGTTGAATTGGAAGCCACCTCAGAGTGTTGCAGAAATCAGAAGTTTTCTCGGATTGGCAGGGTATTACCGCAGATTTATTGAAGGCTTCTCCAAAATTGCTAAACCCATGACTTTGTTGTTAGAGAAGGGACGGAAATTCGAGTGGGATGATGCTTGTCAGCAGAGTTTTGAGGAGTTAAGGAAGAAATTGACCACTGCTCCAGTGTTAGTGATGCCTGATATTCAAAAGGGGTTCGACGTGTACTGTGATGCTTCACACGTAGGACTTGGATGTGTGTTGATGCAAGAAGGCAGAGTCGTGGCTTATGCTTCTAGACAGTTGAGAAAACATGAGAAGAATTATCCTACTCATGATCTGGAGTTAGCAGCAGTTGTACATGCATTGAAGATTTGGAGTCACTATATGGTTGGAAAACGGTGTCGAATTTTCACTGATCATAAGAGTTTAAAGTATATCTTCACCCAGAAGGATCTTAATTTGAGACAATGCAGATGGCTAGAATTAATCAACGATTTTGATTTGGATATTCAATATCATCCTGGAAAGGCCAACGTTGTTGCAGATGCTCTAAGTCGTAAGAGTCAAGTTAACTCAGTCATTGGGAGATTGATATCACAAGAATTATGTTGGGAGATGGAACGACTTAATTTGGGTATCTGTGCTCATTCAGAAGCTGTGACTATGGAAGTAGAGTCAACATTAGAGCACGAAATCAGGAAGGGACAGTTAGAGGATCCGAAGATCAAGGAATTCAGAGCCTTAATCCATTTGGGAAAAACTGAGGATTTCACTGAGGATGAACAGGGAACAGTGTAGTTCAGAAAAAGAATATGTGTTCCAGAAAATGATAGGCTTCGAGAACTCATATTGAAGGAAGCACATGATTCACCTTATTCCATTCATCCAGGAAGTACTAAGATGTATCAAGATTTGAAAGAGAAATATTGGTGGTATGGTTTGAAGAAAGATGTTGCTACTTATTTGGCTTTGTGTGATGTTTGCCAGAAGGTTAAAGCAGAACGCCAACGTCCAGCAGGTTTGCTTCAACCATTAAGAGTACCAGAGTGGAAGTGGGAAGAAATTGGTATGGACTTTATTGTCGGGTTACCTCGTACTCGTGATGGTCATGATTCTATATGGGTTATTGTGGATAGGTTGACGAAGTCTGCTCATTTCATACCAGTCAACACAACATATACAAGTGCTAAGCTAGCAGAGCTGTATATGTCCAGGATTGTGTGTCTACATGGAGTTCTGAAGAAAATAGTTTCCGACCGAAGTACTCAGTTTACGTCACGACTCTGGCAGAAGGTACATGAGATAATGGGTACACAACTCAACTTCAGTTCTGCTTATCATCCACAGACAGATGGACAAACTGAGAGGACTAATCAAATTCTGGAGGATATGCTTCGAGCGTGTGCTTTAAAACATGGTCGTAGTTGGGATAAGAGTTTGCCATATGCAGAATTCTCCTACAATAACAGTTACCAAACCAGTCTTAAGATGTCACCTTTTGAAGCGTTGTATGGAAGGAAGTGCAGAACACCATTGTACTGGAGCCAGACTGGGGAAAGTAAAGTGTTTGGACCCGAAGTTCTTCAAGATGCAGAGCAGCAGGTACAGTTAATCCGAGAGAATCTCAAGATTGCACAATCTAGACAGAAAAGTTATGCTGATACCCGAAGGAGAGAATTGGTCTTTGAAGTTGGAGATTTTGTTTATCTCAAAGTATCACGTATCAGAGGTATTCGTAGATTTAAGGTCAACGGAAAGCTATCACCTCGTTTCATTGGTCCTTTCAAGGTACTAGAAAGGAAGGGTGAGGTAGCTTATCAGTTAGAGTTGCCAGCTCAGTTGTCGGATGTTCATGATGTGTTTCATGTGTCACAATTGAAGAAGTGTTTACGGGTACCAGAGGAGCAATTGCAGTTAGAGGAACTCAGTGTGAAGGATGATTTGACCTATTCAGAGTATCCAGTCCAGATATTGGAGATAGCAGAAAGGGTTACTCGGAATAAAGTGATTAAGATATGCAAAGTACAGTGGAGTCACCATACAAAGGATGAGGCTACATGGGAAAGAGAAGAGGAGCTCCGTGCAGAATTTCCTCAGCTGTTCTCTGATCTTTCCGAATCTCGAGGACGAGATTCTTCTTAAGGGGGGTAGGATTTGTAGCACCCTAATTTTGCTCATCACATTAAAAGTAATATAGGCAACTAATTTTCTTAGTTTTTAATGTTTTAGGAGAATATTAAATTGCAAATTCAAATCTTGGCTCTTAAATATTTAAATAACATTTAAATTAGAGTCAATAAAGTTTTTGTTGCATTCATGCTGTTGCATAGATTTTTGACTGATTGTTTGAATTTTAAAAAGGTTTGCAAAAGTTTAAACTTAATGTTCAAACCTTTCTCTTTTCCCTCTCTTTTTCTAGCCCAGCCCAATCTCTTTTCCGGCCCGGTTTCTTTCTCCCGGCCCAGTTCGCGGCCCAACTCGCGCACGGCGCGGCCCAGCCGAGCTCTCCCTCTCTTTCTCTCTTCTTCTCGCTGACATGTGGGCCCGCCTTGTCAGTTTCTTCTTCCCCGAGCCGACTTCGAGCAGGACTCGACGATGAGTCCCGGCCGCACCCGCCTCCGCGTCGTTTCCCCTTGCGCAAGGCGCGATTCCGGCCTTTATAAGCCGCCGCCCAAGCTCCCTTGAATCCCCGAACCAAAGCTTTAGCCTCCGCGCCCTAGTCGCCGCCGTAGCCGCCCAAACCCTAGGTCAAGGCCGTCGCCGCGATTCGAGCTTCCCAGTGCCTTCTAGCCTCGTTGAGTTCGTCGCCAAGCTTCGAGCGGAGGTAAGGAAGTCGCCGAGCTCGTTTTCCCTCTCTCTCTCACTCTCTTGCGCTTGCGCGAGCTCGCCGTCACAACCGAGCCGCCGCTCGTTGACGTGAGCCTCCTCGGTGGCTCAACTCTCGTTTAGAACCCCCAAAATAGGTTCCCCATATCGCCAGCTAGCTCCCAAGCCTTGAATCGTGGAAAACCGAGCTTCCTAGCTCGAGTTTTGCCCAACTCCGGCGAACTCCCGGCCGAGCGCCGCCGCGCGCCGCCGCCCTCGGTCACCGGAGCTGCTCCTTTTGTTTCTAGCCCTTGGATCAAGATCTGACGGTCGAGATTAGATTCAATCTAATCCCATACCGGTCAGCCAGCCCGTTTTGCAGAGAAGCCCCTCTAGTTTTTGGAAATCAACCCGCGGTCCTGTCCAGTTCAAAAATAATTAGATCTAGGTCCTGTTTCTTTCAGTTTAGCCCCTGATCTTTCTAAAAATCTAACCCGCCGTCGTGTTTGGTCTTTTTACTCAAAAGTCCTTCTGTTTTTTTATAAAAATTACGTTTTAGGTCCCTGGTTTCTTCTGTTTAAGCCCTGGAGAGTTAGATTTAGTTCAAAGAAGCCCCTAAACCTTGTTTTAGCCATATCTTGACCGTTTTAAATCTGTTTTGAGTGATCTTTGCGCTCACGCGATCGTATCTTTATCAAGAATAGTTCTAGATACGTCTTTGCGTCTTTAAAAGTTGTATAATGTATTGTTTTGCTTTTATTGATTGAATGCTTGTGCGAATCGTGTAGAGAACGGTCCGTTCGAGGGAGAGCAAGATAGTCTACGAGGAGGAGCCACCGCAGTACTTTGAGGAAGGCAAGTGGATTTCCCCCTCTGCATACTCTTTTGAACCCATACACATTGCATGACAATAAAGTTTATATTTATGTTCGCGATGCATTAATTTGATGGGTCCTATGTAAGGATGACTAGTCTTTTACACCTAAGCCTTGATACACCGGGTTTACTTTTATGTTGGGTAGCTATGCTAGATGCTTAACCTTGGTTCATGATGGGTTCTATCCAACATTGATGAATATCCCTATTATTTATATCTTGTCATGTTAATACAAGATCACCATGCTAATCGGAACATGGAGAACCACCCAGGATTTACAGGTACAACCACAATACTATATGGCTCTGGCCTTAGCTGAATAATTAGATGAACTACATGTTGTGTTTGTGCTGCCTGTTGGGTTGTTATTTGTTTGAGGATGTGTTGGTGCGGGGATCGGAAGAGGTTATCTTCTGTTGAAACCGTAAGTGCTGGGAACAAACACACATGTAGGAATTCTTTGTAAAGGCTTCGTAGCGTCCCTATGCAGTCACACCTTGGAAGTGTGGTACGTGCCTGATCAGCACAGCATGGTTGGGTTTAAAGTTCTTCGGAGCTTTTACGCGAATTGTGGTGAAAGTGTACAACCTCTGCAGAGTGTAAAACTATTATAACAGCCGTGTTCGCGGTCATGAACGGCCTGGACACTCACGTGATTAATCTATCGAAACATGAAATCAAATCATTGCATGCATATGTTATTGGTTATGTTCATTGTTTATTTTATGCTAATATGGGTTGGTATATACTTATATCTTAGTAAATAGTTGCTTGTTAATAAAACTTAACCAACTAAAATGCTGACCGCTATAAACCAAGCCTCTCCTTGATAACTTGCATATTTCCCCCACTTGCTGAGTACCAACCATAAGTGTACTCATCCTTGCTTATATTGGATCAGAAGGTAATAATGGAGCGGAGTACCTCAGCGATCTTGATGAGTTCTAGGCGTGTGTTCCACCAGTCAGATGCCTGTGGAGTGCTTTTGGAGATATCATCTTTAGTTATCGTGTGAACCAGTTTATTTTAGCCTTTGTGCCATATTCGTGAGTGTAATAAATACTTTATTTATTAAATATTCGTTTGATTATTGTTTCTGCTATTCACTCACGGTCTATCATATGTGTGAAATTTGATCCTGGCACACATATGAGATGTACTCGGTTTTCTGTCTAAAACCAGGTATGACACCACTGGTCACCAACAGCGCAGATTCAGATAGGAAGCCATGAGCAGGAGGCATGTGCATCCCCACTAGCGTAGCACTGCTAAGGCCGGCAGGTTGCGGTATGCTGCAGCACGTTGATGGCCTTCCTGATGGACGGCCTCAAGCTGCTGCCATGGTGCGCTGCGCGCACCAGAGCGTGGTCACATGGTCCATATCCTTGCCGTGCCGTTCAGCCAAGGGTTGGGTGCCTCGATGATCCTTCCACAGCCATAGGTGCATTGTGGTTGGTCTCTGAGAGACCATAGTTTGAGTCCCAGACAGTCCAGATTGCTCAACCATTCCTCAATGAGAGTGGGGATGCCGGGACGACAGCGGCTGACGCTGGCGCCGGCGGCAAGGGAAAAACTGCGACCAACACAGGAGGACGACAGCACACCGGCGAGAAAGGCATCGGCAGCTGAATGCGCAAGGGCAAGGGAAGCGCTGTCTACTGCAGTAGCTGTGGCCGTGGAGTCCTCTGGGAGACCAAAACCGAGGCATGGAGTCCAGCCTTCGTGCACAAAGTTTTGGTCTGCGGAGACAGACTCAGAAGAAGAAGACGACCATGAAGAGGAGACTGATTATTCAACAGCTGAGTTCATTGCAGCGGCTGAAGCAGAAGGATTCACAATGGCTGGGCCGTGTTTAGTTCCAGAAGTTCTTTTAACTCTACTATTCATCTCTCTCAGAAAACACGCTTCCCAGAAAATTTCCCCTTTAACTCCTTTCAACTTTCCTATTCATCCCTCTCACAGAACACGTTTCCCAGAAAAAGTTCTTTTCCTCCCCTCCCAACTAAACACACCCCTAGCTGAAACTGAAAGCGCCTGGGATGTTTAGGTGGGGAACTTCACTGTTTATTTACACTATTTATTCTATTAAAAATAATGATTTTTTATAAACTTTTGCTACAGTAACTTTCACCAAATTTCCTCTATCTAAACACCTCCGGCCAAAACCCTTTTTTTTCCAAGAGCATAAGGGTGCATGATTTTTTAGAAATTTGGGCATAACTTCAACGTTGTTATTAAAAATTTGACTCACAAAAGTTCTAAAATGTTTTGCTAAGTACAATAGAAATGTATTATCACAAGGACTTTTCGAAAAAATACACCTTCACTTTATGAGATTTGAGTCTGCTAGCCTATGCTAGTCAAAAGTATAAATATAGTAGAACTAAAGTTATAGGTTACTTGTATTTGTGGAGAAAGAGAGGTGCTTGCATGCCATGGTAGCAAGCACCTTCCTAGAATCTTCAAAAAGCCACACACATGCCTTGACCACTTGACTGACTTTTGGTGGCCGCTGACCCACGTACGGATGGCCACGGTGCCCTTTGGTTCTTCAGCTCGCTCTCGCAGTCTCCCTCATGTTGCAGTTGCACAGCGGCAGAAACCATCGAGCCATCATTCCATCAGGCCCTTGGTAGTGTTTAGTTGATTGGAGGAGAAAATAACTTTTTTTGGAAAACGTGTTTTGTGAGAGGGATGAATAGGAAAGTTGAAGGGAGTTGAAGGGAAATTTTTCTGGGAAGCGTATTTTCTGAGAGGGATGAATAGGAAAGTTGAAAAGATCTTTTGCAACTAAACATAGCCCTGATCTACTTCAGGCGGAGAAGGAGATGAAGACTCCACCATCGGTAAGCTCACATCCACTTGAACCTGTACACAAGAAGTCATTAGCGATCAAAATCGTGGACACGTTGGTCCGACGAAAACTGGTGGAGAGTTCATGGCAAGGTCCATTACCAAAGCCACGGATCTCACCACCAAGAACGATAGGAGATGTCCTGGACAAAGCTATGTGCAATTCTGGGTTGAATGCTGGCCGACGTTCCAGTCCAGCGAGCATATCACCAGCAGGGGCTGGTGGTGCTCCGGCTAGACGAGGATCGACGCCGGCAAATCTCAATCATAGTCAAGCTACTGTGCCGATGATCCAGGAGGACAACAACGTGTTTTCCACAAAGGCGAAAGTTACGGAGATTGAATCACGGGAGAGTTCAAAATTTGAAACAAAATCTAAGTTGGTGGTGGGCCAGGGGGGGCAGGTGATGATCGGGCCAGGCAGATGGTTTAGGCCCACGACTGGGCTGGTTTCTTTGTTTTCCCGAACTGGAACAGGCAAAAGAAACCCTAAACCATCTTCTACGCCGCCACAAACCGAGACACGTCGCCGAACATACGCCGAAGTTGTGCGTTTAGGTGGTGAAGGGCTGGTGATGGAGGCAAGAGAAGGAGAATTGATGGCTGGGAACAACGACCAAGCGCGCTCTGGTGGTCGTGGAGGAGGCCAAGGGCAGCTTCTCGCTGGCCGGGGACAGGGTTTCAATCCTGGGTTTAACCCAGCGTTTAACCCTGGCAATGGCAGTAGAGGAGGCTATGGCGGCCATGCCACTGGAGGGCGACCCCTGCGTGGTGCAGGTTACGGCAAGCCCGGCGGCCGCAGGGGCGGCTGTGGCGGCAACTTCGACAACAGCTTCAATGGAGGCTATGGAGGCTACCAGGGAGGCTACAATGGGCGGGGTCACAATGGAGGCCGATTTCCTGGTCGAGGCTACGGTACGGCAAACTGGAAGACCCGCCAACAACAACAACACATGCACGATGTGCCGGGAGGGGGTTCTGCAGGAGCTCTTGGTGCAACATTGACAGGACCTGCTTGCTGGAACACATACAGGGGAAGGTATGGCGGAGCTGGCTGTGGCAAAAAATGATTTACATAAAGTTGATGAACAAGCGGTACAGGCAACCTCCAAAGGTAAAGGCAAGCCTTACTGTTATCGGTGTCTTACGAAAGGCCATATCAACACTGAGTGCACTACGGTAATCAGCTGTGGTATGTGTGATAGTGATAACCACGTCACAAAGGCTTGCCCATATCAAAAGGGTGCCAAACCTACAGCGATTCCGTGTGGCTATGCAGTGGAAGGACTTGGTTTCTATTATATTCCATATAATGGCAAACAAAAGACACCAAGTGAGAACAAGGAGGCAATAATAAAGGTCAAAAAGGGTTCCATGACTGCAGCTCAAGTCGTAATGGAGCTAGATCGTCTATTGCCAAATTACAAGGGCAATTGGATTGTCAATGAAAAGGGGCCAAATATGTTCACGACCACATTCCCATCTAGTGAGGAATTGCAGCGGATGGTGTTGTGGGGGCCAGTAGTAACCAAAATTGTGGAAGCCATCATGGAAATTGAGGAGACCGGTGATAAAAATATATACAAATATGAAATACCAAAGGTTTGGGTCCAATTTCGGGGTTTGCCAAAAGAACTCCTGGAATTTCCTATCATCTGGGCTGTAGGTTCTAGACTTGGATCAACAAGGATGGTGGATATGAAATTTACCAATGAGCACAGCATGGCTAGAATAAATGTAGCAGTATTAGCACCAAAACTCATTCCTGATTTGGTGGATGTGGTCATTGGTGACTATGTTTATGAGCTACAATTCCGAATTGAGAAAGATAATGGAGACAACCCAACTCCTATTGATATGGACATTGACCCAAAAAATGATGAGGATAATGGAGGTAACCTGGGAGAGAAAGAAGATGATCCTAGTAATGAAAAAACAAAGGAGACAGATGCCACAAACAAGAGCAATTTTGGCTACAATGTTGAGACATCACCAGCAATGGGATCTTCTTATCCAAAGGCTGCACATGAAGCTTCAGCAAACCCATCAAGGGTGTCTAAACCAGTGGTGAAACTTACACCTACTGGACCACAGGGTTCATGGAAGGCCGAAGGAATGTTGAGTCCTGGTAATGTGCACAAAACAATGGTTGGCCAGCAACAAGTGAAGCCAAACGACCTCCCGGCTGAATCATATGCCAGTCCCGTCCGCAGCAGTAAGAGAAATGCTGCAGCAAATGATGAGGATTCACTGGAAAGGGCAACAAAACTGAAGGCAAAGAAGAACCTAGATGCTCCACATAAAAACGGTACGGACTTATTTTCATTTGCGTCGCTTGATGATTCTACTATTTTTTCCAATATCGATAATGTGGGGGTTTCTTTAGGGTCTTCTGTTCACTTCAACACTTTTGTTAATGAGCTCAAATCCAATGAACTGAGTAGGCTTAGGGATTTAGATACGGTAAATAGCAATCTAAAATCAGATTTAGTTGATGTTGGTGAAGAAAATATGGACATGGAGGAAGAGCTTGACTCCCTAGCATTAAATCTGTTATGTGGGGATTTAGTTGAGGGGGTGAGTGATGGGGACTGTGAGCCACTGTTTGCTCTACAGGGCTCGCCACGACGGAAAAAGTCAAGCTCATGTAAGAGGAAGAAGAAGAAAAGGCACATAAATAGTTAAAATGAAAGGAATTTTTTGGAATTGTAATGGTTTGGGGGATTCAAAAAAGGAAAAATTTTTATCGGATCTCACAAAAGAGCTGGGACTTGATTTTATTGCATTATCAGAGACTGGGAGAAGTGCCTTCTCAGACTCTTTCCTAAAAAACATATGTTCTGGAAAAGAGTTTTTGTTGCATGCTAAACCTCCTAGAGGCCGCTCTGGTGGCATGCTAGTAGGAATTAATCTGTTAGTTTTTGATGTTGGAGAGATAGAGGAGGGTGAGTACTTTGTTAGGTTTAAAATCAGAAATAAAGAAGATGACTTTAAATGGAATTTGGTGTCTGTATATGGGGCTGCACAACAAGAACACAAAGAAGCTTTCTTAACAGAATTGGTTCAACTATGTACTAAAGAAACCTTACCTATCATGACAGGTGGCGACTTTAATATTATACGAGGACCAAATGAGAAAAATAACACAAACTATAATGATAGGTGGCCTTCCTGTTCAATGCGATTATAGATGCATTCAATTACAGAGAGTTGGTTATGTCAGGTAGACAATTTACTTGGCAAACAATATGCAAAACCCAACTTTTGAGAAATTAGACAGAGTCCTGGCATGTACAGAATGGGAATCAAAATTTCCACGTAGTACTGTCCAAGCTTTAACTCGTGAGATATCAGACCATACACTGTTATTCTTAAACAGGGAGACACAACCACATCTGGTAGTTCACCTTTGTTCAAATTTGAACTTGGATGGTTACTAGGAGATGGGTTTGTAGATATGGTTACAGATATTTGGAAAAATGTACAGGAAGGCCACACTCCCCTGGAGAGATGGCAAGCTAAAATTAGACGTTTGCGTCAATATCTACGAGGATGGGCTAAAAATGTGAGTGGTGCATATAAAAAGGAAAAGAAACAAATACTTGATAAACTTGATGAATTAGATAAAAGAGCTGAGAAATCAATATTGTCCTCTCAGGAAGTAAACCTAAAACACGTACTGAATGAGAGGTTGGCAACGCTACTAAGAGAAGAGGAATTAAAATGGTACCAAAGAGCAAAAGTTCGAGATCTTTTAGAAGGCGATGTTAATACTAAGTATTTTCAACTAGTAGCTAATGGAAAACACAGGAAGACATGGATTTTTAAACTCGAACAAGAAGAAGGAGTAATATGTGGTGATGCTGAGTTAAAAAAGTATATCACCAAATATTACAAAAACCTATTTGGACCATCTGGTGCAAGTAATGCATACTTGGATGAGTCAAGAGTTAATGATATTCCTCAGGTTTCAGCAATAGAAAATGATCTGCTAATTGAAAACTTTACCGAAGAAGAAGTAAGAGAAGCAATTTTTCAGATGGAGCATAATAAGGCTTCTGGACCTGATGGTTTTCCTCCTGAGTTTTATCAAGTCTTTTGGCACGTTATTAAAGAGGACTTGATGGCTCTATTTAAGGATTTCCATGATGGTACCTTGCCTCTCCATAGCTTGAACTTCGGGACAGTAATTCTACTACCCAAAAGTGGTGAAGCAAGCTAGATCCAACAATATAGACCAATATGCTTGCTAAACGTTAGTTTCAAGATCTTTACCAAGGTTGCAACTAATCGGATAGCAAAGGTAGCGCAGAAAATAATTAGGCCATCACAAACAACATTCCTGCCAGGAAGAAACATACTGGAGGGGGCTGTTATTTTACATGAAACCATACATGAGCTACATACAAAAAAGCAAAATGGCATTATCTTCAAAATTGATTTCGAGAAAGCATATGATAAAGTGAATTGGAACTTCTTACAACAAACATTACGCATGAAAGGTTTTTCTGAGACATGGTGCAAATGGGTAGAAAAATTCACTCAAGGGGGTAATGTTGGGATAAAGGTAAATGAACAAATGGGATCATATTTCCAGACAAGAAAGGGGCTCATACAAGGTGATCCTTTGTCACCAATACTATTTAATATAGTTGTCGACATGTTGGCTATCATCATTGCCAGGGCTAAAGAGGATGGGCAGGTGGAAGGGGTAGTTCCACACTTGGTAGAAGATGGTTTGTCTATCTTGCAATATGCAGATGATACCGTGATATTTATGGACCATGATATTGACAAAGCAAGGAACATGAAATTATTATTATGTGTCTTTGAACAATTATCTGGTCTTAAAATAAACTTTCACAAGAGCGAAATCTTCTGCTTTGGGCAAGCAAAACAACATGAATCTGAATATTCTAGGATGTTTGGTTGTAAGCTGGGAACATATCGCTTTCGCTACCAAGGCATCCCGATTCACTTTAGAAAGTTGAGCAATAGGGACTGGAAGTTCATTGAAGATCGCTTTGAAAAGAGATTAAGTGGGTGGAAAGGAAAACTATTATCGGTAGGAGGTAGACTGGTTTTGATTAATTCAGTTTTATCTAGTCTTCCAATGTTCATGCTATCTTTCTTTGAGGTCCCAAGGGGAGTTCTAAAGAAAATCGAATATTATTGATCAAGATTTTTTTGGCAGAATGATCAACATAAAAAGAAATATAGGTTGGTTAAATGGAATATTTTGTGCCAGCCAAAAGAACAAGGCTGACTGGGAATACAAAATTTAGACATCCAAAATAAATGCCTACTTAGTAAGTGGCTTTTTAAATTGTGCAACGAGGATGGGATGTGGCAACAGTTGTTAAGAAATAAGTATTTAAAAAACAAGACTTTAGGTCAGACCATGAAAAAACCAGGTGACTCGCATTTTTGGATGAGCTTAATGAATGTAAAGGATCAGTTGCTAAGCATGGGATGCTTTAAATTAAAAGAAGGAACACAAATTAGGTTCTGGGAGGATAAATGGACATTAAAATCCCAATATCCTTCTTTGTATAATATCGTTGGACGAAGATATGCAATAGTTGCAGAAGTGTTTAGTTCAACACCTTTAAATATTTCTTTTCGGAGATCTCTGGTGGGGGATAAACTTCGAGATTGGCATAACCTAGTTGCTAATCTTCTGAATGTACATTTACAAGAAGGTAGAGATACCTTTATTTGGCCTCTTTGTGCTAACGGGTCGTTCACAGTGAATTCTATGTACAACCATATTATTAATAGTGGGATTAGAGTTACACAGGAAATCTGGTGTACTAAATTACCATTGAAGATTAAAATTTTCATGTGGTACTTAAAAAAAGGGGTAGTTCTTACAAAAGATAATTTGGCTAGGAGAAATTGGAACGGTTGAAAGAATTGTTGCTTTTGTTGCTCGGCAGAGACTATCCAACATCTTTTTTTTGAGTGTTCATACGCTAGATTCCTGTGGCGTGCTGTACATATAGTCGTGGGAATTACACCACCCCATAACTTGGAGGATTTATTTGGCCAATGGATAAATCAGGGGGGGGGCAAAAGCTGAACCTTTACTTAATGACAGGGGTAGCGGCTCTATGTTGGGCAGTATGGCTCACAAGAAATGAAGTTGTTTTTGACAAATACCAACCAAAAACTTTTATGCAGGTCCTTTTCAGGGGAACATACTGGCTGCAACAATGGGCACAATTACAGCGTAGTGAGGAGATAAAGGATATGATGATTGAGGCGAGCCGCACGCTGGAGATGTCGGCTTTTCACTTTTTTGCATTACATGAATGGCCTGTTAGTTTAAGAATTGGTTATGGTTAATTTGTCTAAAACTTTTTTTGTGATGCTATAGCGGGTACGCGCTATGTGTAATAATTTGTGGACTGATTCCCTTTGTTCAAGGGGATGAAGCCGGAACTCTTTCCCTTATCTAAAAAAAAATGAAGTCCAGAATATTATGTCTTGGAGCATGTGGAAAACATGTAATGGGTTCATCTGAAGTTCAACATCCCACGACGTATCGGTGCAAAGCAACATTCATACAACATTTTACCAAAGCCATTCTTCGATCGAAGAAAAAATGCTTTTCTTAGATTTCTTGATGTAATTTTGTTTTTCCTTTACGTTTTCTTTTCATAGATGTAATTTACTCTCTTATCTGTAATTAGTAGGGGCTTGCTCACTGTTTTGTATAAAAACTAATAGTTTTAAACCTTGAGGCATTATTGAGGCAAGTAGATGCATGAACCCACAACATTTTTCTTTTAGGCATCGCCCTTTGCAGCTTAAAACCATCAATTTATCTTTTGCTCTCTCCTTTACCAAGCATCGTTTTTCCAACATGGTGGCTGCTATAAGTGGCATTGGCGTTGAATTCTGCCAACTGCTCATCTCTGCTGTCTGTGCTGACTGAATAAATCAAGTGCTATGCATGACTTTTTCATTTGCACTACTAGACAAATGAGCTTTCATACACCATGAATATACCCCACACATAATGGCTCTGTACTAATAGCACCAGTTTTGAAATTTAGGGTCTTTAGAGACCTTTTAGTACCTTTTGGTAACATCAGTCAGTTCTCGAGGTTACACATTAGTTCCAGCGGTACTAAAGCTTTAGTATCGGGCCAGTACTAATGTGAACCCTTACCAGTTAGTGTTATCATCTGGTTCTAAAAAGGTCTCCGCAAGTAATTTTCAAGGTAAACTCTTCCCAAGATAGATATGCTCCATGTGTGAGATAGTAAGGAGGCTACGTGTGTAACACCTAGAATTTTGGTAGATTAGAATTTGTGTTTTATAAACAAAAGAGTAAAAACTGGAGACGGTTGACCAGACACAAAAAGTTGACTTTTAGATTCATCACTCTGGTGAACAATTGGAGACCATGATTGCGTAAAGCTCGTCGGATGCATTCCGTTTGACTACTCACATACATCATTCGGAGTTCGGATTGCGAAGTAATTGACGTTGCAAGATCGGACCTTTGTTCAGAGTACTGTAGCGCCGGGGATACTGTAGCGCCGGCTACAGTAACCAACTATTTTTTTGACCGACCCCTCCCCTGCCTAAAAGCTATCGTGAGTTTCTCTCCCAGTGCCGCCACCCCCTCCTGACCGTGAAACAGAGAAGGAGAAGAAGGAGAAGGAGAAGGACAACTAGGGTTCGCCGCCGCTCCTCTCCAGAAATTGCTCGTAGGTAATCGACGGTTGGGGTAACCCTCGCCGCTCGCAAACTGGTGGGGAATTGTGGTGGGGATTGTTGCCGTTGCCATTGCCCTATTCTTTTCGAAGGGGAAACCCTAGGTGGTGCACCTTCGGATCGTGCTTATCTTCATCGAAGGCAAGTGAATGTAGCGGTGGTTTGCTACCGTTTTGGCTGGTTATTTTTATCACCTCAATCTTAATATTCAGAATATTACCACTTTAATTATAATCTGAATACTTATGCTAAATGGAGGATACTTATGTCTTATTCACTCGAGGTTTATTGTCTTATCTCCATTATAATTGAAGTTGAGGTTGTGGTTATAATTTAAAGTGAGGTTGTGGTTATAATTGAAGGTGAGGTTGTGGTTATAATTGAAGTTGATGTTGTGGTTATAATTGAAGTTGAGGTTGTGGAGATTCTATTTCTCATTATGAGACATATGAGGCATATCATGAGCATACCATCTCATTCGCATTGAAGTTTGTTGCAATCCTATGGTTGCAATTGTACCGGTACACATAACATATCCCGAGGAGGGGTGCGATGTAAAAGTGGTCATGGCATTGCATTCATATGCATTCTTTTGCATGGGAGTGAATAACATAACATATTATATTGGAGGTTAAGTGGTTTATATGCAGCAGTGATTGTGTTCTATCTCTTAATTATTATCGCAGTGGTTTTGTAAAGTCTTACTCTTGATAATTTAAATTGATGCCTAATTGAACTTGTGGTCTAAATGGCTTGTCAAAACAAATTTGCTTGCTGAGATTTTTATCTCACCCTTGCATTACTCTTTCCAGGTTCTTGATGTTTGCTAGAAGGGAAAGAGGGATTAGCTGCACGTCACACTTCATCTTTTATGGAAACCCATTGTTTTAATCTTAGTGAATGTTATGTTTGGGAGACTCGAGACTTATTCTTAAACCATAGTGTGGTTGTTAAACTCTTATTATAGTTGACTCATATTATCTAGGATGTCGATTATGCTACTTTGGTGCTTATACAATGTATACCCTTGTTATTGCTTCCGCGTCGTTTATATATACAAATGTGCTGCTGAATTTTCCATTTATTTAAGTTCAGCTGTTGTTGGTGTGTTTTAGTAGCATCCCGAGGCGTTGGTGGATTTCGGGGTGTTACAACGTGTGAGGCAAGATGTCATAAGTTCAGGCGGATGTCGGCAAGTCCCTCTGCAAGCCAGGCGGAAGAGTATTTCTTTCTCTGTTTCTCCGTGTGAATTGAATACTACAAAAGTTAATTAGAAGATGAACAATTATAATAGTTCAAATGTTTATAAAGAACACTCTCTTTTCAACATCAATGGCTGTGAATAATTACACTGGAAGGAACCTCAAGCACCGTAACACGAACGAAAGTAGTCAGCTTAATTGCAGCTTAATATGGACGGGTTTGGGAAATGTTCACTAGTATGACATATGACATTGTGGTTGTATGGTAAATCCTTCATGGCCTTTATTTGAGATACATGGCATTTCATTCCTTCAAACCTCCAATGACTTAATAATGATCATCATAGCCACCCAAGGCATTTGCTACTAGCAAATAGCACCATTGATCGAGCGCCCCAAAGACCTTCACATACACATTAATCTCGATGCCTCTCATACCTATACATGCTCTGGCATGAAAACAGAAAGTATCAATATGTCCAGCAGATCATCAGAATCTAGATTGGCACAAAAGTTAGAACACAACTTAGAAACACAGAAGAAACACAAATGCACAAATACATGCATAATACATATCCATATAAATACATACCTGCACCCAAACCCCTATGACAACCTGTGAGCTGAGCTGGTAGATTTATGTATTGATGGAGACACAAGATATGCACATACATATTTCGTGTGAAAAGATGCTTGACTTTGGGACCATGTGGTGGCCGTCCTAGGAAGATTTAAATAAAATAACATTTAACACCGGTTAGTATTACCAAGGTGGTATAATGGCTTCTCTCAATGTTGTTCTTTATGATTAGATTCGTCCTAGTAAAAGTGGGTTGAGACCCGGTACTAAAAAGAGGGTTCTCGGTATAGTGATGGTAGGTGTTAAAGTATAAAAAGAACTCTTGTTGAACTCACCCTAAAAGGCTATCCCATCATTTCACACTACCAATGGTCTTGTAGCGTGTACACAGTGATGCGACACCATCATGATCGGACTGTAATCAGCAATTTGCTAACAACAAAACTCGGATGCGAAATGATCACTCCTACAAAGCATTAATCCAATACCACTGTGGAAGAAAACTGTTCATAACTACTAGGTTTGTGATCAGCACTGTTGATTAAGCCATGAGTTCTATTATTCCATACTATATGGCGCCAAATCTACATGTTCGTTGATGACAAATTTGACGGCTGGACTGCGTCCAGTGCAAAAAATGCAGTGGCAATAATCGACATTGCATTTTATCGTAGTCAACATCATTCTGGAACACCCTATGGTAGGAAGTGAGTTCTAACTACTTGTCAACTGACGTGTGGATCTGAACTTACACATTTGTGGCTTGCTGCCTTAGATGTACTAGACTACTAGAGCCGAGCCCGATCCTAGTCGTTGGTGGTGTTCTCATCAAGAGATTTAGGAGGCTGGAACGCATTACTGCTAGTTGAATTGGCAGCAATACCTCGAGGCGCAGCATGTTGACAGTCTATCTGAAGAAGAAACAATGGCGCGGCAGGCATCTTTTGGCTGGACTCTGGTGCCATTCGTTCGTGCGATGGTTTTCGGTTTTTTCTTCCTCGCTGCCTTGCATTTTGTTTACGTTAGAGTCCAATAATATGCTCGTGACGAAGATGGAGCGAGGGGCACCAATTGGCCGTCGATCATGAAGGACCAATTGAAAGGCAGCCTATTATTCTATCTCTACCGACCAAAGCTTTGTCCTGGTGGCTCTCACTCCTATCTTCCAACATGCTATAATATTGGAGCAAAAATTGCTTAATATACAGAGAAATATGCGTTGAGCAACAGTATATATAGAATATAGTCCAAACTGTTAGATTAATTTGATCTTAACTTAGAGCATAAACTGACAGGATCATCTAGTCTAACATAGACCACACTTAGCACTTAGATCTAATACGGATTTGGTGAAAACTTAGGACTTACCATTCAGATTCATTCCTTTTGGTGGATGACTAACGAGATGTAGATTCCGTAGAGCCGTAGAGGAAGTAGACGTAGCAGAACGCCCAGATGTTGATGTAGATGAGGGACACCGAGCTTCCACGCCTTCCAGCACCCTTAGTGATTGATAGGTTTAGGGTTCTAATGAGCCATATAGACTAACTCGTGATTAACACGAGATTAACTCTGATTAGAGAAACCTAGGGGGTTTCCCCTTAGTTATATAGTGCTGTAGACGTGGGGCCGGGCCCTAAGTGGGCTTGTTTGCCTTCCAATCAAAGGCAACTAATAGGGAGTAGTGTAGGATTAGGATTGGGCTTGATGGCCCAATTACACATGACCGAGGTCAATTCCAACATTCTCCCCCATGACCGAAGGTCAACGACTTATTCTTTATAATTTTGTTATATTGATCATGTGCAGGTGGATACACACATATCAATAGTCTCCCTCTTAATCGAACAATTTTAATCTTAAAACTTAAGCTTATGTTCGTCTTATGTCCACACTCAATACCATAGCAACACCTAGCGAATGAGTCATCGGCAGGGACTACAGCCATACCGGGACATCAGTAACTAAAGCCCGCTATAGTATCTTGATAGAACACTTATTAACTTATCTGGGAGTTTGTTTATTCGGCCTCATCCAGAATCACATTTCAGGTTAATCATCAAATCCATACTAATTTCGCGAAAATAGGATAAGAGATAAAACCCTGAATTAGTCACATTGCTAGCTATTTTCTTAATGCATTAAAATGACTTGATCCTGGGACCCTTCTTTCATAACAATATATTTGTCAATCGGCTTGACACCATCAACTATATGTCATTACTTGAAAGGAATACTGTAATCAAATACAGCGACATTGAATTTAATCAATGCAAACATAATTATACCGGAACATATCTTATATGCCTGCCTGAATTAAAACATGCCATACAAAATCAGCATTAATAATGTTAATCTTGCTTTAGAGCTTTCTGCAGAATCGCTCATATCTGCAAGAGTGAAGGATACAAAACTTAATTGTGCACATTTATATCCACACACTCTTATAAAATCTTATCTGAGTAGTATTTAATTAAATAAGCATGTTATTTGGTGTATTAAACTTTTAACACCTTTTTCCAGTGGACCTCCCCTGGACTAAGACTAATAAAATTTTGTCAAGCATTCCGGCTTGTTATGCTAAGTCAATTTCTCATATGTCTTAGCATATAGCTTCATTAGAAGCTTCAGGAACGTCTTCCTATTTATCTTATTCTTAACTTTGTACTTATCATAATTTTGCTATATCACGCAAACAAATTAAAACAGGCATAATTGTGTATATGCATTCTCATTTTGTCACTTCAAAACTTCTCTCAGCTTTTGCTCTTCAGTGACAATCCCAATACTCATTTAGGTCCCATCTAAGTGTCATGCTCCCCCAGAACTTAGGGAAACATACACAAGATGTGTCTAAAGACATGATGAACATATTTCTCCTTTTCTTGGAATGCATACTGATTTCTTTTAGCTTATGGAGAGATCATCATTCACCTTAGAGTATCAGGATAACAATTTAATCCACCTTGACTTTACAAATGAATCACAGTTGCCCATGATGCATACTTATTGTGAGTTATGAACTTAGCATCTTAGATTCTTTTGGAATCACTATCAAGACTTGTAGACCCATTATAGTCTACTGCTTTGACTCCATCAGAAAATTGCTATGGAAAGAACTATACTTATATTTAAAGTTCACATACTCTTTTATAGCCCCTTCATTATAAACTTAAAATGACTAAGGCTTTTACTTTTGTGCCCAATACTTATCTTATCTCTTAAAACATTTCATATCTCTGTTATGGTTAGACAACTAATGTCAATCCTTAATAAAGTGTGGTAAAGAATGGAGGAATACTTATGGCACAATGTATATGACGAAATCATATATTTATATCTTTTAAATCATCAATATAGGGATACTTATCCTATATCTCATCAAGATTTTTATTCTCCCCCATTTCCTTACTTGTTAGTGAGCTTCCATTGAATTCTGAACAATCAGAATATTAAAAGTGTCGGCCCATAAGCTTATCTAAAATAATTTACAATGGTAGCTCTTTAACTTATTTATCTTTGGCACGACATTTTCTATACCACTGATCAACTTTCCTTGCTATCCTAGCCCACATCAGCTGTGGCCAGAAAATGAACTAGAGTAGCAAAGCTATGATTAAATGTTCATAAAACAGCGGTGGCCAAGAATCATGAACACAACCATACTTCAATCATCTCAGATTTCAATTGAACTAATCCACAAACGGCGGTGGCCAGAAATGGATAGAACAACAGATTATCCCATACCCAGCGGTGGCCAGCATAAAGAATAAAATTCACACTTATTTGAGACAATTGGTGTTTGTGGAGTGTTAGTCCTATGACAATGGTAATTGAATAATCATGTCTAGCATGATAAAGTTGCTCTTATTCTTAATTTAAGTCCTTGAAAACTTATGGACAATGAAATCTTATGGAGAGGATATTTGAGAATATCTCTGAGTAGTCCTCAGTTCAATTCTCAATTGACAAGAGCAACAAGAGTGTCAACTCTAAACTGATGAGACATTCAATTCTCCCCCTCGAATTTGTGGTCTAATCGTGAGCATGCCACATATTCGACAAGGTCTCATCACTTCTCAACTTGTTTAACTTAAATAATGGTCAAAGACAATATATAATAATAAACAATAAACTAACTTGATGATATATTATTGCTTATAGAGAACACAAATGCCAATGCTTTCTTATCACAGAGTACAAATATATTCTTTCTGAATGTAAGGTACATCATCATCTTGAAATTAAGCTAAAGCAAATGACTTAATTGTAATACGAAAACCCAGAGTCTTGCCTTTGATGAAGTCTTTAGACTATGCTCCCTTGAGCTCTCCTCCTTTAAAGTCTATGAAAAACCTGGAGGAGGTTCAAAATGTGCAATTGCACCTGAGTTGTTCCACCAAAATAGTGGGAGCAAATAAACGTAATGAAAACTTATGAGACAACTTAATTATGTAATAATCTGGGGTATTACTCTTGCATGTGGTTGACTTATATGCAAAAGTTGCATATAACTTGAGCATGCATATAACCCTTGAGAGAGAGATATATATCCCAAGCACTTTCAACCCGTGAGCTATGTTGACCATGCTCGTGTACGCTCAATACACCTTAATCATTGTAACGTGAGGTTGTTAATTCTGTGAGGATGAAATTCGCTAACTTATGTTTATACGTTTCCTCAACTGAGTACAATGACTTCTTAACTGATAATTCCTTACCTCTAATCATAGTAGGCAAAGGATTTCTCAAGGCCTCAATGATGGTTTGACCATCTTGGCCAATAAGTGGATTTCTCCCATTTATCTAACTTTGAGTTGTACTCACTTATCTTACCAACATAATTCTAAGTTCCAACCGCCAGAGCAGTTGGCTTATCCTCACTTAGCACATAATCAAGATCCGAGGTCTTGAGAATGCCTAGCACATACTTATTCCAACTAGAGAAGTTTGTGCTATTAGAATGCTCAATGATGCTCAAAACTTTGTATAATCTACTAAAAATTCATAAACATGTCTCAGTAGTAGTACAATAAGATGCACATAAAGGGGGCATGAATTTAACCCTACGGTGGTCTGATCAAATTCACGCGATAAGTAACAACTTGCATCACCGGTGGGGAAAACAAGCGAAACTCATCTTAAACTCATAATTAAAACGCGGTGGTCAGATTTAATTACAAGTGTACTCTAAATGAACTTCTCGGTGGTTCCATTCAAATAGAGGCATCTGAATGTACTTGGTGGAAAGAGAATTTTCAGCTTAACTTGAATAATGCAAAATTTGAGCTCAACTTATGCAAAATTAATGCATATCTTATAGTATTTTGACTTGGCACTTAAACTTAGAAAATGCACTTAATATCAAAATAAAATTGCACTAAAATAATTAGCACTTAGTAGATCAAAACTTAATATTCTTAGCAAAATATTTGAATAAATATTCAAAAGATACAATTCAAATATCATAAAATCTTAAACCTAAACATGGTGAGGAGAAGTAATCTATATTGGGCACTTAATAAAATAAATCCCAACCATGTTTAAAGTTGTAGGGAGAAGATTCTTAAATTCAAAATTTGCCAAAGAACTTGAATAATTAAGAACTCATAGTTCTATAAAACATAATAAACTCATGAAATATGTACTTTGTACATAATAAAATTGCCCAGAATATTAGCTTAACTAAATAGCTAAATTAATCTTAAGCTTATACCTTAAATTACTATGCTCATACAAATCTAACTGTTTCTCTAATTGAATTTAGAAAATTAAATACTAATAAAACTTATTTAGTCTCAAGATGACAGCGGAAGCTTAAAATATAGCAAAATAAAATATTGCTATGAAATTTTACTTTAGAATTTGGTTTCAACTAATTTTCCAATTAATAATTGAAAAATTGTGCCAAAATAGACTTAGAAATGATATCAAATTTTACTGCAACAAGACTTAAACTTATTAAAATGTGCAGAAACATAAGCCATTAAATAATACTTATTTAATTTCTTATTACTCAGCTTAAACATGAATTAAATCTAAGCTAAAATATTAAGTAATACGTAAAGCTTAAAACTAAGAGAAAATGTTACCCAGATCTGAAATCGGCCCGCGAAGGCTCATGAAACGCGTTGCAAAACTTATTGTGCGAGTGGCCCATGACGGCCCAGTATCGCAGCACAGTGCGGCCCAGAGCGCTACATGCACGCAAGCGCGGCTCGGCTCGGCTCGGCTCACGCGACCCAGCTTGGCTCGTGCTTGCGTGGCGCAGCACAGCTTACGGCTCAGCTCGGTTCTTAACTCGGCTTAGATTAGTGGCTCGGCTGGAATTGGCCCATTAGCGCTTGGCAGCCCACGACTTACTTAGCAGGCCAAGAGCCCAGGGGCGGACGAGCGGGCCGCCAAACTAGCCCACTCCAGCGCGCTCTCCCCGCCCACGTCGATCTGAGCCGTCCGCTGGATCCGACGGCTCAGATCACGTGGCGGCCATATAAAGGCCCGAAATAGCCGGAGGGGGTAAAACCCTAGGTCACTCTTTCTCCTCCCCTCCCCGGTCCGAGCATCAGCGCTGCGGCGGCGGCTGCCGAGTCGAGCGACGCTGCATTCCGCCGTCGCCACGACTTACTCCTTTTCTTCCTTTCTCCGACCTTAGCCAGCGACGACTTCTTTGGCCCATCTCTGGCGACCTCTTCTTTCCCAAAGATCCGGAGAGAGAGGGCGAAGATCCGGTGGCCGACGACCTCCGCACGCTCGTGAGCCGCCTCGTCGGAGCTCCACGGGCCCTCTCTGCGGCGCCGTGTGCGCATGCGCGCACGGCCCGTCGAGGGGCACCGCTGGTGCTCCATGGCGGCGGTGGCTCATGACCGACGGTGGCAGCAAGCACGCGGCCAGGTGATGCTCGCGCAGCCGCCATGGCTGCCGGAGCTGAAGGCGGCGGTCACGTGCGCAGCATCACTGCTACGCGTGGCCGCCATGACCAGGTAGGTCCTGAGCTTAGGGTTAGGGTTTCTGATTTAGATCTGATTTGGGGTTTCGGGTGAGAGTTGTTCGGATAAAAGGGCTGTGATGGCTAACCGCGTGTAGATCTATGCTTAAAAGCATGAAATTAAACTAATCCAAATAAACTAATCCGAAGAACCCTAGCTAATAAACTTACCGATCTACTGTCTCTAGCCATGGGAAACCAGTAGATGTGAGCATGAAATAGATCTAAAACATGAAGGAGCCTTAGGCTAAACACGATAAATGGCATCTAATCTAACATGACTTAGCTAAATGAAAACAGCTCTGTTAGGCACTAATCCGAACACAGAAAGCTTAGGGTTTGCTAGTGGATCTAGTAGAACTAGATCTAGGCGACTGATACCAATTTGTTAGATTAATTTGATCTTAACTTAGAGCATAAAACTGACAGGATCATCTAGTCTAACATAGACCACACCTAGCACTTAGATCTAATACGGATTTGGTGAAAACTTAGGACTTACCATTCAGATTCATCCCTTTTGGTGGATGACTAACGAGATGTAGATTCCGTAGAGCCGTAGAGGAAGTAGACGTAGCAGAACGCCCAGATGTTGATGTAGATGAGGGACACCGAGCTTCCACGCCTTCCAGCACCCTTAGTGATTGATAGGTTTAGGGTTCTAATGAGCCATATAGACTAACTCGTGATTAACACGAGATTAACTCTGATTAGAGAAACCTAGGGGGTTTCCCCTTAGTTATATAGTGCTGTAGACGTGGGGCCGGGCCCTAAGTGGGCTTGTTTGCCTTCCAATCAAAGGCAACTAATAGGGAGTAGTGTAGGATTAGGATTGGGCTTGATGGCCCAATTACACATGACCGAGGTCAATTCCAACACAAACTTCAAAAGATTTATGTCCTCATGAAAGAAACCAGGGTACCCTGAAAGGTACTTACCTTGACTTTACATCTCCCACCAACCATCCACTAGCTGCACAAATTAACAAAAGAATTATAACTTTAAGTGGGGAAAAAGTGAAAAATTACGTTTGGAGACTAGGAATTCTGTAAGCTATCGCCCTGTTTAATTAGGTATAATTTTTTGCATTTGGAGTATCAAAAGATGTTCAAAATGGTCGTCTGACCATTTCACACCACCCATCGAGTCCACTAGTGTGTAAAGACTGACGTCACGCCTTGACATGATCGCATTAAGGAATTTGCTGACAGCCTGATACAGTAATGTCCCCCTTGTCAGAAAAGTGGGCAGTCAAACCATTCATTTTAATTTGCGTTAATCCATTATAAAAAAAACAATGTTAGTTTGTCCGCGTACGCTATCATCTAAGCAAGGACAATGCATCAGTCTACACAGCACTGGAACGCATCGTGCCAGCAATGGCGCCGCGGATTCTGCCAGTTAAATCGCCAGCTTCAGATAGGAAGCCATGAACTGGATGAACGAATATCGCCACCGGCATTGCTGCTGATATGGTTGGCAGCGGCGCCTCTTGCTGCAGCATGTTGACGGACTACCTGATGAACGGCCAACAAAAAACCAAATGCCAACAAAATAATTAACTTCCAACAAAAAACCAAATGCCTTAAAAAGCGTAATGTGTATAGGAGTACTTGTATCCTGCTAGCATGTGTGCACGAAAGGATTGACAGGTAGTGTAAAAAAATTTGTATATTGTTCAAATAAGGGTGTTTAAATTGCAAATTTGTATCTTGTTAATGGCTAGTTCATATTTCACCGATCCGTTTGTCCCTATACTATTGGTTGACTCAGAAAGTAGCTTCTTTCTCATCTTTTTCTTAATAATCATCGGGGTGCCTGCTGTAAGCTGTTCTGTGCTCCAAACTAAGTACTGGAAAAAACACTTTTTAATGGTTATAGCACTATCAGAAACTTGTTTCAGAACAAGCACAAGCTGAAGTAGAGGAAGACACTGTGCCTAAGCATGTCAAATAATCACTAAAGGCCTAGCATGACAATCTTCTTGCCTCTCCTGACTCCTGATGCCTCCAAAGCCTATACTATCATGGGTGTGATGAAATTCTAAAGATGTGAATAAAATAACCAAGTGATACATTTACACTGAACAGTTGTTACTAATGTGGTCACCCGGCTATCATGATGCACATGCTACAAACATAAATTCATTAATTACTATATCTCTCTCATTACAGTTATTGTCCAACTAACCAAACATGATGAGTTGCGAGATAAGTTACTGCATCAATGATGGCAAAGTGATGGAGCTAGCTATTTGCCGATCCATACTGTTTAGGCTATCCCCAACCCATCTACTAGGATGGTGTCCATAGCATTAAATAGCCAGCCACATAAGCAATTTGGTGATGTGGCAAGGGAATTAAAGAGGGAAGAGAAGGATATGGTGTCTTGCATGAGAAACCATGTCTACACAAGAACCAAGAAATAAAACTTGATGATAGGGAGATGAAAGGAGAGAGAACATATGTGATTGCATGATAGTTTATTTTTAAGAAACCATGCATTGGGGAGGTAATTTCTATAGGTAGTGTCCATATGACATGAATGTATAGAAACTACTTGATGATGTCTTGGGTTGGGAATAGCCTTAGTTACAAATTATTTAGAAATTTTTTCTGGAAAATACAACTATAATAAAAAGCATAAGAATGAAGCTAGCATGAACACGCTAAACCAATATGATCTTTGCTACATAAAAGAAAAATGGTCCAACCACAATTAGAGTTGATTACGGCTACATTTTTTACCGTAACTGGAACACACACATAGAAGTCAAGCTGTCACTGTACTGCTCGCAGCCGTCATTGAAAGATTAAGACAAGACTTTCAGTTTCATATTACATAGTAGCCTTGTTAAGAAATCAGAAACAAATAGATACTTAACTTCCAAGGAAAATAACCCTTTACTGCAACGTCTGTTTGCACTGCATAAAGATTTGATTGTAAATGTGTTTGTGGGTGATAAAAAAAAGGTACCGGACAGACGGAGTGCAGAATGCTCTCTTCGGCTGGTTCCTGCATTTCTTGCCCTTGTCAGATGTCAGGCATCAGCGTTGGAAAAGTAGCAGCCATAATTACTGTCACCAGTATAAGCCAAATGGCTCCTCCAGTCCTCTCGTTCTACATGGATTTGGCTAGGTTCTATTTGGAGAAGACTTTGCAAACTGGAGCAGGGTCTCTAAGAAACTTGCTGGGACCAGGACGCTGCATTTGGATCTATCAATGGAAGTAGACACTGGTCCTCCTTGCTGCTGTCGTTGACAGGCTCTGCGGCAGAATTGATCAACTGGCTTCTCCCTAGCTTCATGCCTGTGACAAGTCTCGCTCGCGTCTGGAATCTATGAGATTGTGAGTATGCTAATGGCCGCGGTCACCATGCGGGCGTATAGTTTTAGATAATGGATAACTACCTGGCTTCACCCTTCTCGAAATAAGAAGGGATCAAAACCAAATTATTACAAGACCAATCCAAGGAGTTACGTGAAAATAAATAGATTTTTAAGCACCAATTCTAAATCTATTGTTCCGTCCATTGGAATTAAAAAACGAAGAGCAGCCATCTCTAATGAGCAACATGTCGTCCTCAGAAGGTCTTGATCATATTCATGTCGCTGCAACTTGGCCCAAACCCTGAGCCAGTATGTTCCCCTGAACAGAACCTGCAAATAAGTTTTAGGTTGGCATTTGTCAAAAACAACTTCATTTCTAGTGTTCCAGATTGTCCAACATAATGCAGCTGCACCTATCAATAAAATTAGATTTGGTTTTTGTCCTCCTTGTTTTGCCCATATACCAAATAAATGGCTAAAATATTTTGGGGGAGCAATTCCAAATACTAAGTGAACAGCTCTCCACAGGAATTTAGCATATATACAATAAGAAAAGAGATTATTAATAGACTCCCTACAGCTACAAAAACTACAATTTGTTTCCCCTCTCGGATTCCTTCTAGCTAGGTTGTCTTTTATCAAAATAATCCCCTTTTTTAAATACCATAAGAAAATTTTAATCTTCAATGGTACTTTAATTTGCCAGATTTCCTACGATACTCTAATATCACGATTGATAAGATGCTTATACATGGACTTCACTATGAATATTGTGGTCTTATTTAGAGACCACATAAAAACATCTCTTCCCACAACCAAATTCACATCTAGGACATATGCTACTAAGTTATACCATTCCGTTAGTTTTATTCCCAATAATGATCTCCTGAAAGAGACATTCAGCGGATTCGAACTACACACATTTGCAACAATAGCATGCTTTTTCCTCACAATGTATAAATTGGGATATCTATTTTTCAAAGGTTCTGTACCTAACCAAGCATCTTCCCAGAACATGGTCTATTCCCCGGAATTCACTCTAAATGTTCCTAGTTTTAGGAAGTCATCTTTGATACCCATAAGTCCAGAATTGTGAGTCTCCTAGTTTCTTGAATACTTGATCAAGTGGCTTATCTTTAAGATATTTATTTCTAAGAAGTTCTTGCCATACACCATCTTCATTACTCAGTTTAAACAACCACTTACTTAATAAGCATTTATTTTGTATATCTAAATTTAGAATGCCTAAACCCCCTTGTTCTTTTGGTTGGCAGATTACATCCCATTTAGCCAATCTATACTGTTTCTTTTGTTGGTCGTATTGCCAAAAGAACTTTGATCTATAGTAATCTATTCTTTCAAGTACTCCCCTTGGAACCTCAAAGAAAGATAACATTAATAAATATAAGCTTCATAAAACTGATTAATAAGAATTAAACATCCACCCACCGATAACAACTTGCCTTTCCATCCACTCAACCTCTTTTGAAACTTTTCTTCTATCGATTTCCGATCACTGTTCCTTAATTTACGAAAATGCATTGGGATTCCTAAATAGCGAAAAGGAAAAGATCCTAACTGGAATCCAAAAATTTTAGAGTATAGGGTTTCTTGTTCCTTTGCTTGTCCACTCTTATGAAAATTTATTTTGAGTCCAGATAATTGCTCAAAAGTACAGAGTAAAAGCTTCAAATTCCTTGCCTGGTCCACATCATGGTCTAGAAAAATAACTGTGTCATCAGCATATTGCAAAATAGACAAACCATTATTTACTAGGTGTGGTACTACTCCTCTTATTAGTCCTTGCTCCTTTGCTCTACCAATCAAGATTGCTAGCATATCCACTACTATATTAAATGGAATGGGAGATAGCGGATCACCTTGACGTAGGCCTTTCTTGGTTTGGAAATAACGACCAATTTGATCATTTACTTTAGCTCCTACATTTCCACCTTTAGTGAAAGCCTCTATCCAATTACACCATGTTGGTGAAAAACCTTTCATTCTCAAGGTCTGTTGTAGAAGGTCCCACTTGAATTTATCATACGCCTTTTCGAAATCAATTTTAAACACTATACCGCTCTGTTTTTTGGTGTGTAGCTCATGTAAGGTTTCATGCAAAATCACTACTCCCTCCATAATATTTCTACCAGGAAGAAAAGCTGTTTGTGATGGGTTAATAACCTTTTGAGCTATTATGGACACTCTATGTGTAGCAAATATCTTGAAGCTAACATTTAACAGACAAATTGGTCTGTACTGTTGTATCTGCTTTGCTTCACTACTCTTTGGAAGTAAAATTATTGTCCCAAAGTTTAATCTGTGTAAAGATAAAAGACCCTTATGAAAATCTAGAAAAAGTTCCATTAAGTCTGTTTTAATTAACTCCCAGAAAACTTGATAGAATTCCGCAGGGAAACCATCTGGTCCTGGGGCTTTGTTATGCTCCATATTAAAGATCGCCTCTCTCACTTCCTTTTCTGAAAATTCTTCTATTAGGATTTTATTTTCATCTTCTGACACTTGTGGGATGTCATCAGTTAATTCCTCATTAAGACTCATATTAATATTGTTTGTTGGTCCAAACAAATTTTTATAGTACTTAGTGATATGATTCTGTAACTGTGCATCCCCAATAATCATCTGTCCATCCTGTTCAAGTTGGAATATTATCTTTTTTCTATGCCTTCCATTAGCCACTAACTGGAAATATTTGGTGTTTGCATCACCCTCCATTAAATCCTGGGTCTTTGCTCTTTGGTACCATTTAATTTCCTCTTCTCTTAATAGAGCCGCCAATCGCTCATTAAGATAAGTTTTCAAGTTTATTTCCATTTGGTCTAGATGTTGTATTTCAACCTTTTTATCTAATTCATCTAGTTTATTTAGTAAGAATTTTTTTTCTTTCTTGTATGCTCCACTAATATTTTTGGCCCAACCCCTAAGATATTGCCGCAATCTTCTGATTTTTTATTGCCACCGATCTAAAGGTGTATGACCATCACTAACACTATTCCAGACCTCTGTCACCATTTCAAGGAAACCATCTCTCAATAACCATCCTAATTCAAACTAGAATGCAGGACGTGTATTAAAAGAAGAGTCATCCCCTGTGTTAAGAAATAGAGGTGTGTGGTCTGAAATTTCCCTAGTTAATGCATGAACTGTAGTTAATGGAAAGGCACTCTCCCAGTCCGTACATGATAATATTCTATCTAACTTCTCAAAAGTGGGGTGAATCAGATTATTAGCCTACGTAAATTGCCGACCAGATAAAGCTACCTCTCTAAGATTTAATGCATCAATGATAGCATTAAACAAAGAAGGCCATCGGTCACAATATTTCATATTATTTTCTTCTCTAGGTCCCCTAATGATATTATAGTCACCATCTATTAGAATAGGTAAAGTTCATTTAGAACAGAGTTGAACAAGCTTTGTTAAAAAATTCTCCTTCAAATCTTGTTGAGCTGGACCATACACCGACACTAAGTTCCATTGAAACCCACTTTCCTTGTTTCTAATCTTAACACGTACAAAAAATTCTCCCTCTTCTATATTTCTCCTATATCAAAGGTCATGAGATTAATCCCTACCAACATACCACCAGATCTTCCCCTAGGAGGTTTACAATGCCACAAAAAATCCTTTCCGGCACAAAGATTTCTTAAGAAAGCATTAGTAAAACTACTCCTTCCAGTTTCTGATAGAGCAATGAAGTCGAGATTCTTCTCCTTTGTACTATCTGACAAGAACCTATATTTGTTTGGATCCCCCAACCCGTTGCAATTCCAAAAGATTCCTTTCATTACGAAAATCTTTTATTTTTTCTTTTTTTCTTAGAGCTACTTCTCTTGTTACGTTGAGTTGATGACAATAGAGTTTCCTCACTATCATCGTCACTCAAGCTGTCTACCAAATCGCCACATATATTATGTAAGGCTAAGGTATCTAGCTCCTGTTCCTCCTCTAACTCTATAAAATTTTCTTTATTACTATTATTCGATATTTCTACACTAGTTTCAGCTAAGCGTTGAGTTTCTAAATTTTTCAGCGTAGAGACCGAACAAAAAAGGCTATCTTTACTGGAAGGTAAACAAACCCCAAGACTAGCAATATTTGCAGCAACTAAATTATCATCAAAAGAATCAAAAGAAGTTGTAGTACCTGGTGCCTGTAGATCCAGATTTTTCTTAGCCTTTAACTTTGTTGCCCTCTCAAGAGAATCTTGATCTCCAACTGATGCATTTCTTTTACTGGAGCGTGGAGGAGTAACAATAAAGCTAGTAGTATTTGTGACTTTCTTATTATTAACCTATGATTCGACTTCCATATTAATATTCGGCATCATCTTAGCCGACCATTGTGTCCCATCAGTATTAGGGGAAAGAACTACAATAGGAATCTAATCCCTTTAGAATTCTCATTTGATGTTGCAGAATTACCTTCTGAACTTTTCTCGGTCCCCACTATCTTGTTCTCAGAATTATTCTCCTCATGTTGTGACTCTGGATTTCCTTTATCTCCATCAACACTAGGATCAGTATCCATGTCAATAGACTGTGGATCGTTTGCAACATCATCTTTTTCCACTCCGAATTGCAAAGCATATACAAAATCTCCAATAGCAACATCTACCACATCAGGGACCAGTTCTGGATTTAATATGGCAATGTTTAAACGAGCAATGCCGTGTTGTTTTGTGAAGACCATATCCACCATCTTTGTAATGCCAAGTATAGAACCAATTGCCCAGATAATGGGGATTTCCTCCGGTAAATCCTCATCCAAACCATGGCATTGAATCCAACATTTTGGGATTTCATACCGACATACATCTTTATTTATTTATTTCTTTAACCTCTAACTTGGATGCGGGCGTATAGTTACTAATGCTTCTCAAACCTGAGTAACTTGTAACAGTATTACTACATGAGGAAATATACAAGGTTCATCTATACGGCCTGTTGGCTTCAAGGTCTGGTCAAACGTTAAGACATGACAACAAATTAACTGGGATATACTAGCTTTATAGACAACAGTTGTGACCCTTCACCCTGCTATCATGATTATGGCTTTATACCGGCCAGATCTCGTATACTAGCTTTATATACCAGATCTCGTATCCCGCTGGGAACGGATCGCTAGAACCCATCGGGAACCGTCTCCTGTAGTCCGCATCAGGAGTGGGGTGTGAATTGCGCAGTGCTACCCCTACCTGGCGCGCCAACTGTTGGTGTTCAGATTAGTGGTCCTACACCATCTAGTGATTGCGCTGCTAATCACGGCTCCTGATGGTGATACAAGATGGACATGGGGGACACAGGGGGTTATCCTGGTTCCGACCACGGGGCCATACGTCCAACAGAGGGTGCTGAGCATAGTGTATCTTTGCACCAGGTGTACTTGCAGTAGGGGCTTACAAGCAGCGCGGGAGAGGGAGAGAGGCTCCCAAGTCCCTGTCTAGGATTGATTGAGGCAGATGTCAATATCAGGGGTGGCGAGAACGGAAGTGCTCGTAGTGATTGTCTTGGTGGAAGTGTTGCCGTATGCTTGTGCATGCTCCCTTCTCCCCCTTTTATAGATGAAGGGGGGAGGGAGAATTACATGTGGAGTTATACTCTACAAGCTGAAGTGGTACAGTGGTGCTGTAGGGGGACGTGACGTCGCGTGTGTCATCTATCCTTGGGTGATTCATCATGATGAGCGGGAATCGCGCACGCCATCTTCGACTCCCAGCGGTGGCATGACTGTCGAGGGTGGTGCTCGAGGGTTGGCGTGGTATCCCAGTCCCATCCGTATAGTCTTTGGGGGTCACACCGTGCCGCTTCAAGGGTCCTCCCATCCAGGAGTACGAGGGAGTGGTTAGCATAGTAATCAGCACATGACGGTGATGGCGCGGTGATTCCCCTTTTGACTTCCGTGGCGCTCCATCGCGTCGGCATTGAATGTGCTTGGCAGAGGAGCGGGTGAGTGCACTTCCTCGTGGGATGGAGAGGTCTCGAGCAAGTTAGAGCCCCTGGCGTCGCAGACCCCTTGGAGGGCTCGAGCGGGGAGCCTCCAACATGACGGAAATTGCCTCGCTCGTGGATAGGCGATACCACCCCCGAGCGAAGCGGAGATGGAGAGGCCTCGATTTGGACTCTCAGTAGTCTTCTTGGCCACCTTCTTTGGCTACCTGGGAAGGTGAAAATATGTGATGGAACGATTTCCACATGCACCAGCTTGGGGACAAGCCATTCCTGAAGATGGGAGGGATGTCACGGGCCCTATCCCCAGGCCCAGCAAGACAAGGACATCAAAGCCCAAGACGCGTCTCTGAAGCCCAGGCTGTGACGGCCCAACTTGCGCTACCGGGCCCAGAGTAGACCAGCTAAGACTAGAAGAGAAGCAACAGGGAGAAGGAAAAGGGTAGAACGGGAGAATAGTCTGGTGGCCGGCTTGCCAGACGAACCAGGAGTGTATCTCAAAACCTATGACTCTCGTGAAATTGCCAGTCGATCTAGTAGAACCCTAACAACTTGTTGGCTTCAAGCTTGGCTTCAATCTCTGGTGAAACGTTACACATGCCAAGAAATTAACTGGGATACTAGCTTTATAGACAACAGTTGTGACCAAATGTCTTCTCCCTGCTACCATGATATGAATGCTGGAAATGTAAATTCCTTAATTTCGGCATCTCCCACTGCGGTTATTTTCCAGCTAAGCAATATGATGCGTTCTTATGTAATAATTTACCACGTCAATGATGGCAAGGTCATGAAACAATTTTTTGACTCATATTGTTTAGTTTGTTTAGGAAATAGCTTTGGAAAATATAAAATGTTTAAATATCATTTCTGAAAGTATCAATTACATATAAAAAGGAGCATAGATGGGGTAACTGAGAAGAAAAGATTACCCCTCTCAAGTGGGAAATATGTGAGCAAAAGAAATAAGCCATACATTTTGTTTAAAAGAAGAAAAATGCTTCTTTGAAATCGTCTTGAACTAGCAAATTACACCTTTTCTAATTATTCAACTGTGAATAGAACTCCACTGTCCAACGGCGTCCATATGAAACAACCAAACAGGTTCCTTCCATCAATCCATATTGACCGCTCAGTGTAAAATGTTTTCATTTGTATGTTCCAATGCAAATGGATAGGGTGAACTCTGCAATCAATAGCAACAGTGATCCACCTTGTTTCTCTTTTCTGGGTATTGACAGGTTCAGCAGCAGAATTGATCTACTTGGCTTCATTCGAGCTTGATGCTCGTCGTGTGAAGTCCAGCTAGCGACCAAGCAGTGCAAACAGGCAATTTTGCTCCTTTAATCGACCGGATCATGAGAATGACTGAACGTGAGAATGACCTATTGACAGTTCAAGCAGTTGCCACGTGGGTGCATAGTTCCCAATGCTTCTCACACCTAAGTTGTATACTTGAAACAGTAACTTTGACATAGATTAATATACATATAAACCCTGAAATGGTTAATCTATTGTTCGGCCTGTGGGCTTCATGGGTGTGGTGAAATGCTACAGATGTCAACAAATGAACTCGGAGATACATTTATACAGAACCATTGTGAATATGTCTTCTCCCTGCTTACATGATGCACATGCTACAACAGTAAGTTCTTTAATTGCTATATCTCTAATTTCTCATTGCAATTAATGTCCAACTAACCAAACTTGATACAGTTGGAACTAATTAAACATTACCGTTAGTTTCTGCTACGTCACATCATTGAAATATAGACACTATAAAATCAAACGAACCCCAAACTGGCTGTGAAGCATGGTTTGGAACCAGCTGTGATGAGCATTATGTAGTAGTGTATTCGTCGATCCATGTTATTTCGTTACAGAGGAGCACATAGAAAAGTATATAATATCATTTCCAAAAAATAGCGACTATAGTAAAAAGCATAAGAATGAAGCTAGCAGGGGATGAAAACCCCATCGAACTATGCTAAATTAATAGGATCCTTGCTACACAAAAGAAAATTGGTCCAACCCGAATTACAGTGGGTTATTTGTACACTTTTTACAGAACTGAAAAAAACACGTAAAAGAAAATTGGTCCAATGCTACGGAAAAAGGGAGTTGTAGCACAATCTTCATCATAAGTAACTTGACGGTTCAATTGAGTCACACTATGTAAATAGCGAGAGCAATGGTGTTGGGGAGACACCCCTTGGAATCATGTTTTCTACTTTTGCGGGCGAGACTGAAGAGTTTTGGATGAAGAAGATAAGTGCGAAGCTAATTTCGAAGAAGCTAAAGTTACAGGCAAAGTTAGAGGAGTCAAGACGAAACTGACGAGTGTGAAGCTAATACGAAGAGGTTAAAGTTTTTTCTAGCGGGATCGAAGAAGTCAAGGCAATGAAGACTATATTACGAGGTTGGTCATGGAATGTGATGATGCTGAAGCGAGTCTATCACCTGCGACGAGGTTAAGATGAAGATTGGCGGGAAGCAACGGTCATCTAAAAGGTAGAATATGTATAGGATTTCTGGCGGGAAGTAACGGTCTTGTAAATATACGAGGTTGACCCCTATAAATAGCAGGTCAACAGTAACTGTAGAGGACAATTTTTTGATGGAACAAGAAAGAAGTCAACCTTGACTTTATTACTGTTTGTAATACTAGAAAATCTGTGTTACAACAGTTGGCGCCGTCCGCGTGTTAGGATCGAAATTAAAACTCACGATGCCACCAAAGAAAAAGCAACGGTCTGGTGATCCACAGACCTCCAAAGCTCACGAAAATGAAAGAGAAAACGATGAACGACAAGTTGCACCAGAACCAGGCATCACTAATGATAACCAAAATCGAGAAGAAGCTAGCCTCGATCAACTCTTACAAGAAATCGAGAGGCTCAAACAAGAAAAAGAAGCCCTGTTGAAAGAAGCAGAGAACCAGAGAAACGAAACCGAGAAAAAACGAAAAATTGCAGAGGCCAAGAACGAGCTCCAGAGGCTCCAAAGCGAGCTCAATGTGAGCAAAGAAACTGTTCAGGAGCCCGAGAGAGAATACAACACCGAGACAACAAATTACAACACGGGCTTCAGAAGCTTCGACTCGAATTCACCGTTATCTCCAGGCCTTCAAAATGCACCATGGCCAACTTCGTACAAGCCCATCACCTTGCCTAAATACAATGGTACTTGTGATCCAAGGCAGTTTCTGATGAGCTACGAAATAGCTGTAGCCTCAGCAGGAGGAAACGAGCTAGTTCTCGCAAAATCATTCATCATAGCTTGTGAAGGACCGGCTCTCACATGGTTCACGAGATTAAGTCCAGGATCCATTTTCAGCTGGGAACAGCTCAAGGCCAAAGTACTTCAAAACTTCCAAGGAATCAATAGGCAACTGCTAACCACGGGAGATTTATTCGCATGCAAACAAGAGGAAAGAGAACCATTAGCTCAGTATTTCAAACGTTTCATTCAATTAAAGGCCCAAACAGATGATATCCCAGACTCCATAGCAATTGACGCATGCATTCACGGGTTGGGACCAGGACCATGCGCATCTGAATTCGTCAAAAACAAACCAAGGAACCTCCATGAACTCTTCCACGAGATGGAAAAATTTTGCAGATCAGATGATGATCACAGGAGAAGAATCAACGAAAGAGCCATGCTCAGAAAAGCAAACGGAAACTATAAGCAGCCCACATACGAAAAGCAGAACTACAACAGACCAACCCAGGTTTTCCACATAGAAAACGAGACTGGTCAGCATAGTAACGAATCAAATGCAGCAAAACAAAACTTCAACTCCTCATCCACACGAGGAAGAGGCGGACGAGGCAGAGGCCGTGGAAGAGGTCGAGGCCAACAAGAAAGCCAATCTAGATCTTGGTTCTGTCAATTCCATGGCGAAAACCCAGATCACAGTACAGGGAGATGTCCCATAACCATCAGAGTCAAGCAAGAAATGAATCAAAACAACAATCAAGGTCGCGCAGTCCAAACAAATTCTTGGCAGTGCACCACCCACAACACGCCGAATCCGCAGCTACAACTCCCGACGAATTCAGAATCCTTTTCAACATACCATCAGCCTCGTTTGGCTTGGCATCAAACCCAGTCCGAGTCAAATCAACAAGCGCACAGCTCAATTCAATCCACCGCAGCAAGAAAAGACGAAACTGTAATGCAAGCAGTTCCAACACCGAATTCAACACCCGCCAAGGGTCCCATTCCCTCTCGCGGAATGATCCTGCCTATAGCTGGAGGATCTTCAGTTGATTTCGAAAGCAAAAGACAAAGAAAAGACTACTTCAGAAGAGTACACGCAATACTACCCAATGGCTCAGTGATAAAAACCCATTGGTCGCATGTGCCAATAACCTTCACCGAGCAAGATCTCAAACTCCAGTGTTATCCTCACACTGATGCCATGGTCATCGAAACAAATGTGGCAGGCTGGGAGCTAACAAAAATATTGATAGACAATGGCAGTTCAGCTGATATTATCTTCGCCAGTGCTTTCGACCAAATGAACATTATCTTCGCCAGTGCTTTCGACCAAATGAACATCAGCAGAAGTTTGCTACAACCATCGGAAACTCCACTCATTGGTTTCGGAGGAAAAAGAATCCGGGCCTTAGGAAAAATTGAACTACCGGTAACTTTGGGGGACCTGAGTAATCCCAGAACAGAACGAATCACTTTTGACGTAGTTGATATGTACTACCCTTACAATGCAATCTTCGGAAGAGGTTTTCTCAACACGTTCGAAGCTATTGTACGACAGGCATATCTGTGCATGAAACTTCCAGCATCAAATTGAGTAATCACAGTATTCGGAAACCAGCAAGTCGCAAGGGACATCGAGCAAGGGATCACCCCAGGCGAGAGAAACGTTAACCTCTTGCAGGCAGAAACGAAACAAGAAAGCAATGAAGCTCAACCAGAATCAACCAAAAAGAGGCCACCACAATACAGAGAGGAAAAAGTAAAAGAAGTTATTCAAGCACAAGACACCAAGCGAGTCTCTCTCGATCCAGGAGTCGAAGGTAGAGAGGTCACAATCGGAGCAGACCTTTCCCCCCAAGAAGAGGAAGATCTAATAACTTTCTTAAGAAAGAATAAAGATGTCTTTGCGTGGACAGCTGCAGATCTAAAGGGTGTCAGTAGAACCATAATCGAGCATAGCCTTAACATAGACCCGAAGACAAAGCCAAGAAAACAAAAATTGAGAAAAATGTCGGATGAGAAGGTAGAAGGAATAAAATCCGAAGTGGAAAGGCTACTAAAAGCAAAAGTCATCAGAGAAGTACAGTACCCAGAATGGTTGGCGAATACTGTCCCAGTGAAGAAGAAAAACGGAAAATGGAGGATGTGCATTGACTTCACAACACTAAACAAGCATTGCCCAAAAGATGATTTTCCTCTACCAAGAATTGATAGCGTCGTTGATGACGCAGCCAACAGCGAGATTCTATCCTTGCTAGATTGCTTTTCAGGGTATCATCAAGTTTGGATGAAACAAGAGGATGAGGAGAAGACAAGCTTTATAACACCTTTCGGAACTTTTTGTTTCGTCAGAATGCCAGAAGGGCTGAGAAACGCAGGGTCAACTTTCTCAAGAATGACCAAAAAAGTTTTCAACTCACAAATTGACAGAAACATGTTAGCTTACGTGGATGACCTCGTCGTAAAAAGCATCAAAAGAACGGATCACATCAAAGATCTCGAGGAAACCTTCAACAATCTAAGAATGTCAAACTTAAGCTTAAACCCAGAAAAATGCGTCTTTGGAGTAACCAAAGGAAAGGTCTTAGGGTGCCTTGTAACATCGAAGGGAATCGAGGCTAACCCAGACAAGGTTCAAGCCTTGGCATCCATGGAGGAGCCAAAAACGGTTAAGGAAGTGCAACAATTGACAGGCAGAATTGCAGCTCTAAACAGATTCGTACCAAGAGCAGCCGAGCGAAGCCTTCCTTTCTTCAAAACTCTCAGACATGCACAGAAATTCAACTGGGGCGAAGAACAATCGAAAGCATTCAGAGAGCTAAAGCAGTACCTTGCGACAATGATCAAACTATCACCACCAGCACAAGGAAAAGACCTTCTCCTCTATCTTGCAGTATCAGAATCAGCAGTAAGCGCAGCAATAGTACAAGAAACCGAAATCGAGGGCATTCTGAAGCAGTTGCCAGCTTACTTCGTTTCTGAAGCATTATCTGGGGCCAAGAAGTCATACTCGGAACTCGAAAAAATTGCATATGCATTGCTCATGGCATCAAGAAAACTCAGGCATTATTTCGAAGCTCACCAAGTTACAGTCGTCACCAACAAACCTTTAGCCGAGTTATTTGCAAATAGAGAAGCTTCGAATAGGATCAGCAAATGGTCTGCAGAACTATCTGGATTCAATATCGAATTCGTAAGACGAAATGCAATCAAATCCCAGGTGTTAGCTGACTTCGTAGCAGACTGGACCTCTCCAAAGCATGAAAGTCTGGACGAAGATGAAAAACAATGAACAGTCTATTGTGACGGAGGATATTGTAACAAAGGTGCAGCGATCTCTGCAATACTAGTTTCACCAAACGGAATCAAAACAAGATTCGCTGCACGACTGGAATTCAGCAATCAAGAGATTCAAGTCACAAATAATGTAGCAGAATACGAAGCACTCTTGCTTGGGCTACGAAAAATGAAATCACTAGGAAAACAAAAGTTCATTGTGAGGACAGACTCGAAAATAGCAAGGGACCACATCGAAAAAGATAGCGAAGCTAGAAAACCAGAACTAATCGATTACCTCGAAGAGGTCAGAGAGATGGAGAAACACTTCAAAGGATTCACGGTAGAGCATATCCACAGAAACGACAACAACGAAGCTGATGACTTAGCTAAGAAAGCAGCAAAGAAGGAAGAATTACCAGAGGACGTAATTTACGAGGTCATGACCATTCCCTCAATCAGAAAGCAGCATCTGGCACACATTTGCTGGGAAGATTGGAGAGCACCAATCATGGCACATTTGCAAAACAATTTCACACCCTGTTCAGCAAGCGAGGCCAAGAGAATACCAGCAAGAGCAAAGGGGTATCAGATAATACAAGGAGAGCTGTACAAGAAGGGGATATCAGCACCATGGCTAAAATGCATCGCAAAAGAGCAAGGAATGGCAATACTAAAAAGCATACATGAAGGGATATGCGGAATACATATTGGTCCAAGAGCTCTCGCATCAAAAGCAGTCAGGCAAGGATTGTTTTGGCCAACAATGATAAGAGATGCAGACGAAGTAGCAAAGAAATGCGAAGCATGTCAAAAGAACGCAAACAATCAAAGGATTCCGTGCTCACTGTTGCAGCTCATCACACCTTCTTGGCCATTGCAAAGATGGGGAATAGATTTGGTAGGGCCTCTCCCAACAGCTCAAGGAAACTGCAGATTCGCAGTAGTTGCCGTGGAATATTTCACAAAGTGGATCGAAGCAAAAGCCCTAGCATCGATAACCTCGCATACGATACAAAAGTTCTTCTGGCATAACATCATTTGTAGATTCGGGGTACCAAAAGAAATAACGGTAGACAATGGAAAGCAATTCGACAGCGAATCATTCAGAGATTTTTGCATAACAATGGGAACCAAAGTGAAGTACGCATCCGTATACCATCCGCAATCAAACGGCGCAGTTGAAAGAGCCAACGGCATCATTTTTTCAGCTATAAGGAAAATGCTCTTCGACCACAAAAAGGGAAAATGGATTGACGATCTGCCAATCGCAGTATGGTCACATAATACCACAGAATCAAGAGCAACTAAGTTCACTCCATTCAGACTGCTGTACGGAACTGAAGCAATGGTTCCAGAAGAAATCAAGGCCAAAACACTAAGGGTAACACTTAGCAGTGATGAAGGTGAAAAAGAAATGGTGGAAAAGGACCTAATCGAAGTCGATCGACTTGTTGCCTCACATAACCTCGAATCATATCAAAGGCAAACACGAAAGTGGCGCGACCCAAAGGCGAAGATAAGAGAGATCAGAGTTGGGGACCTGGTAATCAAAAGAAAGCATAACGCTGAGAACTTATCCAAATTCGAGGAAAAATGGGAAGGACCATACATTGTCACCAAAAGCTCGAGGCCAGGGTCTTATCATCTGTCCACCGAGAATGGAGAAGAATTACCTCACTCGTGGAATGTGGAGCAACTTCGCAAGTACTATAACTAGAACCGAAACAAATAAAGCTGTATAGTTTTTTCCAAGTTTTAGTTCTTTTTGTAAAGGTCAACTTCGTAAATGTGCGGAACTATAAGCACAAATACGAAGCACCTCTTTTCACTTTTATTTTCATCAAAAAAGGTCGTACTCTTTTCCTCACAAAAGGGGCTCCAGGAAACTGGAGGTGAGGTTTTTAATGAGGCGAACCTATGTAAATCTATCCAAAAAATCAATAAAGGAGATTCCCCTAAAAGCACTTGAGCAAAAAGAAGACCTCGAACAAAATAGTTCGAGGCCGAGGTTGAAAAATAACCTCGCAAAAAGAAGACCTCGAACAAAATAGTTCGAGGCCGAGGTTGAAAAATAACCTCGCAAAAAGAAGACCTCGAACAAAATAGTTCGAGGCCGAGGTTGGAAATATAACCTCGCAAAAAAGAAGATATCGAGCAAAATAACTCGAGGACAAGGTTGAAATATAACTCCGCAAAAATGAGACCTCGAACAAAATAGTTCGAGGTCGAGGATGGGCATATTATCCTCGCAAAAAGAAGCCTTGAGCAAAACATCCCAAGATCGAGGTCAGAAAAATAACCTCGCCAAAAAGATCTCGAACGAAATCGCCTAAGAAAGAGGTTAGAAACAAAACCTCGCAAGAAGACCTACACTATAGATCAAATCAGGGGAACGAAAAAAGCAACAGAGTTGCCCTATTTCGAAACTAAAACAAGAGAACGTAATCTTTCAGATTCGTTGCTCGAAGTAAGAAGCAATGAATAAACGCAAAGGGGCTATCGAGGGAGGGGACGCCTTTTTCAAAGGCTAAAAAGAGAAGCCCCCATTTGCCTTTATTCAAAAACAAGGTTTCACCGAACAGCGAGCACATTAAAACGAATCACCTAACTTGTACTTTTCGAAAGGACACGAGGTTAGGTGAAATCTTAATTTCACCAAGGGTCCAAAGACCACTATAAAAGGGAAGCCGGGAAACGAGCCTCGGTAAGAGAAAAAGCAAAGCAAATGAAAAAAAAAAGAAAAATTTTTCTAGAAATGAGAGGCAGCAGGAATCAAAGGAATGCTCGACGGCATGATCTGGCCAGGCCAAAGACTAACATCAGCACAGGGCTCATGGATGCTTCGTGCAGCAACGCCTTCTCAAGTTGTGCGATCCTGGAGAAGAGTGCATCCGCTCCAAGGTTTTCTCGAGTCAACAAGGGAACTAGAAGCCAATATATGGAGAAAAGCACATCCGCTCCAAGGTTTTCTCGAGTTAACCAGGGAATTAGAGGCCAAAGAATATTTAAGCGTTCCCTATAGCGAAAACGAAGCTAAAGGTCGTGATCTTATAGAAACAAGATAATGTGTAAACAGTTTCGAATGAAAAGAAATTGTACGAGTCCGACGCATGCACTTCGAAACAAAAACAAAGATAATGATGAGGTTAATATAAACAAAATTGTGAACAATTTCAGTGTTTAAGTCACTCTGAAGTTCACAAACTTCGCTCATCATTTGCAACAAGTTTTTTACATAAATCAATTTCGATTCGTAATCAGATTTCTCCTTCTTCTTGGGAAGATTTAGCTTCGTCTTCATCACAAGGCGAAACCAAAGCATCATCCTTTTCTTCTTCGTCCTCTTCCTCCTTTCCCTCTTCGGCTTCTGCATCCTCAGTTTCTTCCTGATGAAGAACAAAAGCAAAAGACTTAGAATTTTCAGCAATAATAAAAGAGAAGAAGAAGCAAAGTTATATAGAGAAAGTTTTATACCTTCGAAGAAGAGTCCTTAGCCATATTTCGCCCATAGGCGTTCCAGAAGTCCCGCAAGAAACGACGTTTCATTGTTTCGACTTCTTTTGAACAAGGCGAGGACAAATCTCCGAAGTCAGCAAAGCGAAATCTAGGACCAGAAACCCGAAGGAGCAGTTCCTTATCTTCTTTCTCAAGGAATCTGCCGAGGCCATCGGTGCAGGTGAGTGCGAAGTTGTCGCCAGCAATAGAAAATACATCCCCGAGGCCAGCAAATTCCTCTTCAATCCAAGATAAGAAATTGTCAATGTTTAAGTCCTCTGGAAGAGCGTAAGGAGTGGCTCCGAACTGCTTGAGCGAGCTACAATACGAATCAAAAATTCGTTTAATCTTCTCAGCATCAAGAGTCTTGGACGAGGCTAGAGCATCTTCGGTTTCCTTCAACTTAAGCTCGAGGGAAGACACTTTAGTCTTGGCCTCTTTCGCAGCGTCAGACTCGCGAACCACGGCATCACGTAGGTTCTCAATCACAGTTAAGTTCTCGTCGAAGTCCTTCTGTAAGGCTTTATATTTTCTATCTGCTGCGTCCCATTTGTCCTCGAGCTTAGTCATATCTTTATGAAGCTTGTCGTTGACTTCCCGAAGCCTCTCATTCTCTTTCTCCAACGAACGAAGTCGATCAACAGCGGTTTTGGACTTTGAAGCACAAACCGCGTTGATCAGCTTAACCTAAGGAAGCAAATCGAAAACCAAAATGTAAGACAAATATAAAGAAAGGAAGAGACGAGGATAAAATACTAAGAAGCAAGCACGAACCTTGTGCGCTGTGGAGACGCTCAAGCGAGTTAGCTCTTCGAAGCTAAGATTTTCCAAAGATGCTTTGTAACCTATAAAAACGAAGACAAGGTATAAAAATCAAAAACGAAACTAAACACGAAGTGATGATAAAATTTATTTTCTTTCTCACCTCGCATCTCGTCAGTATCTTCATCAAGATCAACAAAAGAAGACGTAGCCAAGTCCTGAGGGAGCTTCGTGGATGTTTCTTCAGGGATCTTTTTACCCCTGACATCCACAACCTCGACCTAAAAATATAAAGTAAAATAAGCAAAAACAATCGAAGCAATTTAGTGGTCAAGTACAGTACAACTAAAATTACTGACCTCGAGTTCGGCCTCGACTGCTTTATCTTCATCAACTTTCATGACCTCGGCGGTTGGTTCTGTGGAATACAAGCCGAAGTTATGCTCTAAGAGCTCAAGAAAGTTCGGATCGAATCCTCTTGGAGGTTTCGAAACAACACTTGATATCGAGCCTGTGAGGCTCATTCTAGCACCAGGGCATTTCATAAAAGGAACAAACAAACCTTCACCCGAAGCAGCAGAAGTACCTGCTAAATCTTTCATAAACCCTGAAGTGCCGAGGTCATCGCCAGTAACGCCAGCAATTCCGAGAAGTCCACAAGCTGCTTCAATAGCTTCTTTTTCTTTTTCAGTTTCAGCTTCGGCTTCCGGACTATCCAGCAGAGACAAATCTACCTTTCGAGTCAGTCGAGGTTTCTTGGTAGATGCAGAGGTAGATTGTTGCACACAGGCACTCTTCCTCTTCTGAGCCTCGAGCAGTTTTGTCTTCGTCTGGGGGGCATCCTGACTCGAAGATATTAAAACTTTTGATGAAGTCTTTTTATACCTTCGAGACACTCCAGCTTGCTCAGATCCAACATTTCCAACTGCCCTCATGCGCTTCTGAGGCTTGGAGGGTTTCACCCTATCTCCATACTGAACACCCATTTCTATCCACGGGCGATTCAGACGACTTGTTTTTTCGAAGAAGTCAATCATTGATTTCTTCTCCTTTTCAGTGAAAGGACCAACCAAAGACCTCGCAGCCCATTCAACATTCGAAACAAGTTCCTCGTCACTAACACCTTCAGGTTTTGTAAGACCAAAAACAGCAAAGGTGGTGGGCAAGATGAAACCAGGAATCGGCCTCTCCTCAATTCGAAATGGTTTCCAGTCTGTTCCCAAAGGCCAGATTCCAGCAGCCAAAAATTCTTCAACAACATCACGGCCTGTGAGTCGTCGGGTAGCATGATGAAAGCAAGGACTATTCTTCTTAAAAGATTCAGATTTTCTATCGAAATCAATCACGGTAGATATTTCTATGTTGCCAAGGGGGTCAGCAAATGGATAATGTACTTCACTGGAGTTGGGTGTAGTGAAACCAACCTTAACATAGAACCAGGACTTCGGCCAGTTAACATCCCAACGATTTCGCTGAGCGTAGGAGAAGTCAACTTTGGTAATTTTTTGGGCTGCACTTCGACGACGCGAAGTAAAGGTTGCAACACCAAACTGTCCAATATGTTCTTCGCCGCCTTCTTCCAGAAATACCGACCTCTTCTGAAGATGAAGCTCATTGTAACGACCGAAAGTATCAACGTCAATTTCACCACCGAATGTTTTCACTCCCCAGAAAAATTTTGACAGTTGAACAAACGAATTTGGTGTCAGTTGATGAAGTTTGACGTTGAATCGATCAAATATCTGAGGCAGCATAGGGTCGCAGGGAAATCGAAGACCAGCAGTAAAGAAATCAGTAAAAACAACAGCCTCTCCAATCTGAGGATCAGGGGTAGTTTCGTGACCCGGAGCACGGCCAACACCAGCAGGAAAAAATCCACTTTGTTCATAAGTCGAAATCATGCCTGAGGTAACAGAGGACCGACCAAAATGAAGGGTCTTGGGAGCTGATTCTTCAACAAGCTCATCTACACTGGCCTCGACTCCCTCTAGGTCTTCGCTCCCTGGGTTAGAAGCCACAGGACTATCTTCCTTCTCCGCATCAGGAGTCGGAATAACAGCAGACTCGATGTGGGCCATCCCGAAACTAATAACAAAAAGAAATTAAAAACATAACAAAATAAGAAACGAAGACAAAGATTCTTCAAAACTAACCTTTTTTCAATCACGAAGCACTTCAAAAATCTTAACAAGCAGCAACAATCAGAGAAGAGAGAAGGCAGTAGCACGAGGTCAGCAATGAGAGCTAAAGTAAAGCGAGGACAATTGCACGAGGTCAAAGGCGAAAGCGAAGGTAATTTTAGGAGGGGGTAACCTCTACTATTTATAGGCGCGGTAAATCCCGAAGTTCGCGCCGTGAAAAGGCGCCAAGTAACCGCCAATTTTATCCAAGGGGACGCCTTTTGGGTTTCGTCCCAGGAGTTCGAGGGATGAATAGAGACAAGCTCGAATCCAAGGACGAAGGGGCTACTGTTGGGGAGACGCCCCTTGGAATCATGTTTTCTACTTTTGCGGGCGAGACTGAAGAGTTTTGGATGAAGAAGATAAGTGCGAAGCTAATTTCGAAGAAGCTAAAGTTACAGGCAAAGTTAGAGGAGTCAAGACGAAACTGACGAGTGTGAAGCTAATACGAAGAGGTTAAAGTTTTTTCTAGCGGGATCGAAGAAGTCAAGGCAATGAAGACTATATTACGAGGTTGGTCATGGAATGTGATGATGCTGAAGCGAGTCTATCACCTGCGACGAGGTTAAGATGAAGATTGGCGGGAAGCAACGGTCATCTAAAAGCTAGAATATGTATAGGATTTCTGGCGGGAAGTAACGGTCTTGTAAATATACGAGGTTGACCCCTATAAATAGCAGGTCAACAGTAACTGTAGAGGACAATTTTTTGATGGAACAAGAAAGAAGTCAACCTTGACTTTATTACTGTTTGTAATACTAGAAAATCCGTGTTACAACAAATGGCACCCAGTAAACATAGACCACTCCATAATTGATCCTTCAGGATGACTTTTTGTATGGATAGAATTCTTCAATCTCATCAGAAACCTATGCAAATAAATAATAGGCACATTTTTAATGTTATGAAGATAGTAGCCATGTTAAATATGCTGCAATATGCCCAGTAAAATTACCTCTCTACAGGCCACATGCTGCGAAAATGGACTGGACCAGCTATTCTTGCTTGGGCAGGAAGATGGACCATCAAGTTACCATGATATCAAAAAAAGATGGAAGGAATATAGTCTCAAGAATGCTCAAGGTTTCAGCTATCTCAGCCTGTAGACTTTCCATATCACTTATTCGAATGACAGGTGAGCTAACTTTCTTAAAAATATTGCTTATACGAATCACAGCAGCACTAACTAATTCAGGCAAATTTTTTCTCACAGCAAGTGGGAGCAAGTGTTGTAGAATAATGTGGTTCTCATGACTCTTAAGCCCAAATATCTTTCTCTCATTTACATGTACATTATATCTTATGTCAGATGCATAACCATCAGGAAACTTGACCCCTTTCAGTATTTGACAAAATAACTTCCTCTCGTCAGGACTCATTGAGTATGGTGCAGGTGGCAAATAAAACTGATCCTCAACTTCAACGGGGTGAAGATCACTTCTCACACCAAGAGCTTGAATGTCCAACCGAGAATTTAGATTATCCTTAGATTTCCTATCAGCGCCTATGAATGTATTAACTAAGCTCTCACTCACATTTTTTCCTATGTGCATGAAGTCAAAATTATGCAGCAATAATAGATATTTCTAATATGGAAGAAAAAACCAAATAGATCTCCTCTTGAAAGTGACTAATGGTTCCCCTTCCTTGCGTCTTTTGCTTGATGGCTTCTTTCCAGATGGGTCCTTACCATAGACTGTCTTGATATCTTTGGTGCACTCTAAAATTTCTTCTCCTGAAAGTGGAATAGGTGCTGGCCTAACTTCAATTTTTCCATCAAATTTATCAGCACCAAACCTAAATGGGTGGTTTTCAGGCAAGAATCTATGGTCACCCATATACACAAGTCTTGCTACCATTACCAAGTTGAATTGAAAACGTATAAGAGTGGCAACCAGGACAAGCTGCTCCACCAGCTGTGGGAGACCTAGACGCATAGCCTAGACCTGGGAAATCAGTAATAGTCCACAATACCACTGCCCGCAACTGGAAGAACTCGCCCTTTGAAGCATCATAAGTTCTAACTCCGTTCTCAAACATGTCTAATAGATCATAAACAAGTGGCTGGTAATAAACATCCATATCACTACCAGGACCAGATCGACCAGGAATCAACAAATAAAGGATGAAATTTGATTGCTTCATGCACATTGAAGGTGGAAAGTTGTAGGGAATACAAATACCAGGCCAGACACTATAGCTAACATCCATGGACCGAAACGGATTAAAACTGTCAGTGGCAAATGCTAGACGGATATTCCGGCTATCTTCAGCAAACTTTGGATGCTTTTCGTTGAAGTCCTGCCATAAAGGAGAATCTGCAGGATGCCTTAGCAGACCATCCTTTTTGCGGCCTTCTTCATGCCACCTAGTTAAACTAGCTGTTTTAGAGGTCAAAAATAACCTTTGCAGACTTCTCTTTATTGGAAAATAGCGGAGAACCTTCATAGGAACCTTGTATACATGCTTTCCATCTAAATTTTTTCTTACAGATTTCCACCGTGAAACCTTACATTTTGGACAGGAATTCAATCTTGCATTGTCCTTCCAGTAGAGAATACAATTATTTTCACAAGCATGAATGCTAGTGTACCCAATCCCTATGGATTTCACCAATTTCTTAGCTTCATAAAAGTTTTTAGGTATCATCGAACCCTCAGGGAGTGCATCATGAAGTAGATCTATTAGCAGGTTAAAAGATCTATCAATCCATCCTGCAAGTAGTTTGATGTGGAGTAATCTAATTAGGAAACGTAGTTGTGTATATTTCTTGCATTTAGGGTACAGTTGCTTGCTATTTTCAGCTACTAACTTTTGAATAGCAAGCAGCTCAGCACATTGTTCTGGAACAGAACCATTGTCATCAAAATCACCGTTATCATCTATACCAGCAGCTAGGTCTCTAAGCAATTCAGATATATCATCATCCTCATTAGACTCCTCATCAATCTCAGCACCATCATAATTCCCATGATTCACAGAACAACTAGCTTCTCCATGCAAATTCCATATTTTGTACCCTTTTAGAAATCCATGACATATCAAGTCCTCAGTACTTGGCTTGCCTCTTTCCAAAATGAGTTAACACACTTTCTACAAGGGCATAATATCTTGTTTCCTACTGCTGAATTTCTAAATGCAAGAGCTAAGAAGCTGTTCACCCCTTGCAAATACACTTTGGTGTGCCTACATGAAATTTTTATATGAAATCATGTTCTAACAAAAGATACTAGTTTTAGAGTAAATAATTATTTTGTACCTAGCATTATCATCGATCCATGTTTATCCATCAGCCTTTATATGGGGGATCAATGAGCTTTATTTTCAAAATGAACAAACAAAAAAAGGCACATCATAATCCATCAAATAGTTCCATACTTTGACAATTCACAGATTAATGCCCACACGGCCACACATACACAATTCACACACCATCCAAACAACAAGAAAAGAGAACATACCAATACACAGGGGGAGTTCCTGCCAATATTCTTCAAATGCCTCCAAGGTTGGTGCAGCAATTCTTCAGAGAACCAAACTCATTCAAGGATGGCAAGATCTGGTCGGCCTCTTCAGTGACCCAGCCATGGCCAACTCAATGGAACACCTACACACAGATCGCGGCTAACTGAATGCATAGGATACATTTGGTAACAAGACTAATCGCTAGGGTTACTCACCTCTTGAGGACGAATCGAAGAGGAATCAATCCTGCAAGTCGAATCCCTTTACCAGCAGAGGTGAACAGTGGAGGAGGATTAAGGTGGCGTGGGAAAGGAAGCTGCAGCAGGATGAAATTGCGGCGGCGGGTGGTGCCTGTGGGAATGGCGTGAGGATTTGAGGAGGAAGCAGCGAGAGGGATTGGGGGAGGGAGCAGCGAGAGGGCTGCTGGTTTCGATGAGGGAGGGCGTGGCAGGGAAGGGAGGGCATGGCGGCTGCGTTTCGGTGAGGGCAGGGCGCAGCAGGGAAGGAGGGCGCGACGGCAGCGTTTTTGGGGGACGGGAGGCGCGGCGGCGGCAATTTTGGCAGAGAGGAGGGAGCCGGAGGCGCGGCGACGGGAGGCTGAGTCGGAGCAGTGGAAAAATTGGATGAGTTAGGCTAGGGTTACAGCATTGGCTTACATGTGGGCCATCTGCTCGTGTTTGCCCGCGAAGTTGGGAAAGCTGAGCGCGGGAGGCACAATCCATATATACCGACGGATAGTCAGACGACATATTGCCAAGTCCCGACACATAGGGCGATGGTACATGTAAATATCTATACCGACGGACATGTGGACGCTATAATGAGTAATGCCGACAGATGGTTTGACGTAGAGTTATACCGACTAACGGTTCGATGCTGTTCTCGTACTTATACCGACCAACAACCGACGGTAATGAGGGGTTGTGGTATAGTGAAACTATAGTTGGCTTTGGCTCAGAGAGTAATTTATATGTTCAGGCGTGTGGGCTACAATACTTCCACATAAAGCTGTTTGGTTGGAGAATGCAAACGTAAACGACAACGTTAACCACTTGCCCTGTAATCGGAACCTATTGCCCACAGCAGGTCCAGGTGCCACCAAGTGCCTGTTAGAATATTTGGGCTTGGCCCATTATTTATTCCAATTAAGAATTAAAGCCTACCGATAAATATTAATATATATTATGTTTAATCCAGTATTGATAGTTGAGGACAATCTCAACCAACTTATAGGGTGGACCTGGGTACGTGGCTTGTGAAGTTGGTAAGAGGAGATTGGCGTGCCACGCGCGCGCACTCGCCACGCCGAGGCCATGGGCGTGGCGAGGCGTGCCCAGGAGGAAAGGTTTTGCACCGTTGGAAGGTAATGTAGCGATTAGATGATTCCTTATGGTGTTTGATTGTTTCCATTCGAGAGCCTTCCATCTGGAGTCCATGTCCAGGTGCATCCCCCTTCTCCTTTCACGGTTATATAAGCAGGCTTCCCCTCCACTACTCGTACCAGATCTACATCCAACTCTCTGCTGTCTCTCGCATTCCCATCGCCGGCGCTGCGCGCACAGATCTGGCGAGAGCAGGTGCCTCCGTTACGGTTGCCTCCATTGAGATCCTGCTTGGGATACCGGGGCAATCAGGTTTCTGGGGAGCGTCTCTATACACGACTGCTCCCCCAGAACTGCAACGTATTCAACGGCATGCCGTTCACCCATGCAGTACATCTTCGGTTCACGGGACTGCACTACGTCACCGTCTTCTTGCATGAACTTGTACTACTACTTCATACAGGTCAACCGAGCAGTAGCATGTCTACTCCGGCAAAGGTCCCACCTCAGGGTACATTTCGATGTACAAACTACTATCCTTATTTTTATCTGTGTTCTTATTTAAATCTGTGTTAAATTTGAACACATACACTTGGCTTATCTCACTCATAATATTCATGCAAATATTTGTGAATTTTATTATAATCTTTCAAATTAAAACATAGCCTAAATCACGTAATTATCCAACAGTGCCCACAGCATCAGTCAGTAGTGGAACCAGGGAAAAAGAAGTTAGGGTGCTGGGGATTTGAGGTCCAAATTGTCACGGTAGATAACAAAAGCAATTTTGTTTGGAATAATCCTAGAAAAAAAAGCAAGATTAATATGCATAGAAGTCAAGTAGGAGTAGCCAACGAATCCAAGGGTACTCAGAACCAAATCATTTTACCCTGTCATGTCCCTAATTGTATCATTCTTCTAAAAAAACCTAAATTTTCTGTTTAAGTTTGAGAAAAAAAACTTTAAAGAGTAACAGAAGGGTTTTAGTTTTATATTGCACACTGATTGGGTTAAGAAATCAGAAATAAATGGGTACTTAACTTCCAAAGAAAATAAGCCTTTCTGTAATATTGCAGTGCTTAAAGATCCTATTTGGCGATGCATTTGTGCCTGCTAAAAGCCTAAAAGTACCTGAGTACCGGAAGAGACAGAGTGCAGCATGCTCTAGTCGACTCGTGCCTGCATTTGTTTCCCTCGTCAAGCATAAGCCTTGGCAAAACTAGCAGCCATAACTAATGTAACCAGTAGTAGGCCTTAAGCACTTGACGTTCGTTAACCCAAATGGCTCCTCCAGTCCTCCCATTCTTACCTGGATTTGCCTAGGTTCTGTTTCGTTGAGGTTGCCTGCCAGGCTTTTGGCAATTTGGCTTCAGAAATTAGTTGGAGAAGACTTTTGCCAGGAGCAGAGATGTCTAAGAAACTTGCAGAAACTGGGGGGGGTGCCGTGTACCTGGCCCCTTGAAACTTAAGAGAACTCACAACTTATGAATACGCCACGCAACTTATTTTTCAAGAACTCTCCAGGCAATGAGTGTTACGACTGATGCCGTGGCTGACCAACACTTATTCTGATAGATCATGGAAACGGGTTATTCCTAATGCTTCCCAGACCTATTTTCTGTGTTGTGAACTCGTGGTGTGGGAGTGCCACAACTGGAAATACACAAGAAAGGCACTTTTGTCGTTGAGAAAGAAGCAAAGTTTATCCTGTGTATAGCCTTTCTACGTGCCACAAAACGAATGTAGGAGGTGTGGACACGATACTATGGAGCCAAATTTATAGTTAGCAAATGTACTCTGTCTGCTACCGTGATGGGGAGTCGCCCAAAAGTGGTCAGCTCTTTAATGGCCACACCTTCCATGCGTTTATTGATAATGATTGATTGTCAGGTGACCCACCCAACAAGTCTTTCTGTAACAATTTATTTCGTGTATGATGAGAAACATAGTTGACATAATCTGCAGCACAAGACAGGCATGTGGTTGCAAATGCAATTCTTTCACATAATTGATACGGCATTGTATGGTTAGTCTGTTTTATTAGTTTTAACTTTTAAGTAATACAAGGCAAATGTTGGGAGCTGGTCTTCAGCCTATCTTTTCAGGAAACAATTGTTCTCCCTGGTTGCCGCCTCACAGTCTCAGCTAAGTCTGTTTCTATGCTGTGTAAGCGAAGTCCCTTTGTGGAGCCAAGCAGGTTGCCAAAAGCCAAAACGAAGATCATGCCAAGGTGAAGCCGATGAACTATGAACCGGCGCAACGGTGAAGCAAAGCTGAAGGGAAGCTGCTCAGGTGAAGCTGATCGAAAGCGATGGCTGGATGTGACTACAGAGGTTATGACTCCACCACTGAAGAAGCTCGCAAAGAGTACGCTGTCGTGAATTCAGCTTGACGTTAATCCGAAGGAGGGGCCGAGGGGTCCTGCCAAGGAAATAGAGACGATGGAGCTAAGGGACAGAATAATCGAAGGCATGTCAAAGAAGTTTGAACATGAAATGTTGTGCTTGACATCCGAACTATATGTAAGTGTTATAAACTGAACATTAAATTTGAAGCCTAAAGTTAATATTGTAATGTTATCTCCAGGAACATTAAAATGTTGTCCATGGATATCAGTCCTGATGGAACAGGCTAGTAGCTCCTGACAAAATGAAATGCTCTTTTCGATGTTCAATTTGTCTTCAAATCCCACGACAGTGTATGGATATAGAATTATGCTCTAGAAGAGAACTCTTCACTTATTATAAGAGAGTGCATGAGAGCAACTGACCAGAAAAGATAGCCATGTCTCAGAGCCAGGGGACGAAAAATGTTAGCACAACTAATAAGCTGTACATTTTTGAAGGAAAAAAAAGACCTGCTTTGAAACGGGACGTAATGGTAAGCTTCTTTATCCAACAAACTATACTTTCTATGGTAATTCAAACAACGACGCGGCAGCCATGTCGATTGCACTGTGTCTCTTTGTATCATCATGTTTCGGCTCCTAAACCCATCAGCGCATGGCGAAAAGAACACACTACTATCGAAAAGCTGCATTTTGGTGTGCCAATGGAAGTGCACTATTGTCTTCCAAATGTTGCTCTCGTTGACACACTTAGCGGCAGAATTTGTCAAGTTGGGTTCTGCCTAGCTTTTTTTTTAGCAATTTACTTCAGGTGCTCTGCCCATTCATTAAAGCAGCCAGCAGATCAAATGTACAATCTCTCATAGGAGAGCAGGAGAAAATAAAAGAATTAAGACGAGAAAAAAAATACAAATCAAGGGGATTACTCGCTATGTTGGGTTACCACCCTTCTTCCCTTCTCTCAGCAACGATGTCATCTTGGATAACCCTGGCAATATCTGAAGGGACAAGGCCTTGTTCTGAAAAACTCCGACGTCACTTCTCCTTCCAGATGTGCCAGAGGGTGTAGACTATCATCTGATAATGGCCAACTGTTTGTTGCGTTATTGTCATCAACTCCCACCAGGTTAGAACACAGTGTATGTTGACATGGCCCGGCACCTGCGCATTGCTCCATGTCGCCATGATGTTCCAGACCGCCGTCGCATAGCAGCAGGTAGCTATCATATGGATGATTTTTTTCGTCCGATGTTCGGCACAATTGACAGACTGGATCAGCTTGACCTCCCCGCGCATGATGTTCTGCCTAGCTTGATGCTGCTGACAAATATGGTTGGCGTTTGCAGAATCTATGAGAGTGAGAATGACGTCAGAAAGTCTCCATGGGCCTGGATAGAGTCGCCATGTTGGTGTATGATTCCTAATGCCTCTCACACCTGAGTAGTAAACTTGTAACAGCGTTTTGACGTCAAGAAAGATACAAGATTCATCTGTTCTTCGGAATGTGTGGGTTTCATGGATCTGGTGAAACGTTAGTGATGCCAAGAAATCAAATGGGATATACCCCAACGGATCTCACCAAATGCTATCTCTCGGCTTTCAATGCACGTGCTGAAATTTAAGTTCCTTAGTTTCCATATCTCTCACAGCAGACTAACTAATTTATTTTCCATACCACACGCATCGATGATGGCATGGTGATGGTACTATTTTTTTGACTCGTTGTTTGGTTAGAAAGTACTCCCTCTGTCCCTAATTTACCATCGTTTTAGCTACAGGTGTGTGTCCCTCAATAAGTGTCGCCCTCTAGCTTCTGTGACTCCTGCGTGCCTAGCTCTAGTAGCTAAGTAGCTGGACCGCATGCCTCCAGCCACTCTTTATCCCCTCACACGGCTGGACTCTGGTCTTGGGGCTTGTAGCAGCTGCTGCAGGCGTAGGAGAGAATAGGGGTAACAGAGTATTTTGCCTGCTGCGTTGGTAGGAGAGATTTTTGTCCAACGACACATATTCAGGGACGGAGGGAGTAACTCTGAAACATATAAAATGTTTAAATATCATGTTTGACAATTGCAATTATAATAATAAGCCCAAGAATGAAGCTAACATGTAGAGGCCAATACCATCTAAGTACAGTAAGCTATTAAGTTCTTTGCTAAAGGTAATTGTTAAGCTAACATCGGCACCATGGTATGAAAGAGAATGGTGATTTCAGCCAATGCCATAAATGGGTTCAAAGTATACTGTTGCTAACAGAGTTATTTACAAATTACATGTCGAGGCATGTGCGTGCAACTCTATCCTATAATTCACCACATTGTATACTTATTTTTTTATATTAAAGTATTACAAAAATATAAGTTCTTGTGTGGAGTCTGGAGTTGTCATCAGCCTAAGATTGACATAATCATTCTCCTCAGTTGTCCCTACAGATGAGTCAGTTTTCTCCGTCTGTTAAATGAAGTCAGTTTGTGGATCGAGCAAAGCACCAAGAGCGAGAGCAAAGCACCAAGAGCAAAAGCAAAGACCACTCAAAGCCAAAGGTGAAACACACGGGTCAAGATCTGGCATGGTGGTGAAGCGAAGCTCGAGGGAATTGGCAAGTTTGATTGAAAGCGATGGTCAGATGTGTCCAGAGGTTTTGTCTCCACCATGCATTGAAGAAGCATGCAAATGGAGTCCCCTCATGGAAATTCAGCCCAACCGCAACCCGAAGGAGTCCCTTGACAATGAAATCGAAACAACAGGCCAAAGTGACATAATTGTTGAAGCGGGAGGTCACAGTAGTGTGAACATGAATGTGTAAAATCGTTTTTGTGATGTATAATCCAGTGCAAACTTTTGAAAGAAAAGAAGTTAAATTAAGATATCCGTGCAACCGAATTGAATGATATTTTAAAATAATTCAAACTACGAAATAATACTCGTATCACATGTGTGGAGCCAGTCAAACAGCCTACTCCAAAAATCTAAATGTATCGCCCAATGTCTTCTTTCATCTACTTGGGAGAAAATAACACCTTATCTATGATGTTGCCCAGTTCACCATCACGGGGAGGGAATACCTTCCACTATTGATCATGAACTAGATTCATATTGTCATTGAAGCACATTATTCACAATGTTGTTATTTGCATTGGTAGCATAATCAAAGCTAGAGTTGATAGTAGGCTTGCTACAAACTTAATAGAACTATCTGGTCAACATCTGGGTCTTAATACACGCCCCAAATTTGTTCTTCGAAACCTCCCCATGCAGTGAGAGTTACGACTGATGCAGTGGCTAACCAGCAGCTAACGTCAACAAATCATGGAAGCGAATAGGCTCATAATTCCAAATGCTTCTCATACCTATTTTTTGTATGGTAGCACAACCGAAAATACAATAGAAATGTAGTCTAATCCTCGAAAATGATGCAGGTTAATCTGTTGTTCTGTTAATGGGCTCATGGCCTTTTGGCATACCACAAAATGTAGGAAGTGTGAGCACAATAGCGTGGAGCCAAATTTATAGTTAGCAAATGTATTCCGTATGCTACTGTGATGGGTAGTTCTTAAACAACACATCTGTCCTTGCGTTTAATGCTCGAGGCATTTTACAATACATGGCAGGTAGCAGACGATACCAAGCGGTGCTATTTGTTCAATTAATTGTAGCCCTTCTTCTCGCTATGTACTTGGTTAATTATTTTTTTTAGAAAACAAAAGGGAGGGGTAATATGGTAACTCCGTGTCACGTATCTGCATCCCGCCCTCCACCTCAACGCAACCCGTACCCCTTTCCGTTTCGATATCCCACTCGCTCCGCCCCACGGTGTCGTGTCCGGCATCATGCTTCCCATGGCGTTCTCTCCCACCGGTCTCCCCCAGGGCAGCTCTTTGTGGTGGCCTCTTAGTTCCCCCACCTGTCTTGAAGTATACTGATCCTCCATCGAGTCCGGCGTGAGCTCTTCGGATGCGACCTCAATGAAGTCCGGCGCAACCTGCTAGGATGCGACCTCCACAGAGTCCGGCGCCAACGACTCCGGCGCCAAGGAGACCGGCACGAGTTTGTTCTCCGTCGACGCATCTATGGCGCTTGAGCAAGCAAAGAAGATGCGAACGGGGCAAGGAAGATTGCTGTGGCAACGAAGATTGTAGTGGGAACAAGCAAGCAAGGAGGCGGCGCGTGCAACTGAGAGTAAAGAGCGCTGTTAAGTGTTCATGGAGCCATCGCCGATGCGAGATACTATAAGTGACACAATTAAGGTAGGTCAAACCCGTCGAAAAGACCGGTTGCATGCGGATTGGAGGACGTCTTCCTTTTTGCAATTGGTGTATCCCACCAGGATGTCTTTACTATGTATATGGAGGGAGTACATATAATACTTCTCTTTTAATATTACCTATTTATCATTTTCGTTAATACAAAAGATTATTTTTTGTTGGTACCTCCTGGTACCAGCCCGTTGGGTACCTCCTGGTACCGGCCACCTTACCACCTGGATGGTTCTCTTTTTTACTAAGCATCGTAAAACTCCTCTTAATGCCCAAGTAAAAAATGTGATGGGTAGTTCTGATATAAGGTGATGCTTCTAGGTGACAGAACATGTCTTTCAGTAAATTAATTTGGTTAGGAATGAAGCTGCACATGTTTTCAGAAGCTGCACCAGGTGAAATAATTGGTTTTCATCTCGAAAAAAACTGTGATGGCTGTTGAGTGTTCACCGTTTGATAACAATCTGGCAAAATCACTTCTATCACCCAAACACTGCACGGCGGGGCGGCGGCTCACTCTTCTTCCTTGTCACGACCTCATGTTCTGACCCGCTCTCCAGTCTCCACAATCTCCACGCCCAACTGGCCATACACCTGGCGTCCTGGGCTCCTGGCCTGGCTACCGCATATAGCCTAGGCTGGAACCCTCCCTGTTACCTGTGCTATGGCGTACTGCCAGCGCGAAGTTACAAAACAAGTGAGAATCTAATATATTTTGGCCAAGCGATCATTGAAAATCAGTACTTTTATAGAGAGAAATAGTCCTTGTTTATTTGGGAATGTTGTAGTTAATAGATATGTATCGAAAATTGTTTAACAATGACTTCACCATTACTCTGTTTGCTTTCTGAAAAATGTTTGCGAATACAGTATTATATATGGAAAATTGGTTACATAAATAATGTTACATACAGTATTGCCTGCTCCTGACTGCTTTAAATTAATTGATTCAGTATTAGTTTTGCTCAAATCATAGATTACATAATTAATCACGTGTTCTGTTTACTATGTGAAACATAGTATATGTATTTTCAGTATTTATATTCTTTTACTTCATTTGCCCTCCAGTGAACATCGTATCGTTATTTATTTATAGAATATGTGAGGTGTAAGCATATCTTGCGTACTACAAGTGAATCATACTGGTTGACCAGTCAAAAGCTTTGGCAAAATAATTCAGTCTGCTCATATCTCAAATTCCAATGTAAAATTTTCGGTATATCTCCATGGTATGTCAAATTATCCTTCGGTAATTGATTTACCCAATGGAACTTAGATCAACTACAAGCGCCTGTAGGTAAAACTTTATAACTTGTTGCCCTCCATTGCTGAAAAGGCATATACTGACTGCTCGTCTAGTGATGCTCTGTTGTGGTGGATGGCAATGGTCCTAGTTGAAAGTACTCATGAACCAGAAAGAGTAGTTAATAATGTGTTTCTAACAATGATTTTTGTTTACTATAGATTTTAGGAAAAAGTCTATATAACCCCGTAACCTATAGAAGTTGGACTACATAACCCCCCAACCTATGAAACGGTCTACATCACCCTCTGACTTCTCAAAACCGATCAAATTACCCCATAAAGCAGTTTTGAAAAATCATAGTAAATCATAGAAAAATCATAAAATAGAAAATTCAGTTGCGTTGGACTCCAAATGAGTAGATATACACACTAAACATATAATATGGTATGCTTTAGTATATTTTTTTACAATAGCTTTAGATCTATGTTTTTCTCTATAGTAGTAAAAAAATATATTAAAATATATCATATTATATGTTCAGTGTGTATATCTACTCATTTAGAGTCCAACACAATTGGAATTTTCATTTTATGATTTTTTGTGATTTACTATGATTTTTCTAATTTGCTTTAGGGGATGATTTGATCCGTTTTGAGAAGTTCAAGGGGTGATGTAGACATTTTCATAGGTTAGGGGTTATGTAGTCCAACCTCTATAGGTTGGGGGGTTATATAGGCTTTTTCATAGATTTTATTATGTGTTCTTCCCTTTAACTTTGTACGATACATTAGTTCTCTGCTACAACATTTATCAGAGGGAGATAGATCCATGACAGACAAATCAGTGACAACCACTTTATCAGAGGAAGATGTTTCCATTTGGATTCCTTGTCAGCTGATTCCAAATTGCACTGGATGCTACATTCATCTGATTCCAATCACAACATTTTTTTTCTATCTGATTCAATTTGGACTATTTCTCTCCTTTGGTTCCAAATTGCATTGGAGTCAAATCATCCATAGGTTTTATTTCTTGTAAAGATGATAGTCCCTTTTTTAATTTGGATGGAACATATGGACATGGATTCTGAAGATAAGACAAAGATAGAAGAATCGGATATGATAGATGAACCGCACAGCGGGATGGAAAGCTTTTTATTAGACTATGGCACCAAATGCACTCTCCCTCTGCTAACGGCGGCTAACGGCACAGGGGTGGACACGTACCGCTACGGGCACAGACTGTTTTTCCGATTTAAGAGAGCCACAAAATCCTAAAACGGCATCCATCATTGTGGTATTCATCAAGCAGATAATATGGATCCTAGATCATAAGACATAAATAATTTACAGGATGCAAAATCACAACAAGGCAAAACAGAACATGAAAATCACTCAAACATAAACTGGATGTGTGTCCGAAAAACCCTATTGCTCTGTTTCATGTAACTGGAGAAATTGAATTCTTCTAACTAACTCCTTCCAAAAATCTATTGGATCTTCGTCTCAAGAAAAATGAGGATGATGTGGACAGGAGGGATGGAAAAGTAGTTTCTTGTAGTCGGTTGGTTCTGATTTTGATCCCCTCAAGAATAATGTATCGCTAGTGTTCTTGGTGCATCACATACCCATGACCTATCAAGGTGTACGAAGTTCCTGTACATGGCACAAAAATTCAAGACGGTGTGATGAATCAGTACCATAATCCACATTTGTAGTGATGTAATAATAAATAAATACATCTACTCTCGAGAGCCTTTATCTAAAAAAATATACTCTCTAGAACCATATGCTCCAAATTAAGTGCCAGTTCTTTGGTGGTCATACCTACTATTTTCTTATTTCGTAAACAAGTTGCAACAAATTAAAGTAAGATTGAGGATGAATGATTGAAATAAGAAGGAACTTTGTCTCAGTGGTGTAATTTGTTCAAAACATATCATTAAAAAATTGCAAAATCATGGTGAACTGCAAGGAGAGAATACAAGAACCAACCATCCGCAACGCTTCCCTCTCAAACGCATCAAATAATCAGTTAATTGCTCCAAAAAACTTTCCTGGGTCGCAAGTAAGTAATTAACTAAAATTGAAACTGCTAATAGAAATACAAGTCCAATGTTCTCATATAACCCAGTAACTCAACTCAGGAAAGCAGGCAAAATAGCGAGATTTATCATGGTGTATAGAAGGCCATTCTTTTCTCTTTTGTGTTCCTCCTTTGTTGAAACTTTGTGTATCCTAACTTGACTACCAGAGTGACTGACTTGCTCTGCGCAGGTGCAAAGCGTCTTCCGGGTCCGGTTGTTATTTTTAAGAAATCCCTCAGTCACTTTGCAATGAGACAACCAATAGCTCTGGTGGCCTCTATTCGTTTTGCCCTATCAAAGAACCTTTCAGCAGCCCCATCATACATCATTCCTGATGATTCTCACACCTATGTCTATGGCTATACCCAAGTCAATGTTTGGTATCTAGATACAAGGGTAACCCATATTTATAGTGAGAATTGATCTAGTCTTCTCAGATCTCACATGGAAGTTGCTCCAACTTTCAGCAGCCTCTTAAATAACAACATCAACTATTTCCTTTATTGCCATGGTAAGCAGGGGCGGAGCTGGGCTAGCTCGACGCCTGGGGCCACTCTTTGATGACCAACTTTGCGAGATAGGTAAAACCTTCATGCTACAGTGCATGTAGTGTAAGAAATGGGCTGACGAGTGGGGCCACTGCCCTAGTGGCCCCACCCTTTCCTCCGCCACTGATGGTAAGCAAATGTGTTGAAAATAGGGCATACATTGCTTTGTTATAATAAAATAAATGGTCTAGTGTATTTCCATGTAATAGCTTTGACATTATTTAACAAACAACTAACAATAAGCTGTCTTTTAAGTTATATCTACATAGCCCATTAATTTGTGAATAGGAAAAATAATTATTAGTCCAATTACCACAACACCTCATCCAAATCTGATGGTGAGGGGAGTGACCTCAATGTCCTAAATTTTAGGTTATATGGTGGTTGATTTGTGAAGCAACGATCTTGTTCTGTCACATCCACCCTCTATCTCCTAAAGTTAGAATTACATGAGACAAATATCTTACAATTTATGTATAAATAGAATTAACCTAATTAATGCAGTAATGTGAATAATCTTTAGAGTTAATGATGAACCTTGAGAGCAGCGTTTTTTAAACACATATTAAGAAATCACAATGAACGAAAGGTTGTGGTGAACACGTGGAGTCTTGCGACTAACATGAAGATGTCATAGAACGTCCACAATAAAGATTGAAGCTGATACAACATCGTTCCGTACATCCGTTAGCAGATCTGTAGCGTGCGCTGCACAATTTTCCCGTAAGTATTTCATTCATCTTCTGGCTACCTCTTTTCTCATCCTAGGATCCTGAGTGGAGTTTCTATAGTTTCCATAGCAACTTGGTTTCATAGGATACGCTCCTATTAATGATATGTTACATTCTATCACAGATTAAAAAGTTAGGAGTTACTTTCCATTATATTTTAAGTTACTTCATATTACATAAAAAAGTTATTTTTTTCTCTGCCACTCATGAACTAATCTTCTGTCCACGCGCTCTTTAGTTCTAACTACAGACCATGTTTAGCAAAATCCATTTAGCTAAACATTTAGCTATATCTAGAGAGCCCTCCATAGTTTCCATATTTAAATGGGAGGTGTATGAACACATAGGTGGGAGGAGTGGGGGATCGCCAGCGGCCAGCCTAGGAGCACCATCGGTTGCACAATGGTAGGAGTTACCATGAGAGTGCATGCAAAATGAAATACAAAGCTAAAAGAAGTCATAACTTTACATCAAACTATACACACTGCTACAAAAATGATTTTCGTAGGCGGGCATTTTGCATTTTCGGAGGCGGATTTTGCGTCCGCCTCCGACCATGCGCTTCTGTTAATCAAGATTAACAGAGGGGGTTTTCTGCCCGCCTACGAAAATCAGGCACAAAAAAAAGCCCAGCGAGCCCATAGGCGCCGCCGCCACCAGATCCGCCATCATCGCCGCAGATCCGTCGTCACCACCGCTGGATCCGTCGTCGCAATCACCGGATCCAGCCTCCCCGCCGCTGGATCCACCACCGGATCCGGCCTCGCACGGCGGCACCTCCACGGGCCCGCCTCGCCTCCTCCACTCTGCGCCTCCTCCTCGATGCCCCCTCGCCTTGCTGCCAGTCAAGCCACGACCTCTGGATCCGTAGTGGTCGGTGCTGGATCTACGGCTGCCACAAATGGATCCACCTCGAGTCGTCATCGCCGGTAGAGGAGAGGAGGAGAGAGGAGCCGGCGATGCCCTTTGGAGAGGAGATGGCGGCACCCTTTGGAGTGGAGATGGTGGCGCACTGGCAGAGGAGCTGGCGGCCGGCGCACGGGAAGATGCGGAGAAGGGAGAGGAAGAGAGGGAGAGAGAGGCGTCCCCAGCCTGGAACCATGCGGAGGGAGGGAAGGAGGGAGAGAGAGAGTCTGGGAGAAAACCTAGGGTTAGGATTATATATATGGGTTGTTAACGAGTTATTTGGGCTTGGTTTGGGCCGCGTCATTTTTGTAGGCGGACATTTTTTATTTTTGGAGGCAGTTGGTTTTGTCCGCCTTCGAAAATCGATTTTCGAAGGCGGAGGGGTTACAAAAACCGCGTCTGAAAATATCCCATTTTCAGAGGCGGTTGTTGTAACCCGTCCGCCTCAGAAAATCGATTTTCGAAGGCGGACAAAACCAACCGCCTCCAAAAATGAAAAATGTCGGCCTCTGTTAATCACCGGCAATAATAGAGGTGGGCATCTGTTTTTTGGAGTGTCCCCTAAAATATTTTTTGTAGTAGTGACGTGCGCAAACATCCAAATAAAAATTAGATTGCACCATTATGAATTTCGATAAAAACTTCAAAACAATATATCTATATTTTCATAAAAAATGACCAAGTATTGTATGAAAATATAAAAATGTAACTTTCTACTCATCATGGATGTCATTAATAACTTACTTCGTACCTATGCCATGCATGTCCTAATGAAGATCCTAGCTATATTTCCGATCAAGTAGAATATTAGAAAATTACTTTATAGTATATATAAAGTTGAATAGGATTGAACAAAATATTAGAAATGTACTTTTAAGATAAAGTCGAATATTGTAAAGTTGCTTTCCATGTGAGATACTTCCTCTGTTGTGCTCCTTTAGTAATGTTTTTGTGAGATTTAGCTTTCCATTAAAAAAAAACTTGGCATCTCTTTTTTACATTATGTCTAGTTACCTTAATTTTTAAATCTAAATTCTGTTACGCGCGCTTTCCGAATGGACCATGGCTCGTAGAAGAGTGCCTCTTGCATTCAATTTGACTTTGACATCACGGCGGTTCCGTGATGCTTTTTATTGAATATATAATCATTTTATAGATCTAAATATAAAGGGTTTGAAACATATATCTTGGGTGAACATAATTGAAGTAACTTTATAAGGGAAAAAAAGAATGTGGTCTTTAAAAGTTAAAATTTATGTGAAGCGAAACTCAATGATAAGTTTGTTCACCCAGTAGTCGAATGATATTCTAGTTAATTCACAAACAATAATATTCCTACAAGACAATCATATTCCCACATCTCACATGAGGATTCCAGACAATCTACACGCATCGCTCTTGGACTACTTCTAAACTGCCTGGGCGAAAATAACACCGCGTCCAAATGCAGCATTTAAATGTGCAGCTTATGTAGGATAGGACGCAGTTGGTAATCCATTCTCACCGCCAGATCAAAAAATTTCACCTTCCAATTCCAGCCTCTCGAGCAGTGAGTGTTCCAACTGATGCAGTGGCTTGCATGCCAGGAACTACGCTGTCCAAACAAAACTTGCAGCCACATAATTCCCAATGCTTCTCAAACCTCTATTTCTATATATGTTCTGACACAATCATGAACACACTAGAAAAGTACTCTTCTCATCCATAAAGTGGCAGGTTAAACTTTTTACGTACTGTTCGTGGGCTTCCTGCATGCCACGAAATATAGGAGCTGTGAGCAATTTATATATAAGAACATGTTTAGATTCCATATATTTTCACTATTCCTCCCATCACATCCATCACATATTTTTCCATCCTTTCCTCACTATTCATTTCTACGGTGCATATCTGCTACAGGAAATCTCCACTTATCTCCATCAACTAGACACCCCCATAGTGAGCTAGTGAACGCTTGTATAACAAAATAAGCAGCACAAGAGGGAAACAAACAGGCAGACAAATGGTTGAACTGAAATGTTTATTGCGCGCTCCACAGAAATTTTGCCAAAGCCATATTGGATTAGGTATCTTTCAAGAAATCAAAACTAGACACAGAGCTCCCAAACCATTCTTAAGCAGAAAAATAAATTATTTTTTGTGAAAACCCCGATCAAGAAATATATATAGAGGCATTAGGATTTTCCGACATAACCAGTTAACTACAAACAAAGGTAACAATAGAAACTGACGAAGACTGCGACAACTATGTTTCTTCGCTGGGCTTTTTACTGCCAATTCTGCACGGTCAATATTCATTATACTCAGGAACTAAAGTCTCTCAAAAAGTTTTGTAGGGAAAAAAATGAATATTTTTTATTTTCTTAAATGAAAGTATTTGGTGTCAGCACTTAGGTTTGATTTATTTTCTTAGAAACACTGTTTATTGCAGCTACAATATACTGCTTCACCTACATCAACAACCTCCCATGGTAACTGACTGTCAACCCCTGCGGCTTATCAGCTTATGATACTTTATGACATACCCACTGTTTCTATATAATAATTCACTAGAACCACAAATTGAAATGCGAACACTAAGTTACCATATCGATCCCCCAGCGTCGATCTCTCCTTCTCTCCTCCTACAGCTGTGATTTTTTAATGGGCTCGACTAGGCGTCTGAGCTGTGGGGGGCTGCGGCACTTTGGGCTTCGCAGATGTACTGGGCTTCGCCCCACGAGTTTATATGATGAGGGCTCAAATGGACTACTTCCTGTAACGAATGTGCATGCTGCATGCATCAAATATTTAGTGACGTCAAAAAATACAAAACATCAAAACGTCGAGTAGTGATGAACAAAGTTAAGTCCCACAATCGTCATTATTCACAGGTTATGACAACAAAATAGAGTCTGGATTGGGTTGCCATGTATAGCAACTTTTATCACATTTTAACTCAAATAAAATATGAATACGAGACTCACATGTTATCAAATACATAAACAAAACACATAGCACGAATTCAGATTTGCAATCAGATATATAGTTGATTTTGCAATATTTAAGTATCCATTCGTTAGGGATCAAAGTGGTATGGATATTTACTGTCCTACCGACCAACCTATCGACCGACCGAAGGCCCTCAGTCTTTAAATTGTATAGTTCAGATCCGGAACCGGAAAATCAATATCCATCCATATTTGTATCCGCATAACAAAAGTTGAATGTCTTTTGTAGATATGTAATGTATATCAATATCTGATACATATCCGACATAGTTTTAAACCAATAATCATACAAGTACACAAAACTAATTTTTAAAATATTTTTTAACAAAATTGAAAAATAAATAATTAAGGAATATAAAAGTATTTTATAACTACAACAAAAAATTATTACCAAAATAAAATATTTGAATGAAATTTACATAATTAAATATGCCAATTTTAAACTAAACCACGAATATTTACTTTATGGGCACTGGTTCTTTCATATATGGACATGAATAATATTACATATTATGTCCATATCCATATTTCTTATGACATGAAAAAAAACAAATTCGAATCTATTTACAGTAGTACCAGTACCTATATTAGAAACATGTGAATAGGGATATTCACGTTTTTGCACGTATCACCTTCTGCCCACCACTAATGGTAATGATGGAGAGAATGCTCATCCTTGCTTGCCTCCATCCCATTTATTACCTTGTATATATACTAGCATCGTAGGCGCGCTAGCTCTCACCCGTATATCTAAGGCTTAATATTTTACTATTTATGAGAATGGATAACTATATGTTATATTAGTAATATCATAAATAGCTCTTATAAAATAAATATATTACAAACATAAAAGCAAACAGACAAAATAGAAACTGCAACAACTCCAGAGTACAAATACATGACCAGACTATGTGCAAGTGGTCTTTGGAACATTATCATAACATTTACGTTATGCATCTTGTTTTTAGGTGTAGTTGCACTAACGCTAAATCAAAGGAGCGCCAAAGGCTAGTTATACAATAACATAAACATTTATTCATCATCTCTATGTAGAACTTAACCGATAAATATAGACATTACGTCCATAGTTAACCATGATGGGTCGTCCCTACCATGTACCTTTTTCTGGCAGTGAGAGGTAAAATAAAGCAATAAAAGAATAAGATAAGGTAAGAGAGTGTTGGTTTTCCTGGGGCTTAAAATAAACTCGGTCCCATCTTATGTTTCATAGTAATTAAGAGTATCAAACATAGATAATTAAATCTAATTATGCCATGATTACACCATCTGATGCTCATCATGTGATGTAGTAATGAGCATATTCTATTCATTAGTCAATTAACCTTAATTGATTCGTCTTGGAAAAATTTTAGGGCTTATGCAATTAGTTTCGCAATTAAATTATGTTTTGTCCTCGTAATTAGGGCCTATTTTGAGCCCGTGCGAACCAAACCCAATTGAGGGGCAACTTGGGCTGCTGACTTCTCGATTTCATTGTGGGGCACCAATGATGTGGAAGCCCTATCCGCGTGGAGGTTGAGGGACATCTGGAATAGGAAGCAGAGCGAAGACCCCATCTTAATTCTTTTACCACGGTAAATTTCATGCATTGTCACATAGTAGGCGAACAACGAGAGGTATAGGTAGGCTAGAAAATTTCCCTCCTAGCATAGAATACATCATACGATTGATATAGATAGAAATTAGAAATTAAAAATATTTTAAAAAGAGAATTTTAAAATATAAAAAATGAAAATGTAAAAAACTAAAAAATGAAAAAGGAAGAAAAGTGGCGGAAGGAATAGGCGGCGGAAGGAATAGGCCAGGGTGTGGCGATTTCTTCCGTGGTATAGATGTAACTATGCTTTGGCCCCAACAATTCTCAGATTTTATAACGTAACAGCAAAAGTTAAATAAAACATAGAGGAGAGTTTCAAAAACAACATTCATTGATGCGTGAAAAAAGAAACTATGTTCGTCTAAATTTAAAATATAATTGGATCACAATTCATAGAATTTTCATAATATAGACTAAATTTCTACTATGTTATACTGCATGCATACTCTCATAAAACTAATTTTCTAATTTTTTTATAGTACTTTTGAGTCACATAGGAAACTAACATTACGAATAAATTTAGCCATAATTTTTCTAATATTCAAACGCATATGAAAAAATGGTCATATGTACTCTATTTTTTTCTAATATTTTGTTAAAACGTCATGAATTCTTCACTTATGTTTTTCCGGAAGTAGTTTTCCTACCTTCTTCTTCATTTAAAGAGAACGCTAGTTGCTTCATGCCATTTGACGCATCATACTATAATCCTACATTAACATCTTCACGATATGCATCGTTTTTGTAGCATTCAGCATCATCAGTATATATATCCAAAGGAATCCTTGGTAGCACGGTGCTAGTAACAATTTTATCGCCCACCAAAATCAGGTCATAAATCAAATTGAATACATTCCCATAATTAAATCCAAAGAACCAACAGCAGAAACTCCTATCTCTGACATGACGGCCCCACCAAACTAATCTCAGGCAGCAAGCACAACCACCAGAGCTACGGCGACAGCCGCCCCCAAGAACCGGCCACCGGCCTTCCCCGCCGCCGCGGCCGCGCCATTCCTTCCGGCGCCGCCGTTGTCCCCAGCGCCATCCCCGGGCTCGACCCCACCGGTGCCGGAGAAGGCCGTCCCGGCGGGCGGTGGCGCGAGGACGCGTTCTTTGGGCGCCGGCGGCGCGCCCTTCAGCGACGGCGGAAGGCCCTGGCCGTGCTCGACCTTGATCTGGAAGTGCATCCCCTTCTGGCACTGGGCGCCGCCATCGGCGTCGGAGAAGAAGTAGTTGGTGCCCTCGGTGACAAGGGGGATCGCCACGGTGTTGTTCTCCTCGACGCCACCGCCACCGCCGCCGCCGCCTCCGTAAATGGAGGTCGTCGGCGCCAGGTCGTCGCTTGGGTCGCAGAGGTTGTATGTGGTGACGTTGGTTGTCTGCACCACCGACGAGTTGTCGTTCGTGTTGAATACTGTTGTAATGAGAGAAATCATGGCAAAAAGAATGGTCAGTTTTCCAATTGCTCTTGTTCCAGCCTAGTATGCAGGATGAATCGAATGTGTCATAGTATTTAGTTAATCTGGAGTAGATACCAATTTAAACTCAATACGTTTAGGAATCAATTTAGCTAATTTCGATAGATACCAGTTTAAACTCAATTTGTTTTGGAGAATTCATCAAACTCAAAGCTGAGGAGTTCATCAGGCAAAGGACTAGAACAATGGTATGAGCACGTGCAACACAGGATTCCCATTTAGGGCGGTGCCTTGGTGCATGTGGCATGACAGCTTCTCGATGTTGACCGTCTTGATGCTCAGATCTGGATCTGAATTCTAACTTCCTACTATTAGTTGAAAATGTTTAATTGGTCCGTTATTGCAAGTAGAATCGGATGTCCCACATTCTAATTGATTTGACCCACTGCCAAGAACACTACTAATTTCAATTCGAACTCTGCTTTCTGAAGGCATTTTTTTTGGCGAGGAAAAAAGTTTCTTTCAGAAGACAAATTAACGCAGTTCAAGTTGTCCAACAAAATACTGAATTAAAACATTACGAATTAGCTTCCTTGTCTCACTGCACAACGCAAGTTTCAGGCTTTAAAGAGTGGAAGCACTGCTCAGTGAAGAAGTGAAGACTCGAGAGTACTGTACACTGAAAAAGCGAGTAGTGTACACTGGAAAAAGCAGGGTATCCAATTGACACAGCAGCAATGGGAGAATGGTGAATCGAGGCAAGGAAGACATACTGAGGAAGTCGCCGAGGTAGAAGGTCTCGCCGTTGGCCCAGACGGAGTAGTTCCCGGAGGTGGAGTTGGTCTTGGCGTCGAAGAACCAGCCATCAGCGCCGCCGACGGTGATGTTCCGGTACGCCGGCGCGTCGACCGGCGCCGCGTCGGCCGCCATCGCCTTTGGCGCAATCGCCACCAGCACCGCGGCGGCGGCCATGACCGCCGCCGCGACGTGTCGCCGGAGCCTCGCCATGGATCTCTCCCTCGCAACCGAACTGTAAGCTTGATCGGCCTGGAGCTACTGCCTGTCGGTGGAGTTTGCTCTTCTTGCGCTCTGCTGTCCTTCTGGAACGCTGGGTGGTGGAGTGGACAGTGAAGCAGGGTGTTGCCGCGGGTGCGGCGAATTGTTAATCGTTGGGGTTTGGGGAATTAAAGGCGAGAAAGCACAGAAATAATGCGGTGGAAATTCGCGTGAGTCCAATCATGCAAGGATTGATGTTCAGGGCTAGCGTCAACGAAAGCGACGTGGCACCGTACTACTGATCATTTGTGTGTGGTTGTTGGGGGCGAAGTGTCGGTCGCCGGCCAGAGCGGCCTATGAGCCGTGCCGGCCGGCCGGACAGCATGGGGGTGAGGGAGGGACAGCCGGACAGACGAGACGGGAGGGTTCGCCAAGGAGAATGATCTCTTGATCGTTCTTGCAGCCCTTACCTATGGACGCAACCTGGTTCAGGTCTTCGCAATGAACCAAGGTTCTTGGGAGCGGCTTGTCGGCACTTGCTCAAGTATGGAATTTGAATTTCGATTACGACGGTTGTGGGAAACTGAAAGGTCCGTTCCGTTTCGTCGCCTTCCGTTTCCATATTTTATTGCCTGTCTGACGTTGCCACGTTGGGTTTCATTCTGGTGGCTCGAATCAAGGCGCGCACCAACGGGGGCAGGTTATTGGGCGCGTCCACCACCAACCAGTGGCGTAGCTCTACCTATGGCGAACCTACCACTACTTATATTTGTATAAAAAAACAATATGACCAAGGTTGCAATTCAATATATATAAAATCATCGGATATTCATAAATTTCAGTGCATGAGTTGCAATTGTATGAAAATAATAAGACTTGATAATTAGACAATTCGATAAACATACTGTAGAAGCACTAAGTGCGGCGAGCTGGCCGAGGAAGATTCATCCTCCGATGTTTCAAGGCTTGAAAGCGCTTCATGATTTTATCTTCATCAAGTCCTTTAAATATCTCTTTCTCGGTGTAGCATACCATTAAATAATTGAGCCATTCATCATCCATCTTATTGCGGCGTTCAGTTTTTATAATTTTCATAACCGAAAAGACTCTTTCCACGGATGCTGTTGCGACTGGAAGGAGCAGTGCTAGCTCAATTAGACGATAGACCAATTGGAACATTGTATGTCTGTCAGTTTCTACCATCTTCACTGCCAAACTCCCTAAATCACGACAATCAGTAAAGTCATCAACTCTTCTAACATGACGAATAAAGGTTTCAAGTTGATCCTTTATATTTGAGAGATCATCACCAGAGAAGTCAGCATCATAGACCCCTGCAATTTTGACAAGCTTGTCCACATCGAACTTAGAGAAAGAATCCCTTGGATCAAGACATGAAAAGCATACAAGTAAATCGGAAGAAACTTCATTGAATCGATGATTCATCTCTGTGTTTATAGCATCTACAGCAGCATAGAAGGTGTCCACACGATAGTGATGCTCTTCAGTGACCATTATCCCTTTTTCTTGCCTTGAACGACCCCATCTTGGTCTTGGTGCATCCATAGATGGTATCTGAATTTTCTTTGTATTACAAAATGCTTGAACTTCATTAAATAATTCCTCCCAGCCATTATCCCTCAATTCAGTCAATCGTGCTTTCACATCAACAAGCAATGACATGGCTTGAACAATATTTTGATCTCTCTTTTGCAAGCACTGTGACAACTCATTTGTAATGCGAAATAATTTGAGCATCATCTTCATAATGAACACAAAGTTAAAGCTTTCCATTATGTGTACCAAACCTCCAGCATTGTTTGCATGCCGCTTTTCTTTATTAACAAAAACCAACACTGGTAGAATAGCATCCCACATTGACTCAATACGAAGTAATGTATTAAAGTGAGAGCCCCATCTAGTGTCTCCAGGTCTAACCAAGCTAGTCATTTGATGCTGACCTCTTCCTGAAAGTATCTCTCCACTGTCCAATCTATCCAAAATATTCTCATGATGCTTCTCAGTTAATAAATCTTTCCTCTTGCAGGAGGCACCAACATTGGTTACAACCAAATTGACATAGTCAAAAAAATCCTTAATGCCTGCGCAACATTCACTGACAGCAACCAGTACCAATTGCAACTGGTGTGCAAAGCAATGAATATAAAATGCATAAGGATTCTCATCACGAATTAGTTTCTGCAAACCATTAAATTCACCTCTCATGTTGGATGCTCCATCATATCCTTGTCCTCGGATTCTAGCAATTGGTAGTTTATGACTACCCAGCATCTCGACAAAAGCCCTTTTCAATGCCTCTGACGATGTTTCCTTAACATGCTTTAGGCCCAGAAATCTCTCTATAATATTTCCCTTGCTATTTACAAATCTGCAAAACAAATAAAAATAATACTATTTATTTAATGCAACAAACAAGGCCTTAAATAATTCTGAAAAGGAATACAATCAATTATTTACCTTACAACAACTGCCATTTGCTCTTTCATTGAGATATCACGTGATTCATCAATAAGGACAGAGAAACGACGATCCCCAATCTCCCCCATAATAACTTCAGTAACCTCCTGTGCACAAGCTTTCGCAAGGTCCTTTTGGATATCTGGAGAAAGCATTTGAGCATTTTCTGGACACAACTCTTCGAATGCAATCCTCACATCCTCATTCTTCTCTTTATATGAATCAATCATCTCTAGATAATTTCCCTTATTTAACGATGAGGAAGATTCATTGTGTCCACGAAAAGCAAGACCTTGCTTAATGAGATATTTTGCAGAATCTAAAGCAGTACTCAGACGAATTTTATATCTTTTTTCAGAGTCTTGCCATATGTCTGGAACTTACGGTCTATACCTGCCCTTTGATTTTTAAAATCAGCACATGCATTTCTTGCATCATTGTGCTGACTATCAACACTACCGACATGTAACGGGAGGCCTTTATATGCATTCTTCCAATTATTATACCCTAACTTTGTGAAAGTATCATGGCCAAACTGACCATTAGAGGGTTGTTCCTTGAAAAGAAAGCAATAAAAGCAATAAGCAGCATCTTTCGCCACGCTATGTTCTAACCAATCATACTTGGTAAACCATGCTTCTTGAAAAGATCTATGGTCGTTTAATCCAAAAACACTCCGAGGAAAAGTATGACCTTTAAGCTGTGTTGGACCCTTCAACAAATAAGCCCGCTTCACCTGGTCTCTAATGTTGGGATGAAATCTTTCAATCGGAATACGAAGCCCTGGATCAGAGATAATATGATCTTGGCTGAACTCATTGATTATATCCTCAACTTCTTGTACTTGTATATCTTGTGTTTGCGGTGCATTTTCAGTTTGCGCTTCTTGTACAGGCTCTTCAGTTTGAATGTCATCTCCCACTTCTGGAGTAGCATTTATCTGTTCTTGAGGGCTAAAAAAACTCCTTATGCTTACAACTAAAAAGTGAAAACATTGAATGAAACATATATCAAAATTTACATATGGTAACATCTAACATTTGCAAATAGGGTTGAATTAATTTTTCCCCAGATCAACTCTTACAGTCTTACCTTTTAATTTATTCCTTGCATTTGCATCTGGGAGTCCCTCGCCCTGATGCCTTTCCCGGCCGTCCGATGCCATCAGATGATCAGAGCAGTCATGAACTGGTGGACTCCGAGTGGCGCTCCGGTCTCGATCTGGCCAGGCGGTGTACGGTGGAGGACCGAGCGGAGCCGAGGGCGACGGCGCCAGGCGGCGTGCGTGATTGCTGCAGAATGCTGCGAGCGGCTGTAATCTGTCGATTGGTTTCCTATTTTAACGATTCATATTCTGTTTTGGGCTTACAGCCTTATGGGCCTGACTATGTTACTTTGTCTAATTAAAGGCCCATACCACAAAACGTTATCTCCTATTACTCCTTCCAGACTTCCAGTTGTCTTCTTCCTCCGAACAGAGGACTGCACGAAGACACGAAGCCATTAGCCATGGCGGAAGCTACTCTGCACGAAAACTAGGGACGGGATGATGGGGGCTTCTGCGGGCGGCAGGTATGGCGGCCGCCATGGCTCGCCATACTGCTGGCTCCGCCACTGGCACCAACCTATCATGGATGATATGCTCCGCATCTTCATATAAAGGGCCGTATGGATGGAATCATTAAAACTTATTCCCTGAATCCTATTCTAGCAATTAGATTTTATTAAGGGTGAGTTTAGTTTATGGAAAAAAAGCACTGTAGATCTAAAAAAAATACTGTAGGTCATGCTAGGAAGCGTGTTCTGTGAGTTGGAGGGATGAGATGGGTAGGGAAAAGTTGGATGAATGGTGTTTTTTAGGAGAAGTTGGGTGATCTAAACACACCGTAAAATGAATTTCTGGATTCCGGTTCAAATGAATTTTTCTATCTGAACGTATGCAGAAAGTATTTTTTAGAATTTAATTCCTAATGTTGTTTGGATGATATACAATATGTATTCTTTTTGAAGACCAATTTTCTCATCCTTAAGAACAATAGAATCTCTCTATGATCTAAACAAAACTTAGCTCTAATTCAACACTGCAAAACATAACATTGTATGGTCCGAATAATCACTGTTGGGCATGCAAGTGACAATAGAAGGAACCAGGGTTAACACTAGAACAGCAAGGATACATTGTAATCTGAACATATCAAGCAACTACTGCATCCGCTGCAATCTAGTGGTACCCAAAAACGGGAACGGGGGTGGTGACCTTGAAGCGATGTCATCGGACGACATGGGGAGCCCCACGTGCACAGACGCAATCACCATGTCCCCCATCCCACCTAAGGTCCTCTAGCCTAGTAGTTAGGGACCTGTTGTATGATCGTATCAACCTAGGTTCAAATCCTTACCGAAGCAGATTTATGGGTTGGTTTTTAAAAAAAGAGTTAATTGTACCCACCATACAACAACTTGTCACGTGCGTGCAAATAAGTCCACTAACTTGTAAAATGCTCAATTTAGTGCAACAACTGGATATGTTGGTGCGGATTGGTCCAATAACTTGTAAAATACCCAACTTAGTGCAACAACTTAGCAAATTAGTGCATGCAGAGTCCAAATGTTATGTTGACTTGTATTTGTCCACGACAAACAACAAATACATAGTATATTTGCATGAAAAAAATTAACCATAGCGTGGTCATTTATATTCACGTTACATCTAGGATAAATTTATCCAAGATAAAAGCCTTTATTATAAACTAAAAATATACTCATATTAGAAAATAAGAGATATTTTGTTTTCTTAATATATAAAATTATTTTCTTCTGATTCTGACAAACAATTTCTATAAAACAATATAAGCTTGATTTACGCCTATTTATGTGCTTTAAGTTTACATAAAGAAAATTTTCCTCTAATTTGAACTATAATTTTTAAAAAATAGCCATTGGTTAATTCACTAGGGCTATATTTATATCATGTAAGTATATTTATATCAATCATTTGGTGTTTTATTAATATTTTAAACATAAATTAATTCTATTGTGGTAAGATGAAAATATAAAATATTGTAGTGTGAAAAATTATAATAACATTTATACTGTATATGCACCAATTTGCCGAGTTATTGCACTAACTTGAGCATTTCACAAGTTGATGGACTGATGTGCACCCACCTGACAAGTTGTCGCACTAAATTGAGCATTTTGAAACTTGTTGGACCAATCTGCACCCACTTGACAAGTTGTTGTATGGTGGGTGCAATTTACTCTTAAAAAAACCCCCTCATCGACGTAACCGGGTTCAGAGATTTTTCTAGACTCGAAGAAGCTTTTCCTTGTTAATGAAAAAACCGCGGGGCTCTTATTCCCGCGGCACAACACCACTCGGCTCCTCCTCGGCCCTCCCTCTGTCCCTGCCCCCGCTGTCGCAAAGGCCGTCCCTCTCTCTCTCTCTGTCGCTGAAGTCGTAGTTGCCATGGTAGGGGGAGAGGGGAGACAACATGATCAAGGAGGCGCAGACGAGGTATGTCAGGGGGAATGTCTGTAGGGATCTAGATTGTCTATCAACGCATACCGACTCCTCTCTCACAAACCTCTCAACAGCAGGTGAAATGGCTGTGCTTCAAAAGCTTCAAATATATTTGGTGTGTACAATTTGCTAGGTTGGATTAGCATAGGTGTCCTCATCTTGATTATAAGCATCGTTTTCCTTTATTCAAATTCATTTCGGAATCTATCTCAACTTTTCCTTTGTCTTCCACCACCCATTTCAAAATGCTTAAGAAATCGAATGATATTTGAAATGCCCCTTCAGCTCACTATTCAAGCTCTCACTCAATTGGGTACTTCTCATTGCTAATGTGAACACACCATTCATATAACATTCAACCCATTTTTCTTTAAACTTATATATACTATGCAACCAAGTTTGCTTGGTCGCCTTTGTCCTCATCATGTTGAAAACATCTTCAAATGTTTCCTCATCTTCTTACACACACATGCACTAAAATTTGATAGGATACCTGGCTCATTCTGACTATCTTCAGTCACATGTGTTGGGGAGGACTTGATTCTTGGCAATTTTGTTTTAAAAATACAAAAGCATGCTTCCGGCTTACCATGTGCCATCTTTCGTTGTCAGTTGCCCATAAATAATTCTTGTGACGAAGAGTGTAACTGAGATTAAATGACCCACCAACTTGGATATTAGCCAACTCATGTGCAACTTTAGGTCAAATTTCCGCATCGTCGGCTACCTCAAATTGAAAACCTTGTAACTCCAAAACTTTTCTTTGAGACACCATTAAGTGCGAGTTTTTTTTGCAAATGAAGGTTGTGATTGTCTTCCAAAACTAGATCAACCACTTTATAAGTTACTTTTACCTAGTCCCTTACAACACCCATGCGAACTTGACAATTAGTTCTAATTTTAGCTCTTAGACATTTTGTTAGATCACCCCTTTTATCTGACAATCTATGACCCTCATTTGCACAAACATATCTGCAAGACCTAACCTTCCCATCAGATTTTTTTCTTTGTGTACTTTTTTCAAGCATTGAGTCCTTTTTTTACCTCCATAGCCATTCCAAAACAGTCAAACCTCTTCAATAGTACTGAACTTCATGACAGCTTCAGGCAATAAACTAGGCAGCAAGCGTCCCCATAAAAAGGATGTGATTGTTTGAACAAACAACCTGTGTTTGATCTTTTTTAAAGAAGTACTGACTCTGTTTTAAATTACAATTCGTTTGACTTTTTTGACCCTAAGTTTGATCACTCATCTTATTCAACTTTTGCAAAATATTTTTGTTTATGGTTTGCTTTATCAATCAAAGTCCTTTGATAGTCGAAGGAATTGTAATTTGAAACGTACGGAGTAACAAACTAGGCCGATACACACCTATTTTCTTCCATCTTAGATATGCAGATCAACATATGGGGATTTCGTTTTCTCAAGCAATGTTATCTTCAACAATGCCCACACATGCATTCTGTTTAAACAGGAAGAGGTAGGTGGAAGGTGAGCAAATAAGAACGTGCTTGTAATATGATTTAACGGGAGGAGAATAGGAGATGGAAGTGCAGAGTAATGTACCTTGTTTTGGATCAAGAGAGAACGAGCCCGAACACCGGCACGGGGGACCTGATGATCGCCGTCTCAGGAACTCTCGCCGCCTCACGCCAAAATGCGAGAACCGCGAGCGCAAAAAAAAAAGAAGGATTTGCTTCCGATCCAGCAGGTCTTTGCTGGTGATGGGTCTAGGCCCATCATGTGGAAGAAACTTCGCTGTGAAATAACTACCCCCTCCGTCCCAAAATAGATGTAATTCTCGCTTCCTGAGAATAACAACATCTTTTAATATTAACTAATTATATATAAAATAATATTAATATTTATAATACATCATTAGTATGACTAGAAAGATATTTAAATCTAGTTTTTTAACAAATTTATTAGAGATATAAATATTGCACATATTTTTCTACAAATCGAGTCAAAGTTGAGAAAGTAACACATGCACGCATCCCATAACGTCATCTATTATGGGACGGAGGGAGTACCATCGTGGATAAAAAAGATGCATTGCTAAAAAAAAAGATAAAAAAAGGATGTTACAGATGATCAAGATCAACTGCCGACTGCAGTCGTTTCTGCCGACTGCAGACGATCTGATTCTGTCTGGAGGCGTCGTAGGACGCAAGGAGTAGAGGTGCTATCTCTAGCAAAATTATGGGAGGCAGGAATGGACTTCTTCTTTTCGGCCCATAAATTTGCTGTAGGCCTTCGATTTGGGCCATGGAAAGTTGCAGACTATCGCTTTCCATCCAATTCGAAGTGGCTGCCAAACAGCCTGGAATCCGTTTCCCGTTTCCATTTCAGCCCAACCCCGAACATTCAAACAAGCCCTAAGAGAAAGCATGACGTGATCTGAAAAAAAAAAAGCATGACGTATACAAAATCACTATGACCTCCTATAACATGTACAGTATATTCGTGTCAAAATAGGAGCATTTATTATTGTTAACTTTTTCGGAGTTGTCTTATTTCATTATTTTGCTTAAGATTTACTTTATTGTTATGAAAAACGTATTTTGAGCATGAGTTTTTTTTAATATTTGCAATAAACTTGGAATAAGATAAATGACAAGTCTTGTAAAAGAAAAAGGCAATGACGATGGTGATAAATATTTCGATGTGAGAGAATACATCTATTTAATCGATGCCAAAATTTTAAAATACAGGTTGACATGTGCACTAATCCATATCGTGTACTCTCCTTTTATAATTGCCTTGTGAGTTGTGATCCGATAATTTGGTCGCTGATGTGGTTCGATCAGCAAAATGGGACGTCATGCGCGGCGGCACAATTGTTGCGCTCCTTTTTCTTTATCGTTTTTTCCCCTCACAGCTGGTCGTGGTTGTTGCACTGGCCTAGTCGAAGCATCGGTCGGACGCCTGCCGTTTGTGTGTGTGGCTCTCAGACAATTTTGCCTGTGGCTAACAATAATTCTAATATTCCATCACTACGAGAAGAGCGTCAGAACTGATAACATAACGATCTATATGGGGCCGGGCCGGCATAATCTGGGGCCTCGCGAAACTATAGAGTGGGGGCTCTATTAACTACTAAAATATATTAGTATTGCAGTAAAAAAGCATTGGTTTAATATATTTCATAGGAAGAAAATACATAGAAATCGTATTTTATGCTTTTGATAGCCGGAGTTATATTTCCTAGATCGGTTTTTAGAAGACATGGCCAATAGCTTCAATCGTGGAACACTAGAGCAGTAAAATGTAATTATTACTTTAAAAATCAGAATTGAATAACTCTAGAAGAGATAAGAATTAGGAAATAGGAAAATATATACCTAATACGGAGTGCAGCGACCAGCACTTCGTGCTTGTGCTGTGCGCCTGCGGCTGTGCGTCCGTGACTCCGTGCGAGCTGCTGCCCGCTGCCGTCCGCCGTGCACTCGCCGGAGCCGGGTGAAGGACCGGAAGAGGAGCGGCGTGAGGCGACTGATCGGCTTCGACGTCGGTTCACCATTCGTGCATGGAGCGAGCGGACCAGATCGAGTCGAGGACGGGCGAGCGAACTGCAGGCGTTTTGGGCAAAAGATCGGTAACTAACGTGTGGAAAGTTGAGCCAACTATTGGGCCTAATACATATAATAGGTAAAATTAGGGGCCTCTTCAATTTGGGGGGCATGTACCGTCGCACGGGCCGCACATGTACTGGGCTCGGGCCTGGATCTATATTGAACCATGTGGGGCATTGAACATTTTGATCCAAATTTTCTTAAAGATCAACCGCACCCTTTATTACCTAGAATATGAATTACATACTCACATTCTCTCTTGAGTGGAGTTAGGAGCCAAACATTTTGTGCAAAATGAGCGCTTGGCGTGGCAGATGGGCCTAGAAGCTATATATTGGTCATTTGGGTTTTTAGCACTTTGTGTGTGGGCCTAAACAGATAAGGCTTAGGAGTGGTTGCATTACATAATGTCAAGACTCCATAGGGCCTTAAAGCACTTGGATAAATTTGGTTCGGTTACTGGTGAACTTGATGTGTGCTAGCTGCTCAAGCTGAGAGCATGAAACTAATTACATCCAAGCAACGAAATAGATAAGTTCTGGCAGCTAGAAAACTTAATATTCTACGTCCTCAATGTTGTACCGTCTAGGGTTTGAATTTGGTGTGTTGAGGTTTTGTTGTCTTACCATTCCACGGCCCGTGCCATTTTTATACTCTTTACATAAAAAAAAGAATAGCATTCTATCAGTTTTTAGACATGTTAAAAAAAAGACACATGGCCCCTAATTTGTTAATTTTTTTACTACCACGAACATAATAATTGTCATTTTACTTGATGAAGACGTTTCTATCTAATCATGCACACAACGAATGTTCCTATTTAGTAATACATCATAGAGCCAGAATTGCATTCGTTATAGGACAATTTATAACCACAGAATGTCACGCTTTACTGGAAGGAAGGAGTATATGTCAAGGGACAAGATTACATAGTAAATCTCATTGTCGATTATAATTTAAGATTTCTAATCCTAAATCCTAATACAACTACTATCTTGCACTTCCTTACATGTATCTGGGTTCTATACCCAACAGAAATAGATCAAACATAGGTTAAGATGCCCGAATGAGAAAACCTTTGTACGATAAAACTCTGGGGAAGACAAAAGTTCTAACTAGATGTGCTGTGAATATGCTGCTATACAGTATTCTTTAAAGAAAAAGAGGGTCTCCCAGATATACTGCTTCAGTTGTCAATGCCACCTCCACCAAAAATTTGTCATGTTTCCTTTAAGCTAATTGAAAAGAAATGTTCTTTTACTGCAACGACTTCACTATATATGTCCTGTATGTTTGGCCGATCTTTTGGGGCTTCTTTGGAGCATAATAGTCCGAGATTCAGAAGTTGCATAACACACTTCTGCACCTCTGTTTTGTTCCCTTGTTCGTGTGATTGAGTATGACTGTCATGGTCCCCTCCAATCTCTTTGCTAATATCAGGATCCAGGATCTCATCAATTTGAGGCAGTGCTTCCTCGACATATTTGTGTAGGGTGAAACCATCCTCAAACAGTTCATCCGTCGGACGTTTTCCGGTGAGCATTTCCAGGAGAACAATACCATAGCTATATACATCACCTTCAGTTGAGATTCTACTCCCCATGCCATACTCTACATTTCAGCAAACATGTTATAAACCAATTTTTTGTCATGCCTCGGCATTGTAGCACGTAAAACATGGTCTCAAATCAATGTTCAAAAAAAATAGAAGTATATAGATGAATAGAGACATAAACTCACCTGGCGGTATGTATCCCACTGATCCTCTTGGTCCAATCAAGCTTGTTGAGTTCTGGTGCCGACCAGAAGAAGAGAAACCATAGAGAAATCGTGCCAGTCCAAAGTCACCAATACGAGCAAGGTTGTCGTCATCAAAGAGAATGTTGCTCGGCTTCAAATCACAATGAACTATGGGAGGCACACTCCAAATGTGAAGGTACTCTAAAACGGAAGCAACATCAACTGCTATGCTGATCCTTGCACCTAAGCTTAGATATCCATAAACGGAGGGCTTAGTATGAAGGTGGTCTGCAAGGGTGCCGTTTGACATGTATTCAATCACCAGAGCTTTGAATTCATTGCCTAAAGGATCATACGTTGAGCATGCAGTGATCACTTTCACAAGGTTGCGGTGACGGATGTTTCTTAAGGCTCTACACTCTGCAAGAAAGCTTTTATAAGCACCAGATTGTTCGTGCTTGAATACTTTGACGGCTACTGTTTGACCAATTTCCTCAGGAAGTGAACCTTTGTAAACTACGCCAGACTGCCCCGAACCAATCAAGTTGTCAGGGGAAAATCCATTGGTTGCTTTGTTTATATCGTCGTATGATAAAACCATGAATTCCTTGGAGGATTGAAGCATGGGTTGTGAATCCTTCCTGGTCCGTTTTTTCAGTGCAAGGAATAGGAGCAGGACAGACACTGCAAGACATGGTAATAGAATAGCCAACAGTTTGACAAGGACTAGGTTCTTTTTTCCAGACACTAAAGCAGAACATAGTGGGATGTTTTGTGTTGGTGTGGTTGTGCATAACCTTGGGTTTCCCTGGAGAAAAAGCTTGCCTGGGGCATTATTGGCAAAGATTCCTTTCGTAGGAATTGGACCATCAAGATTATTGAAAGATAAATTAAGGTACTGCAAACCATTGAACATATCAAAAAATTCTGGGATTGAACCAGACAAGTTGTTTTGAGAAAAGTCCATTTCTTTGATTCCTTTCAAGGCTGCAAGAGACGATGGAATTTGCCCCTCAAGTAAGTTCCGTTCTAGGCGAAGTTCTTGCAGTAGCACGCAAGAACCAAGGTTAGATGGTATTTTACCAGAGATGTTGTTGTTGGAGATGTTCAAGGATTCCAGATTGATCAGGCTGCCAAAGTCATCTGGAATTGAGTGCGTGAGTTGGTTGTTTGATAAGTCTAAAAACAAGTTCAACTGGTTTAGTTTACCAAACAACCCTTGCGGTATAGATCCACTCAAAGTGTTGAAAGAAAGGTTCATCGCCACGAGTTTTTGACACCCAGCTAATTCTGCTGGTATGACTCCACTCAACCTGTTTTCTTGCAAATAAAGTTCACTTAAGCCGTCCAGATTACCCAAGGATGCTGGGATGTTTCCATAGAACTTGTTCTTCGACAGGTCGAGACCAAACATACTGCTAATTTTTCCAATCGAATCAGGTACAGGTCCAGTAAGCATATTATTGTCGAGATATAGGAAGGAAAGACAATCTAAGTTAGCAATACCTGGTGGTACAGAGCCTGTTATGTGGTTTGACCCAAGTGTTAGGTATTCCATGTTTCTTGATAGGTTAGTTAGTGAACTAGGAAAATTTCCTTGTAAGTTGTTCCCATCCAGTTCCAAGTAAGACAGCTGAGTGCAACTCGTTAACGAAGAAAGAAAACTCCAGTCCCCAGCTTCCAGTTTGCCGTTCTCAAATAGGAACAGGGCCTGCAAATTGAGTAGTGTTCCCAAGGGAGGAATCACTCCACTGAAGGAGTTCTGAGCTAGAAATATGTAAACAATATTGGTTGCATTTGCAAGCGATCTAGGGATCTCTCCATCCAAGTTGTTTACCGACATAATTATTTTTTCAATCTTTGGGAGGGTGTTGCCCATGGTTGAAGGTAGCCTGCCTACGAAACCGTTGTTTCCCAAGCCCAGATATCTTAGTGAAGAGAGGTTGTAGATACCACTAGGCACTATCCCAGACAGGTTGTTGTAAGTGAGATCTAGGACCTGAATTTTCGGTAACCTCGCCAAGCTGTCTGGGACGTTGCCTGTGAGCTGATTTACCGCAGCATACAGAGAAACAAGAAAAGACAGGTTCCCTAACGAGGAAGGTATCTGGCCGGAGAGATTGTTGTTGTTCAGGTCAATCACTTGGATCAAAGAGGTGTTGGAAAGTGCGACAGGGATACCTCCATTGAAGCTGTTGTTCCTCAAAGCGAGGACTTGGAGTTGAGAGCATGACGAAAGCTCTGCTGGGATTTCACCACTCAGGGCGTTGGAGCTGAGGTTGATGTACTTGAGCATGCTGAGCTGACCAAGGGTTGGCGGCATCGACCCATGAAACTGATTGAAAGGGAGGTGAATCCGAGCAAGATAAGAGAGGTTGGAGATGCAAGGAGGGATCTCTCCTATGATGCCTTCTCCCTCAAGATCCAAGGCGATGACGCGGCGAGGGCGGCCTTGCTGCCGGCTGCAGGAGATGCCCTGCCAGCTGCAGAAGTCCAGTGAGCTGTTGCTCCATGTGGCCATGGCGCCTGTGTGGTTGGATTGGGGCAGCTGCGACTTGATGCAGAGCAGGGCCTCATGGTCCGAATTGTTGGTCTGGTTGCTGCCTAGTGCCGCGGTGGTTACCCACCTTGCTGCGAATAAGAGAAGAATTAAGTTGATGGGTGAGTAAAATACTAAGGTAGCATGTGGAGACATGGCTGAAGCTGCAGGAAGCTTTCGCGAGTAAACTAGTGCATGCCATCTGCTGTATGTGCCTCTTATTTATAGAAGAGTTAGAGCATCTGCAGTGATGGTTATCAAATTAAATATATACAATGAGCGCTCTCTATTTTTTTGTGTTAGTTTTTTAAGCTCAACTCCAGCAGTGGTCTCTAAATCCTACCCTTTATTTAGTCTAAATAAAGGGTGGGCTTGTTATAGGATAGGTGAAGAGATTTGGAGGCCTCCACAAAATAGGTGCTTTATTTGGGGCTTCCTAAAGTGTGGTTTTATTTTAGTGGGTAGGCCATCCTAGCCACAGATGATATAATTCAACCAAACATTGAACCAATTACACGAGCCTAGCTATAAAGTTATATTAAGAGGCAAACTTGTTTTGAGTTTAATCTCACGTATACTTTGATTCTCAGGTTTATGCACGAAAGGAATGCTACACTATATCGACATGGAACACAACAATCGAAATAACCGGATCATTACTTTGGACCACCAAAAGAATTGACCATATCTCTTTGCGTCCCCAAATCCCTAGAGGTGCACGAGTACTTGATGGATGCTTACTGAGTATATTTGCCATAGCAACAAACGGTGCATCATTTGGATTTTCCAATAAAAATTATATGCTCCATTCACACCCAACTAGTAAGACTATTCCTGATATAAATAAGATATATATCTATGATAAGCATACTTTGGATAATCAAACAACCCAAGGCCTCCAGCTTCATGATTAGATTCCTTTGCCCACCCAAACAACAAACTAGTTGGGAGTATCTTTTAAAGTAACCATGGAGTAGCCTTTAGTCCAGGTTGGTAACAACAACCGGGACTAAAGAGCACTTTTAGTCCCAGTTGGTGACCGGAACTAATGTGCCCAGTTTTAGTCTTGGTTGGTGTTACCAACCGGGACTAAAAAGTGTTTGAGAGGTCCTACTCATAGAATTGGGACTAAATCTTTAGCCTCAGGTGATAACACTAACCGGGACTAAGGTTGACCTTTTAGTTCTGGTTGATGTTACCAATCGGACTAATGTCTTATTAGTTCAAGTTTTATTCCTAACTGGACTAACGGTGCTAGGACTATTGTATTGACCTCTTTTCTACTAGTGAATATGGATTTTTGAAATATGTGAATCCAAAGTTAGCGATGTTGAAAGTCTGTGCCAATTGTTTTATAGTTCCAACTAGCTTGAAACATAAAAGGCAGAAACTGTTTGATTTTTGCAATTCCAATTAGCTTAAAACTTAAAAGTTTTGGGCTTATAAGTCAAAACTACTTTCGTGTTTTACGTCTTGGACATCGCAAGCCATGTGCTTCTGGACATGCAAGTCAAAAACCTCTGCGTATTCAGGTTTCTACACCTTTGTCCCTACCTACCGATCATTGTCCCTTCAGTCAGATTTCAACTTTGTATCTTAAGTCACTGCTAGAGATTATGCTTTTTGTACCGGTGTCTGCGCACTGAATCTTGCATTGATTTATACGATGTCAAAGTCACGTTTCATACCGGTCAAAAAGTGACGTAATTTTTTTGCACAGAATATGCACACGTACAGTGCGCTCGATTAGAACCTAGAACCTGCAGTTGCGTCCGTGGTTTTCGCCGCCGGTTTCGTAAACCTATAATCAACGCGAATTTTGCTGCTCATATTGAAAATACACTATTGGAGAAAGGGACTCTAGTATCGGTCGGGAGCCCCCGGTACCATATTTTCGGTACTAAATAGGCATTCATTTAGTACCGGTTCAAATAGCCGATGCTGTCTTATTTAGTACCGGTTGGTAACACAGACCGGTACAAAATGCTTCTACCATGTCACATGTCTAGGTGGCCATTGAGAACCGGTTGATAATACGAACCGGCACTAATAGCGAACCACCTTTTTATTTATTTATTTCACCTTTCTTTCTTTATCTATTTATTTGCTTTGTTTCTTTGTTTATATATATATTTGTATATTTATTGACATATTCGAATCTAGCATATTCCTATTAATAGGTAGGATGGAATCTGTCCGTTGACTGTGGGTCTCAGGGGCGTCATTTAATATCGGCTAATGCCACCAGCTGATAGTAAATGATGTTTCTCGAACAGCCCTATTTCTTTTTTGACCGAAAACAGCCCTATTTCTAACCAGTACTAAATGGAACCTTACTACCAGTTAGATAACAACAGTAATGGACCGTGGAACGATGTGGGTTTCTCCAATAATAATATTTCACTGCTGGTTTTGAGACGCCAACCTGTAGTTAAAATCATTACTTATCATCTCAGTTCACACACTACTATACAACGGTTTTCACCACCGGTTCCTAAACCCTCATCAGCGCTAATTTAACTGCTCGTAGTGAAAATATTTCAGTGCTGGTTTTGAGACATCAGCCTGCAGTTAAAATCATGTTTCAAACTAGCGGTGATAATATTTTAAAAAATTATAGAAAACAGATATCATTTTTTTTTATCGAAAAACTATCACATATCAACCACCAATCACAACATCAATGTAATGAATTTTTTGTTGACATGGATTTCGAACTCACAACCCAAGTGTCGCGCACCACATTCCGGTTTATTATAAACCTGTGGTGATGACCCATTATCAAAAGTACTTTTGTAGTAGTGTCAACCGATCTGACTTAGTTAAGGAGATCTTAACCTTTAAATTCAAATGCAAAGACCTCTTTGACCATCGGAACCACTAGTGTGTTACCAACGACTACTGAAGGGTCTAGAAAGGCCCCAACTTTTGCAGGTCTTTACGTTGCCATTAGCATTAGGTGGCCTTTTTGTGCAGTGGTATTGACATAGTCGATACATAGTCCAAGGAACATAGGAAAGAATTACCTCTACCCAAAACACATCAAGCCAAACAACCGATTTATATATTGGCACAGTTGGTTCAGGCATTCCATTGATGGTGGCTCTCATATACAGTAATTACGCAGAGAGTATACAGAGCCAATAAAAGGATAAAAATAATGAGAAGCAATAGTAGATATAAGAGACTCATAATCATTTTAGGGGTTCTTATTTCTTGCCTTGATTCGAAATTGAATTCTAAATCTCTTTTTAATTATAAAATGCAAGTGCCTCTGGCTTCCGAAAGCAACGCCGGATTGTCATCTTGGCCTTTATTAACTAGGCTGTGTTTTATTTCGTCCATTTGTATATACATTGGATTTTCTCTTGGGTCTCTTTTCTATAAAAAGTCTCATTTCAAAAAAAAATGTTCATTCGATGTGACAGACATTAGAGAGTATAAATATCGCGTACATAACAAGGCTATTGGTAGTAATACGACTATTGCCCTCGCCAACTAGCCAATTTCAGCGCTACAATAAATTCAAATATTTGGACAGAATTTAGGACTTCGAAATATGGATAACTGATATAATCCATTCCATAACTCTCGGGTGAGATTGCAAGTGGAATCTTTTAAGCCTAATTACGACATGATTAGACAATATCATGCTACAGTAACAACCTCTAATGATGGATCAATTAATTAGGCTTAATAGATTCGTTGTGCTATTTCACATCCATATGTGTTTCACTAGAGGAAAAACGCACATTCGTCCATCTTCCGTCGGTACTGGTTTCTTACCAAACGGTACTAATGTCAATTTAGTACTCGTTGATAAGCACAGTATCCCCGGAAACCATTTAGTACCAGCTCGTAACACAACCCGGTACTAAATATTGGCATTCAGTACCAGTTGGTGTTACGAGCCGGTACTAAATGGTCTTGGAAGATTCCCGAGACCCCTTGTGCAATTGGTACCATTCAATACCAGTTGGTGTTACGAACCGGTACTAAATTATCTACCCTGGGTCACTTTAAAGGGATAATCTCTCAACCACAAATGCTCTATAGGTGGGATGGTTAAGGAAAAACGCGCGAGGGCGAGGTCGTGAGTACGAGTCCCACGAACTACGCACGCGCATTTATGCGTGAAAAAATCGCGTGACTTTGGGATTTTACCTCCTAGTGAGTTCAAATATTTTTTCTTCCTTTTTTGGGCTAAAATCATTTGGTACCGGTTGGTGGGTACCAAATGCCCCCCTCAGTACCGGTTATCACAACCGGTATTGATTGGCGTGCCCATCAGTACCAGATACTCAGTACCGGTTGCATAACCGGCATCGATAGGTGCCTATCAACCGGTACTAGGACACTTTCTTCCGGCAGTGGTTTAGTCCTCATAATTTTCAGTTTGTAAAGTTGCAACAGTAAATTTCGCAAACTAGTTTCACGAACTAAACGGTCCCATATCAGACGTTCGGAGAAGTCGTCTTTATGATAATTGGAGAAAACTGTGGGTACACTGACTATGGGTCGTTTTTGTCTTCCTAATGTAATTTTAGCCTAATGTTTGGGATCATTTACATCGATTAAATTAAGCTAATTGCAAAACTGATTACAGAAACGACCTAAAATTAACGAGGCGAACTCATTGTTCCTAATTAGACCATCATTAGCCCATGTGATGCTACATGAAACATGGGCTAATCGGTTAATTATAATGAATGGGTTTGCCTCGTCAATTAGCCATGACTTATGTAATTATTTTTGCAATTAGCTCATGTTTAATATTCCTAATTTGTCACAAAATAATGGGCTAAAAATGAGCCCATGGAGCCATACACCCTCTATAAAATATAATAACCTTTGTTTTTTCAATGCCACTTAAATATTCAGGAAGACAAACAAGAGGGAGGAATAGTACAATGGTTAAAACAAATGAGGATAGTAGATATAACATGTGCTTAGAATATACACGTCATAAAAGAGGGACGTGCCAAAACAGATGAAGACCGTACCCATAATGCACTACAAATTGTATATAACAACGATGTGGGAATAAGGGTGGTTTTATGCATTTATGGGTACCCATAGCCACTGTGGATATGATCCTTATACGAGTCAGATGCTAAACCCGGAACGAGATCGTCTGACGTTCGGCTCTCAGCAGCAGGGGGACGTTTGAGTGGTGTGGAACGTTGGTTGGGCATCGGATGGCAAAGAAGCAACATTGCAGGAACAGAACAGACCCATTGGCCCAATAGCTCGATGCAGCCCAACCAGAGGAGGTAAAGGGCGCCAGTCCGATCGAAAAGAGCGCGCAGACGACATAAAAAAGGGCGCGAGGACGACGGCAAAGGGCGCTAGGCCGCCCCAGGCACGGATGATTGCCGAGGAGAAAGCTGCTCTGCTCTTCAACCTTGTAAGTCTTAATCTGCCTTCTCCGGCTATCTTTAACGTGAAAGGTTCAATAAAAATTGTTTGATCTCGATCAAACTTTTCCTTTTCTCAGAAAGAAGCAGCCGACTGAAACTTTCTTAGGTAGCATTGATATGGAGGAAGAGGCTAACAAACACCATCATGCTTTGTAAGTAATACTACCCCCACTCTGTTATTTTTATGTGACATCAAATTAATTTTAGTTGTCCCAGTCTTGTGTGTTTGTTTTCTGGAATTACCCTAGTGCCTTGCTTGTTGTCTGCAATTGCAATTGTGCCTTCTCATATATATATTTTTTTTTGCGTTGCAGAGATATGCTGCCTAGTTTTGTACCTAATGTTGCCATGGAATTTAGAAATTCAGATGAGGCTTGGGCATTTTGGCTTAGCTATGGTGGACAGAAAGGCTTTGAGGTCAGAAAACGGTACACAAACAAAAGACAAACTGATGGGAAGATCACATCATGCAAGTTTGTTTGTGCAAATGAGGGTCATCGATTGAAAGACAAAAGAGATCATTTAACAAAGTGCCCTCGAGCTGAAAGTAGAACTGATTGTCAAGTGCACATGAATCTGATAATGGACCGAAACAAGGAAGCTTTGGAAGTGACTGAACTGGTTTTGGAATACAACCATCAACTACACCTTCTAGAATTTGAAATCGAAATGGCCGATGATGCCGGGGTGGACCTAAGGCTGCGCATGAGTTGGCTAGTCGCCAAGTTGGTGGACCACTTAATCTTAGCTACACTCTTCGTGATCACAAGAACTATTTGCGGTTCAAGCGACAACGAGAGATAGCATATGGGTGCTGCAAATTCGCAAGCTGATCCTAAGTAATCGTTGTTGTTCATTGGATTCCTCCGTAATGACTTCGTTAGGATTGAAGAAGTGCTGCAATTCTTCCTGAATAGACTCGATTCTCCCGTCGAGAGTGCCATTTTAATTTCATGGAAGATATTTGGCACAGGACCCTATTTGACAAGGGAACTTCACCCATTTCATTGACCTTGGAAAGCGTCTGGAGACTTCTTCATGGACCTACTCAACTGAACAACACGTCCAGTCTATAAATGACTCCAAGATCCCTCTTATACTGGATCCCTGCGCGACAACCGACTTGCCCGCAAGACTTGTCCATTTAGGTTAGGAGAATCAACTAAATAACCACGCAGAGAAAATAGATCAAACATATCAATAGAATCATGGATGGCAAAAAGGAACCTACCTCCTGAGAGGCAGAAAGCCTTTATTTAATGCCTTGATGTGGGCATGCATGCTAATAAGGTGATTTATCTATTATCAATGAACGCTGGATTGCTCTCACTTAGTAGTACTTTCCGGGCTTCCCACGTGGGTAAATTAGCCATTTTTGGATGCAACACATGAAACAAAGAAGTAGTAGTTATCAATGAATGCTTTGACATGAGAATCCCATACCCTTTTGTTCCTTTGCATTGAAGGATCTTTGTTCGGCTAGTGAATTGAAAACTCGTCGCAGTACTTCTTCGCTTATCCAGTGGTGGGTGATGCATGTCGAGACCCAATGAATTGGACTTGATCATCACCATGTGAGCCCGCATCTTTGCTTGCACCGTCCGACTGAGTCGGATAGTCTTGAAGAGATGTCTTGGAATGTTTGATGGCCGTGAAAGTAAGAATTCTTTTATTTAGCCAGAATTTATTCTTTTAAAGAAAAGGAAATTACCCACTCAATAAAGAGCGGAGTCGTTGTCGTGAACAGGATTCTTCCCACCCTTGGGAAGTAGGCTGGCAGAAAGCTAATTAGCATAGTACCCCAACTATTAGTATTATGTTGACAAAGTAGTAAATTCACAGGTCTTTCTTAATTTTTTATTTATATAAATAAAAAGAATGCGGAAGCTAGGAAAGCAATCAGGCCGTGACAAAGATCATTCGCTTATTAAAATAGACCCAATTGGAATCGGGCGCTCCTCCAACGTCGTTGCATAAAAAGGTGTAGCTTTCCTCGCTGACTTGATTGCCTTTTCTTAGTGATGTGACCCTTGAAAAATAGGTTTCAGACCTATAACGATTCATGAGTGCATTCTGTCTTTGCTGTGCTAAAATATACTTGACAGAAAAACCACCATTCTTAATTTACCATCCTGAATTGATAGTAAAAGATGAACACAAATACAAGAATCATACTCTCAATTTGACATCTCAAATTGACACAATAATAAGGCTCAAATTGGCAAACACATTCAGTGTTACATTCAGTAAAAAAATCAGTTCACATATGTTCCCCTGTCTGAAAGTTTGGCTTCTCAGCTTGCCCATTTGCCCTCCTGTCAGGTGGCCTGGAGGAAGCGCACGCCCGCGAGCTCAAGACCGAGCGCGAGCACATGAATGTGCTCCGGCGTCAGCGGCTCCTCGCTCCCGTGAACCCATTTGGCTGGTCGTCGAACCAGCACATGAGGGCCGCGGTCTCCTCATTGTCGTCGTCACCGGCGGCGGCAATCAACGTGCATGGCGGCGGCGTATGGCGCAGGAGACTGGAGGGGAGAAGCAGGATAGGCTCATGGTCCTCCTGGTAGTGGAGCGCGGAGGGGAGAAGCTGCAGTAGGCAGTGGAGTGCGACATGGCGGCGTCGCTGTTGCGGCGGCGGCGCTCTCGCATTCCTGCAGACCGAACAAAGGGTTGTGTGCAGATCTGGGCTGATTATTGGGCTGAGTTATGGGCCATATGGTTGGACTTCTTTGGCGCAAGCATGTACCATTAGATGGCCATCCTAGGGACCACAGCAGCCGGGCGTCGCTCTGCCGCTGAGAAGCAAACGGCGGAGGATCTTGTTCCGCTAAACCCATGCATTGTGCTATGGACTGGCCATATAGATTAAAAACATTATTTCCCCTTTTCTCCTCCGGTGATGCTCTGTCTCTCTTCCGTCCGTCCACCGCTAGGATCCGCAACCAGCTCTCCTTCACCACGGCACTCACCATGCTTGAGCTCCTGCATGAACCGGAAGATTTCAACCAGCCCAGATTGACCATGGTGTGTGGCTGTTCCTGTCCTTGTTGGAGCTCCCATTGGGTGCAAGCGCTAGATCACTACGTGAGAGTAATTGCAATTTGGTAACGGGCATATATCGACTTTGATAAAGGGCAAACCGTCCGATACGACTCTTCCGTTACAAATGACAGATCAAATAATACACATTCATAACGGGCACACATCCGTTACAAATAACCCACATTCGATTCCGCTCCCCTGCCTGCGCCGCCAGCAACACCCGCGGCTTCTGCTTCTCCAGCCATCCCCATTTTGCAGTAGTGGCATGTGTGTTGACACCTTTTTGGGTCAACACACGATAAGCGCTAGATCGCACGGTTGTCGAAATATCCTCTTTGGAGCTGGACAGGAGGTTAGACCGCCCGTCACAGGTGGTCGGACCGCCTATAGCAGAGGTGCCACGAAAGCCTACGGTCGCCGCCTCAGGCGGGACCCCGTCGGAGGCATCGAACCTAGGGTTGTTCTAAGGTCGGTAAGGCCACTTAGAACGTCCTAAAACGTCATGGAGACGAAGAAGAAAGAAGGGGTGTTGGAAAAACTAGGGTTTGAGAGAAAAAGTAAAAGGCAAATATGATTTGACAATTGGGTATAGGTCCTCAATCGTCTACAACCATTCATAATAAGGGGTGGGGAGGTCTTGCCCCGTGAGGAGTCAATTACATAATGGAATCCCGTCAAAATACAACTCTAATTCGGATTAGGACTGCTACAGGCGGTCTAACCTCCCGTACAGGCTGTCTAACCGGCTGGGTGCAGGGTTGGTTCTTGCCAGAGCAATAACTTACTCATCCGGACTCCAAATCAGGCGTTCAACATATGCATTTTGATTGTCTTGACGATAGTCACGCAATGGTGAAGTCAAATTCATATTTTGAGCAATTTTATACAGGCTGTCAGACCGCCTGGCGTTTTGCCAGATCGACTACAGGTTCCAGTTGGTCTAACCGTGTGTCAGGCGGTTAAACCGGCAGTCCATGCTAGATCAGCTTGTGCCACTTCTTGTCATCAACATATGCCCCCTGTTTTTTTGTAAAGCAATGCGTACCATAAAATAAAATATTAATTCAGTCTAAGGACGACCCTCTATCGTCGGCCATTTTTGTTCTAAGGACGATATTAACGTACCGGCCAAATGTTTCAAACACTTGGATAATACCTCTTCAAGCGCTCTTGGCAACTGAAATCCCAAACTTGTTGTTCTTCGTACCTACAAGTAGAATAGTCTTCCAAATCAAATCATCAACTTGAAAGGATCTTACTTTTACCTTCTTGTTATCACTCGAGCTACTTTCCTTTTATCTTTCTCAATTTCCAAAGCCTCCAAACGCTTGTCGGTCACTTCATCAATATTGTCCATCATCAAAGCATGATATGTATCAACATCAAAATCACTTTGCTTCGCCAATCTATAAGTAGCTAGATTCACCTTAACGGGGAAAACAACTTCTTGACCATAGACAAGATCAAACAGAGTAACCTTGGTAGCACCATGTCTAGAAATATGACTTATTACTAAACTCGACTTGACCATTAGCTTGAGCATAACATGGAGATGAATTGAGCAATTTAATACCATAGGATTCAACAAACTCACATACATTGTTTATGTTTGAGAAATTCAAATCTATGTATAATATGCTCGGTAATAAACTCAACCACCTCTCGATGTGTCATATTCTTGAGAGAAACTTCAGTCCACTTAATAAAATAATCAGTAGCCACAATCACAAAACAATAACCCTTCGACGAAGGAGAATGAATCAATAAAGTCCAAACCCCATCCTAAAAGACCTAGGTTTAATAATCGGATGCATCAATATCCCCGGACTTCTCACACTCTTCACATCTTTTGTAGTAACGAAAACAATCGGCTATCCCATATCACACCATTGTCATCCCATATCAGACTGAATTCCCAAGATCTGCATTGGCTCGAAATATTCACCTTTATGCCTTCCTTGTTGTGTAGGTAATCTTACTCCTTTTTTTAATGTTTGATCGCTTGGAATGGCCTTTTGCTTAGAGTACTTATAGAAAAGCATATCGAATGTGTCATACCCCGAAATTTGGGATTTCGGGATGTGATTAGAAAGACAAAATAAATAAACAATTTTCACAAATTATTAAAACTTTTCCAACATTTGTTCAATTATCAGGATATATATTATAGGAAAACAATCATTTTCCTAAATTAAATAAATATGATTCGTGTTGCTTAATAATTGAAATGTTGCATTCATGCCGTTGCATATAATATTTCTTTTGTGTGAGATTTCAAAATACGTTTAGATGTCGATCAAATCTTTCCTGAGAATTTTCTAGGAATTAATTCTCTTTTCCTAGAGTCAAATCTATTTATTGGAAGGCTTGAAATTCCCTTTTATCGAGCTCCAAATATTTTATTTTGGTTCAAATTCTCCAACTCTATCTCTGGAATTTTTCCTAGGATTTTTGCAGCTTTGGAGATAATTTTCCATGGTTGAAATGCATCTCTAGATTTTTCTGGATTTGTTTTTGAACTGGAAATGATTTCTCAAATAAATAGAAAAACCCTAAATCTTTTTCTCCTTTTCCTTCCTAGGCTGAGCTCATCCCGGCCCAACTCCCTCCTCTCTTTCCCTCTCCACGCCGGCCCATTTCTTCTTCCAGCCCAACCCGACCTCCCTCTCTCCCTCTCGATCCCTTCCTCTCACTGACTTGTGGGCCCGCGCTGTCATCCCCAAGCTCCTGCCGTGCCCAACTCAAACTCGAGAAGAGTCCGACGCGCCGCCGCCGCACCTTCTTGGTGTGCGTGCCACGACAGTCCTTGCCATGCGCCCCTACAAAACCCTGAACCCTCGGTGCCCTGCTACCTCTCTCTCGCCTCGCCCCTCCTCCCTGCGCAAGCGCCGCCGCGAGCAGCTTGCCGGAGCGCAGCCGCCGGCCTTTCCCCGCTGGGATTCGCCACCGTAGAACCTCGCCAGACCAAATCAACGACCCTACGGGCTTCACCGTTCCGAGGCGCATCCAATTTGCCTCTCCTTGTCGTCGTTCCGTCGCCGGAGTACCTCGCCGCCGTCCTACCCGAGCTGGCGCCGCCGCACCTCCGATTCCGGCCGCCACCGTCGACCTCCGCCGCTGGTGAGGACCTATTCACGATCCCCGTCCTCCCCTCTCTCGATTCCCCATCTTCGCCGAGTTTCTCTTCCCCTGAATCGCCCGCGAGCTAGGCTGCCCAGAGCCGCTCGTCGCCCGGAAGTGCTCCGAGCTTTTGCGGTTAGGCCCCTGTATAATTCGTTTTTTAGTGCCCCTTTTGTTGTGTTTCGGTGAATCTATAGATAACACCCTGGATTGCTTAGATTCTTGTTGAACAGTCCAAACCGAGCACCTTTTACAGATCTGACCTCAGCTTTTGACCTTATTACAGTGTCTTGCAAATTTTCTCAGATACCCCCCTAAAACCTTTAGTTCTTCACGATTAGATCCCTGCAGCCTTTAGAAACTAATAGTTTCCACGTTTAGTCTCCGTTTAATCTCGTTCTCGTTGCGATAGATTCATATCAACTTAAACAATGTGTTAGAAACAATGTTCCCTGTTTTATAAATTATTTAATAAAATATTAATTTGATTAATGCTTACTTCATATGATTTTCCAAATAAAAGCTTGTAAGGTTATATATCGGTTTTCATAAACTAACACTTAATTTGCTTAATGCTCAATATTGAATCTAGTTTTCCTGAATAAAACTTGACTAGGTTTATACATCGACTTTTGTAAATAAATATTGATCAGTTAATATTTATTAACTAACTTTTCTAACTAAAAGTAAATTAAGGTTATACCACGCTATTTCATAAACAAATGATGTTAATATGATTAATTTCCAACTTGAATGTGCTTTCAATATAACTTGTTTAGTTCAACACGATATATGAAGTTAATCGATTAGATGCTCTCACATGCTTTCTTGCAAATTAAAATGTTTAATTGGTATGATCATTATATAAATATTTGCAAATAAAATTAATTAGGCTTTACCCGTCTTTTTATATGAAAGTATAATTTGAATTAAATCAAATACTGAATATTTCTCTGAAGTATTCATTACATATCTTTTCATAATAATTAAAATCAATGAAGCATATAGTCTGTACTTTCTTTAATAACATAAATATTTCGATAGTTATACCTTTCCAATCGTTGTTCCGTTTTTAGTGTTTCTTGCGCCCTCGTGACCGTAGTAACGAGCCTCATCATTTAGTACATTCTTTTAAAGTTTTCTTTTGATTGATGTATTGTTCTTAGTTGTACCTATTTCTTTGCTTGCATGTTTGTGCTTGTGCTCGATGTTTGCTACGATTAGAGGAACGTCAAGATGTCAAGATCAAGAGTTGAAGGCTGAGGAGTGGTATTCTTTTGTGGAAAGGCAAGTGTCCCTAACCATCCTTCTACCTATGCTTGTATAAGATCATACATGTTAATCGGAACATGGAGAACCACCCGGGATTATCCATGCAACCATAATACTATATGGCTCTGGTCTTAGCTGAATAATTAGATGAACTACATGTTGTGTTTGTGCTGCCTGTTGGGTTGATATTTTGTTTGTGGATGTGCTGATGCGGGGATCGGAAGACTCTATCTTCTGTTGAAACCGTAAGCACTGGGAACAAACACACATGTAGGAATTCTTTGTAAAGGCTTCGTAGCATCCCTATGCAGTCACACCTAGGAAGTGTGATATGTGCTTTGTCCAGCACAGCATGGTTGGGTTTAAAGTTCTTCGGAGCTTTTACGCGAATTGTGGTGAAAGTGTACAACCTCTGCAGAGTGTAAAACTGTTATAACAGCCGTGTTCACGGTCATGAACGGCCTGGACCCTCACATGATTAATATACTTGAAGTTGGTGATTAAATTGTTCTGGTTATTTCGGTGGCCTTGCTGAGTACCAACCATAAGTGTACTCATCCTTGCTTATTGCTGCTCAGTATACAGAAGGTGTGTGGAGTTATTGAAGATGATGCTAGGCGTACGCAACCCCCAGTCAACTGCCTGTGGTGAAGAGTTCAAGATTCCGCTGCTAGAAAACGTTTGTATTGTCTTATTTTATTATTTCCGCTGTAACTTTGTGTTCTGTTTATTCATGGAGTCTATCATATGTGTGAAACTTGATCCTGGCACACATATGAGATGCATCTGGTTTTCTTTCTAAAATCAGGTGTGACAGAATGTGACCTTTGGCTTTATACCAGATCCTCTTTCTTTAGCCGAACTCACTTTTGAAGCTCCAATCTCTAAACGCTTCGTTTTCAGGGCCTTTGGACGTTCATGGTATAGGCTGGTCTGAGTCTGACTGCCTGCTGCAGCCGGTCTGACCGCCTGTCTGTTGTCCAGGTGATGAAACGACCAACCTTTCCCCCCATATCTAGAGGCTCTCAATGTGACATTGAATGCCTCCTTTCCATTAGAAGATTTTTCATATGTCACTTCACGGATCAACTCCTTCCCTATCAAAGTGGGTCTTTCATCTCCCATCATCACATTCTTCTCCTTGGTAGATTCGACTTGATGAGTCGGAATCAAAACCTTAGGTTGCTGCAAATCCAAGGTACTGATCGGAAAGAAGTTTTATCCACCTGCATATTATGAAATCTCAAACGACCCTTATTTGTGACCGATTGAACTTGCCGACGGAAAACATTGCAATCATTGATAGCATGCGAATAAGAATTGTGAAATTTACAATATGCATGCCTTTTCAACTCTTCCATTGAAGGTATAACATGAGAAAATGTATCCAAGTTTATGTAATGCATAAAAAATACAATCATATTTAGATACATCAGATTGCAATTTCAATTTTTATTGCCGACTCTTATGAGCCGGCCTAAGAGATGAACAAGAATAAGCCTCAACTTTAGAAGGCCATGTAAATTCGGCATCATAAACATCGTTATCATCGTTGGTCGGAACATCAGATTTATAATCAATAGCATGCATATTAGGCCGACTAGACTTAAAACACTCATTTTCTTTATTCATTCGGTTTTCAGGGACTTCAGCTCTAATGTGAACTTGAGGAACCGAATAATAATCAGAATTATCAATTTTCTCCCTGATAGAGGATTTTAAACCCCTAAAACATATTATAGCAAGATCAACATGAGAAATTGACAAATTGAAGCAATAGTTTTTAATCTCTTTAAATCTTCTATAATATTGAGAGACAGTTTCATCCCGACCTTGTCTAATCGATACTAAATCCTGCATCATTGTTCTGTACGTGGCATTGGCCGCATCCAGCATACTAGCACGGCTATCAACAGCCGAATTTGGCATAACGGCTGATGGTGTAAGCCACCTCGGAACAACTGTCTGAGCACTAGTCAGAGCGGTTTGACCGGCCGCTGAAGCGGTCTGACTGACCATACAAGCAGTCTGACCGGCTAAGGCAGTCTGAGCAGATGTACTAGCGATCTGACCGCTGGCAAGTGTCGATCCAAATGCAATGATCATGTTAGGTCTTGGCAACTGGATCAGCGGCGGGGTCTGACCAAAAGTGGAATTAGGAAACATACCACATAACCTATTATCAATATTAGACCATGGTAAGACGGGTACATTACTATTATGAACCGATTTTCCCTTTTCAAGTATCTCTAATCGATCCAAGTGTGCAGAAAGTTCATCAAGACTAGGTATACTATTAACAACAATCGGGCTAATTGTATCAATAGGAGAATATGGTTGTGAAGATGAACTTACAGTGTTGATTACCTCAATCTTATGGTCGCTCATCTTGAAGGATGGCATCACAAACTCTTAAACATGTGTGACCGTGTCATGATCCTTCTTGAAGCTCTTTAAGAACTCGTTCTCGAGATGTGCTAAAACCACCAAATACTTCTGGCGTCCTTCCTCATCGAGATCTTCTATGTTGGCAAGGATATCATCTTGATCAACCTTGGATCCCATCGGGCTAGGGTCGAGTAGATCGGTTATGGAAACTAGATTTTCTTCTCCATCAGAGTCGCCAAAATATGTTGACGCCTTTTTGCGTCAACACACGATAAGCGCTAGATCGCGCGGTCATCGAAATCTCCTTGTCGGAGCTCCTGGAAAAGAGGTTAGACCGCCCACAGGGAGTCGAACCAACCGTCATAGGGGGTCGGACCGCCTGTAGCAGAGGCGCCGCGAAAAGCCTACGATCGTCGCCTTGGGAGGGACCCCGTCGGAGGCAACGAACCTAGGGTTGTTCTACGGTCGGCAAGGCCACTTAGAATGTCCTAAAACATCATGTAGACGAAGAAGGAAGAAGAGGGGTTGAAAAATCTAGGGTTTGAGAGAAAAAGTAAAAAACAAATATGATTTGTAGGATTGGGTAGAGGTTCTCAATCAGCCACGGCCCTTCATAATATAGGTTGCGGAGGTCTTGCCCCGTGAGGAGTCAATTACATAAGAAAATCCCGTCAAAATACAACTCTAATTCAGATTAGGATTGCTACAGGCGGTTTAACCTCATGTAAAGGCGGTCTAACCGGCTGGGCGCAGGGTCGATTCTTGTCAGAGCCATAACTTCCTCATCCGGGCTCCAAATCAGGCGATCCACATATGCAGTTTGATTGTCTCGACACGAGTCACGTAATGGTGAAGTCAAATTCATATTTTGAGTACTTTTGTACAGGTAGTTAGACTGGCGCTACAGTCGGTCAGACCGCCTGGCGTTTTGCCAGATCGACTACAGGTTCCAGCCGGTCTAACCGTGTGTCAGCGGTTAAACCGGCTGTCCAAGCCAGATCTGCTTGTGCCACTTCTTGTCATCAACAATGTGGATTTGGATTTGCGTATGGTGGTGTCGTTGCTCTTGGTGCTGAGCCTGCCGCTGGTTGTCCTGATCAGATTGATGAATAGGGAGATGGCAACCGGCCACCTTTCTTACCTACTCTCTCGACACTCGTCAGATTTTTGTGAGCGGTGGATGGGATTGGGAACAGGAAGGAGGCAAGCAATGAGCAGGCGAGAGAGAAGATCGGACATCTGATAGCCTAACAAATGGCAGTTGAAACTACATTGTGAGAGTGGGACAGGGTTAAAACGCGACTCGCATGGAACGTCTGTCTATACCACACGAGCGAGTGGGATACCATAATTTTACAAAGAAATTTCATTTTTAGATAATTTCATCATTGACGTCAGTTGCAAATTAAAGTGAGGTTCTTTTATATATAATAAGCATTACTCTTTAAAAAAAATTAGTTTCCAAATTTGATTGGACCATTATGTTCTGTAACAAGATGAACAATACTAGATCCATATCTGATATCTTTCGAAGTTGTTTTAGTCAACTATCAACTAATGTTAAAATACAATAGCAGCTTATATACATATTGCGTAGCAAATTTTATTGTGTTTTGAAGATAGCAAGTTAACTACATAATAACAACTTATAATCTTATGTTTACTTCCAACAACTTATGTATTATATCTAGCGGCGACTTATGTAGAGTCAGTGTGCCTATACTTACTTACATATCATGTAGGTGAACAACATGAGGGTAAATATTTTATGGCAACTTATGATCAAAATTTATATTAAGAGATTTACAGATAATTCTATAAATGGTAACTATATAATTGGCTACTACATGTTCAATATAAGTTCCCGGTAAATAAAAAGTATTTCAAAATATATGCATCATGGGTCTAATCATAAAAAATCTAACGGTGCAAATGGATCAGAAAATGGACACTATATGAGAAAGTAATCATATTTTTTATAGGAAATAAGAAGGATAGTACGCGTGGGCCATGGTAACCCACCTCTCAACAGGCCGCAGCAAGACAACGCACTGGACGCGCGCTCTACTTTGGCACGATCTGCCGCCGCGCGATAGATTTTTCCTTGTGAGAATAGAAGACCACTATCAAGGGCCCACATATATAGACTAAGTAGTCTTTATACATTGCTCATGCTCTAAGGCACGAAGCGAATGCGTCACACTTTATGGAGATGTAAACGATGGCGGGTTACGACAATGGGGATCCACAACCTGTAATAATGAATAGATTCGGTTAGATGACGGTAGTGATATGACATTATTGTACTCAAAGTATCCCCTTGAGTTGTTACCGATATGAACTTGTAGTCGAAAAATCAGTAATTAACGAGGACCTGACAGAGTAAGTTCACACATACATACGGAATCTTGAAGGAGATATAACTAACGTATACTCACACAGCCCGCGTGTCCACCATAGGAGGGAGGTATCTTGAGCAACGCTATTACGAAGGCAGCAAGTGCAAGGAGGAGGTACGGCCGGTTCATCATTCTTGGAAGAGAAAACACCATACTAACCTTCTAAGGCTGAGACTGTGGCACTGTGTATACACCCCTTGTATATATATATAGACACTCTTAGCGTGTCCTGACCGGCAATGCTAGCATGACAGGTTGTCGCCTAGTTCGATTTTCCGTCGTCGTGAGTTGTGTGACGTATACTATACGAAGTGGGCCTTTATGATACACATCTTGGACTGACCTGATTGAACTATCGAAGAAGTTTCATTCAAGTGGGAACGCACTGACCAAACCTAACCAGGAAAGGTATGGTCATTGCGTCCATAGGTTCAAATGATTCTTCTAGACGAAAGATATACTTTAAAGCTGGATTGGCTGAGGAATACACAGAGCTAACGCTTGTCTTCCTCAGGTCATCGCCTCATGTGGATGGACCAAAGTGTCAATGATGGATCCCGTCTCAGAGAACGACTGATCAGACCGAAGAATGGGAACGTGCTTGGTGGCACGAAGACAGGCGGTGAACACACTGGTGGTTGCAGAGGGAGAGGGAGCAGGGGAAAGAGAAGGGGTTAGGGTTTTTAGATGTGGGATCCAATGGATGGTATTGGTTTCACGAGAATCTCAAATATTGAAAGCTTCTGAAGTAAACATAGGTATTTTGGGTGTTTCTTGCCTTCATTCAACATATTTTGAGGGTTGTAATTAAATTTTTATTCTTTTATTTTAATGTCCTACTACCCGAATAGCCAGAATATTATTAGATTTCCAATGAATCTCCAAAACATAAACAAATCTCAAAGCTCGAAATCTATCAGCACACGCATTAATCTTTCATCATTTCAGACATATCATGTAGACCAAATCACTTAAAATATTGATTTCGAGGATGGGGATACAATGTTTCTATGCTTATTCCTGATATCGATAGTATCTGGTTAAAAAATATGGATAAAATTTCAAATTTAATTCCACAGTTTTGGTGACCCTTTTGACAGTAGCTGCAGATGACCGGCTTCATTATGGTACAGGAAAAGCATAGATTTGCAACTGTGCCTTGCGCGAAAATGCTATCGGTTCCATTTCATAAGCGACGCCAACCAACGGTTATTGCTTGTTTCTGTGTGTTCTTCGTCTTGCTCTGTATTAACTATAGCCTATATGTTTTCGTTAATATTTTTTGATATCATCTATCCTCACGCCCTTCGCAAATATATGACGTTGAGGAGAAACAATTTTCGAATGGATGAAGTATAACCTTAGGTGTGTAGTTTCATTTTCACACAAAATATGTTATTCGAAGTGACAGTCCTACATAAACCATCATGTGCAACAACGACACAGTTGCTAGTGAAACAGACCGCGATGAAACATTCAGACTAGCCACCTGAAGTTGTCATAGTAGCATAGGATTCCTTATCGAAGTTATCTTCGCAACAAGAGTTGGATACACCAACTATAAACGGTAACCTTCTTATTGTTTTGCAACGGTTACTCTGGGCTCCCGTCCATTCTTATTGTTTTGCAACGGTTACTCTGTGCTCCCGTCCATCAGGATAGAAGTAATCCTGGTCATCCATCTTGTACCATGCTCCGTGATTTTTTGTCCTATATGTGTATTCTAACCAGTATTCGTTTGTATTCTTAATTTTTTTTACGCCATAGTGCTTTAGATTCCTTGATGATATGATGTCTAGTTGTACTGACTGAAAAGAAAGGCTGCACCTTGTACTAGGCCATCATTACCTTTTTGACTTTGTTGTCCACCTTTTTACTTCCCCTCCCACCTCTCCTGCACAATATTACCGTTCAATCCATCCTTTTCTGCATATGTGTGTTCCGTTGTCGATTTTTCATTGGCTAATTTAAAAGTAACCTTTACACTATTAAATATACACAGAACATGATTGCATTAACACATATAAACCTCTTGTACATCACCGTACCGCACATCTAAATAGCTCATGTACATCTCGGTACCACTTGTAAATACACATAAATATCCTATAAAATCATGTACACCCATGTACCTATAGTTAGCATTTTATAAAAAAGTTTTGCACAAAGAAAAAGAAATGTTCGTGAAGGTTTCCCGATAAAAAAGAATCTCTACTAAAATATTACAACAACAACTTCTCTGATGACCCTGTTGCATGAACTAATAGCACTGTTCCCCAAAACCTAAACACAAGATGGAAACAAAGAAAAAAATAAATATCCCGTGGGAAAACAAAGAATAGAATAAAGGAAAAACAAAGAAAATATCTTCCGGTAGGAAAAGAGTAAAAAAGAAAAAATAAAAAAGGAAGTAAAAAAAAGGATCATTAACATCTACACCCATGTACATCTGCTCACCAGTGCCAAGATCCCCTCAAGCTTATCGGCACGGACCAGAACGGAAAGAAAAAATCTAACAAATGAAACCGAGTGTGTAAATAATAAGAAAAATGAACGGCGAGCACACAAGGGAAAAAAATGCAACTCAGAAACGGGTGCCGCGCGTGATCCTCGCCGGGTGCTAACGACGACGCTGACGGGACCGGCTTCTATGGCGCCACCACCGTAGCTGCGTAGCATCATCCTTCTCACGGATGCCAGCAAAGTTTGAAATATATCCACAAATCAATATATCAGCTGCTCACAAATAAACTTTGAAATATATCCTGTACCGACCCGTACTGTCGACGGTACAACAAGATTATTTACATGATTTTTCACAGAAAAAGAAAATTGATGGCTTACACGGTACATGGTTGTTCATTGCAAAAGAAAATCGATGATTACACGATGCATGGTTGTTCAGAGTCGCCTCTACTAGCACACAAAATTTTCGCCGCAACCGCAGGCGCCACAAACATGAGAAAATAAACAAAGCGATACAACATGAGGGAACAAAAAAAAAAGACAAGACGATACAACCAAAGATTAAGAAAAAAGAGTAATAGAAAAAGGGGAACAAGAGGAATATAGAAGGTATGCACAACATCAGCACGCACCCTGCTCACGAGAAATCAAGCATTTGAGATCGTTACCATGGCTTCTCCGTAGGCTTCAGAGAAGGAAAAAGACAAGAAACTCGATCTAGAGGTCTCTTTGCTAATCCCCGAGCAATCTCGGCACGGAACTCACGAACTAAACACATGCACACTATGCATGCATGTATTGCTGCCAGACTTCGGGTGGAGCAGATCTTGGCCATGGAGAAAAAAAAAGAGAAACAGAAATCGACACACATACAAAACAGAAAAGAGAAAACAAAGAAAATGTAAAGAAAGAAAGGAAACAAAGATATGTGCATGTATCCTGGACTGACAGATCGATTGCTGCTGCAAGCTCATGCACAAATAAATCAAGGCCCCGCAAGGCATAGTTGCTGATAAATCGAGTACTAGCCTGCACCTCTCCTCGGGAATCAAGAAACGCCAAGCAAGTCGGGATCTGCAACTCGCCGCGGATGGATCTTTAGGAGGAGGGACCCGCTGCAGTTGTCCTGGCCGTGGATGGAGGTCGGGGCCGAGGGAGCCGCCACCGCCGTGTTCACCGCAGAGGGAGCTGCAAGCGCAGGTTGGTCACGCCGTATAAGTACTTTGATAGGACATAGTAACCTGTTAAAGTCTGATACAGGTCCTAATCTCGATGCGTATAGAACAAGTTCAAAAAAGGTAGCTGGACGGTTGGATAGCTCCTAGCCGGATGAACGGGAGTAGAAAATCTTTGTTCGTTTTGCAATAGATCTTAAAATATCCGGGAAGACAATATTATACATCAAACATATTCATACACGCCATAAAGAGGTACGGTAGTATGCCCATACACACATACATGAACACCCCTTGTACTACAAGTTGTGTATCAGATAAGGCGGCGTTGAAGCATATGCACGGCATCCTTCATGGAGACCTTGTCAATGGCGGGTTATTGCAATGACCACCCTGCAAATAATGAGTAGGATCAGTTAGATGACGAGATCGCGAGAAATGATACGAACTTGTAGTCAAAAGTTTCCGTCTGTTATTACTTTGGTTACAGTTCAAATACCCAAAAGAACTAATTAACGAGAACCTGCCACAGAGATGACTATGCCCGTACTCCTGTCAGGGGACTTTGAGGGATAGCGTATACTCACAGGAGGACAACCGTGGCCGTCTGGTCCCACAGGGTCACCATAAGAGCGAGGTATCTGGAGCAGCGCCATGAAGAAGGCAGCAAGTGCAAGTACGAGATACACCCAGTTCATTCTGCTGGGAAGAGAAAACTGGTTCCTATACCGTGGTGTGTTGCTGCTGGAAGGCCTTATGAATAAGGTACTTTGATGATCGATACTGTGTATGCGACGTCTCTTGTTGGACTTTCAGACAGAGAATATATACTTGCTGGTCAGCCGTGGTAGCAGAGACGTTGAAGCGGTCGTTGTGACCTTCCGCACGCACTTGGACGTATTGACATGATCGATCTGTCCATGAAGCTTCGTTCTAGTGGGCATCCACTCACCAATGCAACACATAGCCATCCACGTGCGCCCATGAGTCATAAGTCTTCTTTTGGACGAAGATATTTTTGTGGCCTTGATTACGTCGTGTGAAATAAAGCTAGATTAGATTGGCGGAGCAGTACGAAGCTAGTGTGACTCTACTTGTCGTCCATCGCCTCATGAAGGACAGAGACAGTACATACTCCCTTCGTCCCAAAATAAGTATCTTTTTCACGTCCCAAAACTTTTCGGTCAATTATACAAAAATATATACTAAAAATTATGATACATATAAATATCATTAGTTAAATATTTTGATCTAGTTTTTTATTAAAATTATTTAAAGATTTAAATGTTGCACGTATTTTCTACAAATCTAATCAAACTCACGACACGGACATCCAAAACGTCACTCTTTTTGGGACGGAGTAGTACTAGTGTACTACTGTCAGTGATGGACCTATCGTCTCTCAGAGACTTATGATCGGACTCAAGGATGGGACGCGCCGGTGAATAAAATTTTCAACCGCGTGCCTTGACGATGACTAGTGGGGTGGGAATCGGGAGTGCCGGTGGCAGAAGTCTCGATCATTATGTGACGGGTGGCAGAGGCTCCATCATTAGGCCATCTCAAATGGTGAGCCAAGAACTAGCTCTTAAAATGTTTAATCGATGAAAAGGACAAAAACAGTATCAAAATAGGTTGGGTCTTTGCTAGCTCTTAGCCGGCTTTTCACTCTTTGAACAGTCCAAAGTTGATGTGACCGGCTCTTCATGTCAAAGTTCATGTGAAACTCCAATAGAAATGGGTCCTTCGGACAAGCTTTGTTGAGGTCAATCTAGTCCACGCACATCTTCATTTGCGGCATGAAAGCGACGAGCCGTGATGATCCCCGTAGGCCTGGGAATCTTCACGGACCGTGCACTAGTGTAGACCATCGTGATGTTGACTAGACCTGCCCGTTCGAGGATGGCGTTGTAGGGTAGGTCGAACGTTGCCATGTCGAACGTGATGTTCTCTGTGCGGAAGTTGTCCTGGTCCCCAAACATGATGGGCAACTCAGTATGGCCAAGGGGACCGCCATCCCATACATTACTCAACATAACGGAAAGGACTGTTGGAGCCAGCGTTCTCCTACCTGCATCTTACGGAAAACATCATTGGAGAGGAGCTTGAGGCTTGCGCCTCCGTCCACAAGGACTCTGGCTACACTAATGTTACAAATGGTCGGAGTGACTACCACATGTAGCAATCCTACTCCCGCTATGATTTCTGTATGGTCGTTGTGGTCCAAGGTGATGGGTGTCCCTGACCAGCGCAGTAGCTAGGAGCTGCCTGGCGATGGGGCCATGACACAGACCTCGTGCCACAAGAGCTTGGCTTGCCTCTTGGATGGTGGCGCGGTGGCATCACCGAAGATGATGGCGACGCTTGTTGGGGGTTCTGGAATTGTAGACCCTTCGAGTTGTCATTGCGGTGGTGGCACGGGAGCACCTGCTCCCGCGCTGGATTTCCGACCGGTGGGGGTTGTCTCTTTGAGTCCAGGGTGGAAGCCGCCACCACCTTGCGTTTGTTCATCCAACCTTCCGGTTGGGTCTTTTTTCTTGGCGGGGGGGGGGGGAGGGCTTGGGACCCGCCCTTCTCCACTGGAGCGTCGCGGTGCTTTGTGAGGATCTAATCCTCGGCCTCCAGGGTGTACTCGTCCGCCAGGGCAAACAGTTCCACCACCGTCTCCATGTTGTGGTCTCCTACTTCGGTCAATCGCTTGTTCGTGACCCCTTCAATGAAGGCCACGATCATAGATGCTGGCGAGATGCGGGAATCGTGTTCCGCATTTGGCTAAAACTCTGGATGTACTTCCCAAGCATTTCCACTTTTTTCTACCGAACAACTAGCAAGTTGTCCTTCGACCTAGGCATTTGAACAGCCCAAAAATATTTCTGATGAACTGTTTGCATAGCTCGCCCCCAGGATTCGACCGAACCTTCTAGAATGTTCATCAACCACGACCATGCCGTCCCGCGTAGGGAGACATGGAAGTAGTTGGCCATGACCGAGGGCCACCACCTATGGCATGAATGGCCGTAGTGTAGATCAGGAGGAACTCCTCAGGGTCGATGGTGCCATCATACTTCTCTAGTAGATCTGGGAAAAACTTGGTGGGCCAATCTACTCATCAGAGCTCTGCTGTAAAGGCGCAACATCCCGCTCTGCAGGGACCCAAGTCGTCAGTCTGCTCCTGAGTCAATTCGAGAGCAGAAGATGTGGCACACTCCTCCTTCTCCAATCGGCGCACTGATGTGGGAGTGGAGATCCGGGGAGCCAGCAGTGGAACTACAGTGTGCGGATGCGCAGCTGAGGGTTCCTATGCCTTGCCCAAGCCCCCGGGCCTTCTTCCAGCTAGGGTGTTCTTTTTTTAAAAAAACAACAACTGCCGGGGAGATCCCCACAGCATTCCATTTCAAAGCTCATATGTACAACAAGAGTTCGCGATATTTACAGGGGAACAAGCAAAATCAAATTACATAGTAGTATCTAGCCATTGGATAACTATAGATTTAAGATCATCCCTAACCTTGTGAAGATGCCGGGTGATTTGCTCTTTGAACTTCACAGTCTAAAGGCCGATAGAAGCTTGCTTTCCATCAAAGATTATTCCATTTCTTAAATTCCACAACTCCCAGCCGCAATAATGAGAATTTCCATGAAGTATGGCTGTTGCAGATTGTTTCTCATCCATGCTATTGTATCATATAGATCATCAGATAGTTGCCATTGAAAACCTATCTTCTGCCAGCATGCAGATGCAAAGGAACAGTCAAAAAATAGATGCTTTACATCCTCTTCCAGCAGGGTGTTTTTGCATCTTGAAGGGACTGTGACACCCCAAGAGGGGGGTGAATTAGGTGTCTCTAAAAATTAAGGCTCCAATTGCATATGTGAAATCAATTTCTAACTAAATGTGCTCTAGGTTTTCTCTATGTGTTGCTATCTCTACCGCTACAAAGTTTTGCACCCTAGGTCCAATCCTATACTAGCATTACAAATTTAGGAAAGGTAATGCGGAGAGTAGTGCAAGTATGAAATACGGAAGCTAAAGAGGTAGAGAAGAGAAAACTCCCGGCACGATGATTTTTACCAAGGTATCGGAAAGCTCACGAACTTTCTCCTAATCCTCGTTGTTGGATCCCCTCTCAAAGGGAATGCGCACGCAAGGGCATAAACTCCCTGGTCGAGTAACTCTGTGGGTGACCATGGGACTTCCCCACATGAAAGTGGGTCTCCACTCGTCCCTCCCCAGATGCTCCTTGCCGCCTTCACTTTGTAGAGCTTCGGCCAAACGCCAAGGACCTCTCCTCCCTTACACAAGTGTTGGCACTCTTTAGTTACGACCTTTTTGCAGTGTTTTCATGACATTTTCAGAAACAATCATGTACTAACCCGCCATTTGGCACCCGGAATAACCCTGCCTTAGATTGTGTCCTGTATTTTGGAGCATATTGTTGTTTTGCAGGAAATAAGGCATTCTCGAAGGGATTTCTGCATGAAGTCATAATAGGACACAACTAAGGATCGAAGATGGGGATCGACCTGTGGAAGACGAAGCCGAGCCGGGCAAAAAGAGGCCTAGGCCGGCCAGCCCACTGGAGCCCTAGCCGTCTGGCCTAGCCCATTCCAGGGCCCAAGGGTGGCCCCCTTCCGCGTGCACGATGCCCTCGACAACCCTTGCCATCACGATGTTGAAACCTTTGGCCAGACAGGGGTAGAAAAGGCGCAGAGCCGCCATCATTGAAGGGGAGTCCAGATTGGAGAAGACACCCGTCGTTGAAGGAAACCTCGAGAGCAAGACAAAGGATAGCAGGACTCATCCTTCGCCGTCGGCTTCCATACCATGAACCCTGCCATGATGGCTAGCTTTATGGGGTAAAAGCCTACTTTTTGTCCATGGGATTGTAAGGTGACCTCGGATTTTTAATTGTCAACATTCTTTGTCAACTTCAATCTATATTGTATATATATCGGTTTCCTAAATTTGATGTGCTTCTACTCCTAGTGTCATGGGGGGAAATGGCATCGACTTTCGAAGCTAGATAGATTAGGTTGGAACGTTAATTCGGCGATTGCTTATCCTTGCAATCTGTAGATCTCATTGGCAAATGCTCTCCACATCTTAATCTCTACATAAACTTGATCTTCATTCATTTCCTTTTAATTCAGATTTAATTAGGTTTAGTTACGCTCTTCAAACACACCTTTAGAAGACTACTTAAGTACTTAACCACCTTAATTAGTGTTTAGGTAAACATAGATATCTACTAGTTCCGCAGATTGATAACCATGGAGAATTCTCTAAGGGAAAAGCTACAACCGACCCGTGTGCTTGCAGTACGTAATTGACGCGGCTGTGTCGTCAACAACAAGCACCGGCGGCCACTCCACAAACTCAGTTGCAGGGTCTCGCAAGACTAGAAGCACCGGATTTGCAACACCTGGTGCGTGCAAGCACCGGTAAGAAAAGAACTAAACTCTAGGCTAAACACCTAAGAGATGTACTAATTTGCCTAAATTAGCAATAAACACTCTTGCTAATTGCCTTGATCTTCTAATTAGCACTATGGATTGAACACTTAAGAATTTGTAGAACACTTGCCAATATCTTCGCTGAGCTCAAGCACACATTAAATGGCTGGGGGTATCCTTATTGTAGGCCCAAGCCAAGGAACTAGCCATTCACAATCATTGCCAGCTTTCTGCGCACCATCGGCTGATTCAGTGGGTGTGGGAGGGGTACCACCAAATTAGTCGGTGATTGTTGAATTTTCTGTCAACAACTCAGCATTTTGTATAAGGTTCCACATACATTTCACTTTGAGCTAACAATTTCTGCAAGTTTTGGATGAATATGTGTGCAGGGGCGAACCAGAGGAAAACTTAGGAATACCCGCCCAGGCCCAGCCGGCCGGCCGGCCACTTCGGCCCCCCTGCCACGTCTTCGATCCGTGTGCCAATAAAACAAGTTAAGTCATAGTGGTCGGGCATTTGCAATCCTTTCATTCGACGGATACCGAAAGGCGTTGCCATGGATCAGATGGCCCACCAGTTGGTCCAAACCTCCAGAAGTCAAGCAAACGCCACAACTATCGGCTTCCAGAGGCAATCAGAGTGTCCACACGAAGAGGCAGTGGATAGGGAGACCAAGCCCAGCCGGCCGGCCGGCCATAGTCCTGGCTGGCCGGCCCACCACCAGGGCAGCCTAGGCCTATTTTCGAGTAGCGGTTCACTGAGGCGGTTACCAGTTCCAACCGACTTGGAGCTTCTATAAAAGGGACCCCTCGGCCACACTCCAAGACACACTTTAAAGAGCACTTCCACATTTCCATTTTGTAGACTAGGATTAGAATTGGGAGTAAGGTCGAGTCGAGCTCAGCTCTGAGGTTCCAGAGTTTTCTCGGAGTTCTGGTAAAGCTCTTGCATGTTTTTCTTTATTTAGATTATTTATCTTTATAGTATTATCTTCTTTAATTCTTGAGTTAGCTTTAAGTTATTTACCGCTTTATTTTATCCATGTCCTAGTGGCTTGCGGAATACTCCAACGTGTAATACTACATCGGGCTATTCTGTGCGCTTGCATAATATTATTCTAAAGCCTAAGAAATACAAACAAGCATTTCTGGCGTCATTGCTGGGGAAGCAACTGGCTAAAGATGTTATTTAATTGTTTGGTAGACCTTATAGTTTTATCACTGCAAACTTTAGTGATCTTACCATTGCTCTCTCTGTCTGTTTGACATTTGCAGAGCAGTGCATGACCGGTTTCAACATACCGTCAAACTTCGATCATAATCCGGAGCATATTGGAAGGGTTGTGAGACGAAGAGTCGTCCCACCACAGATAATCCTCAGCCGTCACAATTCATCAGTTCCACCACCACCACCACTCATCATTGCCGCGCCCACAGCTAAGACCCTTCGTCAGTAGTTCGCCCCATCAAGCAGCAGCTTACCGGGACTGAATGACAAGCAGCCGCAGGGAGAGTTTAAACTGAAGACCGCTCTAGTGAACATGGTTCAGGCCAGTCAATTCTGTGGAAAGGCATCGAATGATGACAATGCTCACTTGCAAAACTTCCTGGAAGTGAGTGGCACAATCAATCCCAAGGGCTCTACAATGGATGTGATTCGCCTCCTCCTTTTCCCTTTCTCACTGTTGGGGGAAGGTGAAGTCATGGTTCTAAGCCAACCGAGATTCTTTCAACAACAGCTGGGAGCCATGCTCCACGACATTCCTCATCAAGTACTTTCCGGTGGGCAAAACCAATGCCCTCTGCAGTAAAATCTCGAGCTTCCTGCAGCTCAATGAGGAAACCATTCCGAAAGCTTGGGACCGCATGCAGATTACATCGCATCATGTCCGCACCATGGAATGAAAGAATGGCTGATCATTCAAAACTTCTTTGATGGCCTGAATGAAAGATCTCAGGAGCACGTTGACGCAACAGCGGGAGGAGCATTCCTCTCACTTGACGTTGCACGAGCAAGATCGCTCGTAGAGAAGATTGCCACAAATAAGAGATGGAAGGGCGACAGGCATACAACTCACACCAAGAGGGTACATCAGATTGACTACGTACATATGCTTGCCGCTAAGATGAACCTTCTGATGAAGAGGCTGGAATCTCCGAATTAGGAGACGTCCCAAATTGTTGACTCTTGGATCATATGTGAAACATGTGGTGATTCTGGGAACTTGGGCAGCATTTGCACGATGACTTCCGAAGACGTGAACTTCATCGAAAATAATCCCAATTCCAGATTTTGTCCACAACAAGGTTGGAATTCCAAACCCAGCCTTCCCTTCAGTCAACAACAAGGTATGAATTCTGAAATAATTTTCAGCCTTCTCTTAAAGATTTTTTATATAACCAAAAATAGATTAATAATAGCATTAGTAAGAAATTTCTTGCTAATGATAAACTTATGGAAAGCATGGCCACTCAAATAGATGGTTTTAATTCTACCTTAAAGAACCAGCTGAGCTTCAACAAAATAATTGAAACTCAAGTAGCTCAGCTGGTTGCATCTTGTCCTAACCCCAAAAATGGGAAATTGCCTGGGCAACCGGAGGCTCCTATTAAGGAAAATGTTAGCGCGGTGACTATACGGGCTGGAAAGTCCATGCAGAACACACCTTATCCGCAGGGTGTAGGTAATTGGTGGGAAACCGCCAGACCTATCGAGCCAGAAGACCATGAGGAGGCAGTAGGTCCAGCTGAAGCTGTCCGGGAGGGAACCGAACAAGTCCAAATGGCTTCTCGACACTACCATGATACAACCACCTTACCGTTCCCCGAGCGGAAGAGGAAGCCAGTGGCCGATGAACAATTCAGGAAGTTCGTTGAGGTAATCAGGAAGTTATATGTCAACATACCATTTCTTGATGTGATACAGGTACCGATGTATGCCAAGTATCTCAAGGATATCCTTGGCAACAAAAGGACCCTGCCAACCACCGAGGTAGTACAACTTATGGAAGAGTGTAGCACAGCTATACTCACCCCCCTCCCGGAGAAGAAGGAAGATCCAGGATGTCCCACAATCGCTTGCTCAATTGCGAAATAGACTTTTTAGTGAGCGCTCAGTGACTTGGGAGCCAGCGTCAGCGTCATGCCAAAGGTAGTGTATTACAAACTCAATCACCATTCTCTTGCACCTACCTCTATGTGTTTGCAGCTAGCGGATCAGTCGATTCGCTATCCCTCAGGAATTGTGGAAGATATTCTGGTGAAAATCCAAAACTTTTTCGTCCCCGTAGACTTTGTCGTCCTCGACATGGAAGTCGATGCCAAGACACCTCTTATTCTGGGGAGGTCATTCTTGAGTACTGCCAACGCGAACATAGATGTCGGGGCTGGAGAAATCCAGCTCAATATCAATGGATGCAAGTTCGCCTTCAAGCCGAAGGTAGAGCGTTGCGCCCAAGTCAAGGCCATCGGCCTGAAAGAGACCAAGACTAAGCAAGACATTGTGTCTATCCCGACCCTCGACACTCTTATAGGGACAATGAAGGCATTGGAGCTAAAAGAGATAAAGCGACACAACTTCATCAACACAAGGTGGCGAATCCAACATAAGATCACTTTGGAAGAAGAATCAAAGAAGGTTGAAAAGACTTCATCGACCAAGAAGGTTTGGCGAAAGAATGTGTCTCTCCCAAAAGACGTGCCACTACCGGAAGGTATGGAAAGATCAAGCTCAGGACATGAAACACGAGCCCTCGCCATAGGCACTGGTTCGTATCCTCCATTTTCATTCGCATTTTGCATATAGGATAGTTTGAATTTCCATCTCATTTTCCATTTCAAATTTCACATTTTATTTCATCATCTCGTGCCACAGCATTTTCCCTTTTCACTCAACTTCATTTCCGTCATTCATTTTTTGCATCAAAAAAGGGAAAGCTGGCCGGTCGGCCCCACCTACAGCCAGCCGGCCCCACCTATCAGGCTAAGGCCTAGTGCCTGTGCCGAGCAGCGAGCTAACATGCAGGTGCACCATACGACCGAGCAAGTGCGCAACCTGTTGATATGCAGGGCCAGACGACTCCTCCACTGGCCGGCCGGCCGCCCCCCTCCGTTCGCGTCGCGTCACCACCAACCAGAAGCACCAGCTGCAGGACACCCACGCAATGGCCAGCGATGTGGATCAGCCGCCACCGTTCCCCAGTCGACCGGCCTGGCCCACAGCCAGCCGGCCACCACCGTGGCCGCCTCTAAAAGAGCCGACGCCGAGCGCTTCGACTCCTCGCACCCGGTCTTTTGTGAGTTGAAGTTCCTTCCCCTCTGCTCATTTATAGTTTCCCATTTCTTTTCTTTCCCATTAACATATAAGCTTAGAGTTAATCACCCCCTCCTAAGCACACATGAAAAAAAGAGTTAGTGGTTCTGTTGTCCATGATTGCGTAATCACTTTCTTTTCTCTTGACAAATTGTTTGCACAGGAACGTATTGTGGAGGTTAATTCCCCACAAAACGACCGAAAATTCGCTAACCCGCTAATTTGTCATAATCCTTTGGGTATTTGTCTAGCTAACTGGATGCACAACTATTCCCACAGCAAGCACTTCGACCCTACACTCCATGCCAGGACGGGACTAGGCCGGGAAATGTAGCAAGCTTTCAAGCAAGTCGGGTGAACTGACATTCACCACATCACCGAGCAAGGTTCGTCCCTCTTAATGTTGGAATTCTTGATGTCTCTTAATCTTGAATCAAATGCAAATGAAACTTCCATCGGTTTTTTATTCTTCAATGAGGACTTCACTTTAACTGTTGGTGAGCTCAATCTGGCTCTTGGCTTCCATTAAAAGTGCTTCAGGAACCCCAACATTTAGTTGCTGATCATAGATATGAAAGAATGTCTTGGTGGGACTCAATCTCTACAGAACCCTACAGTGTTAAAAACAACATCATTTCCATTCACAATCCCACACTTCGGTTTTTGGTGAAGTGGGTCGCTATGGTGGTCCATTCCCGCCGCGACTTGCGTGTGTGCCTCACATATGAATTAAACTTTCTCTATGCCAAGTTTAAAAAAATCAAGTACTCCCCTGTCTTGAGCATGATAAACCAGTAGAAGAGTTTGGTTTCTGCCCAGACCCCGATCGACATCACTTTGTTGGTAACACATGTTGCCACGTACGTCGGGGCTCTGAATAATGATCAACTGACTTACCTGCCCATGACGAATGAGTACCAAACTATTATTGTTTTAGAGCATTTTGTTCAGGGGCACATGATAAGGGAGGGGTTAGGAGGCTCTCTTTTCATGCGTTATCATGGTTATGAGGACGAAGTCGAGCTCCGGGCCCGACGCTCGCCCTCAACTCTGTCAAGAGACTAACCCTATAGATGCAAAAGAAGGATCAGGTGTGGTGCAGTGTTGCCACACATGGGCAGACTAGTCGCACCACACAAGCTGAAGCTGAAAGAGGGGAACCAAGTGAGATGCCACCACCAGACATAGCCACTGCAAACATGAACTTTGAGCAAACCTACGACCACTTTAACAAGGTGGCCCAAGTTCGCAGGAGATCCAAACTATGGGTTCGGGTACTACCGCACTGGAGGTTCCAGCTCCCGGGGACTGCAAGTAGGGTCATCATCGTCAGCACGGTATGACTACGAGAACCGGATTCTTTGAGAAATCTCGCATCTCACTGCAAGGATGGAGGCCATGGGGCGAGAGCAGCAAAGGATGAATGATGAGATCGCCCAAGGCTTACCCATGAGAGCTGGGGAATGACCTCGTCGATGCAGAACGACATGTCATCCCTTTACCGGTATTTCAACCCCGACAACCAAGATTAGTACTACCAAGCTTCAGCGAAGCTTGGGGGAGGTCACGTGCGAAGGAAAGTCGTCAGCGGAGGTATGTCTATTATCTGTCCCACCGTTCATGCCAGTCATTTTATTTTGTTGTAAATAAATAGGACTTCATCTCCTAATAAAATAATAATAATAATAATAATAATAATAATAATAATAATAATAATAATAATAATAATGAAGTGGAGAAGAAGAAACAACTGCATGCTAAGTAGGGAACTTCTCAAGTGTTTTTGAAAACTTATCATGGCATATTTTCCACGATGTTAAAAGTCCTATCTAGAGCCAAATTTAGTACAAATATTCTAGCCACCATATTTCTACTTTGAGTTATTTTGAGCTTAGTCGAATTGTGTGTCCGCTTGTAGAATGTGCTCGTCATATGCCAGTCTTTCTCCTTGGCGTACCCATTCTTTGCTAGCCTAAATAAACATTACTCCAGGTAACAAGATCCACATTCGCCAGATGATCCCCCAACCAGCCAAAAATCTCCACAATGTACCTATTTCTTCCTCCTTGTCAAAAATGCCAAATTCCATATAAGAGATACTCATAAAGTTAGAGTTCAAAAGAGGGAGGTGGATATCTTCTTTAATAAAGGTAAAGAGTATTGCAATATACTCAAAAAAAGGAGAAGGATTATCCATACCTCAACATGAAAAAGAGTATTACAAAATAGGCATAAAGACCGAGCGGAATTCCCATGTGTGAGTCCATTCTCTTCCTCTCCCCTGAAAGTTTAAATTCCAAAGACTAGAATTTGATGAGTACTACTTCTTGTGGCTTCGCAACAAAGGTAACCAAGGTATGCTTCCTATGTCCATTCCTAAAGCTCCATATAAGCCATAGATAGGAAGTGTTTACGACCAAAATTGGCTTAGGTAGTGAAAACCAAAACTTCTAGTTTTAGCAGGAATTTCAAGAAAATTAGGCGATTTTGTTAGAGTCGTATTTGTAAAACGATTCCTTGCGGGGCAAGACCTCTCCACCCTATAAATATAAAGGGCCAAGACGATTGAGGTTACCACAATTGATCAAACCAATCTATCTTTTATCTTTTTACCTTTCTTTACCTTTGCCCAACTTTTCGAACCTCATTGCTGTTCTTCTCTTGTCTCCATGGCATGAGGAGGCGTCCTAGCTGGCCTGCCGAGCCTAGCAGAACCCAAGGTGCACCTGGCCCAACGGGGTCCCTCTCGGACAGGCGTTCTTTGGTTTCTCGCCGGATGTCTGACAGAAACTAGAGGTTTTGGTTTCTAAAACCTGAAGTTCTGGTTTCGAGAGGCAGCGCCGCAACGCACGCTGCTAATCGCTGCACGTGCTAGTGCTCTCGTGTGTTGGTCCATAATTTGTGCCAATAGGAAGAAAGGGTCACAACTGACCTTGGTGAGGATTTCAATCACATAGAGCGACTCAAGAGCATCATCGGGGAAAAGTAACCATGTTTTGTAAAAAATTATATCCCTGAGTCAGAACCTGAACAGCTGGTCACCAGTCGGTCCAAACCGCCACAAGTTAAGCAACCACCACAACTACCGACTTCCAGAGGCAATCAGGAGCATCCACGCGAAGAGGCGGTGAATCGGGCAACCAAGCCCGGCCGGCCGGCCATAGGCCTGGCTGGCCGGTCCACCACCAGGGCAGCCCAGGCCTATCTTCGAGTGGCAGTTCACTAAGGCGGTTACTAGTTCCAACCAACTTGGAGCTGCGATAAAATGGACCCCTCGGCCACACTCCAAGAAACACCTGAAGGAGCTCTTCCTCTTTTCCATTTTGTGGACTAGGATTAGAGTTGGGAGTAGGGTCGAGTTGAGCTTAGCTCAGAGGTTCTGGAGTCTTCTCAGAGTTCTAGTATAGCTCTTGTATCTTTTCCTTTATTTCGAATATTTATCCTTATAGTATTATCTTCTTTAATTCTTGTGTTACCACTTTCTTTTTTCCAAGTCCTAGTGGCTTAGTAGCGGTTATAGCTCCCCTCTAGATTAGTTTAGAGTTTATCTTCTCTATTGGAATTCTTCCTTACAGGTTTTCTGGCTCGTACTAGAGTGCGCAAGTTGAGGGGGATTTATCTCGAAGTCCTCGAGAGAAATCCTAGTATCGAGTGCAGACATGGTGTCTGGCTTGTACTAGCTAGAAAGTGTGTTCCACCCCCACGATACTGCAGTGGTAGGCGGTAGGTGGTGACAGACCTGTCCGTCCTTTGTAGTCCAACACGTTTGGGTGTTTTCATAATAGTAGTTGCTGGCTGCCGTTGGATCCCCCTCTCATCCCTGTCTGAGATCCTTCCCACCGACCGTCGAAGTAACTTCTAGTCTCCCGGTAACTAGGTAAAGTTCTAGGCTAAGTTTAGAGTGGCTTCCTCTGGAGTTTAGAAGTGTCATAGGAATCTTGTCGTCCCTTGTGCTCCTAGTATCCTTACCTTTCCTAGTTAAGAGTCTCATGTGTCGCTAGTCGTTCGCGACCTTCTAACGACTTGCTCTAGGGCAAGTATCGGTCATAGCTATGGCTTGACCATTATCTGGTAATTCCCTTTTTATCGCTATAGATAGTGTGTGATATTTCTGTATCACCTTACCAGTCAATCTCAATCAATGATCATTATCCCATATGCTTCCCTGAGGAAAATTACGATATCCTGGAATACTCCAAGGTGAAATGCTATATCAGGTTATTTTGTGCGCTTGCGGAATATTATTTTGAAGCCTAAGAAATAGCAAGAATGATGCCACCTCATCTAACCATTCAAGAGGAAGTGCTCTGCGTTGTCGCCGCTGCATTGCCCAGCAGCCACTCCATCCGCCACCGGTCAATAGCAGAAATTTGAGCTTTTTAGTACCGGCTATGCGCCCGGTACCGAGCTTCTAGTACTAAATGGGCGGTCCCGTTAGTATCGGTTGCAACAACTAGTACTAACGGGGACGCAGAGTCAGTAGGGTGGGTCATTTAGTACCGGTTGGTGTGCTACCAACCGATACTAAATGGTTTTGAGCCAAAAAAAATAAGGAAAAAAATTTGTAAACTCACCGGGAGGCTCGCACGATTTATTTCACACGTAAATGCGCGTGTGTGGTTCATGGGATTTGAACTCACAACCTTTGACCTCGCGCGTAACCTGCTCTACCACCCGACCTACAGAGCACATTCAATTGAGAGAGGGATGCTATCCTTTTAGACTATGTCGGTTGTACCATTTAGTACCGGCTCGTAACATGAGCCGGTATTAAATGCGTGGGGGCCTCGGGATTCATCCGGGACCATTTAATACCAGATTTGACACCAATTTAGTATCGGTTGGTGCTATGACCCTGTACTAAAGGGTACGAGGGCCCGCAGGAACCCTAGGGACCATTTAGTACCGGGTTTTAACACAACCAGTACTAACGGTAAAGGTACGAATGCTCGATTCCCTTGTAGTCCGGTGGAGGTGACGTGAATAGGTTGCTGCCGAGACCGGCACGGTCAATGCTACAAGCTGCGGTAAGTCTGGAGCTAGGTGGTGTAATTGTCTGATTATGCAGTGGAGCAGGCGATATCGAATTTGTATGAGTGGGACCTAATTACGCTGTTAAACAATTACAGGTGGCTGGAAGCAAACGTTTGGAACGGTAACAGTTTCGGTGTGTAAAGGGATTACGTTATATTTTAGCAGAGCAAACGGCACCTTAAATATTCGGGAAGGCAATACCATAGATACAACGTGTGTTTAGAATACACGTCATAAAAGAGGTTAAGAAGAAGTGTGGCCATACACAGATGAAGACCCACTGTGCACTAGAAATTGTATGCCCCCATAAGGTATGTCATGAGCGTAACTTATGGAGACGTAAACGCTGGCGGGTTAGGACAATGGGGATCATCAGCCTGCAATAGTGAGTAGACTCAGTTAGCTAGATGAGGGGACTGTTATGCACTTGTAGTTAAAGTCCCTTCGAGTTGCTACTTCAGTCACAGTCCAATATCGAAAGAATCAGTAATCAACGAGAGAACCTGCCACAATTAGTTCACACATACACATACTCACGCAATCTTAAAGGATAACGTATACTCACACAACCCGTGCTAGCTTGTACCATAGGGCTGTCACCATAGGAGCGAGGTATCTTGAGCAACACGATTATGAAGGCAGCAAGTGCAAGCAGGAGGTACCCACGGTTCATCATTCCGGGAAAAGAAAACACCATCCTATAGCCTTATATAAGTAGCATGAGAGTGGGACTGTGTGTATACACCCGTTTCTCTTTAAGACAAATTAACGGGCACCACATTATATATATAGACACACATACCGTGTGCTGACCGGCGGTGTAGCATGACAGGCAGTTGCCTAGTCGTCGTCGTGACATACTACGCACCTGTCGTTGTCGTCTTGGACTATTTGATGGAACTATGGATGAAGTTTCATTCATGGATGGGGCCACGCACTGACCAGCAGAACAAAGGTATGGTCGTGGCGTCCAAAGGTTCAAATTATATTATTCTAGACGGAAAGATATTACAGCCTTTCCTCTGTCAAAGCTAGATTGGCTGATGAATACAAATCTAACGATAGTCTGCCACAGGTCCGCCTCATGTCGACACACCACAGTGTCAATGATACATCCCGTGACTGAGAGAACGACTAATCAGACCGAAGAATGGGAACACAGTACTGGCCGCGGAGGCTCATCATGTCCCTAACTCCCCTATCCTTGGGCTACCCAAGCTTATTAGTGGCTCATGATCCGGCAGTTTTGTCAGGAACTCTGATTCTTCAATCTTCATTGTTCCACAGTTTTGTTACATTTTCGGTAGTAGCTTCAGATGACCGAGTTGATTATGGTACAGGATTGTCTCCCCATCACAGGATTGAAAAAAAGAGTCCTCTCTTAATCACCTCTCTCCAACCACTGCTACAGAATCGACTTTTAGTACCAGGCTAAAAGCCACGTTAGTACCGGTTATACGACCAGTACCGAGCTTCCGGTACTAATGGGCATCCCATAAGTACCGGCTGCAACAGCCGGTACTAATGTACGCCATACAGTACCGGCTAGTAACACCAGCCGGTACTAACGGGCGGCTACGCGGTAGCGTCCTCGCTCCATGCGTTTTGTACCGGCTGGTAACAACAGCCACTACAAAACGCCATGTCACGCGGCACCGCCGTGGGTGCTGTGGGCCTAGTTCATTTAGTACCGGCTGGTGTTACCAGGCGGTACTAAATTGTAACACCCGAATTTCATTCATCACAAATAAATCAATATAAGCAACCTTTTATTTTAGTTTTATTGTTTTAAGGCTATATTTAAATTGACAAAATAAATATTGCCCATAAATAGATAAACATCACTTAAATGTTAGTCCAATAAAGTTTATGTTGCATTCATGCTGTTGCATATATTTTTGTGTGAAGTTTTGAAGTTTAAACAAAAGTTTACAACCGTTTAAACAAATCCCTTCTATAGGTTTAAACTTTTCAAACCTTCCATTTCTCCTTCTCTCTTTTCTAGCCCGGCCCAAACTCTCTGCAGCTGGCCCACATTCTTCCCCCGCGCGGCCCACGAACCAGCCGCCGGCCCAGCTTCTCCCCCTCCACCTTTCCTTTCCTCTGCTCTCGCTGGCAGTGGGACCCACCCGTCAGGGTCATCCCTTTCCTTCCCTGGCCGCGCTTTCCTTCTCCGGTCCGAGCCGAGCTCGCACAGCGCCGCCGTCTCCGCGCTCCGCGTCCTCGCGCCAGGGCCCGCAGGCCAGGGCCAACCTAGCCGCCTATAAAAGCGCCGCCACCACAGCCCTTTCCCCCTCCGAAACCCTAGCCGCAGCCGCCACCGAGCTCGCCGCCGCCGTTGACGACCGAGCTTCGTCGTCGCCGCCTTTCTGCAGCCTCGCCGCCGCTTCCTCGACTTCGAGTCGTCGCCAAGCTTCGCTCGGGGGTAAGGAACACGCCGTGCCCCTCTTTTCCCCTTGTTGCGCACCTAGAACCCCGCTCCGCACCGCACAGTGGCCGCCGGCCGCCATGGCTCGCCGCGAGCCGCGTACGCCGGCCAATCCCCCTCGCTTCGGCCGCAATTGGATTCGCCGCGTCCCAACCTAGGTCTAGGGCTTGGGTCTGCTCGATTTGGCCACCCGGAGCCTCGGTTTCGCCCAACTCCGGCGAAGACACCGCCGCGCGCCGCCGCCAGCCGTCGTCTCCGGCGACCATTCGAAACCGGCAAAACCCTAGCCCTCCGATCGGGATCTGACGGCTTGGATTGGATCTGGCCCGAGTCAACTAGGTCAGTACCGGTCAGCCGTGGTTGTTTTGCAGAAAACCCCCTGTGTTTCTCTAGATTCAACCCGCAGTCCAGTGTAGTTCAAAAGTATTTAGATTTAGGTCCTGTTTTATTCAGTTTAGCCCCTGCACTTTTATAAATTAGAACCCGCCATCCTGGAAGGTCTTTTTACGCGTTAGACCTTCGGTTTATACGCGTATTTATGTAGAGAGCCCTCGGGATTTTCTGTTTAGGTCCCTGGAAGTCTAATTTCATCGCAGAATAGCCCCTGAGTCCTATTTTAAGCCTGTTTTCACCATTTTAAATCCGTTTTGAGAGATCTTTGCGTCCGTAGGTTCAGAAGTGCATGAACAGTAGTGTTTCATACAGGTTTACATTATTTTAAAGTTGTATGGTGTATTGTTTGTTTATTTATTGTATGTTTGTGATGTGTGTGCGTGTAGAGAACGTGCCGTACGAGGAGGAAGATCAAGAGCAGTACTACGAAGAGGAGCCACCATTCGTAGCTGAGGAAGGCAAGTGGATTTCCCCCTCTGCATTCTCTTTTGATGCCTATTCACATGACATTATATTAAACTTTATTATTATTTTTGTCTTGCATTAATTTTGATGGGAACCTATCTAAGGATGCCTAGCTTTTACTCTCATGCCTTGATACACTTGGGTTTACATTCATGTTGGGTAGCCACGCTAGATGCATAACTTTGGGCTTATGGTGGGTCGCTACTTGAACAAATGTTGATGAATTTGTTATACTTATGATGAACTTGTTAAACAAGAGCACTATTGTTAATTGGAACATGGAGCGGCCACCTGAGATTATTACGTACAACCATACTATCACATTGGCTCTGATCTTGGCTAAATAATTAGAAGACCTATATGTTGTGTTCGCGCTGCAAGTAGGTGGGTTATTGGGTCCGAAGCTTGGATGAGTGGCGAAGGAATGCTTCGGCTTCCGAAGTACCACGGATAACGGGGAGCGGACACATACATATAGGGATTCTTTGGAAAAGCCTCGTAGTGAATCCTGCGCCACTCACCTAGGAAGTGTTTAAGGGCCTTGCAAACCCGGGCGAGAAGGAAACACGAAGTGTGGTGAAAGTGTACAACCTCTGCAGAGTGTTAAAATCTATTGCAATAGCCGTGTTCGCGGTTATGAACGGCCCGGATCCTCACATGAGTAATATATCGAAACCTTGAATCAAATTGTGGTTACTTGGACATGATGATGATGGTATTTATGATGTTACTATTTATTTGGGTTGGTATATACTTTTACTTTAGTAATTAGGTGCTTGCTTAATTAAAACTTGACCAACTAAAATGCTGACAGCTTAAACCAAGCCTCTCTTTGGTAGCTTGCATCTTTCTCCCCACTTGTTGAGTACCAACCATAAGTGTACTCATCCTTGCTTACTTTGGATCAGAAGGAGGGAACGGTGCAAAGTACATTAGTGATCTGGATGATATCTAGGCGAGTGCTCCACCAGTCAGCTGCCTGTGGATGAAGTCTACATCGCCGCTGCCATTTATCGTTTAATTGTTTAAGACTATTGTGTTGAACTTTTAGGCCTTCGTGCCTCTTCGAGAGTGTAATAAATACTTTATTTCTTCTTACGTTAAAGTATTGTGTTACTGTTATTCACTTATGTCGATCATATGTGTGTAAATCTTGATCCTGGCGCACATATGAGATGCATCCGGTTTTCTCTCTAAAATCGGGTGTGATAAAGTGGTACCAGAGCCGGTCTGACTGTAGGACGCTAGCTTAGATAGAATGGTCTAAGTAGGGAATTGTTTAGTAAGCCATGTCAATCCTTGAAAAAAAAATGGGTGTGTCTTATATTGTGTTGCTAAAAATCTATGTTATTTCTGTTACTTATCAAATTTCATTTATTTACTCAATTCTTATTTTTGTTGTTTATTTACTCATTTAAATTTTGTTCAGAGTACAAAATTTTTACTTCTTTCTTTCTCGTTTTTTTTCTTTTATCCGATTTCTAAGCAAATGGCCCGAACCAAGAATACTGCTCGCAAGAGAACTGGGAGTCGCGGTACCTACATCGGGCAGTTTGTTCCAGTCCCGCCAGCTCGTCGCGCACCTGTGGTAGAAGCTCCGCCTGTGCCAGTGCAAGAGGAAGAAGAAGACCCGGAGGAGTTGTACTACTTTGAGCAGCTAGAAGACTCGATGGATTCCACTGCCTCTCCTCGGGTGGTGTCAGTGCCTTCGCCGACTCGGAGGACAGTGCAGTCTGCAGCTCCAAGACCTGTCGTTGCCGGAGGGGACCCGGAGGATCCGAGTGGTGGGAGCTTTGATGATGACGATGGGGACCATGATTCTGACAGTTCTAGCCATGGTGATCCACGAGATGAAGATGACAACCGTGAAGCCCCGCCTGAGGATAATGGCGACCAGGGGAATGCAGAAGATGGAGAAGAGGATGATGAGAATCCTCCGGAGGAAGGTGGTCCTGCTAGAGTGAGGAGGCTCATGTCTACAGGCCCGACGGGTGAATTTCCATCGCTTCTACGGGCAGTGCTCCAGTAGCTTGGCAACCACACAGAACCGCTATACGAGACCTCCTATTTTATTGACCCGAGACTCCGGAACTACTACGCTACAGAAGTTACCATCAGGGTGGCAGAGGATGGTGAAGACTACAGGAAGACCTACTCTTCGCATGTGACAGACACTCCGCATTATAGCTATGAGGCCTCAGTCAACAACGCAGCTCACAGGGCTCTCTCGGCGATCTGCTATGATTTCAGTGAAGAGTTGGCAGACACGCCTTACCGCTATCTCCCTCAGCGTCGCTCCGACACTGAGGTATCAACGATAGCATTGGGAGGCAATGGAGACCCCGCCATCCGCACCCTTTCACGCTATGCTGCAGCGCTGAACACAGAGTATGCAAATGCTACGGTGGAGTTGACAGAGTCGCGTGGTGACCTGGAAGACCTCAATGATGAGAACCGGGAGTTGAGGGCTCAGCAAGATGGTCACGATCCACCCCAAGGCGTTCCCTTTTATCCCCCGGAGTCACCACCCTGCAAGAGGCTTCGCCACGGCGCTCTCAATTTCGGCACTAGACTTCTTTAGATTAAGAGTTTAAGGGTTTAGCTTAGTTTAAATAATTTTCGTTGCTACATTCGTGTGAGGTCGAATGTGTGCTTTTAATTCTTGCTTGTGTGTGAACCATGTTTGATTTGGAGTTTTGGTTGGTGTGCACTTGGTTGTGGAGTGATGACCACAATCAAACAAACAAAAATTGAATAAAGTTATTTATTAATTGGGTCATATTCTGGTCTTTTATTTATATCTCAGCTTTAATCCTTTATCAATCTCAATTTTATCTATCATCTGACGATTGTATTGCTGGAAATTTTCGCGTCACGTTCTGACCTGCCTGTACGGTTTTAACGATGTCTGGAGTTATGCAATTCCGATTGACCTCAAACCAGTTGGGTTAGTTCGAGAATTTGTTGGATGATTTTCTGTGATTTGTCCACGATTTTTGGATATCTGTACGAAGAGAAACATACCGAAAGTTAGCATACACAGAATCTGTTTTCACAGCTTGACACAGGGTGCTTATTCATTTTGTAACCCGTGGTACGTAACTCCGATTGAGGTGATTCCAGTTGGGCTGGATGCGTGACTTGATCAGTTCTGAGATGTGAATTTTTCGCGAATTTTGAATACACAGTTTGGGAGTTATGGTCGAGTTACTAGGATGATCAGAATCTGTCACAAACTGAGCATGTTAATCGTTATCGACATCTTCTTATACACTGTGATACTATTATAAGTTTCATGGATAGTGTATTGTTTCTCTTTGTTATCTCAGTAATCACTCTCTGAATCATATCTTTCTAACACTCAGATGGTTACCACCAGGGCCGGAGGAGGAAGAGACGTTCCCAGTCAAAGGCGTGCTCACGTGGTGAACCAGCAAGATCAAGCACCGCCTCCGAATCCGCCTCCCAACCCGCCACCAAATCCTGCAATGGACCCGGCAATGCAGCAGTTCATCGCGGATCAGATGCAGTTGGTTCGTCAGCTCACCGAGATAGTGGCTAATGTGCAGGCACAGCAGAATCAGTAGCCACCGCAACAACCACAACAAGTTCAGCCACCCAGAGACAGGCACAGGGAATTTCTGAATCAGCATCCTCCCACTTTCTCCCATTCCCCAGATCCCTTGGATGCAAATGACTGGCTGAAGAATGTCACCAAGAAGCTGGCCATCGCTCAGTGTACAGATCGTGAGAAGGTTTTGTATGCTTCGGGAAGACTGGAAGGACCGGCATCTGACTGGTGGGATGCTTATGTCAATGTGCATGCTACCCCCAATGCCATCTCTTGGCAGGAGTTCCATGATGCATTCCGTGCACAGCATATCCCTGCTGGTTTGATGGATCTGAAGCAGGAAGAGTTCCGGACATTAGAGCAGGGAAATATGAGCTGCAAGTACCGGGACAAGTTCACTCAGTTGTCCCGTTATTCACATGAGGATGTGGATTCTGATGCAAAAAGGCAACGCCGATTTCTGAAGGGGCTGATATTACCTATCATGTATCAGCTGCAGAGCCACACTTTTCCCAACTTCCAGACCATGCTGGATAGGGCCATTGCATGTGAGAAAACTCGCAAGGATATGAGTGATCAGAAGAGGAAAGCTTAGTCTTCTCAGTGAGGGCAGTCTAGCAACAACCGTCCCCGCTACAATCCTCAGCCGGGGTATCAGCACCGTTCTGGAGGAAATGGGGGACAATATCAGCAGGGTCAGGTACATCGTTCCGGTCAGAGGTACTCTCAGCAAGTGCAGCGCACCCCTACTCCTCAGCAGAACTGGCCAGGCAATGCAACGAATACACCTGTGAGAACCAACCCTGTTTCTACACCAATCAAAGCTGTTGTCTGCTTCAAGTGTGGGGAGAATGGACACTACTCTAATCAGTGCCCCAAGACCAGCTTCCAAACCCCACAGCCTTAGCGTACCAATGGTCAGAAGAATGGGCAGTCTGCTTCTCAAACACCAGCCAACAGGGGTCAGCAGAGCTACGCACGGGTGAACCACGTGACTGCCGATTCAGCTCAGGAGGCCCATGACGTGGTGCTCGGCATGTTCCTCGTAAACTCAAAACCTGCTGCAGTATTATTTGATTCCGGAGCATCGCATTCATTTATAACTGAAGACTTAGTGGCTAAAAACAACATATCTAGAGGGCTTTTGAGAACCCACTTAATAGTTCATTCTCCTACTGGTAAGATGAGAGCCACACAAATATGCCCAATGTCCCACTTAGAATTATGGGGAGAGAGTTCTTAGCTGAGTTAGTGGTCCTGAAATCAAATGAGAAGTCAAATGCTCTGGATGTCATTATGGGGATGTTGCCAAGAAGTCGGTGTTACTGACCAGCCCGCAAGGGGACAGAATTGAGTTCATGCCTACTCCAACAACCACTGCCGGTACTATCAATCAGTTGGAAGGGAAGTCTATAGAAGATATCAAGGTTGTGTGTGAGTTTCCAGATGTTTTCCGAGAGGATTTGCCAGGTATGCCACCTCACCGTGACTTTGAGTTCAGTATTGATCTTTTGCCTGGTACTGCTCCTATTTCAAAAAGGCCATATAGAATGGACGTTAAAGATTTGACTGAACTAAAGAAACAAATAGAAGAACTTGAAGCTAAGGGTTTTATTAGACCTAGTTCATCTCCATGGGCATCCCCTGTGATTTTTGTTGATAAAAAGGATGGCACTAGGAGGATGTGTGTAGATTACAGAGCTCTTAATGAGGTGACTATCAAGAACAAGTATCCACCCCCTAGGATTGAGGATTTGTTTGATCAGATGAGAGGTGCCAAGGTCTTGTCCAAGATTGATCTCCTTTCAGGCTATCATCAAGTGAAGATTCGGAAGGAGGTTATTCCCAAGACTGCTTTTATTTCCAGATATGGTCTCTATGAGTATCTGGTCATGTATTTTGGTCTGACGAATGCACCTGCGAACTTCATGCATCTGATGAACAAGGTATTCATGGAGTACCTCGATAAGTTTGTGGTTGTGTTCATTGATGATATCATGATATTCTCCAAGAATGAGGAAGAACACGAGGAACATTTGAGGCTAGTATTGCAGAAGCTACGGGAACACCAGTTATATGCCAAGTTCAGCAAATGTGATTTCTGGTTGAAGGAGGTTTCTTTCCTTGGTCATGTCATCACAGATGGGGGTATCATGGTAGATCCAAGCAAGGTTAGCGATGTGTTGCAGTGGGCACCGCCTCAGAATGTATCAAAGATCCGAAGCTTCTTGGGGTTGGCAGGTTACTACCGCAGGTTTATTGAAGGGTTCTCAAAAATCGTAAAGCCTCTTACTGCATTATTGGAGAAGGGAAGAGAATTTCAGTGGAGTGATGCTTGTCTGCAGAGTTTTGAAGAGCTGAAGAAGAGATTGACCACGACCCCAGTGCTAGTGATGCCTGATATTCACAAAGGGTTTGATGTGTACTGTGACGCTTCACATCAAGGCCTTGGATGCGTGTTGATGCAAGAAGGCAGAGTTGTGGCTTACGCCTCGAGGCAGTTGAGGAAGCATGAGAAGAACTACCCTACTCATGATCTAGAATTAGCTGCCGTAGTGCACGCTTTGAAGCTTTGGAGGCACTATATGATTGGGAACAAATGCCAAATTTTCACTGATCACAAGAGCCTAAGTACATTTTCACTCAGAGGGATTTGAACTTGAGACAGCGCAGATGGTTAGAGCCGATCAAGGACTATGAGGTGGATATTCAGTATCACCCCGGGAAGGCCAATGTGGTTGCAGATGCTCTCAGCCGGAAGAGTCAAGTCAGCATGCTACTCGGTCGACAGATACCGCAGGAATTGTGTTGGGAGATGGAATGTCTCAACTTGGAAATTTGTGCCCATGTCGAGGCAGTAACTATGGAAGTTGAGCCAACACTAGAGCGAGAGATCAGAGAATGGCAGTCGGGAGATGAGAAGATAGAGGAAATCAGGGACTTGATTAAGTCGAAGAAGACTAAGGATTTTACTGAGGATGGACAAGGAACAGTATGGTTCAGGAACAGGATTTGTGTGCCAGAGATTGATCATCTCCGTGAGACTATATTGAAGGAGGCACATGATTCAGCTTATTCGATCCATCCTGGGTGTACCAAGATGTACCAGGATCTGAAGGAACGATATTAGTGGTACGGCATGAAGAAGGATGTGGCTGAGCACGTGGCCTTGTGTGATGTTTGCCAAAGAGTCAAAGCAGAGCACCAAAGACCTGTAGGGTTACTCCAGCGTCTGAAAATACCAGAATGGAAGTGGGAAGAGATCGGTATGGATTTCATAGTCGGGTTACCTCGTACTCGTTCTGGCTATGATTCCATATGGGTTGTTGTGGACCGATTGACCAAGTCTGCTCACTTTATTCTGGTCAAGTCCACTTATGATAGTGCTAGACTGGCAGAGCTGTATATGCCCAGGATTGTGTGTTTGCATAGTGTCCCGAAGAAGATAGTTTCCGATCGGGGTACTCAGTTCACATCACGTTTCTGGCAGAAGCTGCATGAGTCCATGGATACGAGGCTTAATTTCAGTTCTGCTTATCATCCACAAACAGATGGACAGACAGAGAAGACCAACCAAGTTCTCGAGGATATGTTGAGGGCTTGTGCATTGAAGCATAGCAACAGTTGGGACAAAAGCTTGCCATACGCAGAATTCTCCTACAACAACAGCTATCAGGCCAGTCTCAAGATGTCACCCTTTGAGGCTCTATATGGTAGGAAGTGCAGAACACCATTGTACTGGAGCCAGATGGGAGAAAGTAAAGTCTTTGGGCCAGATATTCTCCAAGATGCTGAACAACAAGTGCAGATGATCAGAGAAAATCTCCGGACAGCGCAGTCTAGGCAGAAGAGCTATGCAGACACTAGACGGGGGGAGTTGACATTTGAAGTGGGTGACTTTGTGTATCTCAAGGTGTCACCTTCAGAGGCCTTCGCAGATTCAAGGTAAAAGGGAAGCTGTCACCTCGCTTCATTGGTCCATTCAAAATCTTGGAAAGAAGGGGTGAGGTGGCATATCAGCTAGAACTGCCAGCTCATTTGTCAGATATGCACAATGTGTTTCACGTGTCCCAGTTGAAAAAGTGCTTGAGGGTGCCTGAGGAAGAATTGCCTTTGAAAGAGCTTAACGTACAGGATGATCTGACTTACATAGAGCAGCCTGTTACGATATTGGAGACTTCAGAGAGAGTCACTAGAAACAAGGTGATAAAAATGTGCAAGGTGCAGTGGAGTCATCATTCTGAGGATGAGGCTACTTGGGAGAGAGAAGATGAGCTTGTCGCAGAGTTTCCTCAGCTGTTCCCAGATCTTTCTGAATCTCGAGGACGAGATTCTCTTTAAGGGGGGTAGGATTTGTAACACCCGGATTTCATTCATCACAAAGAAATCAATATAAGCAACCTTTTATTTTAGTTTTATTGTTTTAAGGCTATATTTAAATTGACAAAATAAATATTGCCCATAAATAGATAAACATCACTTAAATGTTAGTCCAATAAAGTTTATGTTGCATTCATGCTGTTGCATATATTTTTCTGTGAAGTTTTGAAGTTTAAACAAAAGTTTACAACCGTTTAAACAAATCCCTTCTATAGGTTTAAACTTTTCAAACCTTCCATTTCTCCTTTCTCTCTTTTCTAGCCCGGCCCAAACTCTCTGCAGCTGGCCCACATTCTTCCCCCGCGTGGCCCACGAACCAGCCGCCGGCCCAGCTTCTCCCCCTCCACCTTTCCTTTCCTCTGTTCTCGCTGACAGTGGGACCCACCCGTCAAGGTCGTCCCTTTCCTTCCCCGGCCGCGCTTTCCTTCTCCGGTCCGAGGCGAGCTCGCACAGCGTTGCCGTCTCCGTGCTCCGCGTCCTCGCGCCAGGGCCCGCAGGCCAGAGCCAACCTAGCCGCCTATAAAAGCGCCGCCACCGCAGCCCTTTCCCCCTCTGAAACCCTAGCCACAGCCGCCACCGAGCTCGCCGCCGCCGTTGACGACCGAGCTCCGTTGCCGCCGCCGTTCTGCAGCCTTGCCGCCGCTTCCTCGACTTCGAGTCGTCGCCAAGCTTCGCTCGGGGCTAAGGAACACGCCGTGCCCCTCTTTTCCCCTTGTTGCGCACCTAGAACCCCACTCCGCACCGCACCGTGGCCGCCGGCCGCCATGGCTCGTCGCGAGCCGCGTACGCCGGCCAATCCCCCTCGCTTAGGCCGCAATTGGATCTGAAACAGGAAATCCCCCTCGTTTACGCCGCGAGTCAACTGGGTCAGTACCGGTCAGCCGTGGTTGTTTTGCAGAAAATCCCCTGTGTTTCTCTAGATTCAACCCGCAGTCTAGTGTAGTTCAAAAGTATTTAGATTTAGATCCTGTTTTATTTAGTTTAGCCCCTGCGGTTTTATAAATTAGAATCCGCCGTCCTGGAAGGTCTTTTTACGCGTTAGACCTTCGGTTTATACGCGTATTTATGCAGAGAGCCCTCCGGATTTTCTGTTTAGGTCCCTGGAAGTCTAATTTCATCGCAGAATAGCCCCTGAGTCGTATTTTAAGCCTGTTTTCACCGTTTTAAATCCGTTTTGAAAGATCTTTGCGTCCGTAGGTTCATAAGTGCATGAACAGTAGTGTTTCATACAGGTTTACGTTATTTTAAAGTAGTATGGTGTATTGTTTGTTTATTTATTGTATGTTTGTGATGTGTGTGCGTGTAGAGAACGTGCCGTACGAGGAGGAAGATCAAGAGCAGTACTACGAAGAGGAGCCACCATTCGTAGCTGAGGAAGGCAGTGGATTTCCCCCTCTGCATTCCCTTTTGATGCCTATTCACATGACATTATATTGAAGTTTATTATTATTTTTGTCTTGCATTAATTTTGATGGGAACCTATCTAAGGATGCCTAGCTTTTACTCTCATGCCTTGACACACTTGGGTTTACATTCATGTCGGGTAGCCACGCTAGATGCATAACTTTGGGCTTATGGTGGGTCGCTACTTGAACAAATGTTGATGAATTTGTTATACTTATGATGAACTTGTTAAACAAGAGCACTATTGTTAATTGGAACATGGAGCGGCCACCTGGGATTATTACGTACAACCATACTATCACATTGGCTCTGATCTTGGCTAAATAATTAGAAGACCTATATGTGTTCGCGCTGCAAGTAGGTGGGTTATTGGGTCCGAAGCTTGGATGAGTGGCGAAGGAATGCTTCGGCTTCCGAAGTACCGCGGATAACGGGGAGCGGACACATACATATAGGGATTCTTTGGAAAAGCCTCGTAGTGAATCCTGCGCCACTCACCTAGGAACTGTTTAAGGGCCTTGCAAACCCGGGCCAGAAGGAAACACGAAGTGTGGTGAAAGTGTACAACCTCTGCAGAGCGTTAAAATCTATTGCAATAGCCGTGTTCGCGGTTATGAACGGCCCGGATCCTCACATGAGTAATATATCGAAACCTTGAATCAAATTGTGGTTACTTGGACATCATGATGATGGTATTTATGATGTTACTATTTATTTGGGTTGGTATATACTTTTACTTTAGTAATTAGGTGCTTGCTTAATTAAAACTTGAGCAACTAAGATGCTGACAGCTTAAACCAAGCCTCTTCTTGGTAGCTTGCATCTTTCTCCCCACTTGTTGAGTACCAACCATAAGTGTACTCATCCTTGCTTACTTTGGACTAGAAGGAGGGAATGGTGCAGAGTACATTAGTGATCCGGATGATATCTAGGCGAGTGCTCCACCAGTCAGCTGCCTGTGGATGAAGTCTACATCGCCGCTGCCATTTATCGTTTAATTGTTTAAGACTATCGTGTTGAACTATTTAGGCCTTCGTGCCTCTTCGAGAGTGTAATAAATACTTTATTTCTTCTTACGTTAAAGTATTGTGTTACTGTTATTCACTTATGTCGATCATATGTGTGTAAATCTTGATCCTGGCGCACATATGAGATGCATCCGGTTTTCTCTCTAAAATCGGGTGTGACATAAATGTTCTGGCCACCTTTTTTTATTTTCCTTTTAGACGTCCCTGTTTTTTTCTTTTTAGTTTTTTCTTGTATTTCTTATTACATGTTACGTTCCTATACGCAGTAGTGGTTCCTATGTATTCTTGTACTCCTAATATTTCCATAATTGAAGCAATATATGTATATATATATATATATTAATAACCCTGCGTATTACGACCATGCTTTGTCTTCGTTTGAATATGTTTAAATATATGGATATACAAGTCTTATGTTTGATTATGATGATATGTCTGACATACTTCGAATTCATCTGGTTTCATTGCGCCCGTCGGTCGTACGAACCGGTGAATAAACTCACACACATAGTAGCAAGAAAGGTTATTCCTTTCCTCCTGTCTCATACACTCATGTGGAATGCAAACGTGTTATTAAAAATAGCTATTGCGTATAAACAAATGTCACTAATGACGCTAAATGTTCTAATTGAGTTTTTACCGGAAAGTCTAGCTTGATATGGAGTTTCTCCTTAAATGGACCTTCATTTTCTTCCCAGAAGCAAGCCCATGCCTTGCTCATTAGGTCGATGACGTCTTGGAATTCTTCTTGTGCCTTCTTATTTGGGTCAAGGACTATGACCAAGCTTCTCTGGAGCTCTATAACGAAGAGCATCCAGTGGAAGCTGTGTAGAGAAAGACTTATACTATGTTAGATATATTAGTTGTTAGGACATGTACAGAAAGACCCATACTATGATCAGTAATGGTTGAAGTACTCACTGCGTGTTTACGGGAACAATATGAAATCATAATTTTTCTGTTTCTCCAAGAATTTCCATATATTCATCGTGGTGGACTTTGGGATGTTCTTCATAGTAAATTCGTGGATCACATATGGGTCCATTGTAACACCCTAAAAATGCCTCTTTTGAAAATAGTAAATAAATTACTTTTTATATTTAAGTGCTAATAAATAATGTAGGAAAAATAAAATTTTTGAAGAATTAAAAGCAAATATAGGGAATAGAAATATTTATTGTTGGATTCATGCTGGTGCATCTCTTTTTGGTTGTTGAATTCAAATTTGAATTTGAATTCAAATGAATGTTTGAATAATAGAAAAAAAAACATTTCTCCCTCTCCCGCACCTTCTCGGCCCACTTAGCCCTGCCCACTCGCTCTCCTTTCCCTTCTCTTCTTTGCGCAGCCCAGCTCCCTTCCTTCTCCTCTTCGCGGCCCAGCTCCCTCTCTCCTTGTGCAGCGGCCCAGTCGGCCCACCTTAGCCTGGCAGTAGCCGCGCTCTCTCTCACTCCGTGCCACTGACCAGCCGGGCCCGCGCGTCAGCGTCGTCTGCCTCCTCCAGCCAGCGCCCGAACCAGACGCGACCGAGCGAGCCCGAGCGCACCGTGCCGCGCGTCCTTCACTTGGCCCCCATGCCAAGGCACCTCCCCAGCCTCTATATAAGCACCGCCTCTCCCCTAGTTTTCCCCCTCAAACCCTAGCGCCGCCATAGCTCCGAGTGCCGCCCAACCCTAGTTCCAAGCCATCATCGCCAACTCGCTCGTCCACCGTGCCTTTGCCCTCAAGAGCTTGCCTTGGAGCTTCGCCAGGAGGTGAGGAAGCTTCCAGTCCAACTGCGCTCGCCCGCTCCCTCGTTTTCTGCACGCGCGAGCTCGCCGTACGTCGCTCCGTCCAACCTCACTCCGTCGCACGTCGCGCTCCTCCACCGCCGCGCAATCCTCGTGTAGGACCCCCAAATTGAGATCCCCGCCCTCTTCTCTCTCTCTCAAGCCCATTGTGGTGAGTTTTGGAGCACCATAGCCCCAGATTGAGCCAGCTCCGATGAAGCTCCGGCGACCAAACCGCCCAGCACACCACAGCCGTCCGATCAGATCTGGACAGCCCACATCAAACCCGAACCCGGTCCACCGTGGACCCGTGGACCGCGGTCTACGGCCGGTCCACAGCACAGTGCCCTGGTTTCTTTCAAAAACACCCCTGGAAGCCTAAAACTCTCACCAGCAAGCCCCTAGAGCCTGTTTTAAGCGTAATTTCTTTGTTTTAACTCTGATTTGAGTGATTTTTGCGCTCATGTGTTTGTAGTGAAGTGTACAGTAACTCTAAAGCCTTCTTTTCATCTTTTGTTTATGATTGGTGTACTATTCTAATTTCTTTTCATCTTTTGTTTATGATTGGTGTACTGTTCTAATTAAATGCCTTGTTTGCATGTATGTGTGGATGCTTGTGTGGTGATCGATGTGAGTAGTTGTCGAGCCGTTCGAGTTCGCCGATGATCCTGTTCCCAAAGAGCAGGTGCAGCAGCAGTTCAGTGAGGAAGGCAAGTATAACATGGACAATCCTTGATTACCTATACACCATTTAATCATATGTTCATATGCATGTGTCTAATTTTGTTATACACTAAGGATGTTCCTAGTCTTTACCTTATTCCTTGTTTACCCGGGTTATATGCATTATGGTTAGTATTTTCTACACGCTGTGAACAACATTTATTTAATTGTCAATATTGAATTAATGGTTCACTTCAATGATGACTAAAACATGCTTTTTAGCAACATGGTTCGGGGAACTAGAGCATGTGCTTCGTGCTTTGTTCTAGTGTCTCCATAAGGTTTGGTCTAGGGAATTAGAGCATGTGTTTCATGCTTTGTTCTAATGTCTCTCCGTAAGGTCCGGTTCTTAAAGCGGTAACCTAGGAACTTGTTCGCCGTTGTTGGAACTATAATGGCTCTGGTCTTGGATAATTAAGCTTGTACATCTCTAGCTCGCCAGTGGTTACCGAAAGACATATGTGGGGAACATTCGTGAGAGTATAGTTTGATCCATCGAGGACGGATTTATCCGTTGGCTATGTCTCGTTAGGCAAAGTCCCGTGATGTAAGCGCCTGATGTATGGCAGCTTCACACGTTGCGATGATTGCGCTCTCGCTCTGGACGCCATGGACCCCCTCACATTGCGCCCCGAGCATACGTCAGTCTCGATGCCTTGGGTTATGCTGCCTATGTTGAACCAAAACGGCTACGGTGCTTGTTAGGGTGTTTTGTGAAAGTCCTCGTAGCATAAGTTCTTTTGGAATTATCATGATAGCCGTGCTCACGGTTATGAGCGGCATGGATCCTTTTTTATTAGAAGGTGATGTTAGTGGTTGATGTTGGTGTACTCTAAGGTTACTTATACATTATTATCTGGGATCATAATTGGGTTTCTACTCATTTGTAGTAACTCGGATAATGATAAAATGAAAGAACTAAAACTGCTAATGCAGTTTAACCGTGTCAAGCCTTTTGTTCTTGCATAACCCGTGTTATACTTGTTAAGTAAGATGGTTTACTTACACTTGCAACTATTCAACAAAATCCCAGATGGGTAACAGATGGAGCATTGAATGATCGGTCGCTTGCAGAGTTTCCGGAGGATCTGCCGTACTTCTAGCTATGTTCAACCAATTGATGTCCCAGTGGCTTTTGAGGCTCTACTTAGTTAAGACGTTTAATAATATTAAGACTTCCGCTGTGTTATTTGTTTAAGACTATGTCTTGTGTTAAACTCTAATGTAAACTATTTTTTTTCTGAGCATTGTGTTCTCTGTGATTCAATATTTGTAATCTATATGTGTTCTGTGGATATCCTGGGCACACATATGGAAGCATTCAGATTTCTTGGAAATCTGGGTGTTATATCCATGAAGCCAAGGTTTAGAAACCCTTTTCTTCGGCAAACTTGTTGTTCCATTCTACACGAGAAAAATCAAATTATGAATGGGATGACGAACAATATTAGTGAACATAAATGAGATAGAACACTTACATAACCCATGCACTAATGAGAGATTTGTCGAGGGTGTCTTGATTGAACAGAAACCAGAATTCCAAGAACTCAATATTTATCTCATCCACCCCTCGAAAATAATGCTCCTCTCTAATCCAAAGAGTGATGTAGCATTGGCCGTTTGTAAATTCTTTCATGTGCCAATTATGGAGATTACACATCCTAGTTGGTAGATCACTGATTTGGTGTTGAAAGAGTAGAGGTTTCTTCAATTCAAATACAGTTCTTTCAGGTACAGGATGGATTGGGATATGGTCCTCACCTCGTAGTTGTGCTTTGGTGAGGTTTGTATCGCAGACAAAATCAACCAAATGTTGGTACTCCTTTGAAAGCACTATGAGAGGTGGGATAGGCTGATTCTTCTGCATACCAAGCTCTAGAATTCTCATCGCTTTCTCTTACGTTGGTTTGACCTTTTGATTTGTCGGTAATAGTCTGATAATGAAATTTTGGGTTGTTGTTGCTTCTTCGCCTGTTGTTGCTTCCACACACTGAACTGCTTTCGAGTCATCTCAGGCGTGAGCTTCTCACTTGGCGGTGAAGCCGGTTTCTACGACATAGGAGGCAGTTTCTTAGGAGCTTTCTCCCAAGCTTCCTTCTTCTCCTTAGGAGGTGGGGGCACAAGAGGTTCCTGGATCCTAATTCTTGTTCCACCGCCAATTTTCCTTGTGTCCTTTCCTGCAGGTTTTGGTACATTTGTAGATCTCTTTGTAGGGGGCGCAGGTGAGCTAACACTTGGCTCCGTTCGAGCAGGGTGCGGTGCATTTGCAGTGGGAGGTGGTAGACGCTCACTTTGAGCAGTCTGCTGATCCCTTTCATTTGGAGGTGTAATTGGATTGATGCATGAGGCTATTACATCTGGAGGCGGAGGTAGTGTTATCTCAGAGGCCTGTTCCCATGTTTGTGTTTGGCTAAGAGCTCGAAATATAATGTACTGCTTGGACCAACAAATCCAACTATGCAACGCTTGACCTAGCACCTTTTCACCATCGCCTCCTTTGATTTCGAGCTCAAGGTCCTCCCAACTGGGTAGTACTCTGTCAACATTGACCCTTGCATATCCTAGGGGGATTGGAACGCCGTGTATTAGCCTGCCTTCAACAGGATCCTCAGCAACAACGTGTGCTACTGCTTTTGTCTTATTTCCTATTACGGTACTATGGAGCTCACAGGGTTGCCTTTCTGTGATATAGTCCATGGAATAGCTTTGGATTTTGAGCTAACTCCTTGGAATCAACACTGGATGGCATGTTGGAGGCGGGGCTGGTCGACGAGACTCGTTCTTCTATTGCAGTGATTCGTTCTTCTAGTGCGCGAATTTCGATTCATTTTCCGCCTTGCCTCTGTAAGTCTCAAGATCTCCGGAAAAGCCATGCTTCCATGGAACAACCCCCATGCCTCGCACATGGCCAGTGTGTTCAGGAGTCCCTAGGGCGTATGATAGCTCGTCTTTCTCTCGATTTGGCTTGAAGTTTCCTTCCTCCTTCGCCTTTAGGACAGCCTTGAGCCTACTACAGCTACTCGTAATGCATCCGATGGGATCGATTTTCCAGTAGTCATATCCAGAGTCCCGCCATGTCCAAAATAGTACCACTTCGCTCTTTCTGCCACTTTGGAATTGCTTCCTGTACCCACCTTGTCCAGTATGATGGGAGTAAATCTTTTTGCTCGCATTTGCTTTGTTTTGCTCTCTTAAGGCAGCTCTGTCTTCTGAGAGACAATGTTGGATGAACTGATCCCAGTAGGGACGAAGCTTTTGGAACTTATTCTCAAAATCAGGTGTGGTCCCTTTCTTGATATAATCTTTTTTCAAGTTCTTCTTGAATGTCTGGAAAGCAATAGCCATTTTCTTCAAGGCGAACTTCTTCACTTGCTCCTTGATGTCTTCTCCATCTGGAAGTATGAAGTGAGACAAGAATTGCTCCCAGCACAGCTCTTTCTCTTGTTCAGGTACTATATCTGCAGGTTCAAGGCCCCTAGCCATTTTCCAAGCTTTGAAGTTGATGGGGATGTTTCCCCTGACAATGTATTCTGCCTGATTGACAAACTCTGTCCTTGCATCCTCTGGACCTTTCGGGCCACCTACTTCGTTGATCTTTGTAATGATGATTTTCCCCGTCATCTTTGCTTTGGTGCTTCGCTTACGTTTCCGACTAGACGTCGAAGCCTGAGAAGATATGCATTCATATATAAATGATCCTGAGTATGAACTAAAAGCATGTAGCATGTGTATCCGTATATATACCTTGGGTACATCTTCTTCCTCAGAGTTAGAATGAGCGGCCTCATCACCATCACCATTTTACGTTAAGATACTGGTTGGCATCATACTCGCCATCGGGTATATCTTGCTCACGTGGTAATTCGAAAGAGTTGTCTCCTCTAATCAGCTGACTCATGAACTCATCCAAGTGTTCACGTCCATCATTCATTTCAAATGCTAAGGGTAACAAAATGAGCTTATTTATTACACTAATAATCCAGGGGATAATTTCTAATTAAACTAGTAATCCAGGGGCTAATTTCTAATTAAACTAGTAATTACTAGTAATTAAACTAGTAATACTAGTAATCCAAGGGCTAATGTCTAATAATACTAAAAATCCAGTTGCTAATTTTCTAATAATACTAAAAATCCAAGGGCTAATTTCTAATATTACTAAAAATCTAGGGGCTAATTTCTAATAATACTAAAACTCCAGGGGCTAATTTCTAGTAATACTAATAATCCAGGGGCTAATTTCTTGTAAAACTAATAATCCAGGGGCTAATTTCTGGTAATAATAATAATCCAGGGGCTAATTCTAGTAATACTAAAAATCCAAGAGCTAATTTCTAATAATACTAAAAATCCAAGGAAAGTTATTTAACTAATGATAACCTAGATTACTTCTGGTTGGAATGCTACAATGATATATCTGTGTACTTGTAGATCACTATTTAATCTAAGACTCTGTGTATACCAACTATATTTCTAGGGCTGCTTTTACAGTGATGTTATGAAATGTCAACATCTATGCCGAGGTGTGAATCAAGCTAACGCCGCGCTGTAGTCTGCACCAAGCCGGGCTCCCACACCACTATACCTTGGACCCGCTCCACCAATACGGGAAGCGCAGGAAGCCTAGCCGCCATGCCTTGGGTCCACCTGGATAAGACCTCCGTCGACTGGATCCACTCGAGTTTGGATCGGAATCTCAGCCTTGGATCCGCTCGTGAGAGGACCAGATGCGCCAGGTGGGTGAATAGGGGAGGTGTCGGGTGCCTAGATTAGGGGTACCCTAACCTAGGAGGTAATCACCCTCAAAAGGTAAAGCAAATAACCCTACTGCTTATCTAACATGAGCAACGCAGATCAGCTTACAAGGCCCAAGGCCCAATCAAGATAAATGGTCTACGTGAGGCCCGTACGATGGTCCTCACGAGCGCATCATAATCTCGGTCCCGCACGAGGGTATCGGCTACTCCCGAGCGGGAGACATCTCCGTCTCGCTCAAGGCCACCCCATCGAGCCCTTTAAAGGGCCCTTAGCGCCAGGGTTCCACCTCGCTCTAGACCTCCACTACCCACGGGGAGACACACCCGCCCGCTCCTCTGACGGGTGCATTCAATGCCTCGTATGGAAGCGCGCCGCTGAAGTCAGAAAGGCACTCACTGCGCTTCCACTCCCTAGGAAAAGATTGCGCTCATTTCCGCCTGCACCATGCAATATGCAACCAACTCCTGACACGATGTAATCGTGCATCACTCTGTGCTCACAGGCGCGCACTGTGCAGACATGCGTGCACTATGCCAACCATTGTGCTAACAACTCCCACACCGTCTCCACGGGAGAACCCTCAAGGCGGTAGGGGACAACCCTGGAAGAAGTGTACAGATCAGGCTGGAAGATGCCGCCAGTGAGCACTACTCCTCGAATGCCACCCCTTGGCCGACACGACGGCTCGAATAATCTGTAGTGATCGCCATACCGTCCACTGGAGCCAAAACTGAATCGCACGATTCATGCCCGGCATAGTGAATCGCCAAAGGACAGAAGACATTTCCAGCGCTACGTCACTGCTACAGCACCACAGTAGTGTCCTTCAGCTTCAAGGGCACAACATCTCATGTAATCTTCCTCCCCCGTTTGGCTATAAAAGGGGAAGAGGGGAACACACTTGGGGGCATTGACAACATGCGACTCCATGAAACTCACATTCGCATTCACCACTATTGATATTGCCACTTGCCTCAATCAACTCTAGCAAGAGACTTGGGAGATCGAGGAATCCCAACGAGGGAGAGCATCGAGCCCTCGGCCCCTAACGAATGGGATCGAGCCCTACCTAGAGAGCCTTTGCATGTGCATTATGGGACGTGTCTCCGGACCACGAGCCTACCATTATCGAATAAGGCATGGAGGTCCACTTGAACAACCCGTTAACAGCTCACTGGAGCATCCATGACTCGCGGCCCACTCTTGGGGCAGCATGGATTGCATCACCCCTCCTCCCTGCGGAAAGGGCGACAAGGGTCGTACAAAGTCTAGGGTGTCCTCTAATCGTCCCTACACTGGCCGGGACTCGGGGGCTCCTCGCACTGCGAATGAAGTCGTATTCTTTGAACAAACCAGCCAACGGCCGGTTCTTATACTCCATGTGATGGGTATGCGCCCCACTAATGCTCTACGAGTCCTTCGCATGATGGCTTAAACATGGTTGACCCCATTCCCTCTGCATGGATCGCCAAGGCTGGCTGAAACAAATGATGGGCGGACACGTCAGCAAGGCTACCATCTTACCAAACGATCTCAGCCCTTGGAGGAGTACCCTAACTCCCCCAAGGCCTCGGGGCTGCACCCGCGGGTGCACTAGCGTGCCCCCATAGAGATCCTTACGAGTTTGAAGAATCAATCCCGTACGTAATTTCCGAGCCATCATCCAAGTAGGAACAATCCTCTGCAGGGCTAACCTCATCCCTAAAAAGGCTCGGGGGCTACAGTCGGGTGCCTAGATTAGGGGTATCCTAATCTAGGAGGTAATCACCCTTTAAAGGTTAAGAAAATAACCCTACTGCTTATCTAACATGAGCAACGCAGATCTGCTTACAATGCCCACGGCCCAATCAAGAGAAATGGTCTACGTGAGGCTAGGGATGAGGGTCCTCACAAGCACCCCGCAGTCTTCATCCCGCTCGAGGGTATCAGCTATCCCGAGCCGGAGACATCTCCATCTCGCTCGAGACCACCCCATCGAGCCCTCTAAAGGGCCCTCGGTGCCAGGGGCTCCGCCTCGCTCGAGATCTCCTCGACCCACGGGGAGACGCGCTCGCCCGCTCCTCTAACGGGCGTATCCAATGCCCCCTACAGTAGCGCGTCATGGAAGTAAAAAAGGCACTCACTGCGCCTCCACGCCAGCGGAAAAGACCACAGTCATTTCTGCCTGCACCATGCACTCTGCGGCCAACTCCCGATACGGCGCAGTTATGCGTCACTCTGTGCGGACAGGCGCGCACTATGAGGACATGCGTGCATTGTGCCATCCACTGTGCTAACAACTCCCGCACCGTCTCCATGGGAGAACCCTTGAGGAGGTATGGGATGACCCTCAAAGAATTGTACGGATCAGGCCCGAAGACGACGCCGGTTAGCACTATCCCTCGAATGCCGCCCCTCGGTAGACATGACGGCTCGAATCATCAGCAGTGATCACCATACCATCCACTGGAGCCGAAACTGACTCGCGTGATTCATGCCCAGCATGGTGAATCGCCAAAGGACAGAAGACATGTCCAGCGCTACGTCACCGCTACAGCACCACATTAGTGTCCTTTAGCTTCAAGGGCACAACATCTCACGTAATCTTCCTCCTCCGTTCGGCTATAAAAAGGGATGAAGGGAACACATTTGGGGGCACTGACAACATGCGACTCTACCGCACTCACATTCGCATTCACCACTGCTGATATTGCCACTTGCCTCAATCAACTCTAGCAAGAGACTTGGGAGATCGAGGGATTCCGTCGAGGGAGAGCATCGAGCCCTCATCCCCCATCAAATGGGATCGAGCCCTACCTAGTGAGCCTTTGCAAGTGCATTATGGGACGTGTCTCTAGACCATGCGCCTACCCTTATCGAATAGGCCATGGGCGTCCACTTCAACAACCCGTTAACAACTCACTAAAGCACCCATGACTGCGGCCCACTCTTGGGCAGCATGGATTGCGTCACCCCTCCTCCCTGTGAAAGGGCGACGAGGGTCGTACAAAGTTTAGGGTGTCCTCTGATCGTCCCTACACTGGCCGGGACTCGGGGGCTCCTCACACCACGAATGAAGTCGTATTCTTTGAACAAACCATCCAACGGCCGGTTCTAATACTCCATGTGATGGGTACATGCCCCACTAACGCTCTACGAGTCCTTCGCATGATGGCTTAAACATGGCTGACCCCATTCCCTCTTCATGGATCACCGAGGCCGGCTGAAAAAGTGCAGAGGACGGCTGAAACAAATGATGGGCGGACACGTCACCAAGGCTACTATCTTGCCGAACAATCTCAGCCCTTGGTGGAGTATCCTAACTCCCCCAAGGCCTCGGGGCTGCACCCTCGGGGCAGACATGACGGCTCGAATCATCAGCAGTGATTGCCATACCATCCACTGGAGTCGAAACTGACTCGTGTGATTCATGCCCGGCATGGTGAATCGCCAAAGGACAGAAGACATGTCCAGCGCTACGTCACCGCTACCGCACCATAGTAGTGTCCTTTAGCTTGCAGGGCACAACATCTCATGTAATCTTCCTCCCCCCTTCGGCTATAAAGCGGGAGAAGGGAACACACTTGGGGGCACTGACAACACGCGACTCCACCGCACTCACATTCGCATTCACCACTACTGATATTGCTAGTTGCCTCAATCAATTCTAGCAAGAGACATGGGAGCTTACCTCCCTCTCTCGACAAGCTTGTAAACACCTAGTACAAGCACCCGACACACGGTGCATTCGCACCAGGATAAACCCCTGTGTCCCCGTGTTCTTCTTGCATCACTGTCAAGAGACGTGAACCGCTGCACGATTATTCGTTAGTGCAGGACCGCAAATCTGAGCACGGACAGAAGGGACACAGTGGAGACAGATGAGCAACCACTAGCTTTCAATACCAATTATTGGCCCAAATGGATATTTCATTTCCATCAAATATGCACAAAAGGGGCAGTCTTACGTACACACAAGTAGACTCCGACTATGGTATATTCTAGAGATATCCCTGAATAGCGACTCTTAGGACTATAAATAAACACAATACAAGCACAAATCTAGTGAGTTATGCTTATGTCCTAACACAAGACTTAAAATAGAAAAAATGGTGCTTTAACGTGAACACCAGGCTTCTTCGATGAGGGGTGGAAGCGTCACTTGTTCATGGAGTCCTTGACGTAGGCGGGTTAGTACAATAGGGCGGTTGAGAGCCACCACCCTGCAATAATGAGTAAGTAGGATCGATCTTGTTAGATGACGGGAATGATACGAGCCTGCAGTCACCTCTTGTACTGCAAATCTGCTTGTTTCTTTTGTCGCATTTTAATATAAAAAAGAATTAACGAGAACCTGCTACAGATCGACTAAAGCTACTAGTGTTCTTCCCACGGGATTTTGAGGGTTTGTGTATACTCACAGGAGGACAACCCAAGCTGCTAGCATCTGCACCTTGACCATAAGAGTGAGCTATCTCCAGCAGCGCCATCAATAAGACAGCAAGTGCAAGCAGGAGATGCACCCGGTTCATTCTGATGGGAAAAAGCGAGAACACCATCCTATATAACTTACGGTGTGTGTGCTAACTGCCGAAGGCTGTGATGAATAAGGTATGATGCTATTGTCATATTGTGGACGAGAATACCAGGCACCATTTTATATGCACACTCTCACCTGTGCTGGTTAGCCGTGCTATAAGGAGACGAGAGGCTCTGTCGCCTAGTTTAATTTTCAACGCTCATCGTGACATAGAGCACGCACTTGGACGCATTTACCCTGCTGATCGAAGATCTGTCGACGAAGCTTCGTTGTTCGTTCTAGTGGCCATCCACTGATCACCCAACGATCGCCAATGAAACACACGGTCATTCACGTGTGGACGAAGACGTTGTAGCCTTAATTACGTCGTGTCCAATTAAAGCTGGATTAAATTGACTGAGCTGTACAAAACCAATAAAGCTAACCCAATGTTTGGATCCTTGAACTGAAGTCTAGTTATTGCCACATCAAATGTTCGGATGCTAATTAAAAAGACTAAACATGAGCTATTTATAAAACAAATTGCAGAAGCTCGTGACAATTCACGAGACACATCTATTTAGCCTATTCAATCCATCATTATTAGTATATGGTTATTATAGCACCATGTTATTAGATCAAGGACTAATTATGTTTAATAGATTCATCTCCCCAATACCTATGGAATTAATTTTGTAACTCAGTCTGTTTTTAGTGCTTTTAGCAGAGAACGTACGATGTGACAGTAGAGAAAATTTAGCCCCTGGTATTCAAACCGGGCCAAGTCTTCCTCACTTGGTCGTTCCATCGCCTCATGATCAGGACACGAAACAGTAGATACGACTGTTAGTGATGGGATCTTTCATTGGTGGACACAGTGCAAGCGCCTGAACGGGAACGTGCAGGCGCGGTGACTACTGCTGTGAATGAGAAAAGTGGAAGGCAATAATGGAACAAGGGAATGGAATGGATGTTCTCATTGATGGCATTGTTTACAATATATACCTGTCCAAAGGACAGGTTGGCACTTTAGAGGCACCCTTTCCGTAAAAGGATGGCCCCTTGGAAAAGAATCTACTAATTACATATAGGGAATATTCTTAGCATCTAATTGATCACTATACAATAACTACTACTTCATAACACTCCCCCTTGAGCAATTAGCCTTCATGTAGTCCCCATCCATTGATTATCTTGTGGAAAAACTCCTCCAAAAACCCAGTGGGAAAATCTTGAGGAGAAACCATCTTGTATGTTGATATGCCATTAAAACTCCTTTAAAACCTGAAGGGAAAAATATAAGAAGAAAATGATATGACATATTGTTGATTAATATATTATATTATATGAGAAAACCTTGATAGGAAACTCATAGGTAAAATATGATCTATGGATCATGTCTGATATAATCTTCCTTAGTTAAAACCCGATGGGAAAAATAGAAGGAAGAATAATATATTGAATATCTTCTTTAAAAAAACCCTAGTGGGGAAACTTTTAGAGATATATAATAAAATGTTGCCTCATTAAAAACCTATATATTATGAGTAAAAACCTTGTTAGGAAAAACTCATTTTTAGGAAAAGAGTGCAATATATAATCAGAAGATTATATTTTTAGGAGTTCGATACTCCACCTGATACTTGCAGATCCTTAAGCCTTCTCATACCAATTCCAAAAACATATTTTTGGAATAATGATGTTGGTAGAGATTTAGTGAATAAATCTGCAAGATTATCACATGATTTTGTTTGCAATATATCAATTTCCCCATTTTTCTGTAGCTCATGAGGATAGAATAATTTAGGAGCAATGTGTTTAGTAATATTGCTCTTTATATAACTTGCATTCATTTGGGCAATGCAAGCCGAATTATCTTCATAGGTAATTGGAGCAATACCACATACTTGTCATTCTGCGAAGCCATACACATTCACGTGAAGCTTCACATAATGCAATTATTTCAGAATGATTAGTGGATGTAGCTATTAAAGTTTGTTTTAATGATTTCCAAGATATAGTTGTTCCGTCGTGTAAAAATACAAAACCTGTTTGAGATCTGGCATTGTGAGGATCAGACATTTAGCCAGCATCGGTGTAACCTACTAAGGTTTTGTTAAAGCCAAATTTATAAAATAAACCAAGGTCAATAGTTCCTTGGAGATATCGGAAGATATTCTTAATTCCCGCCTAGTGGCGTTTGGTTGGGGCTGCGCTATGTCTAGCCAGCAAATTTACCGCAAAAGCTATGTCTTGTCTTGTGCAATTTGCGATATACATAAGTGCTCCAATTGCACTAAAATATGGGACTTCAGGTCCCAATACTTCTTCGTCATCGCCCTTTGGTCGAAATTGATCTTTATTCATATCAAGAGATCGAACGACCATAGGTGTTTCAGATGGATAAGATTTATCCATATTAAATTTCTGCAAAGTTTTCTGAATATATGCAGACTGATGAATTAATATCCCTGTAGGGAGATGCTCACGCTGAGGGCCTAAGCAAAATTTGGTTTTACCCAAATCTTTAATTTCAAATTCCGTCTTGAGATGGTTACGTGCTTCATTTATATCTTGTGTACTTCCAATGATATTGAGATCATCTACATACACAGATATAATGCAAAAACCTGTTGAAGATTTCTTAATGAATACACATGGACTATCATCATTATTGATAAGAATTCCTTTAGTCGGTTGTACCACATTCTTCCCGGCTGTTTTAAGCCATAGAGTAACTTTTGAAGTTTTACACAATACATGTGACGAGAATGTTCTTGTTTGAAATATCAAGTCCTTCAGAAACTTTCATATAAATATCCAAATCTAGTGACCCATAAAGATATGTTGTCACTACATCCATGAGATGCATGGATAGACCTTTTTCTGCTGCCAATGATATTAAATATCAGAATGTTATACCACTCATAACTGGAGAATAAGTTCCATCGAAATCGATGTCGGGTCTATGCGTGAACCCTTGTGCTACAAGCCTCGCTTTGTATCTCACCACCTCATTGTTTTCATTTCTTTTACGAATGAAAACTCATTTTGATCCTATGGGAAAAATGTTTCGAGGAGTAGGTATCACTGAGGAGAATGCCTCTCGTTTATTGAGCGAGCGCAATTCTGCCTCGATTGCCTCCTTCCATTTGATCTAGTCGGAGCGCTTGATGCACTCTGCCATGGTCTTAGGTTCTGGATCAGGTTGAAGGTCATTTGCAATCTTGGAAGAAAAATTAATGTCAACAATTGTAGTTTTTCTATTAAATGATTCTCCAGAATCAAAATAATTTATGGAAATTTCATTTACCCTTTTAGACTCTTCGATATTCCCCAATGTGGATGAGTCAGGGTCTTCCGATGTCCCAGCACTTTTATTTGTGTACACATTTGTGCTTGGGATGTGATGTATCTGTTGAACATCAATATTATTTGGATTTTCATTACCCAATTGGTGTACACCAACATGTTGTTGATTAACATTTATTGTTTTGGAAGAAGGCTTCCTTTATTTCTGCGGAGGCTTATTTTGAGCCTTATTCTTATCCTTTGTAGCCATTTTTCTCCCCCTCTTATTTTGACTTGGAGATTTTGAGTAGGAGTTGCTACTCTCTCTTGTACATTAACAACAGGGTTGTGTGATTTAGTGACACCTTTATAATGAGTAAATGCATCTGGCAGGTTATTTGCAATATTTTGCAAGTGGATAATCTTTTGAACTTCATGTTCAGATTCTATAGTACATGGATCATAGGACTGAATACCTATGGGATTCCAATTTATTTCCTGGCATTCTGAATGGTACATTGTATCTCCCCCTAATGCCGGGAAATTGTCCTCATCGAAGATGCAATCAGCGTGACGGGCAGTGAATAAGTCCCCTGTAAGAGGCTCGAGGTATTTTATTATTGACGGTGATTTATACCCCACATATACCCCCAATTTTCTATAGGGGCCCATTGATGTCCGCTGCGGTGGTGAAATCGGTACATATGTAGCGCAACCGAATTTTCGCAGATGGGAAATATTTGGTTGATTTCCGTGTACTAACTGCAATGGGGAAGCCGTATGATATGCAGTAGGTCTTAGTTGAATTAGATCAGCGACGTGTAATACCGCATGGCCCCAACATGATGTTGGTAATTTGCAATTCTGTAGTAATGGTCTTGCAATTAATTTAATTCTTTTGATAAGAGATTCGGCTAATCCATTTTGGGTATGTACGTAAGGTATTGAATGTTCCACGTTTATGCCTAAAGCCATACAATAATCATTGAAAGATTTTGAGCAAAACTCAGCAGAATTATCCATCCTTATTGATTTTACAGAATTATCTGGATCGTGTGCTCTTAATTTGATAATTTGAGCAATGATCCGTGCGAAAGCATGGTTTTTCTTGGATAATAAGCACACATGGGACCATCTTGTTGATGCATCGATAAGTACCATGAAGTATCTAAATGGTTCAATTAATGGATTAATTGGACCACAAATATCGCCTTGAATGCGTTCAAGAAATTGTAGTGGTTCAGCCCTAATCTTAAGATAAGAGGGTCTTAAAATTAACTTTCCCTTAGCACATGCGGTGCACACAAAATCTGAATTTTGGGAAATTTTGAAGTATGCATGTGGTGGCCAGTTTTATTGCTAATAATTTTTCTTATCATTCCTATACCAGGATGACCAAGGCGATCATGCCAAGTCTTGAAGATATTAAGATTTTGAAAAATTATCTTATATGCAACATGTTGTACGTGTTTAATATATGTGAAAGACAATACAGTTGATAGTGAAGGAATTTTCTCAAGCGTTTGCTTGGCATATCCGTCTTCTTTAGTAATGAATAGAAATTCACTATTGTTGTCATTATGTGTTTCTATATGGAAACCATTTTGACGGAATCTTTGTAACTCAATAAGGTACGAGTTGATTCAGGATACAGGAGTGCATCGTCAATTTCGAATTGAGTACCCATAGGGAGAATTATTGTAGCTCGGCCAGAGCCTACAATCACACCATCACGACCTACGATAGTAGTAGCATTTCCTCTACTCTTTGTGAGAGTTTGGAAATATTTAATTTCTCTGAGTATGGTGTTAGTGGTACCACTGTCCACTAAACAAAATTCTTCCTCCATTTGGATTGCTCCGGTGAAATAATCTATAATGAGTGAATTAAAATATTAAGGTCAACTCAAAAGATTATATAATATGTACATTTTATTGATCATGTATCATGTCTTACAATACTTATGATAACAAATATTTACAACAAAACTTTAATGTTTACATAAATATGGCTAGATAGTCTAATCTTGGTGGTAATGGAGACTCAGTTGGCGTCTCCACACATGTCGTTGGATTGAAATTCAACAAGCGTGTTGTCAGTGCTTTGGACGTCATCTGACTCTGATAGAATCTTCTCATCATCATGTTCCATAGGAGCATCCTTGGAGCAGTTGCCAACTTCGAATTGGTTATTGAAGTGCGCTTCATACTTGTTCCCATAAACTTGTTTGCAAGTGGATTGCTGGTATAATTCAACCAAATGTTTGGCAGTGTGGCACTTTTTAGCAATGTGATTGTGACAACCACACCTTTGACAAACTTGAGATTTGTCCTTTGGAATTTTTTTCTTAAAAGTGCTCTTGACTTTGTGTAAACCTTTGCCATTTTTATGCTTGTTTTTATTGTTCCACTTTCCCTTGAAATTCTTCTTGAATTTCTTGAACTTCTTGTCACCAAACTTCTTATTATTTTTCTGACTATTAAAGTGTATTTCAGGCAGAGGTGCTGCACCCACTGGGCGCATTTGATGATTCTTTGTTAAAAGTTCATCATGTTTTTCTTCCTGAAGTAAATCATATATCAAGTCAGAATATTTTGTATAGTTTTGGCGACGATATTGCTGTTGCAATATTCTATTTTTCAGGGAGAAAAGTAGACAATGTCTTTTCAATTTTGTCTGCATCATTTACAGGCTCATCACAGAAACGAAGTTTGGAACAAATCTTGTGAATGGCAGAATTATATTCTGCAATAGATTTGAAATCCAAAAGGCGAAGTAGTAACCATTCGCATCTTGCTTCAGGCAAAATGACTGCCTTCTGTTGATCATATCTTTCTTTGAGAGCATCCAAAAGTGCTTTGGGTCCTCCTCCATTATATATCCATTTTTAAGATCTGGATGGAGATGATGGCTCAGAAAGAATAAAGTTTTGTATTTGGCTGAATATGTGACTGGGTTCTGTGGATCTGGTGCATTGATTGTATTGATACACTCTTTTGCTGTAAGCATAATTTTTTGCATCCATAGCCCAAGTCAGATAGTTGTGACCATCTGATGCAAGTTCAGGGAAATCTTTATTGACTATATGAGCCATTTTCTACATGAGAGATCATGCATATGATTAATTTACTATGGTAAATTAAATAGCAGGTGATGTTGTATTTATGCAAAATATTGAAAAACAAGATGATTCTTGTATTTATAAAGGTACAAATAATGACATTATTTTGGTGGTATTCCCGTGGGAATTCACGACTTGATAGTCATTTTTTTATATACAATTGTTATTGTATAGAATATTTTGGATATACACGTTGTAGGTAATCATCATAAGATGTAGACCTCTCAGTAATGGGCAAGTTACTTGCTGCCTAAAAGCATGGTCTCTGGGCAAACAAATTCTTATAGAACTTATTGCAGCCAATGCCTAGGTCTCCATCACCTTGTGTTATTCCCAAAGATTCTGATTTATATACCTTATTATAAATATATTATATTTTGCATGGTACTACTTGATTTATAGAATATGAATGAAGTGTCATATATTAAAAATAGAATAAAGAGTAACACAGAATTGTTCTAAAATTATAATTGCATAACCAATGTGAGATTTGCGGTTCACATAATATAATCACTGTGGTAATTATAATATCCATATTGCATCGGTTATAACATCAAGCTAGATGGTCTAGATAGCTATTTACAACATAGATGCAATTACATTGTAGCCTGAGGACTAAAATAGAACAATTTAGGGACTTATACATGAATATATAGAACTGGAATTTTAAAACATGTAAATATAGGTAAGTTTGGGGGTCTTAGTGCAAATCTTGTAGGGAGAAGGGCTCCAACGTGGCTTTTGGGGCAAATTGGGCCGGTTGGCCTGCTAGCGGTCCGGTTTGGCTAGCGGTGTGGCTTGGGCCGCCTGCAGAAGGCCCATGACGGCCCAACCTGGTTGGCCGGTTAAGAGGCATGGCCGGTTAGGGTTGAGCAACCCTAACCGCCCACCTCCTTTTTTCACCTCCGCCGCTGCGGTCAGCTGCTGCCGCCGCCGCCTGCCTTTGCCGTCTTGCGCCGCCTCCATCGCCATCCTGCGCCGCCGTAGATCCTCGTTGCCGCTGCCACCTTCTGCCGCGCCATCTCCCCTTCTCCCTTCTACACTATTGCCCCCGATGCGCCGGCCATTGCCGACTGCCGGCCGTCACCGGCCTTCAGTTGTCGGAGGAGAAGCACAGCGAGGTTGGGCTCCAGGTGCCTCGGCGGACGCCGGGGCGGTGGTCGATGGCCACCATGCACCCAAGGAGTTGGGCCGGTGAGGGAAGATATGTCGGTGAAGGTGCGACCAGAGGTTCGTTGCAGGAGAGGGCCGACGAGGTTGGTGCAGCGGTTGCCGCAGAAGCCGAAGGTGCATCAGAGGAATATGTTGCCGCGGAAGTGGTTGGTGCTGGTTCGGCATTGAAGAATGGCGGCGCTCCACAGCGAGCAGCCATGGTGTCGATGGTGAAGCTTGGGTGTGACACCATGGAGAGTCCAGCAAAGCTGGAAGTGACGTTGGCGGTGCTGAAGGAAGTGAGGGGGATCCCACCAGTGTTGGAAGGTCCGGCCTGAGAACCAAATCCACCATTCGCTAGAGTTGCTGTCGCCGGTGCGTTGAGGTCAGGGATGACCCCAATGCCAAAGGTGTTGCACTCAGGGTGACGAAGACGAAGGATCAGAGGACGGCGAACAGGCGCTGTCTCTGGTGGAGTTGGCGTTGGTAGACGAGGCGGTGTCCTTGTTCTCTGTCCAGTGAGAACAATGCCGTCGGTGTATGGTGGCGTCGCCGTGCGAGTGCACTCGGAGGAGGCACTGGTGGTGCTGCTTGATGCCGGTGCTGCCTGTTGTGAAGGTCCAGGCCGCTGGCCTGGGCTTCTTGGAGGCGATATCCTTCTTTCCCCACGACGAAGGTGGTGGTTGCCGAAGCGGTTACCAGGGACAGAGAAGCGACCACCACCACCATGGAAGTGACGGCGGCCACCACGACGACCACCGCGGCCACGACGGCCATGGCGACGACGACGCTGGAAGAAGCGGCCGCCCCTGCTGCAGAAGCAGAGACCAGGGCAGCGTCCAGGGAAGCACCAACGAGCGCCAGGGAGTGGGATGACAAGGAAACCTTCCATGGTTGGAAGAAAACGTAAGTTGCTTGAATCCATAGTGCTTACTTGGGGTGTTTGAGGCCTGATGCCTCTCTTCTTTTCTCTGGTTGAGGCCTGTCGGACTCCTTCTTTTGTCGGTTGCTCAGTAGAGCGTGGGTGCGTGATAACGTGTTGTGAATGAGAAAAGTGGAAGGCAATAATGGAATGAGGGAATGGAGTGGATGTTCTCATTGATGGGGATTGTTTATAATATATACCTGTCCAAAGGACAGGTTGGCCCTTTGGAGGCACCCTTTCCGTAAAAGGATGGCCCCTTGGGAAAGAATCTACTAATTACATATAGTGAATATTCTTAGCATCTAATTGATCACTATACAATAACTACTATTTCATAACAACTACACTGCCGACTGCGGGCCTTGACGAAGATTACCACAAATAGTGCCAGTGGACATTGGTCGACGGAGGCTCTTGGCTCTCCATGGTCGTGTCATCAACATCTTAGGGCGATCGACTCAAGCAGGTTAGGACTAAGAAGCGTGTCAGCTCACCGGTCAAACAATATGGTAACCAAATAAAAAAAAGGACAGTAAGAAACAGGACCGATCTTGCCTGATGTTGGCTCTGGTCACTAAAGTGGGGCTCGACGACTCAACGTCAGCTGTGACTGAGATGGCCCAATAAAAAATTTTTTTACCAAGAGAAACCTGCATATGTCCTTAAGATTCAACTGAGAACCGCTCCAATAACGAGACCAAGAGTCACCAACAAGAACCCCAGCGACTACTGCAGCCTGGTGCATAGTTCAAAGAGATCCAAGAGCGATGATCAGCGACGGTGAAGAAGAGTTTTAGATGAAAACTCTAAAACAACTTGCACTTACTATTAAAAAAACATCTTCTGAGGCGGTCAAAATTGATTAACGGAGGATTTGTGCAACCACCTCAGAGCCAAGGCTTCATTAAACGGGGGATTAGCCGATGGCGTTTTGTCCACCTTGGTTAATAGAGTAAACAATAAAAAAACCCTGGATGGGCAAAAAAACCCGTGGATGGGCCCGTAGAGCCCATCCAAGGCATCGTCGCTACTTGTTGTCGCTGCTGCCATTGATTGACGTGCCCCCCATGGATCCGCTCTTCCCCTCCATGGATCCGAGCCTGGACGAGAGTAGGAAGATTAGAAGGCACCAGATGGAGGAGAGAGGTCGGAGTGAGGGTAGAAAGAGGGGTCTGCGGCTACAGGGGGGCAGAGAGAGGGGCCGACGGCTGGAGGGGAGACGAGAGAGGGGATAAAGGTTTAGGGTTGGGAGATTCCAAACCCTAAGTCATCTATATATTTATGCTAACTTGGAAGCGGGACGACCAAGCCCTGTTGGGCCTCATCAGTTCTATGGAGGTGGGCACCTTAATACGACAGCCTCCGAAAATAGATGATTTTATGAGGCGGTTGTCATAATCGCTTTTTCGAGGCGGACAATGGTATCTTCAGTTAATGAAAAATAGTTGCCTCGGTTCATGCCTACCATCAACCAAGGCAGTTGAAAAAGTTGTCCTCCTTTGCTTAGAAAAGTTGTCCTCCTATGAGGCCTTTTTGAAGTTTCTCCTAAACTACTTTTTTTTATCTTGGGGACTTCAAATTGGGCATTTGCAAGCCTTGCTTCAACATCACGATAAGTTAATCAAGGAGACTATGGTCAGGCATGTTCAGTTTAAGGTTGATCATGAGAATGCTAGAAACAAGGCAAAGTTAGTGGCTCAAGGCTAGGTTTTAGCATTTTCAAGAGCAAGCATAAACTGAACATGAGTAACGTTAATTAGTCTCTTTTGTCAACTTATCATGATTATCAAGCAAAGTTTCCAAATGCTAAATTTCAAGGCGTTTGGTTTCAACCACACAGTGAAAGAGCATCTAGGCCCCTAATTAAGTTTTGGCGATTAATGACAACATGACATTGCGACTAACGTGTGTGTTGCAGCGGCAATTCTTAAGTTAGTGCAATGATGGGCTTTCACGGTATGCTCAAAGATTAAGGATAAGCTAGTTCTAAGTGCCGATTGGATGATGAGAGGCACTTAGAGTAGTTTAGGTCTTTGTTTTCCTTTGGTCATACTATAAAGGGGGTTGAGGATTGGTAGCTTGACCTAGACAAGACTAGAAGTTAGGTGTGATGCACCCTTATGAAATCTAGTGCTAGGTAGCTATGTTGAAGCCCTGGAGAAGTTAGGAAACTCAAAGAGATGTGAATAGTCCATTAGTAAGCATGTCTGTGAATAGTGCATTGGTCAGCGTGTCTGTGAGAGAAGATGTGACTCGATGTGACTGAAAACTTGGTGAAAGTTGGCGAACTAAACAAGGCCTGAATTGGACGAGTTTCGACTTCGAAAGAGAAGAAGATTGCACAAAACTCAGAGGCATCGACTATTTTGACGGGCTTATGAGGCCCCATCGAATTAGTCGAGGGCCCCTAGTTTTCACTCAGAAGCTGGCGCAACGCTCTGGGTAGCGTTGACTGATTCGACGGTGTGACCATCGAATTAGTCGATGGCGCCTGGTTTCCCCCCAGAAGCTGGCACAGTGTTCTGTGTTGCGTCGACTAATTCGATGGAAGTGACCATCGAATTAGTCGATGGTGCTTGAATATGTGAAGACCCTAGTGTGCATGGCTCTGAGTCACACCGACTGATTCGACGGCAGTTGCGTCGAAGTAGTCGATGGTCTCTAATCTTTGTGAAGATTTTGTGGCGCATGACTCTGGGTAGCATCGACTATTTCAACGATGTAAGCGTCGAATTAGTCTATGGGGGAACTAGCCGTTGCACTGTTCAACATTTGAATGGAAAATGGGCATCGACTGATTCGATGGTGTGACTATCGAATTAGTTGATGGCTTTGCGAATTGCATAACGGTTGGATTTTGAGTGGGGGCTATTTATACGCCTTCACTCACCCCTTGGAGACTCTCTTGCCACACGAGTTTCACTGTTCATCCAACTATTGTTGGGGAGTGTTAGAGGGCAAGAGAGGCATTTGGTTTGATTGGTGTTCTTGATCTTGTGAAGATTAAGGATTCTCTTTAGTGCTTGAGAGTAGCAAGTGTGCATCCGTCTATGTCGTGGTTTAGTGTAGGTCAAGTGAAGATCTTAGGCTTGTTACTCTTGGTGATTCGGTATCACCTAGACGGCTTGGCGGTGTTGATCATGGGAGCTAACATGGAGATTGTGTGAAGCCCCAAGAAGGTGTACACGGTTTGGGAATCCGCCGTCCCGGAGCGGGAAATGGATATCCCCTACGAGAGCACTTGATCCTTACGTGGATCAAGGGGGAGCTATACGCTTGTGCGGGTGCTCCAACAAGGACTAGGCGAGAGTTGCCGACTCCTCGATATCTCGGGAAAAATCGGCTTCCTACTCTTCTCTTTACTTTGAGCAAGTTACTTTCCGTATTTTATTCCCTAGACTTGGCATGCTAGAGTAGGATTAGAACTAGGTTGCAAAACTCTTTTCAACACTAGTTAGGCACAAACCACACTTCTAGGCACATAGGATGAATTGGATTATTACATAGGATTATTTTATTGCTTAAATTTTTGTAGAAGCCTAATTCACCCCCCCATCTTAGGAATCTTGATCCTTTCACATAGCTTTCTTTTGAGCTGACTTTTGTGGCTCATGGTATACTCCATCTTTAGGGATTTGCCAAGCAGTACTAGTGGAGGTTGAATTCTCAGTTGGTTTCTCCCTGTTGTTCTCATCCACCAAACCATAAACCTAATTATGATTCCAATGCTCAATAATTTTATCAACACCAAAACCATCATGCCTCTTAAACTCTTCAAAATGTATATATAGGTTCTTTACGAGACATGCAACTCAAAACATGTCTCAGATATTCATTCTCATCGTCATCTGCCACTTGCATAGTCCTCAACTCATTGAGCTCGTCTACTCATAGTAAACAAAAAACCATGTTGGGTCACTTGATTTCTCATGCTCCTTGATTCTAACACGAGCTTCATAATCAAGCTTGCTCTATAAAGAGGGACAAGAATCACAAGTTGAAAGCAACACATGACTTGCCTTAAGCTCATCCAAAGCAACCCTAGCAACATCTTATTCCTCTACCAAAATGATACACTTGGTTTACAAAGCAGCCTACTACTTTCTTTCCTAACCTTAGTCTCCTTGATCAAATTTTCACGATTATCAAGCAAGGCTTATAAATGCTCAATTTCAGTGCAAGTTGTTATGTAGTTCCCACCTCAGATTATTTTTTCAGTCTTTGTTGTCATCGCTCTGGAATGATCAAGTTAAGATGTGCCTTGGTCTATTTCATGTTGTGTGATGGACTAGATGATGTGAGGCTTTCACTTACTTGTTTTGCGAGTGTTTTGTTGTGAGAACGTAGGGTTCCTTGTGTGTGGTCACTCCCGGGGTCCGAGGACCAGGTTGGGAGTTGGGAACCAGTTAGGGCGAGCATATGAGCCCCAAGTTCTGCACTGCTGTTGGAGCCATTTTCTATCAGGAAAATGATGGATACTTCAGATCACAATTTTAAGAAATACTGCATGTTTATTGAAAGCATAATAGCGTGCTAGAATAAGAAAGGTGGGGCGTAGGTGAGTACATAGGTGGGAGCCCTCGGGCAAGTACCGTGGGGTCAGAACCGCAAGGTACTTGGCCATGATGCCTGAGCACTAGTTCCCCGTCCTATCTAACTAAGTAAATATAAAAAAAATATAGCGTGATCATGTACATAGGTGGAAGCTCGTGGGCAAGTATCATGGGATCCAAACCGCGGGGTACTTTACCATGGTGCCAGAGCACCTGGGCTCCCCTCCAACCCACGGGCGGAACCTTTGTGGAAGCTTGATTCCTAGGTGCTGGTCAGGTGGATGGGGGGGTGCTTGCCCCTCACCCCTTCCTGTGTCCTGAGATGGTGGTTCAGGGCACCCTGTACAGTGCGATATTGTGTCAAGTCAGCATTCTTCAACCCAAAGGGCATTCGTGCATAACGCTCTTCCCTCTTCTTTTGCTACATTGGAGTCAGTGAAGCGGGCGCTGTCATCCATGCTGGATTGGCACTCGATCTCTTCCCTAGGGATACCGGGAATGTCCAATGGCTTCAATGCGGACACACCTGACGTATGCCCCAAGGGAAGCGATGAGCACACCTTCCTGTTTGTCAATGAGTTGCTCCTTGCTAATCAATCTCCTTGCTAATCATCTCCTTGCTAATCAATCTCGATTGAGGCTCCATCAATGGGGGAGATGTGCTGCTTGTTTGGCGGATGCTTGGGGTCCTCGGGCGGGTCAGCAACAGTCTGCATCTCTGCTACCATCGCTACACACATGAAATTGATGCAGTGCACGGCTTGCTTGTCGTCTGTCTTGATGGTGATGACCCCAAAGGAACTGGGACCTTGGATGCATTGTAGGCGTAATGGACGACATCATTAACTCAGCGAGCGTTGGGCGCCCAATAATGGTGTTATACGGTAGACAAAAGTGAGCGATGTCAAAGATGAAGTTCTCGGTGCAGAAGATCTCCCTAGGTGACTGGCAAAATAATTCGCCCGAGTGGGTAAGTCTAGCCGTTGGTCACGCCGTAGAGTGGCATGGACAGGAGAAGCGAGCGTTCACACCCTTGCATCTTGTGATAGACATTGGGGAAGAGCAGGATTAAATTCACTCCACCGTCGATGAGAACTCGGGCCATACCAATGTTGTAGATGGTGGCGTGACCACCATGGGTAGGCGGCCGACTCCAGAGGTGTTGTCGGGGTGGTAGTTGTGGTCGAAAGTGATCAGATCACCCGACCATCGCAGCGACGGATTTGATGCTAGAGCCGGGGACACAATACACACCTCGCGTCCTAGGAGCTTGGTATCCGAAGAGCGTCGCCATAGTCTGATGCAGGTTTTGGAACACCATGTCTTGATCGGATCGGGCGTCATCTCCTCGTTGGGGAGCAAGGTTCGTTCCATTACTTACGATGGTTCTCTACCATGTTCCTATCAACCCTGCATTCTGCACGGGTTTGACACATTCGCCGTGAACATCCGGTAGTCCTCGCCATATGGGCCGGGGTCATCATCGTTGGACCTACATCCCAAACTTCTGCTGGAGCACGGTAGGGAACCCGAGGAGGCCTGATCCTCCCTAGCTTCCCAGCGCTTCTTGCGGGCGCCTTCCAAGGTGGCGTGAGCTTTGTCACATGCGTGTAGCAAGTTAATTTTTGAGCGGAGGTCAAGGGATTGCCCTGTGGATTCCCTCGTTGTTCATGGCAGCGATGTTGAGGAACTGCCCTAGGAAGATCCCCCGAGGGTGCCCCGAGACATAGTGCCGCATCGTCTGAGCTGAGTTGCGCCTTCCCGACAAGGTCAGCAAGCTAATGGATCCACCTTCCTACTGGCATTCCTGACTCCGCCCGCAGTGGTGGGTGATGCAGGAGTGCTCAGGTCATGTCAGCGCTTCATCTGAGGACACGCTTTTGTAGCTGCCCATCCCCTGGAAGTACACTGTGCCGCTCGCCTACATAACTTTTCCTGGAACTCTGCATATCACATATTTGTGGATGCCATTCCTCCGGACCTGCTCCTCCCAGGTGAGTGGGAGCTGTGGCGATGGAGACACGACCCTTATTTGCATCGTTACAATAAGTTGAGCAGCGAGCCATGCTGGTATTCTTGTCAAAGCATTCGGAAGCAGTAACGTGGCAACTTACAACAACCACATCAGAGCCCCCGGGTGAAGATCCACCATGGAGGTTGCCCGCCTTAATATAGTTGTACCATTGTCTTTAGTGGTTTGTTTGGATAATTTCACCATTTTTAGTTTTAGTTTAAGGCTCTCTTATGTTCTCCGTTCTAAGATAGACAAACTAACTACTAGCACCCCTTACCAGGCATGCCCACTGATGGTGTCTAAGACCACGAGCAGGGTTCCGAGGGGGACCCCAATTAGAGATTCTACCTAGGGGTGCATGAGCTTTGCTCGGTTACCCAAGGTCATAGGATGTAGACAATATGGTTTAGACAGGTTCGGCCTCCCAGGGGATAACAATCTGATGCCCCTAGTGTTGACGCCCGTTAGATATGCCAATTGTTAACCGCAAGGACACAGGATGTTGTAGCTCTTTCCCTTGAGTAATTCTCCCATGGTTTATCAATCCGTAGAACTAAAGATAAAGACACAATCTAAGATGCTTGAAAACATTTGCTTTGGTGAAAGATCGAATCTAATCTACTAAATTCAACCAACCGGCAATGGTTGCAAGAAAGAGAAAGAGATAACCGATCTAGGTCACCTAGACCAATGCATAGTCGTAGTTCTTAGCTAGATAGGGCAAAGATAGATGTGAATCTCAATAAAAGCATCTTTAAATCGTGACCTCCAAATTGACTCCCAGAAAGCCAACCTAACACAAGGACCCCTTTGATGTTGTAGTTTCAAGGCACGAAGTAGCATCGAACACTCTTTGATATATGCCGGTATGAACCCCTAGCCACCACGGCTACAAGAACTTCCTAAGTGATCTATCTCGATAATAGATCTAAAATCAGGTGCATCAAAGAACGAACGAAATCAACAAAAGATGTACTCCCTAGCGCCAACCATTGAGATACCCTATCACTAGAAATTCGGAAACACAAACATCTTCACCATGAATGATAGTTCATCATAAGATCCTGTAACACCCTAAAATTTGCCCTAATTAAAATTTAGTAATTAAATATCTTTTATATTCAAGTGCTCATGAAAATGTAGGTACAATAAAATATTGAATAATTAAAAGCAAATATAGGGAATAGAAACATTATTGTTGCATTCATGCTGGCGCATTTATTTTTTATTGTTGAATTCAAATTTGAATTTGAATTTGAATTCAAAGGAGTGTTTGAATAAAAGAAAAACCATTTCTTTTCTCTCTCCCTCACTTTCTCAGCCGACCCAGTTCTTTTCCTTTCTTTCACCACACGGCCCACTTCTCCTTACCTCTCTTCCTTCTCCTTTGTGCGGCCCAGGCCCAGCACGCGCCAGCCAGCCCGCTCCGCTTTCTCTCTCTCTGTCGCTGACCAGCCGGGCCCACATGTCAGTGCCTTCTTCAACCTCGCGCCGTGACCGAGCCGGACTCCGCTCCCCCGATCCGCGCCGATTTCCCAACCGAACCCCCGGGTATATTCGTCCTAGCTCTTCGCCTTGGGGAGCTCCAGTGTTGTTTGTTGATAAGAAGACGCGACACAGAGGATGTGCATAGACTACCGAGCCCTCAATGAGGTTACCATCAAGAACAAGTACCCACTACCGAGGATCGATGATCTCTTTGACCAATTGAGGGGAGCTTGGTGTTCTCCAAGATCTATCTCAGATCGGGTTATCATCATATGAGAATTCGGGTGACAGATATCCCCAAGACAGCTTTCACTACTTGGTATGGCTTGTATGAGTTCACAGTTATGTCTTTTGGGTTGACTAATGCACCAGCCTACTTCATGTACTTGATGAACAGTGTGTTCGTGGATTATCTTGACAAGTTCGTCGTGGTGTTCATTGATGATATTCTGGTTTTCTCCAAGAATGAGGAAGAACACGAAGAACACTTGAGATTAGTGATGCAAGGCTCAGGGAGCACCAGTTGTATGCTGAGCAAGTGTGAATTCTAGCTGAAGGAGGTATCATTCTTGGGGCATGTGTTGTCAAATGGAGGTGTAGCAGTTGATCCGAAGAAGGTCAGAGATGTGTTGAATTGGGTGCCGCCGCAGAATGTCAGTGAGATCAGGAGTTTCCTCGGAATGGCAGGCTACTATCGGCGCTTTATTGAGGGATTCTCCAAGATTGCCAAGCCCTTGAAATCATTGGTAGAGAAGAATGGTAAGTTCGTGTGGACACCGCAGTGCAAAGCTAGCTTTGAGGAGTTGAAGAGAAGGCTGACCACTGCACCAGTATTGGTACTGCCAGATGTTACTAAGAGCTTCTCAGCCTATTGTAATGCGTCTCGTCAAGGATTGAGATGTGTACTCATGCAGGAGGGCAAAGTTGTGGCATATGCATCTAGACTGTTGAGGAGACATGAGCTGAATTACCCGACACATGATCTGGAACTGGCAGCTGTGGTTCACGCGTTGAAGATCTTGAGGCATTATTTCATTGGGCACAAGTGCAATATCTACACCGACCACAAGAGCCTTAAGTATGTGTTCACGCAATACGAGTTGAACATGAGGCAACGTCGTTGGCTTGAGAAAATAAATGACTTTGAGCTGGAGATTCATTACCATCTAGGGAAGGCTAACTTGGTGGCCGATGCTTTGAGTAGAAAGAGTTATGTGAATGTGCTGACGAGTAAGAATTTGCCGGAAGAGCTTAGTTGGGAATTCGAACGCTTGAACTTGGGTATGGTAGCCAATGTGACTGAGCTAGAAGTGGAGCCAACTCTTCAACAGGAGATCTAAAAAGGTCAATTGGAGGATGAGGAAATCAAGGAATTGATTAAGAAGGTTGGGACAGATAAAGCGCCAGGATTCCGATTGGATGAACAAGGAACAGTATGGTATGGTAACAGAATAGTGGTGCCAGATCAACAGCATATCAAGGATGTTATCTTACGGGAGGCACATGAGTCAGCATATTCCATTCACCCGGGAAGTACCAAGATGTACTTGGACCTCAAGGAAAGATTCTGGTGGTATGGTTTGAAGTGAGATGTCGCAGCACACGTAGCTCTTTACGATGTATGCCAGAGAGGTAAGGCTGAACATCAGAGACCGGCAGGGTTGCTTCATCCTATGAAAATACCAGAGTGGAAATTGGAAGAAGTGGGTATGGACTTTATAACAGGACTGCCTCGCACCAAGAGAGGTTATGACTCTATATGGGTGATCGTGGACCGATTGACGAAGGTGGCTTACTTTATTCCAGTAAAGACTACATATTCCGGTGCCAAACTAGCAGAGTTGTACATGGAGCGGATTGTATGTTTGCATGGGGTACCAAAGAAGATAGTGTCAGACCGAGGCAGTCAGTTCACGTCACACTTTTGACGCAAGTTACATGAGTCCATGGATACTAAGCTTCACTTCAGTTCAGCTTACCATCCACAGACAGACGGTCAGACCGAGAGGACAAATCAGATACTGGAAGATATGTTGAGGGCATGTACATTACAGTATGGGAACAGTTGGGAGAAGAGTTTGTGTTATGCAGAGTTCTCGTACAAAAACAGCTACCAACAGAGTCTCAAGATGTCACCGTTGGAGGCTATGTATGGAAGGAAGTGCAGGACGCCGTTGTTCTAGAATCAGACCGGAGAAGGTAAAGTATTTGGACCTGAGATCTTGAAGCAGACAGAAGAGCAAGTGCAGGTTATCAGGCAGAATCTGAGGACAGCCCAGACACGGTAGAAAAGTTATGCAGATGTAAGGCGTCGAGATATCAGCTTCAAAATTGGCAACTTCGTATATCTCAATGTGTCACCAATGAGTGGTGTGAAAAGATTCAACGTCAAAGGCAAGTTAGCACCTCGATACATTGGACCTTTCAAGATTTTGGAACAGAGAGGTGAAGTGGCTTATCAATTAGAGTTACCAGAGAGATTGGCAGGAGTGCACGATGTGTTCCAGGTGTCATAGCTGAAGAAGTGTTTACGAGTGCCAGAGGAACAGATTCCGCTAGAAGAGTTGAATGTGCAGGAGGACCTTACCTATGAGGAGTATCCGACCAAGATCTTAGAAGAGTCCGAGAGGGTCACCAGGAACAAAGTGATACGTATGTGCAAGGTTCAGTGGAATCGTCATACAGAGGATGAGGCAACATGAGAAAGGGAGGATGATCTCAAGGCTGAATATCCACATCTCTTCCAATCCACTTCCGAATCTCGAGGACGAGATTCATCTTAAGGGGGTAGGTTTGTAACACCCTAAAATTTGCCCTAATTAAAATTAAGTAATTAAATAGCTTTTTATATTCAAGTGCTCATGAAAATGTAGGGAAAGTAAAATTTTGAATAATTAAAAGCAAATATAGGGAATAGAAACATTATTGTTGCATTCATGCTGGCGCATTTATTTTTGATTGTTGAATTCAAATTTGAATTTGAATTTGAATTCAAAGGAATGTTTGAATAAAAGGAAAACCATTTCTTTTCTCTCTCCCTCACTTTCTCAACCGGCCCAGCCCTTTTCATTTCTTTCACCGTGCGGCCCACTTCTCCTTCCCTCTCTTCCTTCTTCTTCGCGCGGCCCAGGCCCAGCACGTGCCAGCCAGCCCGCTCCGCTTTCTCTCTCTCTGTCGCTGACCAGCCGGGCCCACATGTCAGCGCCTTCTTCAACCTCGCGCCGTGACTGAGCCGGACTCCACTCCCCCGATCCGTGCCGATTTCCCAACCAATCCCCGGGCTTGGCGCACAAGCCAAGGAGTCTCAGGGCCTCTATATAAGCGCCGCCACCCCCTCGCCTGGCCCCTACCCAAAACCCTAGCCGCCATCGAGCTCTACGCAGCGCCGCCGCCGCAACCCTAGCTCCAAGCGCGGCCACCGTCAATCCATCGCCTCGCCGCCTCATTGTTGACGAGAACAGGTCCAGGAGCTTCGACAGGTATAGAGGAGCATGCCGAGCCCCTAAACTCCCTCTCTCTCGCTCCATAGCGCGCGTGTGACCTCGCCGGAGCTCTGCAGCCGCCGCCGCACATCGCCAGCCGCCTACACCGCACGATCCTCAAGAAGGACCCCTAAAACGAGATGCCCATCATCCGCTCTCTCTCCGGGACGAATCGCGGCGAGCTTTGGAGCCCTGTAGCACCGGGAAAGCCCAACTCCAGTGAGTCGCCGCCTCTACGCCGTCGCGTGCCGCCGACTCCGACGAACATTTGACCAGCACCGTCAGATCCAGATCCAACGCCCCAGATCGAACCCGAATCGAGTCAGCCTAGGTCAAACCGGCCACCATGGCATTTTTGCAAAAGAGCCCCTACAGGTTTTGGAAATCAACCCGCGGTCCAGCGCAGTTAAAAAATAATTAGAGTTTAGTCCTTTTTCTTTCGGTTTAGCCCCTGCGCTTTTGAAAAATAGTGCCTGCCATCCTAGATGGCTGTTTTACTCGTTAGCCCTCGGGTTTTAATACGAAATTATGTTTTGGGTCCCTGGATTCTTTCAAAAACACCCCTGGAAGCCTAAAAGTCTCACCAGCAAGCCCCTAGAGCCCGTTTTAAGCTTAGTTTCTTCGTTTTAACTCCGATTTGAGTGATTTTTGCGCTCATATGTTCGTAGTGAAGCGTACCCTAACTCTAAAGCCTTCTTTTCATCTTTTGTTTATGATTGGTGTACTGTTCTAATTAAATGCCTTATTTGCATGTATGTGTGGATGCTTGTGTGGTGATCGATGTGAGTAGTTGACGAGCCGTTCGAGTTCGCCGACGATCCCGTTCCTGAAGAGCAGGTGCAGCAGCAGTTCACTGAGGAAGGCATGTATAACACGGACAATCCTTGATTACCTATACACCATTTAATCATATGTTCATATGCATGTGTCTAATATTGTTATACACTAAGGATGTTCCTAGTCTTTACCTTATTCCTTGTTTACCCGGGTTATATGTATTATGGTTAGTATTTGCTACGCGCTGCAACCAACTTTTATTTTAATGTTAATATTGAACTAATGGTTCACTTCAATGGTGACTAAAAGATGCATTTTAGCAACATGGTTCGGTGAACTAGAACATGTGCTTCATGCTTTGTTCTAGTGTCTCCATAAGGTTTGGTCTAGCGAAACTAGAGCATGTGCTTTGTGCTTTGTTCTAGTGTCTCTCCGTAAGGTCTGGTTCTTAAAGCGGCAACCCAGGAACTTGTTCGCCGCCGTTGGAACTATAATGGCTCTGGTCTTGAATAATTAGCTTGTACGTCTCTAGCTCGCTAGTGGTTACCGAAAGACATATGTGGGGAACATTCGTGAGAGTATAGTTTGATCCATCAAGGACGGATTTATCCGTTGGCTATGTCTTGTTAGGCAAAGTCCCATGATGTGAGCGCCCAATGTATGGCAGCTTCACACGTTGCGATGATTGCGCTCTCGCTCTAGACGCCATTGACCCCCTCACGTTACACCCTGAGCGTACGTCAATCTCGATGCCTTGGGTTATGCTACCTATGTTGAACCTAAACGGCTACTGTGCTTGTTAGGGTGTTTTGTGAAAGTCCTCGTAACATAAGTTCTTTTTGGATTTATGTGACCGACGGGTAAAGGGCGAAACCTCTGCAGAGTGTTAATCTATCATGATAGCCGTGCCCATGGTTACAAGCGGCCTGAATCCTTTGTGATTAGAAGATGATGTTGGGGTTGATGTTGGAATATTATATAATTATTTATACATTATTATTAATGGGTTTACGCTTGGGTCCCTACTCACTTGTAGTAATTTGGATGTTAATAAATTGAAACTAGTAAAAGTGCTAATGCAGTTTAACCGCGTCAAACCTTTTGTTCTTGCATAACCCGTGTTATACTTGTTAAGTAAGATGGTTTACTTACACTTGCAACTATTCAACAAAATCCCGGATGGGTAACAGATGCAGCATTGAATAATCAGTCGCTTACTGAGTTTCCGGAGGATCTGCCGTACTTCTAGCTGTGTTCAACCAGTCGGTGTCCCTGTGGCTTTGAGGCTCTACTTAGTTAAGACGTTTAATAATATTAAGACTTCCGCTGTGTTATTTGTTTAATACTATGTCTTGTGTTAAACTCTGATGTAAACTATTTTATTCGAGCATTGTGTTCTCTGTGATTCAATATTTGTAATCTATATGTGTTTTGTGGACATCCTGGGCACGCATATAGAAGCATTCGGATTTATTGGAAATCTGGGTGTTACAGATCCCAAACATGGCTTACCTTGATCTTGATCCTAGCTCCTGAATTCCAATGTGGGAGAACCATGCAAGGTTTCCACATCAGCTGGGGCAAACCCTAGACAATTAGCAACGGCCCTTGGCGGCGGCTGCGAATGTCAACTCCTTTTGGACGTCGGGATTCAGACTTCATTTATAGGTGTGATGACCTAGGTCAAAGGGGAGCTCGAGCTGAGGCCAAATGGGCCAAGGCTGGCCAGCTAGGGGGGCCATGGGCCGGCCAGCCTGGCCTGTTCTTGGCCCGGTTCGCCTTCTCCTTTCTCCATGTGTCGTCTTCTAGAATCCGCGTCCTTCTTCAATGATAGGCATTTGTCGACGTCTTTCTTCGGGACATCTTCGAGATAAGGATTAAGAGGTGAATCCTTCCTTAATCTTCAATTGCTTTGCCTTAATCCCGAAGTAATCTTGGTTGGGCTTGTGTCCTAGGCCTTTTGGGGGTCTTGGTTCTTCAAGTATGGACTTTGAATGGATCTTGATTCCTTGGGCTTTCCACCTCCATCATGGGCTTCATCATTTTATGCTCCAAAACAGCCCAAAATCAGCCAAAATCACAGTTCCTTCAAAAACATGTGCATATGCAAATATGACCCAATTATCAAGTATGATCAATGGTTTATATGTCAAATTCATGCCATTATTGAAGATAAATGAGGGTAAAAAGGTGTAGCTAAGGAGTGCCAATAGAGAGCCAACATCACAAGGCAAATGTCGTGCATAACCTAATGTTCCAACTCTCACTCTATTGTTTCCAGCCGATCTGACCTTGTCTGATGCCTCATGCATCTGGCTAGTGGAGCTATCAGACAGATGGCGTTTGGAGTTCGGTCTAGGAGACAACTAGCTATGCAGACGACTTCTTGCATAGTAGTAGGATGATGTAATTGAATTGAGTTGTTCTATAATAACTTCAGCTGTAGTCGAACTAATCCGTGTTGTGATAAGCTTCACATTGCCGCTCATGTTTTGATCAAATTATCCATATGCACTATGATGTAAAACATAAGATGAGATGTATGTAATCATGTGACGTTGCTAACGGTCTAGGCAATGGTGGCTTAGTTGGGACGTTATACCCAAGTGCCCCGATTGAGTGTTAATAGTCATGCTAATTCATGGTTGAGCTAAGTTATTTAAGGTGGTTCGCCACAGTGTAACCCATCTGGTGCGAAATGGGCTACGCATTAAAAATGTAGTATCAGTTAGTACAATCGGAACTAACAAGGTTTTTTGCCCTATACTAATGTTCTATTCTCAAGTGGTGATGTGGTTTAATGATATGGCATTCCACATATACAATCATGTGCCAAGATGAGACGTTCCTAGACATTTGCCCCAAAGTGTGGAACAGTGAGACTCAATTAGAGTGGGGATCAGAGGGGGTGCATGCCACACCTACTCAATTTGGATATGGCTTAGTAATAGCCCATGTGGGTAGTGTGTTGACAAGTTTATCAACTTGCTAATGGAGTAAGGGTGTGTTCACCTTATAAGGATGTCACTACTACTGAATAGATTTTCGGAGGCGGTCAAAAAGGGTTTTTGGAGGTGGTTTTTGTGTCTGCCCCCAAGCTAGGGCTTTTGTTAATCACCCATTTTGTGCGAGAGAGAGGGAAGGCACCTCCACGGCAGGAGACAGGGAGAGAGGGAGGAGAAGAGGATGGGTTAGGGTTTGAGGGAGGTGATGTTGGTATATTTATACTACGAGGGGGTTATCGGGCTGAGTTGGGCCAGCTGGGCCTTGGTCTTTTAGGGGGCGGGCCTTATAAACTATCCATATCCGAAGTTCGATTTACGAAGGTGGACAACTTAGGACACCCGCCTTCAAAAATTGACTATTTTCCGAAGTGGTTGTTTTAAAATGTCCGCCTCCGTAAATCGATTTTCAGAGAATGTTAAATATGACCGCTTCTGAAAATAAAAAGTGTCCACCTCTATTAATCGCTTATATTAACAGAAGAGGTTAGGATTCATGTCAGCCTTTCAAAGATTCAATTTGAAGTAGTGTGTGTGCTTCCAACCATAGCATATTCAGGTTAACCTTTTTACATGAAGTAAGGACGAAAGAACTAGTAGGGTGTTATGTATGTGCAACACCTTCGAATTAACTGTAACACCCTAAAAATGCATCTTTTGAATTTAGTAAGAAAAGTGCTCATGAATAATGTAGGAAAAATAAGATTTTGAAGAATTAAAAGCAAATATAAGGTATAGAAATATTTATTGTGCATTTCATGCCGGTGCATTTATTTTTTATTTTTGAATTTAAATTTGAATTTGAATTCAAATAAGTGTTTGAATAAAAGAAAAACCTTTTCTTTTTCCTCCTCCTATTTTTCTCTCAAACCAGCCCTCTTCTCCTTTTCCCTTTCCTTGCGCAGCCCAGCAATTTCACAGCTCGGCCCAGTTCGACCTGCCAGCCGAGCCACGGCAGCCCGCCTTCACCCTCACTCTAGGGGTCGAGAGGTGGGGCCCGCCTGTCATCCCCCACCTCCGGTCGTCGACGTACCCGACCAAACTGAGCTCGAGTCCAACTCGAGTTCGAGTCCGTGCCCGCGCCACTATCCCCCCAGCTTGGCGCGCACGCCAAGGCCTAGCCCTCCCTAGCCTATATAAGAGCCGCCGCCTCGAGCCCGCCGCCCCTAACCCTAGTCGCCTCCAAGCCTGAACGCCGCCGCAACCCTAGCCGAGTGCCGCCGCCGTCGATCCGCTGCTCCGCTGCCCCATTGCCGCCAAGGGCCAGCCGCGAAGCTTCGCCGTGTGTTAAGGAACGCGCCGAGCCATCCCTACCTCACTCTCTCGTCCTTCCGCTTGCGCAACCTCACCGGAGACATCAAGCCGCTGCCACTCATCGCCAGCTTCCACCGCCACTCATCACCAGCTGCCACCTCCACTCGAACCTCGTCCACAACCCCCAAAATCGAATCCCCATCTCCACCTCTTTTTCCTGGGTCAAGCGCTGTGAGATTTGGAGCTTCCTAGCACCACTTATGCTCAACTCCGGCGACCCAGCACCCCCAGTCAACCCTAGCCGCTAGATCCAAATCCGACCACCCAGATCAAACCCGATCCGAGTCAAAGCAAGCGCATACCGGTCCTCTTGGCAATTTTGCAAAATAGCCCCTGCCCTTTCCCCAAATTAACCTGTAGTCCAAGCCAGTTCAAAGTTATTTTCAACTAAGTCCTTTTTCTTCTATCTTAGCCCCTGCACTTTTGTAAAATAGAACCCACCGTCCTAAGTTGTAGTTATACCCTTTAGCCCTTTTACGTTTGAGATCCCTGGTTTCTTTCAAAAACACCCCTGGAAGCTTAAAACTCTCACCAGGAAGCCCTAGATCCCGTTTTATGCGTAGTTTCTTTGTTTTAACTCCGATTTGAGTGATTTTCATGCTCACGTATTCATAGTAAATCATACAATAATTCTAAAGCCTTCTTTTCATCATTTGTTTATGTTTGGTATACTGTTCTAATTAAAGTATCTTGTTTGCATGTATGTGTGGATGCTTGTGTGGTGATTGGTGTGAGTAGTTGACGAGCCATTCGAGTTCGGCAACGATCAAGGTTACGAGGAGCAGGTGCAACAGCAACAGTTTGCAGAGGAAGGCAAGTACAACACGGGCAATCCTTGTTACCTATACACCATTTAATCATACGTTCATATGCATGTGTCTAATATTGCTAAACATCAAGGTTATTCCTAGTCTTTACCTTATTCCTTGTTTACCCAAGTTTTATGCATTATGGTTAGTATTTGCTAGCGTTGCGAACAACATTAATTTAAATGTTAATATTGAATTAATGGTTCACTTCAATGATGGTTAAAAGATGCTTTTTGGCAACATGATTCAGAGAGCTAGAGCATGTGCTTCTTGCTTTGTTCTAGTGTCTCTTCAAGGTTGGTCTAGGGAGTTAGAGCATGTGCTTCGTGCTTTGTTCTAATGTCTCTCTGTAAGGTCCGGTTCTTAAAGCGGCAACCCAGGAACTTATTCGCCACCGTTGAAACTTTAGTGGCTCTGGTCTTGGATAATTAGCTTGTACGTCTCTAGCATGCCAGTGATTACCAAAAGGCGTATATGGGGAGTACGGGTGAGAGTATAGTTTGATCCATCGACGACAGATTTATCCGTTGGCTATGTCTCGCTAGGCATAGTCTTGTGATGTAAGTGCCCGATGTACGGCAGCTTCACACGTTGCGATGATTGCGCTCTCGCTCCGGACGCCATTGAACCCCCTCACATTGCGCCCTCAGCATACGTCAATCTCAATGCCTTGGGTTATGCTGCCTATGTTGAACCAAAACTTTGCGTCTTAAACTAATTTGAACAACAACAATCAAACAAGTAGCACAAACTTTGAATATCATTAATTTTGGATTCATAGATTCAAAAATTCATATTTCAATTTCAACGTTTAAAACCAAGCGCCAACATCATTTGCATATAAACACCTTCATATCTTAAAGTTAAGTTTTATAATTTTTTTCATAAATAAACTTTAAACCCTGCTTACTTCATGTAATACCCTAATCCTCTAATAAAGTTGACGACAACCATTCCAAGCAGCAAAGCTATGTATAGATAACAAACTACTTACACCTTTGTTCTTATTTCGTGTAAAAGGGTTAATGTAACACCCAGATTTCCAAGAAATTTGAATGTTTCCATATGTGTGCACAGGATGTCCACAGCACACATATAGATTACAAATATTGAATAACAGAGAACACAATGCTCAAATAGAATAGTTTACATCAGAGTTCACCACAAGACATAGTCTTACACAAATAACAAAGCAAAAGTCTTAATATTATTCAATGTTTCTCAACTAGTAGATCCTCAAGTCCATAGGGACACCGACTGGTTGAACACAGCTAGAAGTACGGCAGATCCTCTGGAAACTCAGCAAGCGACTGATCATTCAATGCTCCATCTGTTACCCATCCGGGATTTTGTTGAATAGTTGCAAGTGTAAGTAACTATCTTACTTAACAAGTATAACAGGGGTTATGCAAGAACAAAAGGCTTGACATGGTTAAACTGCATTAGCACTTTTAGTTGTTTCATTTTATTATCATCCAAATTACTAGAAGTGAGTAGAAACCCAAGTATAAAATATTCCAACATTATCTTCTAATAAAAAAGGATCCAAGCCGCTCGTAACCGTGAGCACGGCTATCATGATAGATCAACACTCTGTAGAGGTTTCGCCCTTTACCCGCTGGTCACATAAATCCAAAAGAACTTATGCTACGAGGACTTTCACAAAACGCCCTAACAAGCACAGTAGCCGTTTAGGTTCAACATAGACAGCATAACCCAAGGCATCGAGATTGACGTACGCTCAGGGTGTAACGTGAGGGGGTCAATGGCGTCTAGAGCGAGAGCGCAATCATCGCAACGTGTGAAGCTGCCATACATCAGGCGCTCACATCATGGGACTTTGCCTAACAAGACATAGCCAACGGATAAATCCGTCCTTGATGGATCAAACTATACTCTCACGAATGTTCCCCACATATGCCTTTCGATAACCACTAGCGAGCTAGAGACGTACAAGTTAATTATTCAAGACCAGAGCCATTATAGTTCCAACGGCGGCGAACAAGTTCCTGGGTTGCCGCTTTAAGAACCAGACCTTACGGAGAGACACTAGAACAAAGCACAAAGCACATGCTCTAGTTTCGCTAGACCAAACCTTATGGAGACACTAGAACAAAGCATGAAGCACATGTTCTAGTTCACCGAACCATGTTGCTAAAATGCATCTTTTAGTCACCATTGAAGTGAGCCATTAGTTCAATATTAACATTAAAATAAAAGTTGGTTGCAGCGCGTAGCAAATACTAACCATAATACATATAACCCGGGTAAACAAGGAATAAGGTAAAGACTAGGAACATCCTTAGTGTATAACAATATTAGACACATGCATATGAACATATGATTAAATGGTGTATAGGTAACCAAGGATTGTCCGTGTTATACATGCCTTCCTCAGTGAACTGCTGCTGCACCTGCTCTTCGGGAACAGGATCATCGGCAAACTCGAACGGCTCGTCAAATACTCACATCGATTACCACACAAGCATCCACACATACATGCAAACAAGGTATTTAATTAGAACAGTAAACCAAACATTAACAAAAGATGAAAAGAAGGCTTTAGAGTTACTGTATGCTTTACTACGAACACATGAGCGCGAAAATCACTCAAATCAAAGTTAAAATGAAGAAACTACGCTTAAAACGGGCTCTAGGGGCTTGCTGGTGAGAGTTTTAGGCTTTCAGGGGTGTTTCTGAAAGAAATCAGGGACCTAAAACATAATTTCATATAAAAACCACAGGGTTAAAAAATAAAACTACAACTCCGGATGGCGTCTACTAATTTTCGAAAGCTCAAGAGCCAAAACGAATGAAAAAGGACTAAACCGTAATTATTTTTGAACTACACTAGACTACGGGTTGATTTCCAGAAAACAGAGGGGCTCTTTTGCAAAATTGCCATGACGGCGGCTGAGGGATGACATCGGCTGACGTCACGGTCTACTGTGCCGTGGACTAGCCGTAGACCGCAGTCCACGGGTCCACGGTGGACCGGGTTTATACCGGTTCGGTGTTTAGATCTAGGCCGTTGGATGGAAATCGGGCGGCTGGGATTTGGCTAGGATGTTTGGCAGCCAGAGTTGCGGCAGCGCGGTGTTACGTCGCCGGAAGTTCGCCGGCGCGCGGGTGAAACGGGGTTAGGGAGCTCGGTTTGACGCCATTCTTGGCTTGGGAGAGAGAGGAGAGAGTGGGGATCTCGATTTGGGGGTTGTGGTCGAGCATTGAGCCACCGTGGAGATGCGCGACGAGTGGTGGCGGTCTAGGATCGACGGCGAGCTCGCGCGGGCGACAGAGAGGGAGAGAACGAGCGCGAGATGGACGGGAAGTTTCCTCACCTACCGTCGAAGCTTCGGGGCAAGCTATTGGCGGCAATGCGGCGGCGAGGCATTCGATTGGCGACGATGGCGATGGAACTCAAAGGCAGCTAGGGTTTGGTGCGTAGGGGGCTCCTGGGGCTGTGGCGGCGCCTTTATAGGGGTCGCAGGGGGCCTCGTCGTGCGCGCCAAGCCAGGGATTCCAGTACGGGCTCGGGGCGTGGTCGCATCAGACTCGAGCCCACGCTTGAGTCGGTCGCACCTAGTGCGATCGAAGGCCTGAGGTGGGGGATGACAGGTCGGCCCCACCTGTCGGCCGCTGGAGGAGTGAGGAGGCGCGGCTAGGCTGGTGGGCTGCGGTGGGCCGCTTGCTGGGCTGCGCGGGAGGAGCAGAAGGAAAAGGGAAAAAGAAATGGGCCGCGCAGTGGAGAAGGGAAAAGAAAGAGAGGGAAGGAAAGTAAGCTGGCTGGTCTGAAAAAGAGAAAGTGAGGGAGAGAGAAAAGAAAAGGTTTTTTCTTTTATTTAAACATTCATTTGAATTTGAATTCAACAATAAAAAAGAATGCTCCAGCATGAATGCAACAATAATGTCTTTATTCCTTATATTTTCTTTTATTTTTCTCAAAATTTTATTTTCCCTATATTAATTGTGATCACATTAATATAAAAAGCTATTTATTTACTAAATTTTAAATAGGGCATTTTAGGGTGTTACACTGCCTATGTTGAACCAAAACTGATATTGTGCTTGTTAGAGTGTTTTGTAAAAGTCCTAGTAAGATAAGTTCTTTTGGATTTATGTGACTGGCGGGTAAAGGGCAAAACCTCAGCAGAGTGTACATCTATCATGATAGCTGTGCTCACGTTTATGAGCGGCATGCATCCTTTTTTATTAGAAGAAGATGTTAGTGGTTGATGTTGGAATATTCTATAATTATTTATATTATTATTAATGGGTTCATACTCGGGTTCTACTCATTTATAGTAATTTGGATGATAATAATTAAAGTAAAACAACTAAAAGTGCTAATGCATATTAACCGTGCCAAGCCTTTTGTACCTGCATAACCCGTGTTATACTTGTTAAGTAAGATGGTTTACTTACACTTGCAACTATTAAAAAAATCCTGGATGGGTAACAGATGGAAAAGTGAATGACCAGTCGCTTCCTGAGTTTCCGGAGGATCTGTCGTACTTCTAGTTGTGTTCAACCAGTCGGTGTCCCTGTGGACTTGAGACTCTACGTAGTTATGAAACATTTATTTTTATTAAGACTTCCGTTGTGTTAAATGTTTAAGACTATGTCTTGTGTTAAACTCTGATGTGAACTATTTTATTCGAGAATTGTGTTCTTTGTGATCCATATTTATAATCTATATGTGTTCTGTGGACATCCTGGGCACACATATGGAAGCATTCGGGTTTCTTGAAAATCTGGGTGTTACATCAACCCTTTTACACGAAATAAGAACAAAGGTGTAAGTAGTTTGTTATCTATACACAGCTTTGCTGCTTGGAATGGTTGTCGTCAACTTTATTAGAGGATTAGGGTATTACATGAAGTAAGCGGGGTTTAAAGTTTATTTATGGAAAAAATTATAAAACTTAACTTTAAGATATGAAGGTGTTTATATGCAAATGTTGTTGGCGCTTGGTTTTAAAGGTTGAAATTGAAATATGAATTTTTGAATCTATGAATCCAAAATTAATGATATTCAAAGTTTGTGCTACTTGTTTGATTGTTGCTGTTCAAATTAGTTTAAGATGCAAAGTTTTGGGTATATAATCTATCTATAAAAGAACGAGTAGAATTGATAACGTTTCTCACCCAATTTGGGTCCATCTTACCCCTCACATTGGATCCACCTGTAAGAGTCAACGTAGGTGTGGAGGAGGCCAAACCCACCAAAACTGATATTTAGAAAATGCTTCTTTCAAAAATCAATTGTTTTTCTCACCGTAATACATCCTGCCGGCGCTTTCACCCGCGTTCTGTGCACGGACGTGCGCCTCATCACCCGCCCCAATTGGTCACGTCCCGGAGTCCTCCAAGGCCCGGGCTAGCTAAATCAGATGGCAAACGTACTCTCCTTCAGTCCAACAGGCTCTTGGGGTGGTTACCTGGTCTAGCTTTTCTCCCTGATCGATTAAAAACCGGACTCCTGATAAGCCGTGGTCGCTTGATCATCTCCCTGATCCATTAAATACCAGACTCCACTTCCCCGCAAAACCTCCCCTCGAGAAAATAAAACCATCACGAAACCCACCCGGACGCTGAGAGAAAAATATGAAAGAAGAGGTGAAACCACACATCTGGATGGCAAAATATGAAAAAGCTGCATAGCGTGCAATCGAACGTGTCACCTAGCAGCTCGCTGGAAAAAAAAAAACGTGTGACCTAGCAAACGGAACGTACAAGTAGACCATTCATACGTCAGGCTGTAATTAGCTTTTGTCGTCAACAAAGTAAATCAAAATTAATAAGATTAAATTCTCGATCGGCTCCGATCCTGGAAACAAAACTTGTAACATATTTGCACATGACATGATCGAGACTAGCATGAGGTAAACATCTTTTTCAATTTTATATTATATATCACTAATTAGATAAATAATATATTTATCGTCATCATCCATAAGATCTGCTGACGTAAATCTCATGGACTCACTGTACCTCTTATATTGGACCTGCCATTAAAAGGCAAGGGAGCTAGGAGAGGTTCCAAACTCATCAAAATTACGACTTGAAAAATGTTTCTACCAAATAATAATTTTTTTTCTGGCCAATGTGGTTCCTTACTCATCAACTACACCTTTTATATACTTGCGTGTCGCACGTGCGGTTTTGCTAGTAAGTCAAAAGTACTTACTTGTTTCATGCTTAAGTCTATGTCCTGGAAATCGCAAATCATGTGCTTTTGGACGTGGAGTCAAAAGCCTCTTCATATTCCATCATTAATGCCTTGTTTAGATCGCCAATTTTCACCAACTTTCCAGTCACATCGAGTTACATCTTTCCTCACAGTCACGCTTACCAATGCACTATTCACACCTCCAACTTTTCCCAACTTCACCAACTAAACAAGGCCTAAATTTCCACGGCTTTGGCCCTACCATCATTCTACCTTTTTGCAACGGTGTCTGCGGACTGAATCGTCTTGATTTATATATGATACTCAAAGTCAGGTTTAATACCGGTCAAAAAGGTCACACAATTTTTCTTATGAAACATGCACGGTGCGCCCGATAAGAACCCAGAACCTCCGGTCGCACGTGTATCTTACTTACCATCTCACTTGCACACACTACTACACAACGATTTTCAGTAAGGATCAACACTAATTTCGCTCCTCGTTGTGAAAATATTCACTACCAGTTTTGAGATTTGAACCTGCAAAGTCTTGTTTCAAAATAACTTGTAGATCAAGAAGCCATTCTTTTATTATAGCTTTTTCTAAAACATACAAGTTGTAGACCTCGTCGTACAGTACGATTTTTTTATGTTGCCTTTGTTCCTTTTTAGATAATTTGTTATGTACGATATCATATTGTATTTATTTAATTAGATATCTAAATAATTAAAATAACAAATATTTTGAACTACAAAATTATCGATCTCATAGAGACCTATAATTTTGACGAGCCTTGATAGTATGGTTTTGAAGTACTGGTTGTACTTCTAGGTACTTTCTTTTAAAATACTATTGTGATGGGTATAATCGGTCCAACAATTGTTAGTACTGGTCACACTACTATTGTGATGGTTGATCCAAAACTATTTACCCTTTTTCTTGGAGACCATTATGTCCCATAAATGTGAGATGCCATCCATCTATATCTGTTGCTTTTTTTTCATGATAAGCTATTATGTCAATACAAATGTAGATGGAAGGGCACCATCCAGCAGCAAGCAGGACATATTTATCACTCTGTATAAGTGTATATGCAGACTTCCCCATCGCTCGTTCACGGCCCAAGACAAGCATGCTACTGTGCTCAAAGAGAGGTACCAATGATACAGGCAAATTTTTGTTTCTATTAGATCAATACAATTTTCTTTTTTCGCATCGTCATTTGTGACACCAAAATGGTTCATAGTTAGATTGTTGAAATCATAGATTAATCATTTTTACATATCATAGTGTTTTTAGAACCTATCCATGCACCCGTCAAACTCATTCGCTCGGGCTACGGGGCGCTAGAGGCCAGACGTACCTGGCCCGGCGTGCACCACACCACCCCCCTCAAAAATATTAATCCCTTAGAAACAAAACCCATACCAATTTCCATTCAAATCTTCATTTTGCAGAACCAACCCTTCCTTCCCAGCTCTAATTTTTATTATATAGGCAGGCCAATGAAAAGCAAAGCAAGGAGCAGCATTGGAAGTATGTAGAGAATACCGTGTCCATTGCCCAGTATACGGTTCACCTGGCCATGGGCCATGGCTATGCAAGCAGCTATACTGCTACCACTGTGTTTGGCCTATCTCTAGCTGCTCTCTGAGTCTGTGACAAAGCGTGCTCGATCGTTGCGTCGTCGTTACGACCGGACAGATCGATCTAATCATTGGCTGATCGGCGGTGGTGGATTCATCGGTTAAACTCCCGACGCACCTGCCTAGCTGTTGGAGTAACTCGATCCAGCTCCCTGGCTGCGACTGCGAGCAGGCTATTTCATATATGTTTGATCCATCGACGAGAGCATGCTCATAGTAGTTGATCGGTGTGGCCGGTACGTCACCGGAGTGATGGAGTCGGAAGGCTCGCGATTGATCGTGGTGGCAGCGAAGGCAATGGCGTGTTGCCGCGATCCATCGCCATCTGTACTCCGCTACTCGCACCTTCGTTTTGATTTCTTTGCCGGCGCCGCCGCGCGCGTAGCATGCAGCACATGCATGTCGTGCGGGATGCAGGGTGCCCAGGTGATCCGCTACCTACCATCGGCCTTGAGGTGACGGGCAGCCTTGGAAGAGGCCTTGATCCCGCTAGCTAGGTGACGGACGGCGACGGCCGCCGGCCACCAGCGACAGCGATTACGAGTGGAGGCCGCCCGAGAGCAAGACGCCGAAGGGAAAGTCGATCATGACCCTCTTGGCCACGACTCTCTCGAAGGCCTCGCGGAGCGCCGGGGTGCGTCTTCGCGCCCAACTTTGGGGCGGCAGCGACTGAGAGCACGATGCCGCGAGCACTGCGCCGCCAGATGGGGCAATGGGAGGCCAAGAGGGAATTCGCGGTGGGTACATAGACGATAGGTGAGAAAAATAAGTTGTTTTTGGCATAAACATTTTCTAAATATCAGTTTTGGTGGGTTTGACCACCTTCCCACCTCCGTTGACCCTTACATGTGGGTCCGGGGTGAAGGGTAAAGTGGGCCCGAATTGGGTGAGAAACGTTTTCAATTTAACTCGTTCTTTTATAGATAGACTTGATGTCATGTGTACGAGATTAGCAAAGGAGCCGGATTACTTTAATACTTTCCTTTTTGTGAGTCATCTTGTGCCTGCTTGCGCACCTTAGGGTCCAGCTTAATTAGTCTACGGGTTGGTTAATTAGCCAGATTTGCCTTAGCCATGTTGGAGTCGGACCTGAGTCCAAGTGCCTGCGCGCACTTAAGTTGGGTGCCAGCCCTGTCGATCCTTCCTCGGATTGTCTAGAGTGCCATATCGAGCCTCTGCGGCTAGGGCACGTCTCGGATTCCTACCAGAATTCTCATCTTCTGATCATGGTTCTTCGAAGCCGCGGATGGAAGTCCTATCTTGAGTTTCGTTTATATTTGTAAGCTGATCCCTAAACATTTATCCTTGCTACCGTTGGTCCTTGATTGAACAAGAGAATTGCTGGGAGATTCATAATCTGTCGTGAAGCTTTATTATTATATTGTGTTAATCAGATCAGTGCTTGATAGACCTGTCGTGATTTTTATCCCTGCTTTACTTGTCATTACTGATTGATGTTGGCGTGAGATTACATACATATATCAGTTTCTGATTGGCGGCCACATAGTTCTGAGTTTGATTACTTTGGATAAGTTAAACATGGATTGGTATTTTCTGCGTTGAACTATTAGTGAGGCTTTCAGGTTCCTGCCCTGCATGTGATTGTCCAAATAAATATTCTCAGTTATACTTGATCAGCCAGTCAAAATTTAGAAGTTATTATATGACATCTTTGGTACCATGAAAGATTGGGACAAAACTTCGGACGCCGTCGTCGCTGTGTTCTTACCAAAGAGCTACAATGATCCGTGTGAATCTAAGGGTCGTCAGCAAGCTTTTTCTGGCGCTATGCCATAGATTGGCAACACAAACCCTTGGTTGATATATCTCAGACCTTTCGAACTAACTCTAATTTTATTATTGCATATACCCTTCTCTTTTTGTTTGTGTCCTTGAAGGCAGGTGGAGTCCAGGACACTAAACTTAGGCTTCAACAAGTCTAGCCTCGCTCCAACAAGTTCATGGCTTCATCAAGATTTGCTCTTTGGTGGTAGGTGTTAACTTTGTTAGTGTTGACACCAGATTTTAACAGGTCACCCCGGTGCCAAAAGAGAAGCAGAGATACAGAATCGGAATCGGAGTCTAGGAGATAAAGCGGATCAAATCGGAATCGGAGTCCGAGATGGAGAGCAGTTTGAATCAGAGTCAGAGTCCAATGAAAGTCAAAAAATCGGAGAAGAGGATGATGATGTGGAGGAGTCCTGGAATGTTACCAGGTTAAGCTTATAAAAGGACCGAAATAGAGAGTCGGTTATTTTTGAGTTTGAGTCGTGGACAGTTTTAAGAAAGATCTTTTCTTTTGCGTCAAGTAAATTTGTCGTATACATTTAGGAGTCGTAGTTATCAGAGTATAAGTATCGACCCTGCGTGGTCATGGAAGTTTGTACACACCAATATCAAACAAACCTTTACACTTTTTTCGCATCTTACATACAATTGTCGGCGACTTCGTCTTTCTTTTTCGCGAGTTCTTTCGGGCACGTCGAGGGTGATCAGATCTCAAGGCTTGCCTGTAAGTCCCGTATTACTGAGTAAGATCCAAGCTTTAGCAACCGGCGTATCGCTGTTGTTTCGTTTGGGATTATTCGACAGTTATCGAGTAAACATCTAAGCTTTAGTATCTGGCGTATCGCTGTTACTTTGTTTAGGTTTTATTCAACCTCTATCCAGCTTAGAATAGGCTTTGATCGGCTGTTATTTATACTTCATTATCGGATCTGATATAGCCGTTTAGATCTATTCTAAGTGTTGCTCTGCTTAGCTTGTTAGGTTACGTTTTAGTAATCTTACTCTGCTTTGCATCGAAATCGGCTGATCTAGTCGTTTCTTTATTGTAGATCGGAATCTAGTTCCGATCTGGTCTTCATCGCTAAATCGGAAACCCAACCGATTTCGTTGTGATACTAACGTCCGATTTTCCTTGTCAATCAACAGGTCAGATTGACTAGCACGCCCTGCTTCATCGGTCATAGCCGATTTCGTGTGCTAGCACGTGAAGGTCTTTCCCGATTTTTGCGTCAACACACTTTTGGCACGCCCGGTGGGACACGACAATTTCGATCATGTCGAAGAAGGTCATTGGTACTACTAAAGAAGATCTTAGTGAAGAGCAGAAGGCTGACATGGCAAGAGCAGTTGAAGATTTTGAACTGTTATGCTTAAAGTCATTCAGTACCACAAAACGAGGCCAGGCTATCAAGAAAACTGATTTTCCATTGCCTCGAGAAGTCAAGACAGCTGAAACACATGGAAGGATAAATGAGTTGATAAATGAAGCAGTCCATCATGCTTTTGCAAATCAAGGTAGAGTCTTAGGTAATGAATTACATAACCAAGTGATTCGCTCATTGCGTGATGGTGATCTTCAATTTAAAGGTCCAGCATACCAACAACTTCCTCCATTTGAAGTTGACACCCCAGCAAAGGATGTTCAAGCAAGGGCTGCGAAGAATGCATTCTCTCAGGTGTTTAATGGCTCAACATCCGATCAGCCGATCGGACAAACACAATCGGCATCAAGGCCGATTATGCAAGGAGGTTTTCCAGCAACAACAGCAGTGACTATGCCTCAGATTCATATTCCAACAAACAGCTCTGCGGTTTTTACCACATCATCGCCGATACCATCGGCGTCAAAGGGAGAAGAATTTTTCAAAGGATATGATCCCAAAACAGGATTAGGGATGCCTCCTAAATATTTCGTTACTTCTCCTAAATCAAACCAGAAGACTCAACCTGAGGAGCCAAAGATGGCCTGGGTACCGCATACTGATGGAATTAATTAGGTACTAGTTGATGAAAAAGGAATTATACATCAAGTATAGACTCCAAGACTAGAATCGGTAAGAGCACCTAATATGAATATGCCGAATCAGTTAGAACCACATGGTACTACGTCAGCTATGGAAGTATATCGCAATACTCAACATCAAGGCCAGGGTCAAATGTCCAACCAGAATGTATCTTCAAGACATCTAGGCAAAATGAATCGGCACCAACGGGATATGCAAGGCCGATTCAACCAGTACAAGAAATAGCACAGGGAGCAAATCAAGTGGATTGGGCAGCTCAAATTGCTGAGATAATGCAAAATCAGTTTGGATTAAGGCCCAAGACTCAACATGTGATGTATAGAACTCTCTATCCACCTGCTTATGATTCGCTACCTTATCCGCATCGTTACAAGATCCCTGATTTTACCAAGTTTTCTGGTAATGATGATGTCTCCACTACTGAGCATGTCAATAGATTTCTGGTGCAATGTGGAGAAGCTGCTGCTACCGATGCATTGAGGGTCCGATTATTTTCAAGTTCTTTATCTGGACCAGCTTTTTCATGGTTTATGACATTGCCAGCAAATTCAATTATCTATTGGTCTGACTTAGAAAAGCAATGTCATCAATATTTCTTTGCTGGTGTTCAAGAGAAAACTATTACTGATTTGACAAGCTTGAAGCAAAGGAATGATGAATCGGTAGCAAACTTTATTCAGAGAATCAGGGAGACAAAAAATAGATGGTATGGATTGAACTTGACAGATATCCAATTGGCTCAGTTGGCATTTAATGGTTTGCTCCCTTATTTCAAAGAAAAGTATGATTCTCAGGAGTTTGAAAGCTTGAGGCACATTGTGCAAAGGATGTCAAGGTATGAGAATCGGATGTATGAACAGAAGCGATCTTATCATAAGAAGATAAACTTTATTGGGTATAGTTCTGATTCCGATTCCGATTCCGATGAAGATAAAGAAATCGGCTTGGTAGAATGGGTAAAAAATAAGAAGCCGATTGCTTGTCCATTTGGTAAGAAAGAACCAGAAAGATTTGGTTTTGATGTTACCAAGGCTGATAAGATTTTTGATCTATTACTTAAAGAAGGGATGATCAAATTATCGGCCAATCACAGTCTTCCATCTGCAGAAGAACTCAGGAAGATGACATATTGCAAATGGCATAATGCTACTTCTCATAATACCAATGACTGCAAGATTTTCAGAAACCAAATTCAATCGGCGATTGAGCAAGGAAAGTTGCAATTTGAGATTCCTTCTAAACCACTCAAGCCGATGAAGATTGATGGGCATCCTTTCCCAGTGAATATGGTAGAGCCAGTTAAGGGAAATGCTTTGCAGACAAAGCTTTTGACATCAGAATCTGCAAAAGAAAAAGGGGTTGTTGATCCTAGAGTGCAAATTTCTGCTTCTGACTTAAAGAGTAAAATAAAGATGGAGAAAAATGATTATCCTAGAAACCCTCAAAGACATGTTACTTCTCAAGGGTTGATCAAGAAATATCAACGTCAGCAAGAGAGAACAAGGCAGCAAGAGGAAAGGATATATCGGAATGAGAATCATTGGAGATGTCCTTTTTTGTTTACTGCTGGGAAGAGGGAATCAAGTTGCCATCTCCAGATGATTGCCCAGAATGCAATGGAGGTTATGGAAGGGATAGGGCATTCGAAAGGCCCCGATTTGAAGATAGGGAGCGTCGGCCGATTATTCGAGATAGAGATGAAGAATAACAACGTACTCCAGTTCATGAAAGAATCGGAGGTAGACAGAGCGTATATGATCGGTTAGGAAATAGACCGATTATGAGCAGAGAGTTGGAAGATCGTGCTAATAACTTGGTTTCTGATGAAGAACCTTTGCCAAATCAGGATCGGAATATTCATCACGAAGCTAAAATACCTCAACCAAGATGGTGCCCGGATGGAGTTACAAAATCACAGAAAAGGAGGTTGCAAAGACTCCGATTTGATGAAATTCAAGAAGAAAAGTCGCGCCAGCTTTTGAGGAGCAAAAAGGTGTCATCTAAAATATGGCGTCCTAAGCAATGTGATCAAGGTGATAATGCAGCTGATGTTAACATGGTATTCATGTTACCAAGGGAATTCATGGCATCGGCTAATGATGAAGAAGATTTTGAGATTGAAGAAGCAATGGCTCAATTGAATTTAGAACCAATGCAAGCAACTTTTGAGAAACCAGAAGAAAAAGAACGTATTCACTTAAAGCCTTTGTTCCTGAAGGGACATGTTAATGGTAGACCAATGACCAAGATGATGGTTGATGGGGGAGCCGCTGTTAATCTGATGCCATATGCCGTTTTTCGTAAAATCGGTAAAAGTGAAGATGATGTGATCAAGACGAATATGATGCTGAAAGATTATGAAGGAAAGATTTCTCTGGCTCGGGGGGCACTATGCGTGGAGTTGACTATTGGAAGTAAGACTTTGCCCACTACTTTCTTCATAGTCAATGGCAAAGGATCATATAACCTGTTGCTGGGGAGAGATTGGATCCATGCTAATTATTGCATTCCATCAACCATGCATCAATGTTTGGTTCAATGGATTGAGGATACGGTAGAAGTTGTCAAAGCAGATGCATCATACAGCATAGCCATTGCAGAAGCACAGCCATGGAATTATGAACAAGTAATGGGTATATCTGGAAGAGCTTTGTATATTGAATTCCTCAGAGTAGCCGATTTCGGTCTACAGCCAATCCAAGCAGTCGGCTCAAAAGAATCGTCCTGATGGATGAATTTCTTCAAGAAGATGAAGGGAAATTAGGGTATGGCTTCACGTCGGTCGATGTACTAGAGAAAATAGATTTAGGAGATGGTGATAAGCCAAGGCCGACGTTTATTAGTGCAAAATTAGATCCTGAGTATAAGAAAGAATTAACCTCTTTATTAAGAGAGTTTAGAGATTGTTTTGCTTGGGAATACTATGAGATGCCTAGTTTAGATTAATCTATTGTTGAACATCGGTTGCCTATAAGGCCAGGATATCGGCCATATCAGCAAGATTCTCGACGATTTGATCCTAAGATATTACCTGACATAAAGGCCGAGATTACTAAGTTGATTGAAGCAAAGTTCATTAGGCAATGCCGATATGCTGAGTGGATTTCTAATGTGGTTCCTGTATATAAAAAGAATGGGAAATTGCGTGTTTGCATTGATTTCAGGAATCTTAATAAGGCGACTCCAATGGATGGATACCCGATGCCTATTGCCGATTTATTAGTTGATGCTGCAGCAGGACACAAAGTCATAAGCTTCATGGACGGTAATGCTGGTTATAATCAGATTTTTATGGCTGAAGAAGATATTCATAAGACTGCTTTTCGATGTCCGGGGCATGTTGGTTTATATGAATGAGTAGTCATGACTTTTGGTTTGAAAAATGCTGGAGCTACATACCAACGTGCTATGAATTATATCTTCCATGAACTTATCGGCAAGATTGTTGAAATTTACATTGACGATGTGGTGGTTAAATCGGAAAGCTATAAACAACATTTAACCGATTTACGCAATACTCTGGAGTGCACAAGGAGACATGGCTTGAAGATGAATCCGATGAAGTGTGCATTTGGGGTTTCTGCTGGTCAATTTCTGGATTTATGGTTCATGAAAGAGGAATTGAGATCAGTCAAACCTTGATAAGTTCTATCAATAAGATTGTGGCTCCAGAAAATAAGACTAAACTTCAATCATTGATCGGCAAGATTAATTTTATTAGGAGATTTATTTCTAATCTCTCTGGGAGGATTAAACCGTTTACACCTTTATTGAAATTGAAGGCCGATCAGGAGTTTGTTTGGGGAAAACAGCAGGAAGAAGCTTTGGATCGGATTAAGAGATATTTGGTGTCTCCTCCTGTTTTGGTTCCTCCTCAGAAAGATAAGTCGTTTAAGTTATATTTATCGGCTGATGATTCTTCTATCGGATCGACCCTTATTCAAGAATTTGAAGGAAAAGAGCGTGTTATCTACTTTTTAAGTAGAAGGCTTTTGGATGCAGAAACAAGGTATTCTCCGGTTGAAAAGCTATGCTTGTGTCTATACTTTTCCTGTACCAAGCTCAGACATTATTTACTATCGGATGAGTGCATAGTTGTTAGTAAAGATTATGTTATAAAATACATGTTGTCGCTGCCGATTTTAAATGGTAGAATCGGAAAGTGGATTTTGGCCCTCTCAGAGTTTGATTTACATTTTGAATCGTTGAAAGCAGTTAAGGGGCAAGTTTTGGCTGATTTTGTCACTCATCATTGTGGTCCGGAGATTGGATTAGTAAAAGTTGCTCCATGGACTTTGTTTTTTGATGGATCTTCTTGTGGAGCTGGCTCTGGAATCGGAATTGTGTTGATCTCGCCTCGGGGGGCAAGCTTTGAATTCTCTTTTCCGATTGAGAAAGAAGCCACTAATAATCAAGCAGAATATCGGGCTGTTCTTAAAGTTATCAAACTACTCAAAGAGATTAAAGCTGATGCTATTGAGATATTCGGAGATTCTATATTGGCAGTAAAGCAATTGATGGGTGAATATGAATGCAACGATGATATTTTGAGAATATATCATGATGAATGTCTATAGTTGTTAAAAGAATTAAGGCTTGTTAAGATTGAGCATATTCCCAAATGTCATAATGAAGAGGCTAACCGATTGGCTCAAGGAGCATCTGGTTATCGTCCGATCAGAGAGATTTCAAGTCTGGGGTTAGAAGATTCCGATTGGAGAAAAGAGATTTATGAATATTTGAAAGATTCATCGAAGAAAGTGGAAAGAAAGATAAGGATTCAGGCAGTGAAGTATGTTATACTTGAAGATGGTCTTTATTATCGGACGATTGATGGAGTTTTGCTCAAATGTATTGGATCGGAGGAAGCTAAGGTGTTAATGGGAGAGATCCATGAAGGGGTATGTGGAGCACATCAATCGGCCTTCAAGATGAAATGGATGATCAGAAGGAATGGATATTTTTGGCCTACAATTCGTGAAGATTGTTTTAAAAATTACAAGAGATGTCAGGACTGTCAGTGTTTTGGGAATGTTCAAAGGGCTCCTGCGTCTGCTATGAATCCGATTTTAAAGCCTTGGCCTTTTTGAGGATGAGGTATTGATTTAATCGGACAAATTAATCCTGCATCAAGTAAAGGATACAAGTTTGTGTTAGTAGCGACTGATTACTTTACTAAATGGGTTGAGGCAATTCCTCTGAAGATTGTGTCATCAGCTAATATGGTGGATTTTGTTAAGGAGCATATCATCTATCGGTTTGGTATTCCTCAAACGATTACGACCGATTAGGGAATTATGTTTACTTCAGGGGAATTTGGAGAATTTGCTGAAAGCATGGGGACTAAAATATTGAATTCTTCTCCTTATTATGCTCAGGCTAATGGTCAAGCAGAGGCCTCCAATAAAAGCGTGATCAAGTTGATAAAAAGAAAGATTGATGTGTTTCCCAGAAGATGGCATACTGTGCTACATGAAGCGTTATGGTCATATCGGATGGCTTGTCACGGTGCAATTAAAATGTCACCTTATCAATTGATTTATGGACATGAAGCTGTATTACCTTGGGAGTTGAAAATCGGCTCTAGACGTGTTGAGTTTCAAAATAAGCTAACAGCTGATGAATACTCGATTATTATGAAAGATGAGTTGGAGGATTTGACTCAGTATCATTTGAAAGCCCTTGAAAATCTAGAAGCTAATAAGGAGCGTATCGCCAGATGGTATAACAAGAAGGTCAAAGTTAAGGAATTTTCTCAGGAACAGTTGGTATGGAAACTAATTTTGCCGATTGGGTCTAAAGATTCTAAATTTGGTAAATGGTCTCCGACTTGGGAAGGTCCGTATCGGATAAATCGGTGTGCTCCAGGTAATGCATATATATTGGAGACTTTGGAAGGAGAAGAGTTTCCTCGAGCTCTGAATGGAAAATATTTGAAAAAATACTATCCCAGTATTTGGGTTGATGCATAAGCCGATTTTTGGAGAATCGGAACATATCGTAGCCGATACAAAGTATCGTCTTTAGCAGAAAAAATAAGTGAAAATGATCCATTACATATTCAAAGATACATGGCCGATGCATTATACATCGCCCTTAGGGCAAAAATAATAAAACATTACAGGGTGTTCAGAAAGTTTTGAATTATCTGAATAGCTTGCATATGAGACTCATGGCGCTCATGGTTCTCCATGATTTGACTTCTAGCATCAAGAGACATATGAATCTGGCTAATATTGGCTTCAGACCTAGATATGGATTGGTTGATTATGTGGATTTCTCCCAAAAGTCGATCTCTTCTACTCTGTAGATGGATGAGTCGGGATTGTTCTCTATTCAAAGTGTCCTCAAGATTATGAATTTGGCGTTGAATCCTGGATATATCATCACTCGGGGATCCTTGGCCATGGATGAAAGATGACACTGAGGTAAGGCCTTCGGGGAGTAAGTTCATAACCTCATATTTGTGGGTAGCCAAGAAAAGCCAATGATTGGAGGAAAGGGGAGTGCCAGATTGAAGCTGAGTGATGATGAGCTCAAGCCTTTGTGAACCTGAAAGTTGGAAATATTAGCTTGCTTTAATCAAATATATAATGAAGAAAGAGAATTATTCTGTACCTCATTGGATGAAGATGCCATGTTTGATAGCAAGAGGGGTGATATGGTTGATTCTGCGTATGGTCCTATTTATAGGCAAAAGATCTACCTACCCGATTCAGAGCATTCAATTTTTGATATGGATGAGTGCGTGGACCAACGCATTTTTGGTCAAAAGTTGCTATTTTCAGAAGTTTCGCTGTAAAAGCCGATCGCATTGGTTAAAAGCAATAAATATGTTACAGACTTGGCAGGGATTGGTCAAAGGATGACTCAAAGATTTACACATGCAGAATAGTTTGGTAATCTCAATAAATATATAACATTGCAAAAGATGTTATTGGATAAGTCTTACAACGACCCAAGGAAATCTTGGATCGCTTTAATCGTGCGCAGGCGAATAGCATCTATATCGGAAATGGCTTTCCGATCTTCATCAGCCGAACCCTCAATCGGCTTCAAGTTTTTCTTTAAGTGGTCAACCTTTTGAATGAGGACTTGCTTATTTTGTTCAAAAGTTGTCAGTGCCCCTGGGATTTGCTGCAGATTGGCTTCCACAGTTTTCAGCTCCGCGTCTATCTTGGCTATAGCTTGCATATGGGCTTCGCGTTGAGACTCCAAATCGGACTTAGTTTTCTCTAGAGCTTCCTGGGTTTGCTTCATATGTCCGATTTGGGTTGCTATGCCTTCGATGTCCGATTCAATTTGCTCCTGGTCCTTAGAAGATTTTTCAAACTCAGCTCGATCGGACAATCTCTTCTGGGCCTTGGTCACCTAGTAATAGTTGAATTCTATAAAAGCAGCTGGGAAGAGAGCTTCCTCAACTGATTCAGGTATTTGGCCTTGCAAACGCTTGAAAGCTGATCGAACAGGATCGGCGTTCTTCACAAGTTGTCCGATTTCAATGTTTAGAAGATTTAGAATTTCTTCAAGGTGAATTTTGATCGGATCGGAGCTTGGAGCTGATTCTGCTATAGAGGCACCAGCAAGTTCTGCTGCTAAAGCGCTGGGGGTCGGAGAGTCTTGTGCCTAAGAAAGAAAAGTAAAAATCGGATATTGTCTTCTCCTATTCTGAAAAGGAAAACAAGGAGAGAGAGAGAATTACCTGCTTCAAATTGACCTCGTCGAACTGGGATGGTTGAGGAGCAGGAAGGCCGATTGCAGTTCTGATAGAAGCAATTGCCGTTCGTCCCTAAGTACTAAGATTCAGATGTAAAGAATGGGATAGATTAACTGTCGCAAATAGGTAAAGACATAATAATCGTCCTTACAATAGATTCTTGGGTAGATTCTGGACCTTGGATTGATTGAGTGATGTTCGATGGAGGAATCGGCGGTGAAGAGGGAGTTGGAGCGGTTCCCATCTGGCCTGATTGTTCATGAGTCTGGGGAAGTGCCTGTTTACACATGAAGTTAGATCAAGAAATAATAAAGTTATAACAAGTCGGACATGTGCTTGCCTGTTCCGATGCAGTTGTTGCTGCAGTATCTGATGGATTTTCTTGAATCGGATTTGATATGTCAGCTTCGGGGATGGTTGATGAACCACCGATACTTGAGCGTGCTTTTGATATACGTCTGGCGGCCTCTGAATCTGAGATTTTCCGGACAACTTTCGGTATCTTCCTCGAAAGTGTTTTGGATACCACCAGTTTGCATTTCTCTCCGATCTTTGAAGGTGTAGCTTGTGGCTCTGATGGCTTGATTTCTTCTTGGCTAGCCATGGAAGAAGAAGTTTCTTGGGTCTTTTTCTTCGGCCTTTTGGAGGAGCTAGTGCCTTGTTGCATAGATGAAGGGGTACTCTTGGCCGATTTCTTGTTCCGACCAGTAGCGACATCCATCACGGATGGACTGGAACTCCCGATGTAAGGATTGTCTGAGGGAGGCATATACTCAATCGGACGGCCGCTGTTGCTGACCGAGGGAAGATTTATTGCTACATCCTGTAATCAAAGATAGAAGGAGGAAAAAGTTAAACACAAAGTAATCAGTGACTAAAGAAGAATGATTGAGTGTAGAGCTTTTACCTGATCACTGGTCTCAAAATCGGGGTTGAGGATTATGCAATAATCTTGAGCAGGTCTGCTGAAAAGGTGATTCCTCCATTTTTGCCACCATGTTTTGAATAAGGCCGTGGTGAAGCTTGAGAATTTCCAGAGAGATAGATCTATGGTTTCCCGAGAAGGTGATAAACTTATCAGTTTATCATATGCTATGCCTGAGGGGACTATGTCTCTAGGCTTCACCATGTCGGCCAAGTACAAGGAAATTGGCCCTTGGCCAAATCCGATTTGACGAGCGGCCAGTAATGGATGATAATATTCAAAAGACTGCTGCTTTTTCCCCATAAAAATGTCTGCAGGGAGTATTTGGGGTTAATAATTTCCTTGAAATTCTTTTGGCTATCCTCATCTGTATCAATATCGTCAAATCGGAACTTGAACGGGAGTTCGAAGTGATGATCAGGATCGGAATACACATGCCAAGGCATAGATTCTTCCTTGAGGCCATTGTAGAACCCCCTAAAGTACTTGGCTGTGCGAGTAGAAGGAAGCCGTTCTCCAGGGAAACCTGAGGCAGCCTCACCGAAAGACATGCATCGCCGATCTTCAGCTTCTTCGTCATTCAATTGATCGGCAGGGAATACTTTGTTAATCACAGAGTCATCTAGAAATTTCTGTATGTGCATATTTAACCAGAGATTAACGAACCACCATGGACCTCCGAGATGTCCGATTTGTTGCTTGGATCTCAATCGGATGGAAACCTCATGAAGAAGCTTATATACTGATCCGAGAAGGTGTTTTCCGATTGGGAAGTTGTTTCCTGCGGCTAAGTATTCTGCCAATCGGAGATAGTGGATTGATGGGCCTACTGTCTTCCCAGAAAAGACGAAGTGCTCCAACCACATATTCAAGAAGGCTGAGTGTTCCCTTGCATCCACAGGCCCTGATGTCTTGGAATACTTTTCTATGTATCCTTTCCAGCCCCCTATCTGTTTGGTGTCAATCTTATGGGTGGCTTTGGAGGGAATGAGGAAGGTCTTGTCCGATTCCGATACATTCAGACCGGTAAGCATCAGTACATCGGCTAAGGTAGGAGTCATCGGACCTTGACCAAAAAGAAAAGCATTCAGAGCATCGGACCAGAAATAGAAAGCAGTGGCTAGTAAAGGTTCGTTTCGCTCCATATCAGCCAAGGAAAGAGCAATACATTGACGGAGGTCGTAAGATTCCCATTCATCTATCTTGGATTTGGCGACCCTTTTATACCAAGTTCTCCATCCAGTGGTAAGGGTTGGCCATGACATAAAAGCATTGCTCCAGTCGTGCTCTGAGTCAAATGATTTGTAAGGAAGCCGTTGCGTTTCTTGGTTGATGAAATCAGTGGGGTCTGGAGAGCCTACTGGGCCTAATATGGCAAGACCCGGTTTATTTGCTACCGGAATGATGATATTGTTGCGGAGGGCCTAAAAGGAATGCATTTGCTAGTAAAGATAGATCCATCAAAGACAAAACAGATCTAGATCTAAAGACTGGGAAGTTTACCTCAGGGATTTCTGAAAGAGACGCCATGGGAGAGGGTTGCCGGAGTCTTCGAAGAGTTGATTTGCGCCGGAGGTCACTTGCGCTCGACGATCCACAGTTGGGAGCAGAAGGAAGACGGAGCGGTGGCGGCTGAAGGAAGAAGATAAATGAGGACGACGAAAGGGATGGCCTTATATAGGTTTTGCTAAGGGTAAAAGAGGAAAGAGAAGATATTTGACCTAAAATGTTTGATCTAGTAAGGATCAAATAGTTTCAAGTCAGAATCGGATTCTTCTGCGAAACTAGGGGGGCATGTGTTGACACCGGATTTTAACAGGTCACCCCGGTGCCAAAAGAGAAGCAGAGATACAGAATCGGAATCGGAGTCTAGGAGATAAAGCGGATCAAATCGGAATCGGAGTCCGAGAAGGAGAGCAGTTTGAATCAGAGTCAGAGTCCGATGAAAGTCAAAAAATCGGAGAAGAGGATGATGATGTGGATGAGTCCTGGAAAGTTACCAGGTTAAGCTTATAGAAGGACCGAAATAGAGAGTCGGTTATTTTAGAGTTTGAGTCGTAGACAGTTTCAAGAAAGATCTTTTCTTTTGCGTCAAGTAAATTTATCGTATACATTTAGGAGTCGTAGTTATCAGAGTATAAGTATCGACCCTGCGTGGTCATGGAAGTCTGTACACACCAATATCAAACAAACCTTTACACTTTTCTCGCATCTTACATACAATTGTCGGCGACTTCGTCTTTCTTTTTCGCGAGTTCTTTCGGGCACGTCGAGGGTGATCAGATCTCAAGGCTTGCCTGTAAGTCCCGTATTACTGAGTAAGATCCAAGCTTTAGCAACCGGCGTATCGCTGTTGTTTCGTTTGGGATTATTCGACAGTTATCGAGTAAACATCTAAGCTTTAGTATCTGGCGTATCGCTGTTACTTCGTTTAGGTTTTATTCAACCTCTATCCAGCTTAGAATAGGCTTTGATCGGCTGTTATTTATACTTCATTATCGGATCTGATATAGCCGTTTAGATCTATTCTAAGTGTTGCTCTGCTTAGCTTGTTAGGTTACGTTTTAGTAATCTTACTCTGCTTTGCATCGGAATCGACTGATCTAGTCGTTTCTTTATTGTAGATCGGAATCTAGTTCCGATCTGGTCTTCATCGCTAAATCGGAAACCCAGCCGATTTCGCTGTGATACTAACGTCCATTTTCCTTGTCAATCAGCAGGTCAGATTGACTGGCACGCCCTGCTTCATCGGTCACAGCCGATTTCATGTGCTAGCACGTGAAGGTCTTTCCCGATTTTTGCGTCAACAGTTAGTGAACCAACGTCTGCAATTGTGTCTACACGTAATGCAAACTAAGATAAATGAGGTATGTCGCTATGTAAATAAATTTTTCAGACTAATGTTTCTTGAAGATTTCTTTGTTCAAGCACTAGGTGTTGGAAGCAACCATCTAAAGCGACATGATGCCTCGAAGAAAACAATATCAAGATCATCAACATCTCCAAATCAATTCACAAGAAGCTACTATTATCATCAAGATTTTGCAAGACCACTGAATAAACAATATAATATCTTTGGATATTCAGAAGCCCCATGAGACTATCCGTACTGATGTTACTCTATCTTATTGATCATCAAGATTCATTCCACTATACCAATTTCTCCCGCACCGATCATCCTTTTATATCACTTTCTCTGTACTAACTACCCTATATGTTATTCAACCACACCCAACTACCATCTCCTCTCGCCTCACTTTTTCTTTTCTTTTCCCATTTTTTATGTCCTCCCATTCTTTTTCTTTCTTTTTTTATTGATTTTTTTATTTTTTCCTTCTCTTTTTTATTTTATTTTTCCTTTTTTCCCCTCTATTATTTTCCCGGCCCTTTTGGATCTCTCTACCGGCCATTCTTTCTCTCTCTTATTTCTCTCTTGATTGCTCTTGCTCTCTCCCGCGACAGCAACAACTCCTGGGGGCGGCAGTACCAGGGGATTCTCCCACCGGCGAGCATCGCCGGGGCTTGCCTCCATGCCTCTGCTTGACTGCTTCCCATGTGCACCTGCTCGTGATGCGTCAGCGGCTGCTCTCGCAATGGAGGAGCAGGGCCTGAATGAGGAACTTTCTCTCATGATTTGCACCCCATTGAACGGAATTAAATCATTAAATAATATCTTTTTTATTTATACAGATTAAATGACAAAAATTTATATCATACACCTTGTGTTTTTATATTGAAAATAATTGATATGCTATCTAGGTTTGTGAATATCTTGCAACGTTATATCTAGGGCGGGCTCTGGGCCTAGGCCATGTCGGGGGGAGGGGGTGAAGCTAGAGAGGGGCCCAAAATTTTTTTATGCTTGAATCACTACAGAAAAAAGGCACCTAGTAACACCAACTGGTACAGAATGGCGTTTCCACCGACGCACATGGGTTGACGTGGTTAGTACCGGTTGGAAGCTTAGCAGATATGCACGAGAGCAAGATGCCCACGCACACACGGAGGTCAGAGTCACGACGAAAGTGAAACCCAAGCATCGCTCCCTCGAGAATCGGGAGCCTGCCACCTATCTTGTATCCGCTCAACCAAACGTACGCTCGCTATTCGTCAATAAATTAATCGTCGTGACCTCATGTACTCCATCTCCGGTATGGCCATTAGGGATCAGCAAGTCTTCCTCAACCTTGCTATGCTCCGAGCGGTAATACGTGAGTTAATCTATTACTCACATAGCAAGTTACGGTTTTTGATTTATAGGGTTTAAAACGTCTAATACCAATGTTTATTTCCTTGGTAATTTAGGATAGTAAAATGAAGAAGGATGCCTAAGAATACACTGACCTTGATACTGCCCTTAATGATTCGCATCGAGAAATACATGAAGAAGTTTTTTTACAAAGGATAGAAACATTGTTGTCAATGGAGACACGGACCTTGGTTCTTTGTTTGAGGTAATTCTATTAGTTTTATTTTTGTCGCCTTTTTAGTTTCATTTTTTGTCGTCTTTTTAGTTTTGGGTGTCTACATTGGTTCTCAACAATTTAATAAAGGTTTTTAGTAGTATTTGTCTCTTTTATATTATACAAAAAAATTAGACTAAAGGACCATTGTTTTAAGTTCGCTCTAGGGCCCCAAAGATGATAGAGTCAGCCCTGGTTCTACCTACCAATACCTATTCATATATGTTCTTCATGATGAGACTTTTATATTGCAAATGGATATCATGATGAGTTAAAATAAGATTGATGTCTGTGGTACAAGACTAAGAAGCTGGTCATTCCACTATGTAACTTATAATGGTAGGCTTTATATCCACCGAAAACCTAAAAATATCCTTATGTGGTTACCTCCTTGACCACAACCCAATTTGGGTATGGAATTAATTCTCGATGGAAATTCAGATGATGGATTCTATACTTACCTCGGCGACCATTTTTCCCTCTCTTTTATGCTCGAAGACAAGCATCATTCAAGCATGGGGAGGGGAGTCGTCACATATCGATGATTGACTTCTGCCGAGTAAGTTTCATGTAGCGAAAGTTCTAAGAAAAAAAAGAAAAAGGAAAATAATAATAGTAGTAGTAGTAGTAAAAGATGCATGCCGAAGAAGGTACGCCACATGATTACAAAGCATGCCAAAATAAAAAAAAGAGTAAAAAAAGAAAAAGAAGAATAAAATGCCCCTTGGTTCATTTTACTTCATAAGCTTCATTTGTGTCCTGTAATTACCCATTTGCCATTTGAAAAAGTGTGTGTTCCATCTCACACCCCTCCAACTTTAGTTTTTATAACTTTTTTAGAGGTCTCGGTAATTCCAATAGATTTCTATTTTAGTTTGACAATATTTATAAATTTGATGCCAGAGGGCCTGCATGAGGTGCGAGGAACTGTTTAAACACTTTGCACGGAAGGCTAAAGAGAATTTTGGAAGACATCCTATGTTATTCAAAAATTGAGAGGCATGTGTTGTGCCAAGGTTGGCGTTGAGGCAGAGAAGCAGGGAGGCGATGGAAAATGCACAATGGGCCGATGAAGCGTCATAGCCGATGGAGCCAGAGGCGTTGACCGGTCAAAATCATCGTGTCAGTACGAGTCATTTATTTCTGCATGTTTTATTTTGTAGACCGGGCGCCTTCCGTTGAATCTGGTCAGTCGACGGAGAATGATAGATCCATCACTGACAGAAGTACGTAGTATCTGTCCTTCCTGAGGCGATCAACTACTACCGAGGACTATGATAGCTTTATACTGTTCAGCCAATCTAATCTAACTTTAATTTTTTTGAGGGACTTTAATTTGACACAACGTAATTATGGTAAAAAAAAACTTAATACGGATGGGCCCTCGTGAATGACCATATGTTGCATTCGTGATGAGTGGATGCCCACTAGAACGAAGCTTCATCGACAGCTCCATCTATCAGGTCAATACGCCCATGTGCGCGCGGTAGGTCACGACGACCGCTTCAACGTCTCTGCTAGCAGACGGGCCAGCACAGGTAAGAGTGTGCATATATAAATGGTGCCTGCAGGTATTCTGATCTGCCTGAAATTCCAACAACAACGCGTCCCATCCACAGTATCATAATACCTTACTCACGCAGCAGCAATATACCTTATGGTACAAGATGGTGTTTTTTCTTCCCAGTAGAATGAACCGGATGTATCTCCTGCTTGCACTTGCTGCCTTCTTAATGGCACTGCTCATACCTCTCTCTTATGGTCAAGGCGCAGAAGCTAGCGGTGGGGGTTGTCCTCCTGTGAGTATACACTATCCCTCAAAGTTCCATGGGAAAAGTACTTTCAAATTATAATTTGTCCGACTTTTTTACCCTAATTTTGACGATCTTTCTTATTCAAAAATATGCAAAATATCACATCTTTTGCTTATAGGTTGCTTTGCTTTATTAATAAAGAGATTATATCAGGTGCAAATCAACCTCTCCGTCGAACTGTGCAAACTTTTAATCTGGACCGCACGATGTTGATCTTCCCTGCACGCTCCCTGGATCAACATCATGTGGTACAAATATTAGAAGTTTGTTGGGTTGTAGAAAAATGTTGGTTTGCACATGATACGTTCCAGAAGAATAGCATATATTTGAATATGTTAGCACAAAGTTTTTTGGATAAGACACATGGTCAAACTTAGGGTAAAAAATGATAAATTATAATTTAAAACGAAGAGAGTCCAAATTAGAGTAAAAAAAGTCAAATGAAATATAATTTAGAACGAGGAGAGTAACTCTTAATCGACCTATGTCAGTTATTAATTATTTTGGGTATTAAGTTGTGACCAAACTAACATGCATAGACTTTTTACTGCATCTTAACATTCCAGTTATCTGTTAATCCTACTCATTACTGCAGGGTCATAAACAGCCGCCCCATTGTAATAACCCGCCGTAGTCAAGGGCTCCATGAAGGGCGCCGTGCAAACGCTTCGACGCGCCTCGTTACCTCATAGACAACTTGTAGCACAAGGGGTGTTCATGCTCGTATCAACACGCTTCCTCTTTATCAGGTGTATATATTGTGTATATGTTCTATATATCTATTGTATCTATTGTATTGCCTTCCCTAATATTTATAAGCCATTGCAAAAGAATAAGAGGCTTACCTTTCATTGTCGCTAGCTGGATGCATGTATCTAGCCTTGGTAGGCCCCCGCGTCACCCCCACGATGGGCGACACGGGCGGACACTACCTCCTTCCGCCGCCGCCCCTTTCTCCTGCTCCCCATCGCCGTGCCGCCCCCAGGGCCGGCCACCGGAAGCCCACGCAGCCCGCGAGGACGGTGGTGGTGGGGCCACCTTCTCCTCTTCCCTCGCCTGGCGGGCGCGGCCGCCTCGGGCATCGGAGAGCACCACCGTGTGGCTGGCTGTGGCACGGCCCGGCGGTGCCTCCGCAGCCGGATCCGGAACCCACGATGACGAATCTGCATTGGCGGTGGCTCAATCGCTCAGTCAGTGCCGCAATAGGTCGGCTACACCGTCGGCGTCTTCTATGGTGTCTCCATCGGCCGGTGGACACTTGCTACGCGGGTGATGGCCGTGACGGGCACGGGCGGCGCGGGTGGTGAGTGTGGCGAGCTGAACCACGATAACACGGGACGTGGCACAGGCATTTCGTGGAGCCACGGCGGAGGCAGCAGGCCAGCAACATGGGCAGCGGCGGCCGGCGTGGTGCTGAGATAGGCTGTGGAGGGCCAGCACAGCCCGGGCGATGCGCTTGGCTGCGTTACAGTGGTTGCCGCATTTGTGGAGCTCGTGTGTGGTGAGTGCATCTTGGACAGCAAGGGCAGTGAAGACAGAGCTCTGCAGTATGGTTCATGGTGGCGCAGCGGCGGCACTGACCCCAGATGTGCTATGCTGGCTTTGATCTGGATGGCCAAGCCATGAGCGTGGCATGGGGTTGGATGCTCTGGCGAAAGCCTTGCCGGCATTCTTGTTGGTAGGATGATGATGGCGCCCTAGGGTGTCGTCTTCCATATTGTGGGCATCATCTTGTTGCTACAACCTTGCTGCACCGGAATCTCGGTGAAAACCCTGTCCAGATCCTGGACGAGCGACGGCGAAGCCATTCGCCGTCGCTTCCTCCTTGGAGGCATCGTCACTAGAGGCCCACCTAGGCTTTGGCATTTCTGGTCCATTGGTCATGGGCGGCTGCGGATGGTGTTGGGAATTCCGTTGTGTGGTAAGCTAAAGGGGTGTGCCGATCCCGCGTGTTGGTGTTCGCAGCTATGGTGGCTGCCGAAGGTTGCCGCATGTCTGTCGGTTGGGACTGCTTGCAGCAGACCATGGCGGCTAGGGTTTCTGTGCAACTGCCAGTGCGGTGTGGAACTATGTCAAAGGACGGCGCTTGTGGCATCGGCTTCATGGGACAACTTGGCTTGCAGCGGGCCGTGGCAGTCTGCTCATTTTGGCTGGGCTTTCCTGTGCGATACATGGCCAGAAGACGGCGCTAGCAACCTCTTCGTCTTGCTGGCACAGTGACGAAGGTTATGCATGTGGGTGAAGCACGTAGGTGAGGTCGGCGGCTAAGCTTTGATGAAGATCTGGGGACGTGGGGAAACATTGGTCGCCACCTTGACGATGACTAGAGAAACGGAACCGTGACATGGAGTTTTGTTGCAGGCATGGCAAGGCCCCCGTGCGTGGTGATTCTGCAAGGTGACAAGAGTGAGGTAAAATGCGGAAATGGCAAGGCCCCGTGCATTGTGTTGTCGTGGTGGTGACTACAAGGTAGCCTTGAGAGGTCTAGTTCCGGTGGTTTCACTCCGCCAGGTGGAGGATGGTGTTGCAGTGGTACGATGGCGAAATGTCCTGCATGCTAGTGGTCTCTCCGGTGTAGTGCAGTCTGCATCCTTTGGCTCACTATCAACGCTGGTTCATGCTTGTAGTTTCTGGGCGACTACATGTGTGTGGATGATTGGTGGATGTTGCAGAGGCTTTGATTTTGTTGCGTTTGCCATGCGGATTTATCTCAACTGGCTAGGGTTGTCTCGTGGAGATAAGTTGTAGGGCTAGTGTCGATGTCCCAATCTGACCAGCCCACTTGAGTTGAGGTGTAGCTATGAGTTTGGCGTGAGTTGATGCCCCAATCCAATCCACTGGTGTTGCCTTTTCTTTTCTTTGCCTAGTTATGACCTCCAGGGACATAATCCTGTATTTTTTGCTATATCAATAAAACACACTCATCGAGTGTTGTTCGTTCAAAGAAAGACAACTTTGATAAGGAGTCCTATATTCTACGATCACAACAACTTCAGTTGGCTATTCTGAATGTTTCGTCACGATTTGTTTTGTTGTGCCATTCTTGCAGGGTTACACTAGGAGTGTCACTTCGAATGAACATTTATTTTGAAAATGAAACTACACCTAAGGTCATATATAGGATAGCTAATACATATTAATGGTAACATATGGACTAGTTGAAAAAATCAGGATGTTGGGGTTGTGAACTAGCCCTCTACAAAAATTTCTTGTTATAAAACAAACCTAGCAATAAGCATAATCACCCCATATGCCTATAAATAGGTTTAGTGCGACTATTCTAATGCAAAAAGTTACGCAACCTAGTTACTACCCTAATCTAGCATGATAAGTCTAGGAATGTAAAGACATTAACATAAACTGGAGTAAATGTAAAGATAAGATTAGAAAGACCTATTTTTCCTGAGGTACGAGAGTCGTCACTCTCCCTTAGTCCTCGTTGGAACACCCATGCAAGGATACCCCCCCCCTTGATCTGCGCAAGAACCAAATGCTCTTTAGTGGATATCTATTCACCACTCCAGGACGACGTATTTCAATACCACGTACAACTTCTTAGGGTTCACACAAACTTCTTTTGAGCTCACAAAGATCACCACCACCAAGTTGTCTAGGTGATGTTGATTGCCAATAGTAACAAGCCAACGACCTTCACTTGATTTAAGCAAGCCCAAAAGAAGTTGGGAATCACACTTGCGACTCTCCTGAGCACCCAAAATGTCCTTAATATTCTAATCAAGAACTTCCAAAGAACTAAAGTGTCTCTATTGCCTTCCAAGCCTCACCTATGAGCACAATGATTCCATGTGTGCCAACATCTGTTAACATTATCTCTAAGTGGTGGGCTTTGATGAAGACTCATTCATTTCTATGTTGATAATAGATCCTGTTGAACCTTTTTTGTAGGCCTTCCATCAACTTTGGGTATTTCCAGAATGGAATATTGTTTATTCTTTTCTCTCTTTTTCTCAGTCATCACTCTGAGTTCCTGTAATCACACAAAGATAAGATACAAGTGGAACCTAGCCATATTAAACAAATTATGATAGAAAAATAGTATTTTTCTTGAGATATTGATGGAAATACTTAGCACTAATTAATGGACCATCAACAATGTGGCAAGAGAGCTTCCAAGTGGATTAAGAAGGGGGATAAATAGGCGTCCATCAAAATCACTAGATGTTGTTGCTGAGGCAAGGGGACCAACAGATTCGGTGTCCCCTTTAAACTTGAAATCCAACGGCTGGCCGACCACCGATTCATTAGGTACTTACTACACAACTAAGCACAACCGAATCAGTCGGTATTGGTCTAGTGCTGAACTGCTATTTTCTTGGTTCTGTACTGAACTACTATTTCTAGCCGCAAGAACCGATTGACTAGGTAGAGTCACACACGATCCAACCAATCAATCGGTGCCTTTTGTTAACACTTATTAATAGAAAACCTCTTGGGGTCACCGATGATTCAATCCTATCTATTGTCTGGCGCGGAATGAGTCAGTCCGCCTGTTCACTTCTCGCCAGGCACAACCAAATTTGGTCGTGTCCCTTCTGAATGAATTCAATCTTCCTTAGGCCGAAACTCATCCAATTCAAATTCTTTAAGTTCCCAAGCTTTCATCTGAGCTACATAGTACTAGAATTTCATAAGTATGCACCGTACCTGAATTGTAGGCTTCGTAGGTCAACCTATCAATCCTTAGCCCCCCCTATAGTACATCCAAAGGGAAAACAAAGACCTAAACTACTCTAACTGTCTCTCATCATACAAATGATACTTAGAACTAGCTTATCCTTAATTTTTAAACATATCCTTTGTCTGATACAATAATTTAACCAAGATGGGGACCAACAATACCATGGAAGCTCATAATTGCACTAACTTAAGATTCAATACTAGAAAACACATGTTAGTCGCATTGATTATGTTGTCATTAATCACCAAAACCAAGTTAAGGGGCCAAGATGCTCTTTCAAAACCATATTTGAATTGCATGAACTTTGAATTTAAGTGCGGAAGTGTAAAGATAAGTTCGTGCAAGGCAAGTCCAACAACGTATAACAAAGGACACAAGCAAGAAATACATCACAAACAACATAAACAAATGACATGATATATGATAAAAGAGAAAACACATGTCGAACAAGCAAGAGTCAAACAAGGACCAAAGGGTATATCATACAAGATATAATATAAGTGCACAAAAAAAAACTCTTTACAAAATACTATTATCTTGTAGTATATATAAAAAATAAATTAGATCAGACCATTGTATTCATCCACGGTCCGCTAGTACTTTGCGCTTCCACGTTAAGAGTGCTGAGAAAAGAGGACTGAGGCAAGATGGCTCTTCACAGCTCTAGTGTAAAAATAAAGAAAAATATCAACTCTAATGTAAACATACAAAAATATCAATTATTATGCAAATTCAATTATAATTTTGTATATATTAGAAAAATGCCATTAAAATTTATTCCTAATTACCGTTATACCACCTATACTACTCTTATATACTCTCATCCGTCTGATGTTTACATATAGTCTTTTTCAACAACTAGTATATAAATGGTAGTATTGTGTATCGTAAAAGTGCTTACTATAAAAGATAAGCCTCTTATATTACAATAGCTCTTTAAATATTCGGAAATACAATACAATAGATATATAGAATACAAGTGACAAAGAGGAAACATGTCGATATATACAAGCAGGAACACTACTTAGCTTGTACTACAAGTTGTCTATGATGTAAGGCGCGTCAAGGCATATGCACGGCACACTTCATGGAGACCTTGACATTGGCGGGTTTCCACAATTGGCACCAGGACCATGGCCCTATAACAATGAGTATTAGGATCTGTTAGATGATGCCGGGAATGATAGGAACTTGCAGTCAAAAGTTTCTGCTTCTTAGTTCTTGGTCACAGTTCAATATATACACAAAAGAATTAACGAGAACCTGCTGACACAGATCGACTCAGCTACTACTATTCCCGTGGAACTTTGAGAGAGGGATAGTGTATACTCACAGGAGGACAACCCGTGCGGACAGCTTCCGCACCTTGACCATAGGAACCTGGTATCTTGAGCAGCGCCATTAAGAAGGCAGCAAGTGCAAGCAGGAGATGCACCCGGTTCATTCTGCTGTGTAAAAGAGAACACACCATCCTATACCTTTTGGTGTTCTGCTGGGATTAGGAAGGCCTTAGCAATACTGCATGATATACTGTGGATGCGACGCGTAATTGGAATTTGAGGCAGATGATACTGTAGTGTTAGGAGGAGACGACTTACCAGGCACTTGGATACGTCTTCGAGACGAGCTATTTTACAGGCACTATGCTTCTGTCCACTGGTATATATAGTATCGGTCAAGGATAGATTAGTAACATGTACTCCACTAAAGTTTAATAATTTACTACAAAATAATAATTAATAATAATAAAAACATACGAAAATATTAATTATTAACTTTTTACATAAATACTATTTGAATTGTGATATATTACACTAATATTATTAAATATTTTTTCCTAAATTATCCCTGTAGTACTCTCATATACAACATATATCACTAGAATCATTTTGTATAGTATATAATTAATCTCAATGTAGTTGTCATATTACATAACTAGTATATGGTATATAGTATACGGTAGTATTGTGCATTGTAAAGAGCTCTTGGACACGTACTGACCAGATTGGGCTTCTTGTCACCATCGATACTCATCCATATATTTCCAAGAAAGTAGCTTTCAATATGAGCGCATGGAGACTAGCTATCAACGTGCCTGAGCCTTGAGCTCTGTTTCTTGGGTTTCATCTCTAGCCTACCCCAACTTGCTTGGGACTAAAGGTTATGTTGTTGTTGTTGTATACGAAGATGTTTGGGGCCTCAATAATTAAGCCGTGTCAAATTGAAGCTAGATTAGATTGGCTCAGTACAAAGCTAATAACAACGCCAGTCTTCCACAACCGATCGTCGATCGCCTCATGAGCGACTGATCAAACTCGAAGGATGGGAACGCGCGCGGTGGCATCGTGACTAAGCTGGCGCCTTGACGACGACTTCATGGTTGAGAACACAGGTATGGCCGACAAATCGGACGGTCAATCATCACGTCCACGTCTTGGGGCGTTCGACCAAGCTTATATATTAGGCCATGTTCTTCGATTAGCGGCCCAACAACCATTCGCCGATAAATGAAACAAACAATATCGTAGCCAAACAAGAACAGTGGAGAGGGAGAAACAACGGCCACTGAGTCGTCAGTGACTCGATCGTGACTCCATTTTTCTCATGATCAGGACCTAATAACAGTATACTAGCTGTAGCAGCCAGTATATATATACATGTACTACCCTGCGACTGGTGACGATCGAGCCTGCCTCGGTCAGCACGTACGCGAGACCCCACCGGAGACCCAAGACCTTGAACACCCGAGGCTTCAGGGTGGGCAAGAAGAGAGCTCTTTTACAATACATAATATATAATACCAACTAGTGGTATATAAGTATAAATTAGATAGAACCATTGATGGATCGATCAGGGCTAGAGTAGTATTTTGCACTCCACTTTAAGAGCGCTGAAAAACAAGATTGATTCCATGTGAAACATAAAAAACATGCGAATTAGAATTTTGTATCTATCTATAAAAAAACGAGTAAAATTGAAAACGTTTCTCACCCAATTGGGGTCCACCTTACTCCTCACGCTCGACCCACATGTAAGGGTCAACGGAGGTGAAAAGGGGGTCAAACCCACCAAAACTGATATTTAGAAAAAGTTTCTGCCAAAATCGAAATTTTTTTCTCACCCATGTTTTTCTACCCACCGAAAAACATTTTTTTCTCTCTCTACAGGCAAAAAAGCATCTGTAATCGGGCGCGAACTGATGCGCACGAGCGGCCCACTGCGCACCACGCAACGAGCGGCCCATTGCGGGCACGCGAACGAGCGGCACGAAGGCACTCGCACGCCATCCACTGAGCGGCACGACGGCCCACTGCGCGCCATCCATGCTGCAAGCTGCCTTAGTGCGTGTACGACACGCGGTGGGCTCCCCGCGTGAGCAGCCCCAGCAGCAAGATAGACTCGCACAAGGCCCATGTGCCATGGCCAATGCGTTCGTGCATCTCATGTAGCCCAGCAAAAAGAGGATATTTCTAAAAAAAAATAAGAGATGCTTAGGGGTGGGCTGTTTAAACCAAAAATTCGGTTCGGTTTTTTGGTGTAAAAAATATTTCGGTTTCACACAATCATAAACCGATCGGTTCTCCAAAAAACCAAAAACCGACGAAATCGGCTTCGGTTTTTACGGTTCGGTTTTCGGTGGAAACCGAACTAAACCGCCAGGCAAAATTAAATCTTCAAACTAGTACAATTGTTTAAACAACGATATTACAGTACAAGCTGACAGCACAACATCGTGTCAGCATAAGTCTAAACGAGACAATATCACAACAACCAACATATAGGACTACAGGAGTTCAAATGACCAAATCTTCAAATATTACATGTTCACAACGACACATTTAAATTCAAATGAAATATTCAACGATGGCACAACAGCACAGCACAACACAGTTCAAGACTTGGGAGTGGATGTGCTCTCCTTCTGCATGGTGTTCTCGTTCTCCTTGGAAATGTTCAGGCCAGCAAGTTCTGAAAAATAACCATTAACAAAAATTGTATTAGATATCTAGAATTTAAATAGTATATTAACTCATCCCAAAGATCACAGAACTAATTACCTTCTTCAAGCTTGTACAATTCTTCGGTGTTCTCTTCAACACTAATATATTCAGAACGAATCCAATCATTTGCACAAATCAGGCGCTCAACCATTGTTGGTGTGAGTGAGCTTCTGAAATCATCAAGAATCCGTCCACCAGAACTGAATGCCGACTCAGATGCAACTGTGGAGATGGGGATAGCTAAGAGATCACGGGCCATCCGTGCAAGAACTGGAAATCTATTTGCATTGTCCTTCCACCACTTAAGAATGTCAAACCCTTTCTTATCCTCCTCATTGTCCTCTGAGAAGTACTTCTCAAGTTCAGACTTGACTGTCATATCTCCACCACCATTGCTGCTCATTTGTTGATCAATAATAGACCTCATCAAGCTTTGCCCTTTGATGCTGGTTCTTGAGAATCATTATTTTGCTGCACCTTATCATTTGGAGCATACATATTTTTGTATTCTTCAAACAAAGAGCGAAAAGAAGAGTTCACCGTCTCCCATAACTTCTCTCCTATCTCATTACCAAACATTACCATAGTGGCCATCTTTATGTACTTAGAAAGCTTATATCTTGGATCAATAGCCAGACATAAAAACATAACCAAGTTAAGCAACTGACCCCCCCCCCTTCTCACCACGCCTCTCTCTGTCTCCTCGACTCTCTCCATACTTGTCTCCAAAATACTTGTGATACTTCACTAGCATTCACTTATCCATTTCCTTACATAATCTGTCTTCACTATTACACCAGTTTCGCAACAACACCAAAACATCAGCTATCTCATGGAAGAAAGTGTGAGATGTTGGGCGCTTTGTTATTGAAACACGGAGAGTAAGTTCATAAAAGTGCTCAAGAAAATCTGTCATTTTCCTAACTTTTTCCCAATCTGATCTTACAGGAACTCCAGGACCATCATCACCTTCTAGTTCTAACTTATAGTATGGGTCCTCATCACTGTATCTTTGAAATGCCTTTTCATACTGTTGTGCAGTATTTAACATGAGATAAGTTGAGTTCCACCTAGTACAAACATCAAGGCTTAAAAATGATTTGGTCTGAACCTTTGCTAATTCAGCACATTTCTTAAAGTTTACCAATCTAGATGTTCCGGCCTTGATAAACTTAACAGCAGCACGGACACGAGCAACTGAAGAATCAATTTCCTTTAGGCCTTCAGTGACAATCAAGTTAATAATGTGTGCAACACATCTTAGATGCAGATAATCACCTTCAGCAATGCTACCCCCAGATTCATTCAAGACCCTCTTCATGTAAATTATTGCATTGTTGTTTGCACTAGCATTGTCTACTGTTATAGTACAGACCTTGCCAATTCCCCAACCTGCCAAACAGTTCTCTAAAGATTTTCCAATGTCTTCCCCTCCATGGCCCATCGCGGGAAAAAAACCAATGATTTTTTTTCTGGAGATTCCAATTATTATCAATAAAATGTGCTGTCACACACATGTAGTTTTGCCTGGTATTAGCTGTCCATGTATCAGTTGTGAGGCAAACTCTTTCACAGTGTTCCTTAACAAATTTCTGCAGTTTTTCTTTTCGGGAATCATACACTTTCACACAATTTCTAGTGGCTGTTCTTCTAGATGGCATATCAAACCTTGGGCATGCTTTGGCCATAAATTTTCTAAGACCGGGACGTTCACAAGCAACAAAAGGTTGTTCATCTTCAATTAGCATCTCGGCAAAACTTATTTTCAGCTCATCAAGATCAAATTTCCAAGTAGACAAAGTACCAACACTACTATTTCCAGGACTAGGTTGCAGTTGCAAAGTGCCTTGTTTATCAACTACTTTCTTATTAGGATTCCTTGGGCAGATTTTCAAGTGGCCATTCAAACTAGACGTACCATTTATCTTTGTGTTACACTTGTATAGACGTCCGCAGTACTTGCACTTGGCTTTCTCCTGCCCGGCATCAAGCTTGACCTTGCTGAAGTGGTTCCACACATCTGATCTGGGAATCATAGCTTTCCTTTTGTTCTCTTCTTTCTCCGCATCACCAATCTGCTGCTCATCCTTCTTGTCTTCTACTTCTATCACTTCTATTGCTTGATTTGCCACTGTGTCTTCAGTGTCCCCCATCTAAAAATTAATGCACGAAAGATAATGGGGATTAACATCACGAGAAAGTGAGGGACAAGGAATGACAGATCAATCAAGAACAAAAATATTGGAAGGGTGTACATTGGAGGACTGCTCTGTTGTTGCCGCCGTTGTGGTCCTTGGGGAGAGGTCGACGCTGCGGTCTGCCTCCGTTGCGCCTGCTTTGGCGACTCGGCGTGCCTCCGTCGCGTTACACTAGAGGGTGGAGGCGTGGCTGCGCGGGCGCCTGGTGGAGTGGTCTGACCGTCGGAGGAGAACGGGAGGCCGGAACGCCGCCACGCCAAGACGCCGAGTCGCCGGGAGCCACCGTGGTCGAGGTCGAGCAGAGGTGGCGGCTGGGAGTGGGAAACTGATTCGAGGATGGAGGTGGAGGGGAACTAGGGCAAGCAGGACTAGTATTATTGGGCTGTGAAGTTGGGCCAAGATATGGGCCGGCTGAACACAGCTTGGTGCCCCTGGTTAGTATTATTTCGGTGTTCGGTTATTCTCCGGTTCGGTGGGGGTCAAAACCGACACCGAAGCCTTACGGAAACATAAACCGACACCGAACCGAAAAACCGACAATTCGGTTCGGCTTCGGCTCGGTTCGGTTCGCTTATCGTGTTTCGGTTAAAAAGTGCCCAGCCCTAGTAAGAGGACAACATCAATGTTGCTATAGGTACAACATCAATGTTGCCTCAGCAAGTTTGCATCTATATGGTGCTAATAAATGTGATATTTTTAAACTGCCGCTAGATTATAAATAAAGAATGCATGGACACTAAATTGTTTTGCTCGGTGAAAGGTGCTCTTCCGACCGATATGAGTGAGTGACATCTCATATTTGTATATCAATAGAATCACTCAAGAGAAAAGACAACCGATATGGTGTATATTAACAAAATCGTCTTCAAGGGAACGACAAAAAAATTTGTATTACGTGCGTGTCGCACATGCGTCTTTGCTAATATTAAAAATACCAGGGGCCGCACTAACTAGGAACCAAGCCACGCAAAACGAAACAGCCTGCGCGGCGCCATGAGTTTTGTAACAACCCGTCTCCCAACGCCACACCGCCCAGCCCTTCCGTGGGGCGGGCACGCATACACATAGCACCTTGCTTACACTTTCGTCCTCGCTTCGTGTAAAAGGGTCGACCCGAAGGTGCTATGGCTGGGGGACAAAGGCTTATAAGTTGGCTCCACCCTCTCTAAACTAGCAAGGTGGTACTAAACATGCACACACCACGCTCATGGACCACTATGGGCCATATCAACTTGGGCCGGGTGTCACAATACCCCCCCTCAAAGAACCCGACGTCCTCGTCGGTCTAACTCACTCGTTCAGTGCCGACCCATATGCCGTGTGTCCTACCCGGCCCACACGCGCCATATGTCCGCACACTGACCCGAGCATCCCCTCTTAGCGCACGACCGTACGTCCAGTGCCGGCCCATATGCCATGCCGTGTGTCCTAACCGGCCCACATGCGCCATGCGCCCTATGTCCGCACACTGACCCGTACGCGCAACCGCGAGGGTTGTCTCTGATAGAGTTGGAGACAAAGAACCCAAATAAAATTTTTGGAGTCCAAGAAAATGGAATTTAAAACCTTCCAATAAATGGATTTGGCTAAGGAAAAGAGAATTAATTCCTAGAAAATTCTAGGAAATTCCCAAGGATGTTTTGATCGGCATCTAAACGCATTTTGAAAACTTCATACTCAAGAAAGTTGAGATTCAACGGCATGAATGCAACACTTCAATTAAGGCAACACAAAGCATATTAATTTGATTTAGAAAAATGTAAATTTCCTATAAATTAAACAAATGTTGGAAAAGTTTTAATAACTTGTAAAAATTGTTTATTTAATTTCTTTTTCTAATTCACATTCCAAAATCCCAAATTTCGGGGTGTGACAAGTTTGGTCACCGTGATCCATTGTCAGAGCCGGGCTAACTCGACGCGTAGGGCCACTATACCTTTAGGTTTCCACATTGTGTGAACAAGGTGCAACAGGGTAAAAAAAATGTGATTAGCATGTATCTTACGTAGTCGTGCATCGAAGCAAACAATTCAGGACGAATTCATGGTCGACGGAAGTTTTAGAATTGCCGCGTCATCGCAATAAACAAAAACAACCCATCTTGTTCGAAGACTGATGGCGACTCTGGCTTTCCAATGGCCGTCCTCATGTAGACTAATAATGTTATGAAGACACAGTCGTAGACTCTAGGAACAATGAAAACGGATTGTTAATGTAAAGGAAACATAGGAAGTTTGGGTGTCCTATTTATTTCTTTCAGTCAATATTGATTTTGAGGGTTGTTGAAGGGCCCTTGACACCCTAAAAGCACACCTAAAAACAGATTTCAATTCTATCTATGAGCATGTTTAGCTTGCAAAATTTGCATAAAGTTTTTGCAATTTTTGTATTAGCAAACATGGTCCTCTCTCACAGCACACCTCTCAATGCAAAAGTTTGCAAAAAAAAAAATATGCACTATGTTTTTCTATGTGTTGATATCTCTACTGCACAAAAGTTTTGCTCTAATCCTCCAAACTCCATAATGCACTACCAATTTTACCAAGGTATCAGAAAGCTCTAGAGCCTTTTACTTTACTTGACCTTTTTGTTGGAGCATCTCTAAAAGGAATGCCCATGTAAGGGCCAAGCTCTGCAGTCGAGTAATTCTATAAATGGCCACAGTATTTCCCTACACACAAGTGGGTCTCTGCTTGCCTCTCCCGGAAGCTCTCGCCATATTCATTATGGTAGAGCTTCGGCAAATCACTGCGTTTTTCTCCTCCATTTCACAATAACCAGTGGTTACTCAACAAACAAGGTTGGAGGGTCTCGCGAGACTTACAAGGCTCAGATTAAAAACTCTTGGTGCACGTAAACACTTAAAGATGTATGCAAACCTCGCTAAGTTTTAGGCTAACCACCTATGCACTAAGCTGACCAATCTAGCACTAATCAAAACCTAAGCCTTTTGTTAATTAATTTTTACTAAGCTCTTTGGTGGAATGAACACTAAAATATGTATGAAGTACAAGAAAAGACTTCTTAGAGATCTAGCACACTACAAACGACTAGGCGATGATGTATTTAGCCTGAACTAAAGAAACTAGTCGTTGCAACATTTTGTGTACCACTGACTGATTCGGGGCACACGAGAGGGGAGCATTGAATTAGTAGGTGGCCTCCACATTAGCTAGCTGTTGAGATCCGTTGCGTCACTTACTGCTAGGCCCTCCTTGAACTACTGACTGATTAGGTGACTCCTTGCGGGCCACCAAATTCATATGTCATTGTAGAGACGCCATCTCCTCAGGTTTCTCAACACCGACTGATCTGGTGCTTCCTCCTTGACATCATCAAATTGATAGTTGTACCCCCAAAATCATAAAGCACCGAACTAGACGTCCTGGGAACTTTTACCAATTGATTTGATGCACCATTGATTCTTTTTTTCCAAAGCGTCGATGGTCTTTTGGACTTAATCTCTTGCTGTCTTGCCAGGTACCAACTGATTCAGTGGCCTGCCAGGTTGTTCACTGAATGGATTAGGTGGCATTCATGACCATCCCCAAATTGATCGGTGCAATGCTAATTGATCGATGCAATGCGTCGGACCGTCGGTGCTCCTTCCTTTGATATTATCCTTGGTTTCAACTTCTTTACCATTATTTGGACGTCCTAGAATATTACTAACGACACATTGGATAATTATTTGAATATCCAAGAATATTAATAAGGAGGCTTTCATCTAGATGGATTCTAAAATCTCCTTAGAACCTCAAAACATCTACAAAATACATCTAGACAATCACGCTAGTCCAAATGGCTATGTTGTCTTCGTTTTATCACCAAAATAAAAAACAATAGCATAAATCTATTTTCCTTATAGTTGTAATTACCTTCTTTTCTTTGATTTACTAATTTCCTGGTACCGAAATAGCCAGAATAATGGTTTTCGTAATTACCTTTTTTCTTTGATTTATTAACCAGAATAATGGATTTCGAATCTGATTCATCAAAACATGAACAAATCTCAAATATCCAAATCTCTCAACACAAGCATCAATCATTCATCACAACACATAGTCGCTTCAAGGATTGATTTCGAGGATGGATATACAATTGTTTCTTTGATTTTTCCTGATAGGGAAATCAATAGTTTCTGGTTAATTTCTATTGGACTAACCAAAACATGAATAAAATTTGATTCCACAGTTTTGGTGACCTTTTCCACGGTGGCTGCAGATGACCGACAAAGCATAACTTGCAACTGATGTGCCTTGCATGAATGAATTTTAAATCTCTTTTGCATTTGAAAGGGCAACTAGTTCCACTTCATAAGCGACAACAACCCACTATTATTGCTTTTTGCCATCTGTTCTTCATGTTACTCTGTATTAACTATTTTTCGTTCATATGTTTTAGAAACAAAATGTTCGTTCGAAGTGACACTTGTAGAATAACCATCGTGTGCAACAATGGCACAATATTGTTTGTAAAACACACCGTGACGAAACGGGCAGAGTAGCATTTGTTTAAGATATTTCAAAGTACGGCAACTCTTCTACAGTACGGTACAATACTATTATCTAATATAAATTAGATCGGACCATTGTTTGATTAGGGGTATGCTAGAAGTGCTGACAAAAAGATCGAGGCAAGATGTATGTTCACATACAAAATCTCAAATATCCAATAGCTATATAGAATACATACAAGATACAAGTGACAAAGAGGAAACATGTCCGTATATACAAGAATGAGCACTACTTAGATTGTACTACAAGTTGTATATAAGGTAAGGCGTGTCAAAGCATATACACGGCAAACTTCATGGAGACCTTGACGTTGGCGGGTTACCACAACCCGGACCATGTCCCTAAGAATGAGTAGGATCTGTTAGATGACGCCGGGAATTATACGAACTTTCAGTCAAAAGTTTCTGCTTGTTAGTTCTTGGTCACACAGTTCCATATATACCCGAAAGAATTAACAAGAACCTGACACAGATCGACTCAGCTAGTGCTATTCCCATGGAACTTTGAGGGAGGGACAGTGCATACTCACAGGAGGACAACCCATGCGGCCAGGTTGCGCACCTTGACCATAGGATCCAGGTATCTTGAGCAGCGCCATTAAGAAGGCAGCAAGAGCAAGCAGGAGATACACCCGGTTCATTCTGCTGCGTAAAAGAGAAAACACCATCCTTGTAACCCCCAGTGTATGCAAAAGGGTAAACTATATGTGATAACAAGAAACACATAACAATTATAGGAGTTGATCATACATAGAATAGAGTCAAAAAGTTGACTTTTAAATCCGATGCTCGTACGGATAATCGGAGACCACAGATGCGTTGGGCTCGTCGAATACATTCCATTTGACTACTCATATGCGTTATCCGGAGTTCAGATCGCCAAGTAATCAGTGGTGCAACTCCTTTCCCCCATGGTCGCCCCCCTCCCTCCGTGACTTTCCCCCTGCGTCACCCCCCCCCCTTTTCTTCTCTCCTTGACTTTCTCTACGTCGCCCCCTAACTCCGCGACTCGCTCCCTCCCTAACCCTTCCTATCGTGACAGAGAAGAGAAGGAGAAGGGAAGAGAAGAGAAGAGAAGAGAAGAGAAGAGAAGAGAAGAGAAGAGAAGAAAGGAGTAGAGAACTAGGGTTCGTCGCCGCCGTGGGATCTTCGTCGCTGCCCTATTCTTTTCGAAGGAGAAACCCTAGGTAAGCCATGTCCCTCCTCTAATCATGGTTTCCCTAAGGTTTTGGTTGTTTCGCACCTGCGTATAATGGTGTTCGTCGTCATCGAGGGCTAGGGTTTAGGTTCTACCCACGTCGCTGTTCTCAGCACGTTGTTGATCTGTATAGTTTTTGGTTTTTGCCGTTTTACTTGATCTTCGTGGCCTCAAAAAAATGGAAACACTTTATATGAGTTGTAGAAGATTTATAGCCCGTTCCATAGCCGTAAGGAGCTCCCCAATCGGATTCGTGGTCAGAGAGATATCGATGTTTTATTCGACACTGTTTCAGTCTCGTAATTCTGTGCAGTTTGTGCTCCGTTGAATATTAGGAAACCTAAACGACATAATTAGAATTTTGTATCCAAATAAATGTTATCACAAATTTTATAAGGTTTCCAGATTGTTAAATATCACCTTCATACGAAGTTTTATGCTCTGGTTATGTCTGTTTTATTGGGGATGTTGTGCAGCGGCTGTCAGATTTTCAGTCTAAGGTTAACCTGAAGATTAGCCTATCTTAATGATGTTTTATGTTTTTGTGTATAATTACAAAGATGCATTATTTGAAGTTAAATTTCATCTGGTAGAAGATGTAAATTTTTGGTGGTCAGAATTAATGTGTACAAAAAAGATAAGTAACAGTGCTGCTGTTTTGACTAGAATTGTGTGTGTTAATGTGAGGACATCGAGTTCGGGCGTAGGAGCGCTTTGATTGATGTATTTATTTTACATGTATGTTTGTGTGGTGATGAAATATATTTGTGAACAGGTGGTGCACCTTCGGATCGTGCTTAGGTCGCTTTATTTTTATCTTCATCGAAGGCAAGTGAATGCAGCGGTGGTTTGCTACCGTTTTGGCTAGTTATTTTTATCACCTCAATCTTAATATTCAGAATATTACCACTTTAATTATAATCTGAATACTTATGCTAAATGGAGGATACTTATGTCTTATTCACTCGAGGTTTATTGGCTTATCTCCATTATAATTGAAATTGAGGTTGTGGTTATAATTTAAAGTGTGGTTGTGGTTATAATTGAAGGTGAGGTTGTGGTTATAATTGAAGTTGATGTTGTGGTTATAATTAAAGTTGAGGTTGTGGAGATTCTATTTCTCATTATGAGACATATGAGGCATATCATGAGCATACCATCTCATTCGCATTGAAGTTTGTTGCAATCCTATGGTTGCAATTGTACGGTACACATCGTGCGTTGCCTGAGGAGGGGTGCGATGTAAAAGTGGTCATGGCATTGCATTCATATGCATTCTTTTGCATGGAAGTGAATAACATAACATGTTATATTGGAGGTTAAGTGATTTTATATGCAGCAGTGATTGTGTTCTATCTCTTAATTATTATCACAGTGGTTTTGTGAAGTCTTACTCTTGATAATTTAAATTGATGCCTAATTGAACTTGTGGTCTAAATGGCTTGTCAAAATAAATTTGCTTGCTAAGATTTTTATCTCACCCTTGCATTACTCTTTCCAGGTTCTTGATGTTTGCTCGAAGGGAAAGAGGGATTAGCTGCACGTCACACTTCATCTTTTATGGAAACCCATTGTTTTAATCTTAGCGAATGTTATGTTTGGGAGACTCGAGACTTATTCTTAAACCATAGTGTGGTTGTTAAACTCTTATTATAGTTGAGTCATATTATCTAGGATGTCGATTATGCTACTTTGGTGCTTATACAATGTATACCCTTGTTATTGCTTCCGCGTCGTTTATATATACAAATGTGCTGCTGAAATTTCCATTTATTTAAGTTCAGCTGTTGTTGGTGTGTTTTAGTAGCATCCCGAGGTGTTGGTGGATTTCGGGGTGTTACAATCTTATACCTTATGGTGTGTGTTGCTAGGACTGGGAAGGCCTTATGAATACGGTATGATACATATAAAATAGATATGATACTGTTGATGCGACGTGTTGTTGGAATTTGAGGCAGATGGTATTGTAGTGTTAGCAGGAAACGTCTTACCGCCGGCATTTGGACGTTTGACATGTACTGACCTGATTGAGCTTCTTCTTGTCACCATCCGTCATACATATGTTTCTTTTTGCACGAAGATGTTCGTGGCCTTAATAATTACGTTGTGTCAAATTAAAGCTAGATTAGATTGGATGGTACTTACAAAACTAAAAACAACGCTAGTCTTCCGCAGGCGCCGGTCGTCGATCGCCTCATGAGCGATGACTGATCAGACTCCAAGGATGGGAACACGCACGGTGGTCAATCATGACGTCCACGTCTTGGGGCGATCGACCCAAGCTTATATTAGGCCATGTTGATCGATTAGCGGCCCAACAACCATCACTGATAAACGAAACAAACAATATTGTAGCCAATCAAGAACAGTAGAGAAAGAGAAACAACGGCCACTGCGTCGTGAGTACTCGGTCATGACTCCATTTTTCTCATGATCAGGACCTAATAATAACATAATAGCTGTAGCAGCCTGTATGTACTACCCAGCGACGGGTGACGATTGAGCCTGCCTCGGTCAGCACACCACATACGCGAGACCACACCGGAGACCCAAGACCATGAACACCGGAGGCTTCAGGTAGTAGAGCAAGAAGAGAGGTGTTTTAAACTAAACAATATATACTACCAATGAACTACCGATATATAAGTAAAAATTAGATGAAACCATTGATTGATCAGGGGTAGATTAGTATTTTGCACTTCACTTTAAGAGTGCTGAAAAAGAAGATTGATTCCATGTGAAATGTCCCTTCACAATCTCTAATGTGTACCAAATATATCATACCAAATGTAAATATAAAAAATATCAACTATTACACGAAAGCAATTATAATTTTGTATATATTAAAAAATACCATTAAAATTTATTTTCTATATTACCATTATATCACCTATGCTACTCTTATATACTGCTTACGTTACCAAGATAGTTTTGCATAATATATAATTAATATTAGAAATCTGATGTTTACATTGTCTTTTAGAACCACTAGTGTATGGTAGTATTGTGTACCGTAAAAGTGCTCATTAGAAAACATAAGCCTCTTATTCTTTTGCCATAGCTCTTAAATATTTGGGAACACAACACAATAGATATATAGAACATATACAAAATACACGTGACAAAGAGGAAACATGTCGATATATACAAGCATGAACACCCTTTAGCTTGTACAGGTTGTCTATGAGGTAAGGCCCGTCAAAGCATATGCATGTCACACTTCATGGAGACCTTCACAATGGTGGGTTACCACAATTGGGATCATGAACCTGCAATAATGAGTATTAGGATCTGTTAGATGACGCCTGGAATGATACGAACTTGCAGGCAAAAATTTCTGCTTGTTAGTTCTTGGTAACAGTTCAATATATACCCAAAAGAATTAACGAGAACCTGACACAGATCGAGTCAGCTAGGGATCGATAGTGTATACTCACAGGAGGACAACCCCGCCCGCCGACAGCTTGTACACCTTGACTATAGGAACCAGGTATCTTTAGCAGCGCCATTAGGAAGGCAGCAAGTGCAAGCAGGAGATACACCCGGTTCATTCTGCTGTGTAAAAGAGAAAACACCATCCTATACCTTATGGTGGGTGCTGGGCCTTTTATATGAATACCGTAGTGGCAGGAGATGTCTTACCGCTAGCATTTGGACGTCTTGGACACGTACTGACCTGATCGAACTTCTTCGTGTCACCATCCTTAACAATTGCGTCGTGCCTAATTAAAGCTATATTAGATTGGCTGCAGTACAAAGATAATAATTAACAACGCTAGTCTTCCACAGCCGGTCGTCGACGTCGATCGCCACATGAGCGACTGGAAAGACTCCAATGATGGGAACGCGCGCGGTGGCATGGCGACTAAGCTGGCAACGGCACGCCTTGACAACGACTTGATGGGAGAGAACACAGGTGGCAGACGGATCAGACGCACAATCATCACGTCCACGAGTTTGGACGATCGACCCAAGCTTATATTAGGCCATGTTGATCGATTAGCCCAGCAACCATTCGCTGGTCAATCAAGAACAGTAGAGAGAAAAACAACGGCCGCCACTGCGTCGTGCCATTTTTGTCATGATTTTCTCATGATCAGGACCTAATAATAATATAATAGCTGTAGCACCGTGTATGCATGTACCCAACGACGGGTTACGAGCCTGCCTCGGTCAGCATGCGAGACCCCACCGGAGACCAAGACCATGAACACCGGAGGCTTCAGGTTCTAGCGCAAGATTACAGCACGTGGTAATTCTGAAAAAATGGGCTAACAAACGCAACTAATAAACAAACATACTAAATTTCTCATATGCAATGCATCATAGGGTAGAAGTCTAGATTACACCCTAAATCTGTCCTTGATGTTCAAATCCGTCCAAGTTTTCTAACCTAAATTTCACAGGATCATACAAACATGTCGGTAGAGACCACAAGTCTTCCACTTAATATTATTATATTACCACCACATCAACGCGGCTACCACGAGCAACACACCAGGGAAAAGTACGTCTGACCATTAGCTACATCCTCTCCTGGTCAATGGACGCTTTCTTCATGAGACAATAGAAAAAGAAAAGGGTAAATCCATGAACCTGTCAAAAATCCATGCAATGCTGTCAAATCACACCTGCATACATCGGTGACACCTACGATTTTGAAAAAAATTTGAAAAAATCATTGGTGTAGTAACTTTTCTGGGAACATGTTCTGTGAGAGAAAATGAATACAAAAATTGCAATGAATAGTGAATTTTTGTAACTTTTTTGAAACTAAACAGGCCTGACCTGTAGCAGTATTGACACCTGTGTTGGATTATCTCCTTAAAAATGCTGATTATTTTTTCTCTAATACGCATGAGATTTGCGTATCATTGCATTAAGAAGGATAGAACAACATTTTAGCAGTTTACACAACGCGTCTTGAGGCGCTTGCAATGACAAGGTTTCATTTGCACTAAGGAAACAGCCCTGCTGTAGGCTTTACACGCCGCGCAGGCAGGCATGGTGCTTTGCCCCTGCCTCCATCCACAAATCAGCCTCAAGCTTGATTTCCGCAACTAGGTGCTGCAGTTGCTCTTTCTTGCCCCGAAACAACCTTGCATTCCGCTCTTTTCATATTTGCCAAACGGTACTACTACAAAAAAATGTTTTAGAGGACACTTCAAAAAAGCTCTCATAGGCGGACAAAAAAAATGTCCGCCTCTGTTAATGCGGGGATTAACGGAGACGGGCGTTTTTTATTTTCGGAGGCGGTTGTTTCTGACCGCCTCCGAAAATCGATTTTCAGAGGCGGACACTTTAAAATAGCCGCACTCCCTCTCTCTCCCTCTCCCACCGGCGCTCCCTCCCTCTCTCTCTCCCTCTCCCACCGGCACCGCACTCCCTCTCTCCCTCCAACGCGGAGGTGTGGCAGCAGCAGCAGCACCCAAGCTCCTTGTCTCTGCGCATCCAAGCCTCCTACGCCTCTCCCCAATCCTCCACCGGTGGCGCCCAAACCTCCTCTGCCTCTTTCCTCTCCTCTCCGCGCGAGCCGGAGGTGGGGGCCAAGGCGGCGGCGGCGTGGATCTGAGGAGGGGCAAGGCGGTGGCGTAGATATGAGGAGGGGCAAGGCGGCATGCTCACGCAGGGGGAGGCGGCGGCGGGCTTGCGCAGGAGAAGGAGGGGAGCACGGATCCGGGGAGGAGGCGCGGTGGCCGGCGAGGAGACGCGGTGCTGTGACCCCTAGCGCGCGAATCTAGTGGCAGCGCGATGCCTGACGGCGGATCTGGCGGCGGCGGTGCCGAAGGGCTCGCCGGGCTTTTTTTTTTGTTCGATTTTTGGAGGCGGGCAGAAAACCGCCTCCGAAAATACAAAATACCCACCTCCAAAAATCATTTTTGTAGTAGTGAGGTGATGACAAATAGACTGTCAAATCCACGTCTTTTATCGACCAAGAGGAGGTGTCATAGTTGCAGCCACAGCCAGGAAGCGAACAATGCCCCAACGGTATCTGGTGCAACCCCCAAGTAGGCCATGATGTAAAACAAAAAAAGAATGTTGAATTCACTGCTCGATATAAGGTAGGAGGAACCAGTTCTATCAATTGAAACCTTTTTCCTTAAATGAAAAGGCGTGTGCCTGTGTCTATTTCCTTGATAAGAAACAAGAGTTTTGAGAAAAATTGAAACGGCGAAGCTTCTTTGGTTTCATAGTTCTGCCGAATATTCCTATCCCTCTTGTGGAAGATAGCCATCTTTCCACTTCGGGACAATTAGCTTAGAATATGGTGAAAACAACACAAATTAAAGGATTATTTTCATAAACATTTTGATATGAATGATTCACTATGTTTCTTAAACATGTTCATATTAAAGGTTCAAATGCTGAAACTGTACGGACAAAATATTGAAATTACAATTATAGCTCGGGCGACCTTTGTAGTTCAACAAAACTGGTCTCTGGCTTGTTTGGCCCTCCAGTGCACCGCCTTGGCTTATGGTGGACCTATGGATGCTTGGGTCGTCCATTTGGTTTCACTGCAATTTCACGATTGAACCAACTAAATTCTAACGCTCCAGATGGGTTCCAACTTAATTCCAGCTGTATTTCCTCATGCATGTTTTAAGCCGGTCTAGAGAGGTGGTTGAGCCAGTTCAGAAGAATTTCTAGCGTTCTGCCCTGTTTTGTCGTTTTAAGAGAACAAATTGTTCCAAGCATGAAATAGACACGAAAACTAGTGGAGCTGGAGCACGTTATTTTATTAAGTTTATGCATGATTGCTTTCACGTTGTTCATGAATTCCAGGGATTTGGAAGCTTGAATTTGGTCTGTAATGACCATCAACATGCCTTCTTCGACTCACTACTCTATTTCATCATTGAAGTAGAGTAATGGAGCAGAACCTCGAGCTCGACCCGTGGGTGTCCAATACCTCTATGCTTATATTCCTCTATTTCCACAGTTTTTTCATTGCTAACCCGTGGTGAGACCAAATAAGCTTAGAGCCACAGGGGGAGTAGAGAGAATTGAGATATTTTTAGCCTTCTGGAGAACAAATTTGCACAGTAAAATACATAACGAAGGCAATGTTTGGATTCTATATATACTAATCTGTACATTTATTGCACCAAATTAAGTAGTTTATAAAATTGAGCAATTTAAAAGTTCTTGCCCTAATTTACATGCACCTCCCAAATTGTTGTATGGTCAGTGCAATATACTGAAAATTGTATAGAGATAAAAATAAAAGACAAGCTGGGTTGGACAAATGCCCAGGTTGCTCAGTTATTGATATTACATTACAGAAATCACAAATGTACTCTAGTGCCAAAACACCCCATATATGCAAGCGCTTCTATATGTTGTTGAAAAATAAACCATTCTTTCTGTGCTGCCCTGCGTACTGCTTCAGTTTTCAATACTTCCTCCACTTATAATTTCTAATGTTTCCTTTACTCTACAGGAAAGGAAATACTCTTTTACTGCAACTACTTCACTATATACATCCTGTATGCCTGGCCGATCAGTTGGCGCTTCTTCCGAGCATAGTAGTCCAAGGTTCAGCAGTTGCAGAACACATTTGTGCACATATGTTTTGTTCCCTTGTTCCTGTGACTGAGTATGACTGCTATTATCCCCTCCAATCTCTTTGCTTAGATCCAGATCCAGGATCCCGCAAATTTGAGGCAGTGCTTCCTCAACATATTTGTGTAGTGTGAAACCATCATCGAACAATTCATCCGTAGGATGTTTTCCAGTGAGCATTTCCAGGAGAACAATACCATAGCTATATATGTCACCTTCAGTTGAAAGTCTACTTCCCATGCCATACTCTGCATTGTAGGAAACATGTTATAAACCTGGTGTAATTATGCCTCGTCAAGGTAGCATATAAAGTATATTAGTCAGTGACTAAATAAGGATGAGACGCATAAATTCACCTGGTGGTATGTATCCCACGGATCCTCTTGGTCCAATCAAGCTTGTGGAGGTCTGATGCCCACCAGAAGAAGAGAAAGCATGGAGGAATCGAGCAAGCCCAAAGTCACCAACACGAGCAAGGTTGTCATCGTCAAAGAGAATATTGCTCGGTTTCAAATCACAGTGAACCATGCTAGGCACACTCCAAATGTGAAGGTACTCTAAAACGGAAGCAACATCAACTGCTATGCAGATCCTTGCTTCTAAACTGAGAGGATCATTTCTGGGAGACTTAGAATGAAGGCGGTCTGCAAGCGTGCCATTTGACATGTATTCCATCACCAGAGCTTTGAACTCGTTGCCTAAAGGATCATATGTTGAACATGCAGTGAATACTTTTACAATGTTGCGGTGACGCATGTTTCGGAAGGCTCTACATTCTGTAAGAAAGCTTTTTGATGCACCAGACAGACCAGTCTTGAATACTTTGACAGCTATCATTTGACCTATTTCATCTGGTAATGAACCTTTGTAAACTAATCCAGACTGGCCCGAACCAATCAAGTTTTCAGAGCAAAATCCATTGGTTGCATTGCTTAGATCATTGTAGGACATAATCCTGTATTCCATAGAATATTCAAGCAAGGTACGTGAATCCTTTCTTGCCCATTTGTAAAGGATCAGGAACAGGAATAGGAGGGAGACGGCAACACATGGTAATAAAATAGCCAACAGTTTGACAAGGAATGTGTTCTTCCTCTCAGATAGTCTAGCAGAACAAAGTTGGATGTTTTAAATTGGCGTGAGTGTGCATAACCTTGGGTTTCCTTGGAGAAAAATCTTGCCTGTGGCGTTGGAAAAGATTCCCTTTGTAGGAAGTGGTCCATCAAAGTTGTTGAAAGATAAGTTAAGATATCCCAAACTGTCAAATAGCTCAAAAAACTCTGGAATTTCACCAGATAAGCCATTTTGAGAAAAGTCCACATCTTTGATGCCTTTCAAGGTCGCAAGAGACGATGGAATTCGCCCCTCAAGTCGGTTCCCTTCCAGGCGAAGTGATTCCAAGAGCACACAAGAGCCGAAAGTGGATGGTATTTTGCCTGAAATGTTGTTGTTGGAAATGTTGAAGGATTGCAGATTGATCAGGCTGCCCACATCATCGGGGATGGATTGAGTGAGTTTGTTGTTTGACAAGTCTAACAAGAAGGTCAACTGGTTCAGTTTACTAAATAACCCTTTTGGTATGGGACCACCCAAGGAGTTGCTAGAAAGGTCCAAAGCCGCCAATTTTTCACATCGAGCCAGTTGTGCTGGTATGACTCCACTCAATCTGTTTTCTTTGAAATAAAGTTCACTCAGACTTTCCAAATTGCCTATGGATGTTGGGATGCTTCCATAGAACCTGTTCTTTGTCATGTTTAAAGCGAACAAGTTGTGAAGATTTCCAAAAGAATCAGGAATGGGTCCTGTTAGCATATTATTGTCAAGATAGAGGACTTTAAGGCCAACTAGGTCAAAAATGCCCGATGGTATGGTGCCTGTTAACTGATTTGACCCTAGGACTAAGAATTCTAAATTTCTTGACAGGTTGCCTACTGAATTAGGAAAATTACCCTGCAACTTATTCCCATCCAAAAGCAAGGCATCCAGTTGTGTGCAATTGCTCAAGCAAGAAAGGAACTTCCAGTCCCCAGCTTCCAGTCCGCGATTCTCAAACAGGACCAACTTCCGCAGATTGACTGAGGTTCCCAAAGAAGGAATCACTCCACTGAAGGAGTTCCGAGCTAGGAATATATAAACAAGGTTGGTCGCATTTGCAAGTGATTTAGGGATCTCCCCCTCTAATTTGTTCACCGACATAGCTATAGTTTCGACGTTTGGGAGTGTGATGCCCATTGTCGAAGGCAGCTTCCCCACAAAACCATTGTTTCCCAAGCCCAAAAATGTTAGCGATGATAGGTTGTAGAGAGTGATCGGCACTATCCCAGAAAGATTGTTCATAGTGAAATCAAAGATTTGCAGTTTTGTTAACCTCCCTAAGCTGTCTGGGACGTTGCCTGTCAATTGGTTCTCCGCGGCACGTAGGGTGGTAAGCAAAGACAGGTTCCCCAAAGAGGACGGTATCTCCCCGGATAGGCTGTTTTCGGTGAGGCTTAGTTCTTGGAGATTCATGCAGGAGTACGGTACCAAGTGTGGTACTATCCCGGAAAGGTTGTTCATGCGAAGGTCAACAACTTGGATCAAAGAGATGTTAAAGAGAGCGGCAGGGATACCTCCATCGAAGCTGTTGTTCATCAAGGAAATGACTCCAAGTACAGAGCAAAACCCTAGCTCGTAGGGGATCAGACCACTCAGTGCGTTGGAGCTGAGGTTCATGTACTCGAGCCTTCGGAGCTGACCCAGCTCTGGTGGAACCGGCCCACGAAGCTGGTTTAATAACAGGTGGATCCGTGCAAGATGAGTGAGGTTGGAGATGCATGCTGGGATCTGGCCGCCAAGACCTTGTCCCTCAAGGTTCAGTGCAGTGACGCGACGAGCGCTGCACGAGACGCCCTGCCAGAGGCAGACGTCTAAGGACGTGCCATTGCTCCATGTGCTCAAAGCGCCGGTGCTGTTGGAGAGAAAGAGATGGGACTTGGCGCAGAGAAGGGTCTCCCTGTCAGTAGGTTTGGTAGTTTCGTTGACGCCTGGAGCAGCGGTGGATAACCATGGTGCTAGGACAAGGAGAAGGAGGATTAAGGTGTTGCGTGAGCATGGAGTGCGAATATTGTGTAAGTACATGGCTGAAATGGCCGGAAGCTTATGACTAAATAATTTGCATCGAAACTCATGCATGCCCTCTTTTTATTCAAACTCTTTGGAGGTCTCAAGTGACACACGGGGTCCACTGTCAACTAAAGCTCACCATCTCTTTACATACAATATATACCACTTTGACCGGCCTATGCATGGATGGCGAACAACTTTATGCCTATATCCATTCTATTCACTGCTACAAATAAGATTTTAGGAGACACTGCATTTTGATTTTCAGAGGTGGGCATAAAATCTGTGCGCATCCGTTAATCGTAGCTATTAACGGAGGCGGACACGTTTTATTTCAGGAGATGTTTGTATATAACCGCCTCTGAAAATTGATTTTCGGAGGCGGGCACTTTAAACTAACCGCCTCGGAAAATCATATATTTTCGAGGCGGATGTCTTAAGTTGTCCGCCTCCGTAAATCAATTTTCAGAAGCGGTCTGCTAAAATGCCCGTTTCCTAAAATCCCGAGGCCTAAAACAGGCCCAAAAAGCCCGTTCATGGTTTCCATATATATAGAGAAGTTAGGGTTTGAGACTCATTCCCACCCCTCCCACTTCTCTCCCTACCTCACCTCCAAGCCCAGTGGCGGCAACTCCTCCTCTGTGCGATGCCTCCTCCACCGCCGAGCCTCCTCCTCCGTAGCCACTACTCCTCCGGCGAGCCCTCCTCCTCCGCAGCCAGTCCTCCTCCGGCGGGCCCTCCTCCTCCTCCGGTGAGCCCTCCTCCTCTTCCAGCAGAGCAAGGCAGGCGGAGCAGAGAAGGCAAGCGAGCCCCCCTCCTCCCCCTCCTCCGAGCAGAGCAAGGCAGAGTGGAGCAGGCAGGCGAGCCCCCCTCCTCCGACGAGACCCCCTGCTCCACCTCCTCCGGTGAGGCCCCCTCCTCCGAGTACGTAGGCAGGTTGGCACCAGTGCGAGCACCTGGCGACAGGGCGAAGGCGGTGGTGCACGAGCGCCTGGCGGCGTGGATCTACTGCCGACGGGCACAGATCTGGCGCCGGTGAGCACAGATCCGCCGCCGGCGGGCATGGATCTAGGACCGATGGGCACAGATCCGACGGCGGTGGACCCGGATGGGCTCGGCGGGCCCGTGTATGGGCTCACTAGGCCCATATGGAGTTTTGGATATTTTTATTTTTGTCTCCGATTAACAGAGGCGGACACATAACCGCCTCCGAAAATAGATCATTAACAGAAGCCCCAGCTCAGATGCGGACACAAAAACCGCCTCTGAAAACCCTTTTGGACTGCCTCCGAAAGTCTATTCTGTAGTTGTGATTCTATGCCTTCTCTTTCACGCAACCGAGCAACAAGGTCACATCGTTGGCTACTTCTGATGTATCAAGATCCTCAAGGATACTTACTGGACATCCCCATCATACAGGAGAGTCAGCATCATCACATGTCTTCGTCAATCCTCTAGTCTTCCTCTCAATGGATGGAACTGTTGGAAATGGAATTCCAGAGTGGACAGAAGGCAAAAAAAAAATGAGAAAAAGAAAATATCTTGTGCCTCCACTTCGCGCCTTGATCACAAGCACAATCAACCCACGACTGCGGCCCCAGGTCACGCAGTGCCTACATAAAAGGGGCACATGGCTCTTTGGAAGGAGTCCAACGACACTACAGAACCCTAAGAGGGCCCGGGCTCCATTCCGGATCCTGGCACCACTGCAGTGACCTTCAATGTTTTATTGTTGTCTATTTTATGCTGTAGTGCTATATATATGTACCTTGTGCACTATTATTGGTTGGGGGTATTGATATATACAAGTTAGGGTTATGTTTCCTCACTACACTCTTTCTCTCCATCTTGTTTCTCTCTCCCCCCTCCCCTAGTGACGCCGCTGCCCGTCCAACCGCTCTCCATGCCACCTCAGGTACACGTCCCTCCACGCCTGGCAGCAGAGCTGGAGCGGCGTCAGTGTGGTCGCAGCAGCAGAGGGGATGGCGACGGCAGCTCGCGTGGCAATGGGGCAGCGAGCGACAGGCGCAAGCGGCAGCAGTGGTGCACCTCTGGATAGTCTCATCGGGCCCATAGATGGGCTCTGTAGTCCCATCTAGGGTTTTGCATTTTTATTTTTTTGATTAAAGGAGGAAGCCACACAACGCCTCCATTAAGCGATTTTGACTGCCTCCGAAATGTCTTTTTAGCAGTGTATGCAAACAATTTATTAGAATATATTCTAAAAGTCCTCTCATGGAACAAAGGTAACCATGGTGCTTGAAGGAGGAGAACTGATGTGATGTGCGAGAAGGCATGAAAATAGCGTGCCAACCCAAATGTCAGGTAGCTTGTGACTGAATAATTTGTATCGCCACTACTGGATACCCCTCATTTATCGAATCTATTTGGAAAACTCACTAGCAGCTAGGGTGTGTTGTTTAGAAACGTTTGCGTTGACCCCATGTAGAACCACTTCATGCCCAATCCCTTAGGAGCTAACTACACGTTGAGCACTTTACATTTAAAACAAAAATGAGAGCAACCTACAATGGGCACCACTTTATCATCTTCTCCATTAGACAGCCACTGCGCGTCCTCCCCCATCCGTGCATCTTTTCCCGTCCTCACACAATCGATTCCAGAGACAGCCTCATTGATGGTGGAGCGAGTGCCCCTGCCACCCACATCTACCTGGCTCCAACTGCTCAACCCCCCCCCCACCTGCCCACCGGACCTAGCCTCCGTTGAGCTCCTATGCCCCTACCTCCACCACCGACTACGGTATTCCTCCCGCTGCGGCCCCTTGCAAGACCATGACCCCACCATCACCCCACTCTGCTCTGCCTCTGTGTAACCCACCACCGCCATCGGCCATCCTCTATATCCGTAGACCCTGAGGGCCTCCACACAACCCCAGCCCCTGAACCCGAACCCCCACCGGCCTCCACTGCCACCCGCGGCTAGGCCGGCCCACCCATAACCTGTTGGAGTTGGGGAAGAGAGCTTTTCCACGTAAGTTATTTCTACTCTGAATTCGTTTGTGTTGAAGGAAGTAATCTAAGACGGATGTACATTTGAACCCAAATGGAGAGGCCTCTCGCATTTTCTAACTACAACAAGAGGGCCAAATAATTGAGGGAGATGATGCATTGAAAAACCACATCACCTAGTATTATAAGGGTTTGTTTGGCCACCTACAGAAACTAATGTCGCAATGGATGAAAGTCGTATTGATGACATACCACAAGTGTCAGATTTGGAAAACGAGTCCCTAATAAAACCATTCACCAAGGCAGAAGTAAGAGAAGCAATTTTTAGCATGGAATATAATAAATCACCAGTGGTTTATCATACTTTTTGGGAAGTGATAAAAGGGGACTTAATGCCTTTGATTCATGACTTTCGTGCTGGTAATTTACCACTTTATAGTTTAAATTTTGCAACAATTATCTTCTTCCTAAATGCTAGGAGTCTCGTAAAATTCAGCAATACGCCCCAATTTGTTTGCTCAAAGTGAGCTTTAAGATTTTTACCAAAGTTGCAACAAAAAAAAATAACAGGAGTAGCACAAAAGCATGAATATTATGGAGGGTGCTGTACTTTTTCATGAAACAACACATGAGTTGCATAGGAAAAAACAAGAAGGAATTATTCTAAATTGACTTTGAGAAGGCTTATGACCAAATTAATTGGTCATTTGTGCAACAAACTCTAAGGACGAAAGGTTTTTTCACAAAAATGACAGGATTGGATTGTTTCTTTCATGCAAGGAGGGCATGTGGACATCTAAAATAGGTCCTAATTTCCAAACAACAAGAGGGGTAAGGCAGGGTGATCCTCTATCCCCTCTTTTGTTCAATTTTGCAGTAAATATGTTTACAATTCCAATAAAGTGGAAGGAAAATGATAAAATTACAGGGATCATACCTCATCTAATCGACGATGGTTTGTGTATACTACAATATCAAATGATACAATGTTGGTTATGCATCATAATTTAGACCAAGTTAGGAATAAGAAGTTGTTGTAATGTGCTTTCCAAAAGCTTTCTGGTCATAAATAATCTTTCATAAGAGTGAAAGTTTTCGTTTCAGAAAGGCAAAGCAAAAGGGAATACAATCTGCACAATTATCTAGGTGTAAATAAGGGTACAAAGTTGAGAAACGGATAATGGAAAATTATTGAGGAAAGGATAGAAAAAATAAGTTGAGTAGTTGGAAAAAAATAAGTTGAGTAGTTGGAAGGGGAAGGATCTGTCTGTAGATGGTTAATTAGTGTTGGTTAATTCAGGGCTTAGAAGCCTAAAAATATTTATGCTCTCAATTTAATATTTTTTTGGCAAAGTGATAATTAGAAAAAGAAATATAGATTAAAAAAGTGGAGTATAATATGTCAACCAAAGACCGAGGATTAGGAATGCAAAATATTGAAATACAAAACAGGTGTTTATTGAGCAAATGATTGTTCAAACTTATAAATGAAGGAGTATGGCAAACATTCGTTAGGAATAAATGTTTTAAAAACAAAACAATAGGGAAAGTACAAAGGAAGTCAGGAGATTCACACTTTTGGAATGTACTTATGAAAGTCAAAGATCAATTCCTTAATTATGGTTTATTCCAGCTTAATAATGGAAAAGAAGTTCATTCTTTCCAACAACAATACCCAGTCATTGTATAAAATAATAAGAGCAGTAGCATCTGTTTTCAATTCAATTCCACTGAATGTATCTTTTCATATATCACTAGATGATGACAATCTTTGTTTGTGGAATCAACTAGTATTGATAATTGTGCATGTTCGATTAAATGATGATGCAGATATTACAAAATGGTCACTACAGCAACACAGACAATTTACTTCACTCTATGTATACTGCTTTAATTAATAATGAGGTAATGGATAGGAATACTACTTTATGGAAAGCAAGAAACCCTTAATAAAATCTTTATGTGGTATCTTTGAGTAGGGGTGGTGCTCATCTATTTTGTACATGTAAGAATGCTATGTTCCTATGGGGCCTGGTTAAAATTACTTTTGGTTTGATGCCACCTAGAATTGTAGGTCACAAGTTTTCTAATTGGCTCAGTGATGTAGCAGACAGATGAAAACAATGACTACTTGCGGTGGCATCTGCTTTATGTTGATTTATATGGTCAATTAGGAATGATGTTGTTTTTGACAAATCACCAATGAAATCTTTTCTACAGGTATTATGCACCGGAACTCATTGGCTCGGTCTTGCTTCAGATGGTTTCATTCCCTATGGGATGCAAAATGTTACACACACCACATGGCCTTTTATCCTAATCCATTACAATTTGCCTCCCTGGTTTTGTCCAAAACAAATCTTACTGTATAATGTAAATGTTGATACTGGTCCAAAATCGCTAAGAATAAATAATGATGTTTATTTGAAGCCCCTTATCGACGAGTTGAAGGATCCATGGGATAAGGGTGTTGACACAAGGGATGAAAAGGATAATAAGAATTTCAAACTACATGTTGTTATACTCTTGATAATTAATTATTTTCCTGCATATACAATGCTTTCCTATTGGAGTAGAAAGGTAAATTTGCATATCCAATGCCACAAGGATACAGACTACTTGTGGTTGAATTTTGGGTCCAAACACTGCTATATGGCGCATTTTCATTGTTTCCCTTAGATCATCCATGGCGCATGAAGATTAGCTTCAACAACCAAGAATAAACTAGGGAGGCACCAGTACCACTAACACGTGCTGAGGTTTTGAGCAGTTTGAAAGTTTCGATCAAGTAACTTTCGGAAAAACAACGTAATAAAAGGAAGTGCGACGAAGATAATAGACGGAACACTTAGATGAAGACGAGTATGTTTTTTTAACTCCCTTACTAGTCTTCTTTGTTCATTAGGCATAATTTAGAAGTCATGAACATTGAGAAAAAATATTTGTGGGAGCATATTGGGTATTCTGCTTGAAATATGAGGTAAATGTAAGGATAGCGAAAAGGCCCGGATTCACATGCAGGATCTAGGTATACGACAAGATCAACATTCTATTACTCAGAATGATAAGTATACCTTGACACCAGCCTTGTACCTTTTGGATAAGGTTGACAAGAAAAATTGATGCCTGATGGGGTTGCCTCCAATATAAGGAGATGTGTTGATGTAAATGCATATAAGGTGTATGGACTCGAAACTCATGACTACCATATAATTCACTATTGCACTTTGTGGTATGAAAAATTTTGCCAGAACAAGTTGTCATCAGATTGATTCAGCTTAGTAGGTTATTCAATGCACTTTGTTCTAAAGAGCTAATGGAAGAAGAAGTTGTCCAACTTAGTAGTTCAATCGGCAGGCTTGACATGGTATTCCCACTTTCGTTCTTTGATATCATGATTCACTTGCCTATTCGTATAGCTGAAGGGGTAGGAATTGGAATATATCCTATGGGGAGGTACCTACAAACTGTAAAAGTATATATATATATAAGAGGTATAAGGCACGTCCAGAAGGCTCAATAGTCGTGGGATACAAAGTTGAGGAGAGCCTTGTCTTTTGCTCTAGGTTCTTGAATGTGGGTACCAAACTGAATCGTGATGAACATCATGAGAGCCTCGATGTGTTACCAAATTGGACACATAATAAGGATCACTAAACTGGTTGGGTAGGCCAAAACGCCACGTGCGACCATATACCTCTTGTGTACCCACATTCCACTAGTTAGTGGTGTGTAGTCTCCATTTTTCATCAGCATCATCTATCTGAGGAGACCACACCAAGTTTTGCATAATTTTCCACGTGAAGAATTTACATTTTGATAGTGCCCATGCTTGCCAAATGTTGGCTAACTGTGGAGTTCTGGTGCTCCTAATGAAATATGCCTTGTAAGGTAAGGCCACGGAGTATATCCTGTTTCGGATGTCTTTCCATATAATGTTGTCCTCCCTGTCTAGTTGAAATTAATAGTTTCGGATTTGATTCCATAGGAGTAGTAGCCCACGCAGCAATGATGTGTTGAAACAGGAGCGGTAATTGAGGTCCGAGATCCATCAATTTTTATTGAACGGCCCTGCCACTAATTTATTTTGGTTTATGGTTCGTACGAAAATGCCGGATGCAATGTCCATTGGCCTCATTTCCTTTCACCCATGCACAAGTCCAACATTGGGATCTTGCACCATTTCCCACCAGGATTGTTGTGCAAGCAACAAATAGTAGTCGTTCAATTTCGTCACATGGAGTTTTTGTTCCAATCCATGCCTTTTTTTTGCAGAGATCCATTCATTCCATAGCCATCAAATGTGCACTACCCTTTGCTAGACTCGTTTGAACCCAGTTGACCTTGCACTTGTCCTCGATATATTTTTATCACCACTCCAATGGAAGTGTTTACTTATTCTTAAATGTGCTCTAGGTTTTCTTTGTGTTGCTATCTCTACCACTTCAAAGTTTTATACCCTAGGTCCAATCATATACTAGCATGGCAAGTTCAAGGAAAGGTAATGCAGAAAGTTAGTGCAATATGAAATACAAAAGGTAAAGGGGTCGAGAACAGCAAACTCCTAATACGGTGATTTTTACTTAGGTATCAGAAAGCTCAAAAGCTTTCCACTAGTCCTCATTGTTCGAGCCCTATCAACAGAATGCCCACGCAAGGGCAGAAACTCCCTGGTCAAGTAACTCTTTGGGTGGCCATGGGACATCCCCACACGCAAGTCGGTATCCACTTTCCCCTTCCCAGATGCTACTTGCCGCTTTCACTTGGTAGAGCTTCAGCCAACTAGCCGAGGGCCTCTCCTCCCTCACACAATCACCGATTGTCACTCAGCAAACGCGGTTGGAGGGTCTCGCAAGACAACAAGCACTAGATTAAAGCACTTGGTACGCGCAAGCACCAGATAATCAAAGAGGTATGCAAACCACGCTATGCTATAGGCTAAACACCTAAGAGATGCACTGATAGGCCTAAACTAGCACTAAACACTTTGTTAATTGCCTTAATCTTCTAATTAACACTTTGGTGGATTGAGCATTTGAGAATATGTGGAACACTTGCATCTATCTTCGCTGAGATTCTTCACGTCTTGTTTAGCACCTACTTATTTGGTGCCCTTTGTCCCTAAACCACCAAATGAATTGGTGGGCCTTGAGCCGTTTTCTATCTTCAATCTTCTATATAGGAATGACTGATTCGGTGCCCCCACTTTGTTACCATCGATTGGATTGGTGTCCCCCATAATCATATGGACCAATTCATTCGGTCCCCTCAATATTGCACTCCTGAATCAATCGGTGGCTTATCTGCAACACTATTTTGATCGTTCCTATATTGTTTTCACCGATTTTTGTCCCTTTTTCCACTTTTGTCATCGATTAAATAACATTTTCAAATATTTGCATGTCTTAAAAAACACTCTTAGAAACTACTAAAAAGTTATCTAGGAAATCATGTTCGTCCCATTGCCACTGTTGTCAGTCAATCACCAAAACCACAAGCAATGGCCTAGGGCCATTGTCCTTACAGATCCTTTATCACCACTTTTCTTGTCTTAAGCACCATCTGAAGGTATACGGGTTGGGAGGATAAGACAGACCTTTTGAGGCTAACCCGCGCCGCCCGTGTCAAATTTCTCCCGTTCCATGTTGATAGCTTGTTTGCGGCTCTATCCAGTAGTGGTTGGAAGTCGAGCTTCCCCAGTCTTTGGACCATGTAGACAATTGAATCATTCATCCATAATAGATTAAAATAACATAATTTTCTTTTTTTCTTTTCTCTTTGCCTTGTTTTATCGATCATCTACAACTGCCGATGTGATTGTAGTTGCGTTGAACAAGTTCAATTGTAGAGCAAGCCAAGTGCAGGTTGATTCGATTTTCTTCAATTATTGGCACTTCCCTATTTAACTGATAACATACACAATATTGGTTGAGGAGCCAACCGGGACAAGGCCGTCTCATCCTGTGTTTATTGTTCGAGAACACGAAAAGCCATCCCTTGAAATGTATATTCGTTCTACATTCAGGTAAGCTCAGTCCTGAAAATCAAGCAAACTGAGCCATCCCAATTCCATAGTGTCTTGCACCATCACACGGGCGAGATCTTTGGGCATGAGATATGAAGCTTGGGTGGCGTAGGAGTGGTGAATCAGGTGTGGAGGGAATGGATCAAGAGACGGGGAGGGTAATGCTCATTAGACTTCATGCTCATGCATTACTCTGGCAGGCGACATGTGTCTTTGAAGTTCAATTACTCCGAAACATTGCTATAAATGAATACTTTGTGTGTTTTAAACAGCAATTTTCGTGAGACAATACAACAAATACAGTTGTAAACGTGCCATGCCCGAAACACCAAAGAGAAAGTCTCGAGGCACATCAAGATTCCTCGGGTAGTACGGTTCCATGTGTGAGGTCATAAGACACCTTAGACCAAACATGTCAAGTTACCAAAAGTATGGTTAATAATAGAGCCAAGTACTTAGCTATATGTCAAGATACAAGAAACAAGCCATACAAGTAGTCTCTTATTTATCTCCAACATAACTATATTACTACTCTTTACTTATTATATCTTTCATCCTCTATTGTGTTCATGCACACATTAACCTTCTATTTAGACCCACCTATACGTATCAGCTTGTGGCTTGCATGAGAGCCAAGCTCGTGTCTGTCTCCTGCTTTTTCTCTTATACATCAACAAAACTGATGACTAATGTGGCTATAAGTTTATTGTTGTACTTGCTCTAAGGTTGAGAAATCGGATTGCCCTGAAGCGGAAAATAATGCTGCAACAACGAGTAGGATGTGTGAGATGTCATGAATGAGAAGTAAAAGTCAAAGTTTTCGCATCTAACTATTTGCATATTATCGCCCGCAAAGTAATAAATTCAGAAACACATAACCCTTCATCCTATAGAATTCACAAACGCTTAGCCCTGATGCGGATCATAATGCTGCAGTAACGAGTAGGAAGTGTGAGCTGTCATGAATGAGAAGTAAAAGACAAAGTTTCCGCATCTAACTATTTGCATATGACCACCCGCAAAGTAATAAATTCAGAAACACCTAACCTTTCATCCTATAGAATTTACAAACGCATTGCCCTTCAACTAAGGATTTAAAAGAATCATAAAGATTGACAATGTAAAAAACTATCTTTATTTAAAAGAATCATAACTAATTTAAGTTAGTAGATTCACGGGAAAGCAGCCATCACGAACTTTAACTTTCTATTTAAAATAAATTATTTTTTGAGATCTTGGTCGTTCAATATAGAAATATTTGACTAGCACAATATTAAAACTATCTTTATTTATGCAGTTACTATGTTTCACTGACAAGCAGTTATTTCTATTCTGTAATAAGACACTTTAGAACACACGTATCAAAGTTACCAAAAGTATGGTTAACAATAGAGCCAAATACTTAGCTATATGTCAAGATACAAGAAACAAGCCAAACAACAAGTAGTCTCTTATTTATCTCCAACATAACCATAATACTACTCTTTTACTTATATCTTTCATTCTCTTTTTCTGTTCATGTACATATTAACCTTCTATTTAAACCCACCATTACCTATCAGCAGCTTGTGGCTTGCATGAGAGCCAAGCTCGTCTCTGTCTCCTGCTTTTTCTCTTATACATCAACACGACAGCTGACTAATGTGGTTATATGTTTATTGTTGTACTTGCTCTTTGGGCGAGAAATTGGATTGTCCTGATTCGGATTATAGTGCTGCAATAACGAGTAGGGTGTGTGAGATGACATGAGTGAAAAGTAAAAGTCAAAATTTCCGCATCTAACCATTTGCATATGATCACCCGCAAAGTAATAGATTCAGAAACACATTACCCTTCATCCTAGAATTCATAAACGCATAGCCCTTCAACTAACAATTTAAAAGAATCATAAAGATTGACAATGTAAAAATTTAGTTAGTAGATTCATGGCAAAGCAGCCATCATGAATTTTAACTTTTCTATTTAAAATAAATTACTATTTGAGATCTTGGTCGTCCAATATAGAAATATTTGACTAGCGCAATATTAAAACTATCCTTATTTATATTCTCTAACAGAAGGAGTACATATATATGATGCAGTTACTATGTTTCACTGACAAGCAGTTATGATAGTGATTCATATTTAATAGTTATCATTTTAGTGGATTTATTTGTGAGAATAATATATAATACAACAAGAAAAACGACTTTCCGAGCCCCATATTAATATCAGCCATGTAAAGTACCGGGTTGATCAGCCTTGGCCATTAGAAATCTTTTAGTACAGGTTAAAAAAATCAATTGATATTAAGGGTTCACTTTCGCTTAAGTACTGGTTGGTAATTATTTGTACACCTCAGTATCGTTTGGTATCTTTAATAGATGAATTAAAAAAACAGAAGTTTTACAATGCTTGAAAAAATTGAGAACCGTCCATTTCTAAAGATCCAATGGTGGTAAAATGGATGGTACGACGAGGTACCGGGAGGTACCTAAAAGAAAGGAACCTGGAGGTACTAACTAAGTATATTTTTTTATTTTAAATAAATACTTAGCTAAATATTCAGCTAGATCAACGGCTAGCATTAATCAGCCATAAAAGTACATTGTGGTACCTTCTGGTACGTTCCAGGCATTGTAAAACTCCTTTAAAAAAAGGTATCTCTTATCTAACTAAGATATGCAGTGTAGCACTACTAGAAATTTAAGTATTTGTCGATGGCGTTAGTACCGGTCTATTGGGTCAAATTTTCAAACCCGTCTTTTAGTACTGAGTTATAAACGGTCATCCGTAGGTCCTTAAAAGGAAAGCTTGTCCCACTTAGTTATAAGTGATGTGTAGGTGGGGTGGCAAGAAATGTACATGTGATACGAGAGGTTGCGGGTTTGAATCCCAACACCGCACACATGCACCTACGTATGAAAAAATCTTGTGATTTGTGATTCCCGTTGCGTGTATGCTAGCCTCACAGGGTGTTTAGACCTTTTTGTTTATTATTTAGGCACGAGACCCTATATTATAGGTTGGATAACCTGGTACTAAACAACCATGTAGAACAGAATAGCGGTACGGTCAAGAAAATAGGACTAAAGGTCAACCTTACAGTAGTGTAGATGAGATGTCAAGGAAGTAATACGGAAAACAAGAAGTCTGGGTGGAATTCTTTATACTGTGTGTGCACATATCGCATATTAGACGTGCCATGTGAGCTGTGACCCTATAATGGCTGCCAATCCCGGTTTAATATTTTTTCATTAAACACAATCTCGTTACTGAAATTTTAGTCAACAAAGTTTTAGGATCGGTTTGTCATAAATGTTCTAAAGTAAGAGTAAATATAGGTTTAGAACCGCTACTTAATTAAAGCACACTACTAGAAACAGGAGCATACGTTCACATTTAGTTAATACCAGATGTTTATTGAGTAGGTAATACCTGTTATATAGCAATATAGCATAATGCCTTCAGAATCATTTAGTACCAATTTTAACACCATATGATATCAAATACTATCATTTAGTAATGCCACATGATACTAAAAACAGGCATTTGGTACTAGTTAGTGTTATGACCCAGTATTAAATGGTCCATCCAGGGTTACTTTAAAATCACAGCATATCTCTCTTAGGCACATGTGCATTATAGGTCGATGGTAGAGGATGCTAGGCACAAGGCCAGGGTGATAGTTCGAATCCCAAAGTGCAAGACCCATCCGTCGGTTTCACATTTTTTGTTCTGTTTGTGTGCTCAAAAATATGTAGTACCAGCAACCAGTAGTACATGGCTCGTTTACTACCGGTTATTGCAATAGTTAAATGACTGCCCATTTAGTAGCAAAAATGTAGTACCAGTTGCACAACAATACTAATAATAGTTATTATTCTTCTACTGCCACACGTAATCTACAGTACTGTGAGTGTAACATGTCCATGGAATTTTGTAGGATAGCACATACTCACATGCGTGATGCCGCCAGACAGATCACTAAGAGCTGCGCTTTGCAGTGCAACGACCGAGACGACAGCAAGCACAGGCAGCACGTACACCAGCCCAGTTCTGGGCTGAGAGAACACCATTCTAGCTTATATTATCGACTATGTGTTAGAAAGTATCCGTGTGTAATCTGTGTGGACACGTTGTAATTAGAACCCCGATCGAGCTGCTATATATACACTTTCTTACACGTGATGGACGACAGCTTCAATGATGGATTATGCGACTCCTCAGACTGGAGCACCAGCGTCAATAGATATATGGGAAGCACACTGCCGATGGTGAACGTATTGGGTGGGCACGCATATTTACGTCGTGCGTATATACCGTGTACGTCAGGTCGGGTATGTAACTGGATTTTGCAATGGTGCTCGATGGTGTGGTATCGTCTACTAGGGCATCCATGTCTGCCACCTTGTAAGCAACACGCTATGGCTCGGCTCCATGGCTGTCGCTAGCTTAGGTGCGGATTAACGTCAGCACTGAGGCCACAAGAGGTGTCGATAGCATATTTACTTCAATTACTTGGCAACTTTACTGGTAGTTATCTCAAGACGGTGTGGAGTGGAGGTTTGTTTGCAACGCATGTTAGATATTATTGGTTGTAACAAAGATGAGATAAGAATGTAATCCCGAGATACTAGAGGTTGAAGTTTGTTAGAGTAGTTTGTTAATAGTAGTAGATATTCTCTTAAGCTGTTGTACTTTAGATTAGATCACAACAAACTCCAACCGATAGGTGTCTTTGCTTGTAAGCCACGATGCGGGCTGTTGGCATCCTATATTAACAAAGGTACGCGGCCCTACGGGGTTCAACGCTTCCTAAACAATTTTCCTCACATGGTATCAGGGTCAGAGGTCGCAAGTTCGAATCCTGGCGGGCGCGATTAAATAAAATAATTGCAGCCCACTCCAATACCCACGTATGCGGCCTAGGGGAGCCTGTACGTGAGGGGGAGTGTTGGGGTATAAGTTAATTGCCCACCTTTTCCTATCAGCTTAATCTTTTAGGTTGAATTGGTTGGTGCATGCAACTCCACCTTTTCCTATCAGCTTAAGCTTTTAGGTTGAATTGGTTGGTGCATGCAACTCAATATGGTATCAGAGCCTAACCTCCACAATTGCATATCCACCAACCCTTTCCATCAACCATGTCGTCATCGACGAACATCCCGGCACCGCCGGCCTCTTTCGCCCAACCCGTCGCCGAGAAGCTTGGCAAAACCAACTACACTCTTTGGCAAGTTCAGGTTCTCCCTGCTGTGCGTGGAGCACAGCTAGAAGGGTACCTTGATGGATTTGAAGCACCATCACCCAAGGTCGTCACGGAGAAAGACGCCCAAGGCCAGGACGTCCACAAGCCAAATCCAGAGTACGCAAGGTGGATGGCGGTCGATCAGCAGGTTCTGAGCTACCTGCTTTCCTCACTATCACGTGATGTGCTTAGCCATGTCGCGACCCTCAAGACGGCATCGGCAGTCTGGAAGGCCCTGGAGGCGATGTATACTTCGCAGACTCGCGCACGAGCAGTCAACACGCGCATTGCGCTTGCAACAACCAAGAAAGGTAACCAATCTATTAGTGACTATGTTGGAAAGATGAAACAACTCGCAGATGAGATGGCATGTGCTGGGAAGCCCCTAGAAGATGAAGAGCTCAACCAGTACATCTTCCAAGGATTGGACATGGAGTACAATCCGATCATGACGGTTGTTCTGGCGCGCTCCGAACCAACGAGTTTCGCCGATCTCTTCACCTAGCTCCTCAGCTTTGAACAAAGGCTGAGCCTCTTTGGCGGAGGATCCCAATCCTCTGTCAATGTTGCAAACCGTGGTCGTGGTGGCCGTGGTTCTCCTCGAGGAGGAAGTCCTCGTGGTGGTCGAGGACGTGGACGCGGCAACACTGGTGGCCGAGGGTTCTTCAACAACAACAACCCTCGGTTTGGCAACAATGGCGGCAACACCAACACTCGTCCTGGTGTTCCACGCAATCGTGATCGGTGCCAAGTCTGCTACAAGGAAGGACACTCTGCGCAGGAGTGCTGGCATCGGTTTGATGAGGACTATGTGCCTGATGAGAGGCACGTTAATGCTGCGTACACCGCCTACAACGCTCACAACACCGACGCCCCGTGGTACACCGACACCGGCTCCACCGACAACATTACGGGCGAGTTAAACAAGCTCTCCATGAGGGAGCGCTATAATGGCACCGACCAGATTCACACGGCTTCTGGCGCAGGTATGAGTATTTGTCATGTTGGCCAAAGTGTATTGCATACCCCTGATCGTGATCTTCTTCTAAATAATGTCCTACACGTCCCCAAAGCCAAGAAAAATCTAGTTTTCGTTCATCGATTCACTTCTGACAATAATGCTTATCTGGAATTTCATCCAAATTATTTTCTTGTCAAGGATCAGGCAACCAAGAAAACAATCCTTAGGGGAGAATGTGAAGGTGGTCTTTATCCTTTCCTGACAATTTCTTCAAGTGGTGCTGGGAGATATGCTTGGAGTGCCACCAAACCTTCAGTCGAGACATGGCACAATCGTCTTGGTCACCCGTCTAGTCCCATAGTTCATCGAGTCATTAATCATAATAAATTGCCATGTTCTCCTAGTGTCTCAAGTCATGAGTCGGTCTGTGATGCTTGTCAACAGGCCAAGAGTCATCAATTGCCTTATTCTAGGTCCTTGAATAAATCTTCTGCTCCTCTTGAGCTTGTGTTCTCTGATGTATGGGGCCCAGCTCTTGATTCTGTGGGTAGAAAGAACTATTATGTCAGTTTTATTGATGATTATAGTAAATTTACTTGGCTTTACTTGATTAAGCATAAATCTGATGTGTTTCAAAAGTTCAAAGAATTCCAATGTCTTGTTGAGAGGATGTTCAATCATAAAATCATCTCTATGCAAACTGATTGGAGAGGTGAATATGAGAAACTCAGTCAGTTTTTCACTGAAATTGGCATTGCTCATCATGTATCATGCCCACATGCACATCAGCAAAATGGCTCTGCAAAGCGTAAACATCGCCACATAGTTGAAGTAGGGCTTGTCCTTTTATCTCACTCGTCTATGCCTTTGAAATATTGGGATGAGGCTTTTATTGCAGCTGTGTATCTCATTAACCGTACTCCTAGTAGATTACTTGATTATTCTACTCCCTTGGAACGACTCTATGGTCATGCACCTGATTATTCTTGGCTCCGAGTTTTTGGTTTTGCATGTTGGCCCAACCTGCGCCCATACAATGATAAGAAGCTGCAATTTCGTTCTAAACAATGCGTATTCCTTGGTTATAGTAACATGCACAAAGGCTTCAAATGCCTAGATATTAGTACTGGTCGCATATATATTTCCAGAGATGTTGTTTTTGATGAACAAGTCTTCCCTTTTGCCAAGCTTAATCCAAATGCTGGAGCTCTCCTCCGTTCGCAAATTCTTCTCCTTCCTGATATTCCTAACAGTCCTTCTAATGATCACGGGGAGCATACATTAGGTCAGCTGACTGATACTCATGAAAATTTAGATGCTAATGATGCTGTTTGCAATAGAAATCAGTTTCATTGTGTGCAGGAAACAAGCAGTGTTGGAGAACCGGGAGCAGGCGCGAGATACGAAGGAGATCGGGCACCTGGTACAGCACCTGATCTTCCTCGTACTGACACTGCAATGCCCTTGGTGCAAGCGCTGGGAGATGCTGGTGCGCCTGTCGCTCCTGCAGCCGGGTCGCACCACTCTGGGGAGGACACGTCGAGTCCGGTCTCCGATCGACATCGTACGCCCACGCCAGTAGTGGGGAATCTGCTCCCGACCGGATCCTCTGTGGATGGTGCGCCTGTTGTTTTGCCTGCGTCGCTCATTGATTCCCCTGCTGTGTCTGAGGCAACTTCACCAGTTCAACAGCGACCAGTTACTCGGCTACAGAAAGGAATCCGTAAGCCAAAAACATATACTGGTGGTACAATAAAATATGGATGTCTTGCAGAAAATGGAGAGCCTCGTAATCTTGAGGAAGCTCTCCAAGATCCACGCTGGAAAGAAGCTATGGATGATGAATATAATGCACTCATGAGAAATAAGACGTGGCGACTAGTTCCAAGTGAGACAGGTAAAAATATTATTGATTGCAAATGGGTATATAAAATCAAGAGAAAGGCAAATGGTGATATTGACAGGTATAAAGCTCGTCTTGTTGCAAAGGGTTTTAAACAAAGGTTTGGGATTGATTATGAAGACACATTTAGTCCTGTAGTGAAACCTGCTACTATTAGAATAATTTTGTCAGTTGCAGTTTCAAAAGGTTGGTGTCTTCGACAATTGGATGTGCAGAATGCGTTTCTTCATGGTGTTCTGGAGGAAGAGGTTTATATGAGGCAACCCCCTGGGTATGAAAAGTCTTCTCCCTCTCAATATATAAAGTCTTGTATGGATTAAAACAAGCACCTCGGGCATGGTACTCTAGATTAAGCTCGAAGCTACAACAGATTGGTTTCTCACCATCCAAGGCGGATACTTCTCTTTTCTGTTATAGAAAGAATGGAGTTACTATATTCATGCTTGTCTATGTGGATGATATTATAGTAGCCAGCTCTTCTTCTCAAGCTGTGGAAGCATTGCTCAAGGATTTGAGAGAAGATTTCGCTTTAAAAGATCTTGGTGAGTTAAGTTATTTTCTTGGCATTGAAGTTAAAAAGGAAAAAGAATATATTGTTATGTCTCAGCATAAATATGCATTGGATATTCTGAAGAGAGTTGGTATGGAACATTGCAAACCATTAAATACTCCTTTGAATATCTCAGAAAAGTTGTCCATTAATGTTGGAGAAAAATTGGGTACTGAAGATTCAACCCGTTATCGGAGTGTTGTAGGTGCATTACAATATTTAACCTTGACACGGCCTGATTTGTCTTTCCCGGTTAACAAGGTGTGTCAATTTCTTCATGCTCCAACAACTGAACATTGGACAGCAGTAAAGCATATATTAAGGTATGTCCAAGGAACAGTTGATTTTGGCTTACGAATAAATAAATGTGCTTCAATGCTTGTTAGTGCCTTCTCTGATGCGGATTGGGCTGGATCAGTTGATGATCGTCGGTCTACCAGTGGTTTTTGTGTCTTTTTGGGTTCTAACCTAATATCATGGAGTGCTAGAAAGCAAGCAACAGTCTCCAGGTCGAGTACTGAGGCAGAGTATAAAGCTATGGCAAATGTAACTGCAGAAATCATATGGGTACAAGTATTGCTGAAAGAATTAAAGTTGAGCAGTTCCCCAGCTGCAACACTTTGGTGTGATAATTTAGGCGCAACATATTTGTCAGCTAATCCTGTCTTTCATGCAAGAACTAAACATATAGAAGTGGATTATCATTTTGTACGAGAAAGAGTTGCTCAAAAGCTTCTGGATATTCGGTTTATTTCTACTTATGATCAAATAGCAGATGGCTTTACCAAGGCCCTGACGATGTCAAAGTTGAAGGAATTTCATCACAATCTTAACTTAGGAAAGTTATGATTGAGGGGGAATGTTAGATATTATTGGTTGTAACAAACATGAGATAAGAATGTAATCCCGAGATACTAGAGGTTGAAGTTTGTTAGAGTAGTTTGTTAATAGTAGTAGATATTCTCTTAAGCTGTTGTACTTTAGATTAGATCACAACAAACTCCAACCGATAGGTGTCTTTGCTTGTAAGCCACGATGCCGGCTGTTGGCATCCTATATTAACAAAGGTACGCGGCCCTACGGGGTTCAACGCTTCCTAAACCATTTTCCTCACAACGCATTCACACACACAGCCAGCCACACGCAGCCTAAGTGCAAAACCCCCAAACCCCATCACATCACCCACTACTCGAGTCCAAGATTTTCTCCCCATGAGAATGATTCGTCATCGCTTCCTTTATGCTCCGTAAGTGAGCGATTTTCTCCCAATGAAAGATTTCTTCTCTGTTCTTATTTGCAGGCCTAGCTTGTAGCTACTCCCTTACTTCCAAAAAGGATGCAATCCTTGCATTCCAAAGAGTCTATCAATCTTAACTTTGACCAAGTATATACAAGAAAATATTACTATTTTGATACCAAATACTTACAATTAGATTTGTCTGAGAAAGCGACTCTACATTTATGAAAATAACCACCAAACTTAGTGATAGGAGTTTATTAATAATCATTTCCACAAGTTTTTGTGAATTTTTGATTTTAGAAAAGTACACATGCATGCGGAAGGAAAACATAATCAGGAACTCGGCAATGGCTAAAAACACAATATGAAACAAGAAGGTGAAGGCTAGGACCAGAACCGAAAGAAGCATCTTATTGTACATTTTCAACCTCATCAAAGAACACCTCAATCGGATGCCAAACGGGGGAGACATTGCCATTTTGGTGCAAGGTTGTCGGCTGAATCCAAAACAGGCCCATTATCCAAGTCGGCGAAGCCGGACCATATGGATCAAGCATTAAGATGTCATCATCACTTCCGGCAACTCCTGGCAATAGTCATGGGCCTACAACACAGAAGAAAACCATCCCAACATCTCCCATCGCAGTCAGAACTGACAAAGGAAGCCCACAAGCAATCTAATGGATGGAGACCTGCTGCAGGGAGGATGGGGAACCGAGACCTGTGCCTTTGTAGTTCAATTACTCCAAAACAGTGCTATAAATGAATACTTTGTGGGTTTTAGACAAGTTTTCATGAGACAATATAATAAATACAGCTGTGAACGTGCCATGCCCGAAACACCGAAGAGAAAGTCTCAAGACACATCAAGATTCCTCGGGTAGTACGGTTCCGTATGGGAAGTAATAAGACACCTTATAACACACATATCAAAGTTACCAAAAGTATGGTTAACAATAGAGCCAAATACTTAGCTATATGTCAAGATACAAGAAACAGGCCACACAACAAGTAGTCTCTTATTTATCTCCAACTTAACTATAATACTACTCTTTTACTTATATCTTTCGTTATTCTCTATTCTGTTCATGCACACGTTAACCTTCTATTTAAACGGACCATTATATTACCTATCAGCAGCTTGTGGCTTGCATGAGAGCCAAGCTCGTCTCTGTCTCCTGCTTTTTCTCTTATACATCAACAAAACTGCTGACCAACGTGGCTATATGTTTATTGTTGTACTTGCTCTATGGGCGAGAAATTCGATTGCCCTGATTCGGATTATATTGCTGCAATAACGAGTAGGGTGTGTGAGATGACATGAGTGAGAAGTAAAAGTAGACTAGAAATATTTGACTAGAACAAATTAAAACTATTTTTATACTATTGTTGTACTTTTCTATTTAACATAAATTATTTTTAGAGATCTTGGTCGTCTAATATAGAAATATTTGACTAGAACAAAATTAGAACTATTTTTACTTATACTCTGTAAGAGAAGGAGTACAAATATATGATGCATTTACTATGTTTCAACTGACAAGCAGTTACATTATTAATATTTTATAGATATCATTTTATTGGATTTATTTGTAAGCATAACATATAATACAACAACAAAAACGACTATCCGTGCCCATATTTACATCGGCCATGTAAAGAAACGGTAGCATTAGTACCTGGTTTATCAGCCTTGTCCATTAGAAATCTTTTAGTACATGTTGATAAAACCAATGTATATTAAGGGTTCACTTTGGCTTTAGTACTGGTTGGGAATTATTTGTGCACTTCAGTATCGTTTGGTATCTTTAATAGATGAATTAATAAAAAGGTATCTCTTAATTAACTAAGATATGCGGCGTAGCACTACTAGAAAACTCAGTATTTGTCGATGGCGTTAGTACCGGTCTATTCGGTCTAGATTTCCCATCTTTTAATACTGAGTCAAAACATCACTTGGTACTAAACGGTGACATTTAGAACCATGTGGTTCTATGACCTTGTACTAAAAGGCCTCGACCATATTTAGTACAAAGTCATAATACTAACTTGTAGTAAATGATGATATTAATACTAGGTTGTGTTATGACCCGGTAATAAACAGTCATCCGTAGGTCAGCTTAAATGGAAAGCTTGTCCCACTTAGTCATAATTGATGTGTAGGTGGATGGCAAGAACAAAATGTACATGTGATGCCAGAGGTTGTGAGTTCCAATCTCAACATCGCACACGCGCAGTTACGTATGAAGCAATCATGTGATTTGAGATTCCCGTTGCGTGTATGCTAGCCTCTCAGGGTGCTTAAACGTTTTCTGTTTATTATTTAGGCATGAGACCCTTTACTATAGGTTGGATAACCCGGTACTAAACAACCATGTAGAACAGAATAGCGGTACCGGTCGGAAAACTAGGACTAGGGCTGGATAGCAAGCGAGCCGAGCCGAGCCGAGCTCGGCTCCGCTCGCTTCAGCTCGTTACAATAACGAGCTAGCTCGGCTCGGCTCGTTATCTGAACGAGCAGAAAACGCAGCTCGGCTCGGCTCGTTACGAGCTCGAGCCAGCTCGCGAGCTGACACAGATAAACTAGAATCAGCAAAGAAATAAGTCCAATTTACCCCCCTCAACTCTGCTAAAAGTCTAATTTTCAACTCTCATCTATAAAACCGGGTAGAATACCCCCTCCAACTTTCCAAACCGGGGTATTATACCCCCTAAGCCTACCAAAAGTTGTTTTCCATCCAACATGGTGTACACGTCAGCCCACTTCATCTACGTCAGCAACACAGTCATCCATTTCTCTTCAATCTCTCCGCTCCCGCTAGGTCCCTGTCCCCATGGCGCCGCCGCCGGATTTGGGATAGGAATGGTGGTGGCGGCGCCTCTAGCCCCACCTGTCTTGCCTGGCCATGGAGCCCGAGGTCGGGCGCCTCCTGGCGCTGGCCAGGTCCAAGCTCGCCGCGGGCTGCGCGTGGCCACCGCACCGTCCTCCTTGACAGACCGGCTGTTCTTCTTGCTCTTTTCTTGTCCGCAGTCATTCTTCCCTGGACATTCCGGCCACCATTGACAAAGAAAAATCTCTTCTCTGCTCTTACTGCTCCTCCCCCTAACAAACATAAGCATGTGCAGATAGCACCTCTCGGATCCAATTTTTCTATGCACCCATCAAATCAAGCAGCTGCCAGCTATCACATTCTCATCGAGATTGCTAGATCCACAGCAAACTTCTTTTCTTTTCCTCAAATCGATTCCACTGAAGTATTGGCCCCTGGAGCTCCTCAATTTAATCTTCATAGACACTGTCTGGACCTGTGTGCATGGCCTGCCCACACATCGCCGGTGGCGACTCTCGGATCTCCGCCGTGCGCTTCTGTCCTGCTCGTATTGCTCAGTCCGTGCTCTCTGTCCTCGCTTTACTTCGCTCGCGCCTCCAAGCTAGCGTCGCCCGAGCTCGCCCTTCCCCGCGCATTGCGAGCATGGCCGCCACCGCGCCACCAACCTCCCCGTCCTGAAATCGCTGCTTCCGCTCACGCTCCGCAGGCTTGCGCTGCTGCGCTAGTGCGTGAGACCCCTATCAGAGAACGCGTGAGAGAGAGAGCAGAGAGATAAGAGGTGTGACACGGCTGCTGACAAGGATGAGGAGTGCTGACATGGACGCCACGGCGGAAGAAAAACTTCTTTTGATGAGCTCAGGGGGGGTCCAATACCCGGTTTTGATAGTTTGAGGGGGTAATCTACCCGGTTTCATAGATGAGGGTTGAATTCTAGACCTTTAGAATAGTTGCGGGGGTAATTTGGACTTATTCCATCAGCAAAAGAAACAGATAAACTTCAAGAGATATACACTAGTAATGATCGATCGATCACATTCAGAGAGCCGCAAAGAACTATCAACCACAACCATACACTATACAGACAAAGACCAAGCGAAAGAATCGAAAAAAAAATAGGCAGGGAAAAAGAAATAAAAAAATGCAAGCATGTGCCGAAACAATTCAGATCCAAAATCTAGCACCCACCGGTTCCTACGCAGATACTAAACCAAGACGGGCACCTTCTTTGCCTCCGTGTCTTGCAACTTGCAAGCAGATCGAGGGACCCTGCAGTTAGATGGGTGTCGGCGAATTATGCTGACTAGGTTCTCGAGGGGGTGCCCCGAGAGAAGGGTTTAGGGAGAAGTCGTCGAGAATCTAGAGCCGAAGGTGACAAGAGACAGTTTTAGACAGGTTCGGGTCACCGAAGAGCAATACCCTATGTCCTGTATGGTGTTTCTTGTATTGATGAGATTGTTTTGAGGGGTCCCTGCCTCCCCTTATATAGTCCGGAGGGCAGGGTTACATGGGAACCGTATAGGACTAGGAGACTTTTACAAGTTTATCTCTAATTCCCAAATATAGTCTATCCAAACCAACTAGGACTAATCCTTGTCTTGTATGTCAAGTCTTGTTCATGGGCCGGCCCATAGGATGGGCCGCCAGGGTTGTTTAGTCCGTCAGGACTCTACACCCACAAGCCCCCGAGCACTTTATCTCCTGAAGGACAGCCTTGTTGAAAATACAGAGTTCTTTGAGGTCCTCCAGAGTTCTTTTGGAATCCGCCAGGGTTGTTTGAGACCCACAGGGTTCTTTGATCTTGGAAGTTGCAACCATGCTGTTCAATAGGTAATGATGTGCTCATAAGTCTTCTCGAAGTTCGGATTGGTGCACACCAATTAGGTGCGCCCAATTGGGCAGCCCCCGAGCCTCGTTTATCTTTGAAGAAGAAATTCGAGGCTCTTTCGAAGCCCGAACCAAAAGAGAATCAATTTCCGAAGAAACCCGAATTCTTTTAGAATTCCTTATAAATTTATCAATTGACGCCGAAAAGTCTCAGAAAAATATTTCCTGAAAATATGTCCACAGCCCCCGAGCCTAAATTTGAACGGATTCAAATATAGGATCAAGAAAGGACCAAAACTGAAAATTACCGAAGTAACGCTTCAAAAAGTCCATATAAACCGCCCGCGACCCTTCGTATCCGTACGCTCTCGCAAAACAGATCTAGGGTTTGCGACAATTGCAGTTCTCGCAACCTTTAGGCCGCGCTCAAGCTTCCACATCTTCCCCCAATCTGAAATCCAATCCACACCAAATCACAAGAGATCCAAATGGCCGGTGGTGAAGGACCTAGCCGAGGCAAGGGCCCGAAGAGGAAGGCAGAGGCTATGAAGCAGGTCGTTACGACCGAGGAGACAGCGTCCGCGGGGGACATGCCAATCATTGGAGATCCAATCAGCGACTGGCCGACCAGTATCTTGAAGGAGAAACACATCAAGGCCTTAGAAGCAGATGGATTCTTGCCAGCACAAGAAATCAGTCAGTGGAGAAGCGCATACGGGCACGAATACCCCACCGAAGAAACCGAAGAAATCACGGTATGGAAAGCCTTCTATGAGGTTGGGTTTGGGATGCCCACTTGTGATTTTTTCCGCCGTGTGCTTCAGTTTTATGGGATTGAACTATGTCACCTGAATCCCAACTCCATTCTGAATCTATCCATCTACATCCATCTGTGCGAAGCATTCCTAGGGATAGATCCCCATTTTGCCCTTTTCCGCCATCTGTTTAGGGTAAAGACCTCCAGCGGGCCACTGCAAGTGGTAGGCAAAGTAGTTATCCAGTTCCGCCAGGGCATGAGGCCGGTATATTTGGATTACACCACTAAGGAAAGCCTCAAGGACTGGCAGAAGGAGTGGTTCTACGCATGGAACCACCAGCCACAACTCCAGAGCCGCTCAGGAAATCCTCCGGTAATGAAGCCATTCTGGAGCGAGACAGTAGGAGTTAACCAAGCCATGCAAATCCCTGACCTACTCAACATGATCAGAGATCTAAAGGCACAAGGGCTGACAGGGGCCATGGTATATAGGTCATTCCTGCAGAGGAGGATCCAGCCCTGCAAACAACGCTGTAACCCAGGGTACTTGTACTCTGGAGAAGCAGACCCCTCAAGGAATGCCACCGGAAACTCTTGAAGAAGTTTCTGGTGATAAACGATGATCAATTTTCTGAAATAATGGAAGTTTCCGCAATAACCATGACACCTGAGGTAAAATCCTTTCTGAATACATTTCTGCATTGTTGAAAATATATTGTGAACTAATATCTTGATCATTACAGTATGAAGCCCGGCGCGCACTCTATGTGAGTTTGCCACCCCTGGACCCGACCAACACCGAAGAAGCTGCTCTGTTGGCTCGGTGTGTAGATCCAAAGGTAAGAGATCAAGGTCGCCCAAGCAAGCCTACTGCAATTGAAGACCCTGACGAGCCAATGGTTAAACTTGAACCACAGGACCCTGAAGAATCTCAATCCAAGTCAGGGGCAACCTCCAGGGGAGCAGAAAGGTCCAAGAGACCGGCGCCATCAGAAGCACAAGCACCAGTACCCAAGAGAGCACGTACCTTGCCCAAGCCCCGAGCCAGAACGATCCCAGAGGAGAGGGCAAAGGTATCCCCACAACCCAGAACAACATCTTCAGTGGGGATATCTATCGGAGAAATTGGAACCAGCTTGCTGCAGCAAGGCAGCTCTGCTCGGCGAGCGTTATCTGATGAAGAGATCTTGCACGAGATCTACAACCCTGCCTCCGCGCCGTTTGTAAGGACAACGCCAATCATTGAGGAACCCTGTCCAGCAGGACCTTCGGCGGCGGAGCAGGAGGTGGAGGAAGAGTTCACCTTGGGGGAGCCAGAGATCCCCATGCGACCCTCCACCATGTAAGTACTTTGTCAAGTAATGCATAATGTATCGTTGCATATTACTGCTGTAACTAACAAACTTCATTATGCCAGAGTTGAAGAAACCCCAGCAACAACCAGGATAGAATCCTCGGTTGACCATGCAGCTGTAGAGCCAGAGGCCGCAGTGCCCGAAGAACCCAGGGTTGTTCCAGAAACAACCCTGCCGGAGGTTCAAGCAGCTCTGCCATCAGACCCGCCAGCACCAGAAGAAGCCCAAGTCGAAGAAACAGTTGCTGAGGTGCTGGCGGATATCGAACAACTGGTCACGCAGGCGGTGATTGAAGAATCCGAGCAGGAACGCCGTGACCAGTCCTCTGCGCAGCCCCCGAGCGTCACGGAAACAACCCAGGCCGGGGCGGAAGCAGAGTGCTCGAGGGGGAAACAAGCAGAAACATCAACCCAAGAGCAAGAAATTGAAGAGATCCCCAGGGTACCCCAGAGTACCGGAGCTGAAGAGGAGGGTGGAAGCTTCCGCATTGGGAGCTTCGACCCAATGCTCAATCCGAACCCGCAGACCTTCGAATACATATTGGACGCGGAGGAGGATGAGCAACACATCGACAGGGGACTTTACCACGCCGAGAGGGCAGTAGCCTACTTCAAGGTTAGTAAAACAACCCTGGTCTTGTAGTATTGATGAAGTATTTCGTATAACAACTCTGTTGTAGGCTGTTGGCGAGGCATCAAGGAAGAAGACCGAGTACGTCCACAACATATCCTTGATGCACGCCAAGGCGGACCATCTCCAGAAGGAACTGGAGCGTGAGCGCGAAGATCGCAAACTCCAGGAGGCGGAAGACGCCGACATGATCCGCACCTTGCACCTGCGGACCAAGGAATTGGCCGCAGAGAAGGAGGGCATGAAAAAGAAACTTGCAACGGCGAAAACAGAGCTCAAAGGTACTCTGTCGCTACCGAAGTCTTGTAATAAATTTTCCACTGCCTGTGTTGAATAACAATTCTGTCATTGACTTTTGTTCTCAGGGGCGCAACAGCAACTAGCAACAGCCCAGAGCAAGATGACGGATTGGTCCAACTTGGCCAACCGTCATGAAGAAGCGTTGAAGACCCTCTCTGCTGAGCATGAAGGTCTTAAAGAAGAACTCAGAGTAGCGGTCAAGCAACGCAAGGATGCTGACGCGCAGCTAATCCAAGTCCTCGAGTAGCAGCAGAAAATTGCCAAAGACTTGGATGATGCTCGCGCCGAGAAGAGTCAGCTGTCCAAGGATCTCGTCCAGGCACAGAAGCATCTAGCAGACAAGAAGGTGCTAGACGAGAAGCTCGAACAGGCAGCCAGGAGGATGTCGAAGCTCGAAGAGTCATTGCGGTTGATAAAGAAGTCAGACGACGACCTGGCGGAAGCCTTGAACCGGATCTCGCTGCTAGAGAAGGCAGCGAACCCGGTGGTGAAAGCCTTGGTTCCAGAAGACCCTTCAGCACCGCTGTCATTCCTGGAGCGCCTGAAGGCCATGCCAAGACAACTGAAGGCGTACATCAAGAGATCTTCGAAGGCTTGTCTTGTGCATGTCCTGGCCGTAGTTAAGTCCAGGTACCCGGAGGTAGACATAGGAAAACTGGTAGAAGGCGCAGAGCCGAACTGTACCGAGTCTGCCTTTAGGGACCTGAAGCAAGAGGCCGAGCCAGTTGCAGAAGCAATTGCTCAGAGCCTTAGGCTGTAAATGTAAACAAATGTTATTGTAATACGAGTATCATGCAATGTAATATATTTATTGCCATGTTATGAAGAAAAACCAAGAATTTCTGTGAATTCCCGGGTTGTCACTGTGTTGATAACCAGGACTTAGCCAAAATGTACATTGCGTAGATTTTGACTTGTGAAAAACAACCCTGTTAAGGACCCGAAGGAACCCAGGGAGATTTCGTATAGCATAAGCTATCTAATAAAATGTACCCCGGTAGGATACCTGGGAACTAACTGTATATGGTTTGCCGAAGCAAGAACCCAGTAAGACCCACGGAGCGGCAGCGTTGAGCTTGAAATTATCACAAAGTAGTATATTAGGAGGAACAGATCCGTTCTTGGCCCCGAAGGAACCCGGATAGACCTCAGTTATAGGCTCCGAATGCACGTAAAAGAAACTTTCCAAGTCTAAAAAGAACACGGAAGTTTTGAATGATGTCATGGAGACAATTGAACAACCCAGTAAAGGGAGCTTTATGAAAATATATCTCGTTGCCGGAACAACGGTACAAGGGAACATACTATGCCGAAGCAGTTAGTTCATATATTGCCGGAGCAATGGGTACAGAAGAACCCTGGATGCCGAAGCGGTTGGTTCTTGTGGTGCCGAAGCACTGCTGTAGTGAAGGAGCTACGCGTAGAATTTGCGTAGGTGTTCTATATTCCAAGGATTTGGTAATTCCACACCGTCTTCTGTTTGAAGTCTGTAGGTGCCTGGTTTGAGTACCTTGGAAACAATAAATGGACCATCCCAAGGTGAAGTAAGCTTGGAGTGACCGGCTGTATTCTGGATTCGTCGAAGCACCAAGTCTCCAATTTGGAATGATCTTGTCTTCACGTTTTTGTCATGGAATCTGCGGAGTCCCTGAAGATACGCAGCATTGTGTAACAAGGCGGCTAGTCGCACTTCTTCGGCCGTATCGACTTCCAGCGTCCGTTGTTCGTCCGCCATGGCTTCTTGGAACTCCTCAACGCGAGGAGCACCATGCATTATGTCAACAGGTAGGATGGCCTCTGATCCATACACCAGGAAGAAGGGAGATTGCCCTGTAGCTTTACTGGGTTGAGATCGTAGGCCCCAGACAACTGGGAAGAGTTCTTTCATCCACCGGCCTTCTGCTTTCTTCAGGGTTCTTTCCATGCGAGCTTTAAGTCCATCAAGGAGCATGCCATTGGCCCTTTCGACTTGTCCGTTGGCACGAGGATGGGCAACCGAGGCATAGGATACCTCGATGCTGCGATCTTCACAGTAGTCCCAGAACTTATTGCCTGTAAAGGTGGTGCCCAAATCTGTGATAATTTGGTGCGGTATCCCGAAGCGAAGAATTAATTCTTGGAGGAATTGGACTGCTTTATTAGAGGTTGGTTTGACAACCGGAAAGACTTCTATCCACTTTGTAAATTTGTCAATTGCGACAAAGCAATATTCGAATCCACCAGGCGCCCTGGGTAGTTTCCCAATCATATCAAGACCCCAGCATGCAAATGGCCATGCCGGAGGTATCAATTTGATCTTGTGAGCAGGCTGATGTGAGTGATGGGCGAAATATTGACAACCCTTGCAGTGACGAACAATTTCCTCAGCGTCGTGTAGAGCTGTAGGCCAGTAGAACCCGGCACGGAAGGCTTTGCCTACAATTGTGCGGGAAGCTGCATGATTGCCACATTCTCCTGCGTGAATTTCCTCCAGGATGTTGACTCCTTCTTGCTGTGAGACACATTTCATCAATGCGCCAGAGCGTGCGCCGCGTCGGTATAATGTATTGCCGATTATAACGTAGGACTTGCTACGGTGGATAATTTGCTGAGCTTCTGCCTTCTCGGCAGGAAGTTTGTTGTGCAAGATGTAGTCTATAATCGGAGCGCTCCAAACGGCGTCGATGAGCATAACCTCGGGAGCTGAAGTTGTATCATCAGAAGTTACCACTGCAGAGATCGACGGCTTGGAGAGTTCATTGACGAACACTCCACTAGGCACCTCTGCTCTGGAAGAACCCAGCTTTGATAGGACGTCTGCAGCGACGTTGTTATCTCGCTCGACATGATGAAATTCAATGCCGAGGAAGTGTTTTTCCAATTTCCGAACTTCTTCACAGTATGCGTCCATGTCTTCATGGTTTCGATTCCAGTCCTTATTGACTTGTTTGATGACCAACATTGAGTCCCCGTATACCAGCAGACGCTTGATACTGAGGGTGATGGCCATCTTCATTCTGTGAAGAAGTGCTTCGTATTTTGCAGCGTTGTTGGTGACAGCGAACTGGATCTGCAGAACATATTTCAGTTGATCTCCTTGAGGTGAGATCAATAGAACTCCAGCGCCTCCGCCTTCCAGCTTGAGTGACCCGTCGAAATACATGATCCAATGCTCAGGCTTGGTGGTGACGACTGGGAGGTTGTGCTCGGTCCATTCTGATATGAAATCGGTAAGGACCTGAGACTTCATGGCCGTGCGAGAACGGAACTCAATGCTGTATGTTCCGAGCTCAACAGCCCACTTGGCGATACGCCCTGTAGCGTCTTGATTATGAAGAATCTCGCCGATAGGATAACCAGTAACCACGATGATCTTGTAGGTGTCGAAGTAATGCCGCAATTTTCTGGATGTCATTAAGACAGCATATAGAATTTTTTGAACTTGAGGGTACCTGGATTTGGAGTCCGAGAGGACTTCGCTTACAAAGTACACAGGCCGTTGAATCTTCTGAAGATGGCCTTCCTCGTCGCGTTCAACAACAATGGCGGCGCTGACGACATTAGTGGTTGCTGAAATATAGAGCAAGAGGTCTTCGCCCGGGAGCGGTGCAGTGAGCACAGGTGGTGTAGTCAGGAACAGCTTGAGTTTGTCGAAGGCGACTTGAGCTTCCTGAGACCACTGGAATCTGTCTTGCTTCTTGAGTAGTTTGAAGAACTCAGTCCCGCGTTCCCCCAGTTTGGAGATAAAGCGGTTGAGTGCAGCCATGCAGCCCGTAAGCTTCATGACGTCCTTGACGGTGCGTGGCGGCTCCATGTTCATGATAGTTGCTATCTTCTCTGGATTAGCTTCAATGCCGCGTTCACTGATAATGAACCCAAGGAGCTTTCCGGATGGAACGCCGAAAACACACTTGGCGGGATTGAGCTTCCATCGCCATTTGCGTAAGTTATCGAACGTCTCGGTGAGGTCAGCGATGAGATCCTCGGGATTTCTTGTCTTGACTACCACATCATCGACGTAGGCTTCAACGTTTCGGTGAAGTTGGTCTTGAAGACAACCCTGTATAGCCCGCTGATATGTGGCACCTGCGTTTTTCAAGCCAAAAGGCATAGTTGTATAACAATATGCACCATATGGCGTAATGAACGAAGTTTTGATATGATCCTCTTCTTTCAGCGATATCTGATGATATCCTGAGTAACAATCGAGGAAACAGAGTAGGGTGCACCCGGCGGTGCTGTCGATGACTTGGTCGATGCGAGGAAGCCCAAAGGGATCCTTCTTGCAGTGTTTGTTGAGATCAGTATAATCAACACACATTCTCCATTCATTTGAATTCTTTTTCCTTACAAGAACCGGATTGGCTAACCAATCCGGGTAAAAGACTTCTTTAATGAAGCCGGCTGCTAATAACTTAGCTAGCTCTTTCTTGATGGCTTCCCGACGCTCTGTGGCGAATCTTCGGAGACGCTGCTTTTTGGGTTTTGCGCTCTCGTTGAGGTCTAGCTTGTGCTCGATCAACTCTCTGGGGACTCCAGGCATGTCGGAGGGCTTTGTAGCAAAGATGTCCGCCTGGGCTCGCAGGAAGTCGACGAGCGCGCTTTCCTATGCAGGAGTGAGGGTGGAGCCAATCACTGCTGTCTTCGATGGATCTCCTGTTTGGAGATCGATCGTCTTTGTTGCGACCTTCTCCACAGGCTTGATAGCCCGTGTCTTCTTCTGCGTCGGGGCGTCATCATCCTCTGCGACGACGGCGGCGGCCAAGGGTTGGAGCTCTTGGCGATCTATGGTGGACGCGGCTCTGAGGGCGTACTCCACTGCCTCTTTGTCGCAGAGGTAGGAGCGCTTGATGTCACCGCGGAGGGAGAGAACGCCATGAGGTCCTGGCATCTTCAATACCAGGTAGGTGTAGTGGGGGATGGCCATGAACTTGGCCAATGCTGGTCGCCCGAGGATGGCGTGGTAGGAAGTGTCGAAGTCTGCAACTTCGAACTTAATGAACTCTGTACGGTAGTTGGATGACGTATCGTATGTGACGAGCAAGGTGATTTGCCCGAGGGGGATGGCGGCCTTCCCAGGAACGATGCCGTAGAAAGGAGTATCCGCCGGCTGGAGCATACTCATGTCGAGGCCCATGGACTTCAGCGTCTTGGCGAAGATGAGGTTGAGCCCGCTACCTCCGTCGATCAGGACCTTGGTGAGCCTGCTATTTGCTACCACGGTCTCGAGGACAAGGGGATATCGTCCCGGAGAGGTGATCTCCGCCCATTGATCATCTCGGGACCAGGTGATGGTGGTGTCCGACCACCGTAGCGGTGTGACCACCGCTGGTTCTGCTGCGTAGGCCTCGCGCCGCGCATTCTTGCGGTTGCGCGAGGTGTCGCTGACTGCCATGCCTCCGAAGATGACGTTGACAGTGTTGGTGATGTCTGGGAAACCGCTGTCTCCCTTGTCGTGCCCGTCGTCTCCATCTCCGGCCGACTTTTGCTTCTTGTTGGGCGTGCTAAACGTCTCCCGAAGGAGCACGCACTCGCCCATGGTGTGCTTGCTGTCGGGGTGGTAAGGGCAGCGTTTCTTGAGAAGTTTATTGAACTCCTCCCTTCGTTGCTGCGCGGATTTGGCGGAGCGGACGGTCTGGACGGTTGCGACCGTGTTGTGCGGTCGTTTCCGTGGGTTGTTGCTGTTACGCTGGAAGGAGTCGCGCGGCTGATCCCTGTTGTCTTCCTGGTTCTTGCGACCAGGGTTGTTGGGTCTCTTGCCGTAGCGCTCCCGTTCTTGATCATCGGTGTCCATCCAGTTGGACACCAGTGCGCGAAATTCCTCGAGGTCACGAGGACGGTTGTGACCGAAGTCACGGAAGAGGGTGCGATCGGTCATCCCTTCTTGAAAGTAGTCGATGACTTCTGAGTCGGGGATGGGAACGCAGGATGCCTTGATGGCGAAGAATCGCCTGTTGTAGTCGCGCAGGGATTCGTCTGGCTTCTGTTTGCACGCGCGGAGTTCATATTTGCTGCCAGGGCGCTCAAAAGAACCCTGGTAGTTGGAGACGAAAGCCTTCTTCAGCGCGTGCCAGCTGTCGATGGAGTCTGGATGGAGGGACTCGAGCCAGGTGAGAGGACCCTGCTCCATCGCAACTGGGAAGTAGAGCATCTTGGAGATGTCGTCGCCCCCTGATGCTTCAATTGCGGAAGAGTATCTGCGCAGGCAGATGTTTGGATCTTGTTTCCCGTCGAAGTTGGCGATGCCTGGCGGCTTGAACTTTTGCGGGAAAGAGCTGACGCGGATAGCGCGTATGTAGCATGGCAGAGCATCGGGGTTGGGGGCGTCGCATCTTCCTGCAGAATCCGCAATGTGGGAGGTAGCTCTCCCCTCTCGGATCCGGATGATGTCGTTGCAGGCGTCGTTCGGCGTGACATGAGAGCGGGCTGGACGGGGTTCTTCGTGAGGCCTGTTCTTGTCCTTGGTTTGTCCTGCAGAGCTGCCGTAGTGGCTGCTCTGACGCCTGGCGGACGGTGCTTGGTGGCGCGAAGAACTCTTGCTTTTGGAGGCGGAGCGACTTCCGTCCAGGCGATCAACCATGACCGCTGCGGCTTCTAGACGGGCTTTGGCGAGGTTGATCTCAGGGGTAGTTTGAAACCCCTCGAAGACGCTGACTCCGAACAAGATGTTGGCCACAGGGGAGTTGAAGATGTCTTCCTTTGCGAACTCAGAGTTGAGGTTTTTCCTCTTGATGAAGCGACGTCGGAGGGCACGGTTGCGGTTGCGCTCGATACGAAGTTCTCGGTCCGCATCGGTTTCTCCTTCCTCTGTTGGAGCGTCATCGGAGACAACTTCTTCGTCGCTATGATCATTGAGGATCACGCAGGACTGGCGACCGGGGTTGCTAGGCCCGGTTCTTCTGTTACTCGTGGCAACAGGGAGCTCTCTGCCTTCTTGGAAAGGAAGCAAAGGTAGGATGTCCCGTACCGTGGAAGGTACGTTTGCTTCGAAGAGAGCCACCTCGAGATCCATGTCAGGCCAATGAACGATAACCCCCGAGGGAGTTGTGGTCATGACAAGATCCGAGGTTGCTCCACGGGGTTGGAGAACCTTCTTCTTTAGGTGCTTCTGGTGGAACGCGGCTGAATTTGTTAACCCGAAGGGAAACTGGGATGCGCGCGATCCACATGGTGAAGTCTTCGCCCCGCGGGGGTTGAAGCCAGGATTCCTGGGTACCCGCGGGGTTGCTGTCACGGTCCTGATCGTTGAGCCCTGGCGGGACTCGGAAGTGATCCGGAGTCCGCCGGGGAGTCGTGGACACGTGGCTTGATCCTGCCCCTTGATAGGGGTTGAGTTGACGTGGTCTGCCCGGGATTGAATCTGCTTCGGGCGCCATGTACTCCTCCGAGTAGGATATGATCCAGAGATCGTGTCGGAGTTTGGAGTTTTCCGCGATCCTCGCGGAGTGGTTTGCGTGTGTGGCGAAGCTGGTGCAGCCACCTCGTCGCGCAGTTGGTGTTGAAGTTCGCCTTCCTGGTTTGCGATGCAAAGCCAGGAGCCGAAGATGAAGGAGGCGCCTGCCTCGAACTTGGTGACGATGGAGGCGCTGGAGGAGGCCATCGACTCTCTAACGAAGACTCGACGAGTAGATCCCACGGACGGCGCCAAATTGTCAGCGAATTATGCTGACTAGGTTCTCGAGGGGGTGCCCCGAGAGAAGGGTTTAGGGAGAAGTCGTCTAGAATCTAGAGCCGAAGGTGACAAGAGACAGTTTTAGACAGGTTCGGGTCGCCGAAGAGCAATACCCTACGTCCTGTATGGTGTTTCTTGTATTGATGAGATTGTTTTGAGGGGGTCCCTGCCTCCCCTTATATAGTCCGAAGGGCAGGGTTACATGGGAACCGTATAGGACTAGGAGACTTTTACAAGTTTATCTCTAATTCCCAAATATAGTCTATCCAAACCAACTAGGACTAATCCTTCTCTTGTATGTCAAGTCTTGTTCATGGGCCGGCCCATAGGATGGGCCGCCAGGGTTGTTTAGTCCGTCAGGACTCTACACCCACAATGGGGTTGCCGTGGCCAATGGGACGAGTTGGAGAGCAGGGAGCAGGGGTAAGGGTAGTCACCACAGACTGCTAGGGAGCCAAGAGATTGTGACGGAGGAGGTGAGGATTGGGAGTTGGAAGTTGGGAGTGTGGCGGACCGACGAGGGGGAGACTTGGAGAGCATCGCCGCCACCAGGTCTCTACGAGATCATAATGCGGAGACCACGAGATGGGCCGAGGATGGGTGCGGGGGCTTGACAGGGTGCGTACTTTCAGTGCTCGGGTTATATGATAGTGGGCTGGGCCTTGCTACTAGGCTGGTTGCGCTCGGCTCATTCAGCCCGCGAGCTGCTGGACCGCTGTGACGTACAAGATGTAATTAGAGCCCCGATCGAGCAGCTATATAGACACGTTCTTACACATGATGGACGCTTCATCAATGATAGATTTGTTGGAGAATGCGACTCCTTAGACTGAAGCACCAGCGTCAATAGCTAGATTATAGATATATGGGAAGCACGTTGCGCGACCGCTGTGACGACTAGGGAGGAAGCACACTGCGAATGGTGGATGCCTTGGGTGGGCACACGCCGTGTGACGACTAAGGAGGAAGCACACTGTCTTAAGTTTATGTAGTGCATACCGTGTACGTCAGGCAGGGTATGTAATTGGCAGTGCCGGCTCTGGGCCCATGGAACTAGGGGGTCCAACATCCTATAGATAATTACTCTCTTCGTTCTAAATTATTAGTCATCCTAAGTGCCATTTTGAGTGTCTAAATTCATAACATCTTCTATGAGCCTAGACATATAGTTGTCTAAATTCATAGCATCATCAATAAATCTACTAAAATGCTAGAATAACTAATAATTTAGAACAGATGAAGTAGTATATATAATTTTCTACTTAGCCTTTGAAATTCTAACAAATCAGCCTACGATTCATGATGGGGCATACGTTTAGTTTCCCTATACCAAAGCGACGTTTCGTTAATCAATCTTCCAGATGGACCATCACCAGTAGGTGACATTTCATGTTTCCTGCTGTTGTTCCCGTCCGGCGCCCCACAGCTGTGACCTGCCGATCTGATTCGCTCTCACTCAGCATCTCGACCGATGGCGCAAATGGCAACGACGGCGCACACGCACACGGACAACAGACACACTACAATAAATGCCACACTAACACACATTGTCTATTAGGATTGTAAATGTTTTCCTTATTTTCCCAACAATCACAGGGTTGTAAATTTCTAATTCAATGTATTTATTTGTATTTTAGATGTTTCCTAAGAAGCATTTGTTCGGTGCTCAGAATAGATTATTTTTTTGTCACACTATTGTTATGTTTTATGAGCTGCACATATATTGCAAAGTAACTTTTATTATTAGTAATATATGCTGTAGTTTTGATACTAAAAATTAGTTTAAAGGGCCTTTATGTTTGGGCTTACCCAGGGGCCCATAAAATTATAGAGCCGGCCCTGGTAATTGGATTTTGCAATGGTGCTCGATGGTGTGGTATCGTCTACTAGGGCATCCATGTCTGCCACCTTGTAAGCAACACGCTATGGCTCGGCTCCATGGCAGTCGCTAGCTTAGGTGCGGATCAACGTCAGCAATGAGGCCACAAAAGGTGTCGAGAGCATATTTACTTGGCGACTTTACTGGTAGTTATAGCCCACGCATTCACGCACACCGCCAGCCACACGCAGCCTTAGTGCAAAACCCCCAAACCCCACCACATCATCCAGTACTCGAGTCCAAGATTTTCTCCCCATGAGAATGATTTCTCATCGCTTCCCTTAGGCTCCGTTTGGATGTTGATATCTGGGTGAACAATTTTCTCCTGATAAGTGAACGATTTTCTCCTCATGATTGATTCCTTCTCTATTCTTATTTGCAGGCTACTCCCTTCATCCCAAAAAGGTTGCAATCCTTGCATCCTGAGGAGTCCGTCAATCTTAACTTTGACAAAGTACATACAAAAAATATTACTATTTATGATACCAAATATTCATAATTAGATTTGTACGAGAAAGCGACTCTACGGACTGAAGCTGTGAAGAACCAACTATATACTTTCTTCATATAAAAATATTTCTTTCTGTTCATTTTTTTCTTACAACTTTGATCATTCATGTTATTCAAAAATTTATTGTAAACATTCAAAAAGTTAAGTCATAGTTGAAATACCTACAGCAATAAAACATATCACATACAAAGAGAAGCTTACATGATTTTTTAAATAAGATGAATAGTCAAAGTGGTAAAAAGAATCAATAAAAATAAATAATTTAATATGGAGGTAGTATATTGGAAGTACGTGCAAAGATGAGACTGGCACACGTAAATGACCCATTTAGTACCAGTTATTCCAACAGGTACTACAAAAAATGCGTACTAATAAGGATAATTTTTCCTCTGATGGCACACATAATCTACATTACTTTCAGTGCAACTTGTCTACGGAATTTTATAGGATAGCAATATATACTCACATGATACTCGCCCAAGTCAACCGTCCGCTGACAAAGAGCTGTGTTTTGTAGTGCAATGACCGAGATGACAGCAAGCACAAGCAGTATGCACCAGCCGAGTTCTGGGCTGAGAAAACACCATCCTTAGCTTATACCGCGTATGTGTTAGAATGTATCAATTGTGTAATTACAACCCCAATCGAGCAGCTATATATACAGGTTCTCAGTGGCGGAGGGACGGATAAAAAGTAAGGTGTAGCGAAGTAAATTGACCTTAAAAAAGAAACACTTCTATTTGTACTTTGCAGTGTGCTAATGTTTGAATATGCAGTGCACTTGCCTCTCCTCCAACGACATGCTCAATGCACGCAATAATAATATATATATATAATCGTCAGAAGAAGTGAGCAAAAAGCTGGATAATTACTCTGCCACACCCTGCCATGTTGCTCCTACGACACAGCACGTTCTTACACGTGATGGACGACGGCTTCACTGATGGATTTGTCTGAGAAAGCGACATAATTCGTCCATATCAAAATATTATCTCTGTTGATTTTTTTCTTATCATTCATCTTATTTAAACATTTATTGCAAACGTACAAAAGGTTAAATCACTCTTATAAAATACCTAGATCAAAAAACATATCACAAAGATATAATGCTTACATGATTTTACAAATAAGATGAATGATAAAGTTGTAAAAAAATCAATAACAGTAAATATTTAAATACGGAGGTGACATGTGGGAAGCACGCGCATAGAGGTGACTTGCGCTCGACCGCTGACAACTAGGGAGGAAGCACTGCCGGTGGTAGACGTCTTGGGTAGGAACGCAAGCTTATGTAGTGCGTACCGTGTATGTCGGGCCGAGTATGTAACTGGATTTACAAGGGTGCTCGATGATGTCATACAGTCTAAGTTGGACATCCATATCTGCCACCTTGTAAGCTACACGCGATATATATGGCTCGGCTCCATGAGGACCATGACAGTAACTAGGTGCATGCGGATAAATGTCAGCAATGACGCCACAAGAGGTGTCGATAGCATATTTACTTCGCAACTTTACTGATCAACTAGCTCAAGACCGTGTGGAGTGGAAGTCTGATTCCCCACGCATTGGCGCACACACACTATCAGAAAAAATCTTCAACTATTGGTTGTTTATCGAAATAGCCAACGGCTATAATAGCAGGGTTTGGCCAATGCCCAACAAATAGCCGAGTGCCATTATAACACTATCATTAATTATCTATCTGCACTAGAGGTAAAACACATATTCGTTCACCTCCTGTGTGTACTAATGTCAATTTAGTACCGGTTGATAAGCACAGTACCCTCGGAAACCATTTAGTACCGGCTCGTAACACGACCCGGTACTAAATGGTGGCATTCAGTACCGGTTGGTGTTACGAGCCGGTACTAATGGTCCAGGGGATCCTGAGACCCCTTTTGCATTCAGTACCGGTTGGTAACACCAACCAGTACTGAATGGTGGCATTCAGTACCGTTGGTGTTACCAACCGGTACTGAATGCACCACCCAGGGTTACTTTAAAACGATAGCATCCTTCTCTCAACCATAAGTGCTCTATAGGTGGGATGGTTAAAGAAGAATCGCGCGAGTGGGGAGGTCACGAGTTCGAGTCCCACGGACCGCGCATACGCATTCACACGTGAAAAAATCACGTGACTTGTGACTTACGATGTTGCGCGTGTGCGGACCCCTCCGGCGGGTTCAAAAAAAATTTCCCATTTTTTTGGCTCAAATTCATTTGGTACCGATTGGTGTTACCAACCGGTACTGATAGGCGCCCATCAGTACTGATGGGCGTGCCCATCGGTACCAGATTGCCAGTACCGGTTGTATAACCGGTACCGATGGGTGCCTAGCAACCGGTACTGGGAGCCCTTTTTTTAGCAGTGCTGCCATTGTGGCTATTACAATGTTTGCCAAATGCCACATTAAGAGCATGGCGAAAAGTTTTCCCCATCGGTCACATTAAGACCATTTCCTTTTATCTTTCTCTTTGCCTTGTTTTATCAATCATCTACAACTGCTGATGTGATTAAAATGGCGCTATAAAGAAGTGCACAATTGCACAGCAAGCCAAGTGCAGGTTGGTTTGACTGCCCTTTTTAACTGATAACATACACAATACTATGTGCAGAGTTCAGTTTTAGAATTTGAACGTAATAACTTCAAGGAATTTAATTTAGGTGGAGTTTTGATTGAGGAGAATATGAAAATGCAGCCATCCCTTGAAACAGATATCCCACTTTTATGGTGTCTTGCACCGGGCGAGAGCCTTGGGAACGAGCGTATAGTTACTAGGACTGGACCATTGATCGAACCGTTAAGAACCGGTTGAACCAATGGTTCAATAGTCTTGGATTGTTGGACCGAACCGGCCACAAATATTACGAACCGCTACATTATACATGTAATATTAATACAATAATTAATTGAGAAACTAAGAAAATTCATTCGTAAGAGAAAAAAGGCATTTACACTGTACAATTTTACAGATGGGTTTAGCAATAAGAATTCCTTAGCATCAGTACTATCTGTCAATGGCTAGCTATGACAGGAAATATAAGGTTGGGGACAAGGATGGGATAGCCACCAGGCAAAATGATGAAGCGTAGGTACCGAAGCTTACCTGGGAGTGCTGCGCCAAACGAGACACCTCCCTTCCGGCAGCCACAACAGCCCACTGCTGCGGTGCTTTCCCTACTCCGTCGTGCGATACTCACTACGGCAGCCCAATGGTGCGTCTTTAGTCTCGTTGCACAAATCCAAGCTGCTTGCCGACAGTACTGCAGGCGCCGGTGATAGTAACAGCGCAGCCGGTCGCCGGTGTCTACTGCTTGCTTGCTGGCCATGGAAGCGTGAGACGGAGAAAGAAAAAAAAAAGAAACCATTGAGTTCATGATGGCTAGAAGGCGTTGGAACCCAAAGAGGTAAAGGTGCTGCTGTTAGGCTCACAAATGAAACTGTGTTTGACGCTTCAAGGTGAAGTTGTAAGCAAAAAGCGTCCAGTTCCCTCGGACCTGCCTGGTTCGTCGGTGTCACGAAAACCGGCCGGTTCAACCGGTTTTTAGCAGTCCGATTGCACGGATTGTCTTTTAAGGGAACGGAGCCGTTGTAGGCTGGTTCAGTCCTTTACTTCTAAGAAAAGTATGAGCATAATCATCATTTTGAATCTCATGACTAAGATTTCTCAAATCATTCACAATTTCATTCAACCTATTGATCATAGACGGAACATCTTCATCCTTTTCTATTTTCAAATTGTCAAATTTTCCTTTATACACAAACAATTTGACTTGCTTCATGACTGATATCCTTTTATGAATTTCCATAAGCTTCACCCAAATATCATGAGCATTCTTTTGACTCTTGATTCTATTGAATTCATTGGTATCAAGAGCACTATAAAGCACATTTATGGCTTGATCATTGAGGGCATCATTTTCATTGTCAAGATTGGTTCTATTATTTTCATCAAGAATTGCATACCCCTCTTCAACAATTCTCCAAATTTTTGTACTAAGTGCCTTGGGATGAACCATCAAATTTTCCAATAATTATAATTTATTCCATGAAAGAATGGTGGTCTCCCTACATTGACATTGGCACTAGACATAATACTACTCTAGGATGACTAAATCCTTGATTAACAGAGACCTCGGCTCTGGTACCACTTGCAAGATCGTTGATTACCGACTAGAGGAGGGTGAATATGTGGTTTAAACTAAAATCACAACACTAATAAATTTTAATTAGAAATACAAGAGAATATTTCTATCCTCGGTAATGTTTTGCAATCCCAAGGGGGACAAGATACAGTTCAATCTCTAAAAATTAAATTTCTAGAAAGTAAATGAGCAATAGAATGAACCAAAGACACGTGCAATTTTTTCCGTAGTGTCGGTGACTTTCTGGTCACCCCTAATCCACGTTGAGGTGGATTCAAAGCTTCCAATTGCTCCTCTACCAAGAGTCCACTTAGTGTATAAGCTAACATTGGAAAAAATTAACCTCTCCAACCACTTTTCACTAGAGATGCTTTTCACCACTCTGGTGAGGCAAACCTCAAGAACCTCTCACACCGATTAATCAAAGGCTTCTTCACAATCTTCTTGAAGAGCTCAATGAAAGTCAAACTCCAAGTCGTCTATGAATAACAAGCCAATCACCCTTGCTTGAAGGATTCCTAGTACCTCAAAGCTCAAACCTGGAATGCAATGCACTAGATGCTTGTCAACCTCACAAAGAATGCAACCTCAAGTTATGTGAGTGAGAGGGAGAGAGGGGAGAGCCCAAATGAGTGCAACTCCTTCTCTTTGGCCTTAGTGGGGTTTTCGGGCCAAGTCAGAGGTTTCATTCCTATGTTTGTCACTCTCCAAACACCCAACCCTTTGGCTTCTAGAAAACATGACATACAAATATTCCAATAGGTGTAATTAGTGCCATCAGAATGTAGAGGCCTACCGATATCACTCCTATCCTCTTCTGATGTCAGTTTGCTCATTTAGCGGTGAACTAAAGGTCCAAATAATACGAGCCTCCGGCTCCAATTGTTTAATGGACTTTCTAGACGATGATGAATTTATGTAGTCCATCTGCTGGCAGTCCTCCACCATGGTTACAATCAAAGTAGAAAATCTACGGAGTCTGGAGTTTGGCCAATGGCAGGGGCGGTTATGGTCCTAGGGCCACTACGTCCACGGCCCTAGGCGTGGCTCATATCCCCCCTTATACCCTTCTTAATTTTACATGGGCCAAGTAAAAATTCCTTCGTTTGGCCCTAGGCCTTCTTCTATTCCTCGTCGCGAAAGGCCCAGCAGAACAAGAAAACTTTGCTTGGCCCCAGCCCGCTAGGCACCAACCGCCTAACATCCAATGTCGGTGTCCCCTCTCTCGCCCTCTCAGCTCACTCTTTCCCTTTCCGCTCCACGCTCTCCCTCCAACTCCGTTCAAAGTCCGAAGTGGCGAACTAGCGAAGGGCGAACCCTAGAGCCGGCCGTAAGGCGCTCGGGCCACCGGCTGCTGGTAGCCGTCGCACCAAACTGAGGGAGGCAGGGAGCTCGACCCTCGGTTGGACCAGACAAGCGCCTCTCTCTCTCTCTCTCCCACTAGGACCACCGTACACCACCTAGGCCCAAGGAGGAAGGCAGCAAGAACAAACACCTCTCTGGCTCTCCGGACTCTGGCCCTCCCCCATTGCTTGCCTAATTCCTTTGAAATGTCTTATTTACTTATGTAGGCTCGACTTCGCTTCCTAATATTGACGAAGAAATGGTAGATGATGATCATGACGAGCTCGATGATTAACCAAAATGATATTAGCTAGGTAATTTCTGTAATTGACACTCAAATCCATGCATTTAATTTTCTTTGTGCTCTATCAGTATCGAATACCGTTATATACTTATATTATCGTGTAGGATAGTTTTGGTGGTTTAGCCACGTTGACAAGTGGCCCTAGGCATCAAAATGATTTTTGGTCCGCCACTGGTCAGAGGAGCTCGGGCCTCTGCACTTGGCACACCGTCGTGTGCCATACAGCGTCTCGGCCTATGCTCTCGAAGCGTACAAGCGCAGTGCTTCCACACGATGCGCAAGGACAAGCAGAATGTCAGCAGATCTCGAAAATTGAGCACCTATTGATACTCACGGTAGTACCATATCTCAAAAATTGAGCATATCCATGGATGCGCACAGCAGTACCTGACGTTGGAATCGGCCAGCACGCAGCAAAAACAACCTCTCTCCCGTGTTTTTGGGATCTTTTTTTTTATGTCGCCGCTAAGGTTAGCAGGAGAGATTGGATTTTGCCGCCGCCCCCCGTGCGCTGAGCTTCGCAGCCGCGCTCGCCGCCGGGCGAACCATCACTCGCGCGCGCAGCTGCTGCCCCCACGCTCGCCACCAGGCTGCACGCTCCTTCTGGCCGCAGCCGCAGCCCGCCAGGCCCGCGAGACTGGAATGGAGAGGTCTGGCTCAATCTGTTTGGGGAAGAAGAGGAAGGGAGAAGGGGTATGTTTGTCTTTTCATATGGTTTCTGTTATTTTTTTTAAATGGTTTATTTGGGATATAGCTAACAGTGTTTAGAATAGGGGTAAACGTAGGCTTCATCTCTTAATACTGAGCGTAAAAACGCAAAGTGGAAAAATGTGAGGGTAAAATCATAATTTAGGTTCAAAATAGGGGCAAAAACACAATAATCCCATGATGTTATTATCATTGGCAATGTTGTCAATCTATCACTAAAATCACAAACAATGGCCTAGTGCCATTTTCCTTACGGATCATGTATCACCTCTTTTGTTTCCTTAAGCATCATCAATAGGTATATGGGTTGGGAGGATAAGACGGACTTTGTGAGGTTCCATGTTGATAGCTTTGTTTGCGGCTCTATCCACTAGTGGTTGGAAGTCCAGCTTCTCCAGCCTTCAGACTGTTACCGTGTAGTAGACAATTGAATCATGCATCCATAATAGATTAAAAGAGTATAATTTTCTTTTATCTTTTCTCTTTGCCGTGTTTTATCAATCATCTACAACTGCCGATGTGATTATAATTCCGCTCAACAAGTGCAATTGTAGGGCAAGCCAAGTGCAGGTTGATTCGATTCTCTTCAATTACTGGCACTTCCCTTTTTAACTGATAACATACACAATATTGGTTGAGGAACCATCAGGGACAAGGCCATCCCATCCCGTGTTTATAGTTCAAGAACACAAAACACTATCCCTTGGATATTCGATCTACATTCAGGTCAGCTCGGTCCATAAAATCAAGCAGACTAAGCCATCCCACTTCCATGGTGTCTTGCACCGTCACACGGTCGAGATCTTTGGGCATGAGAGATGAAGCTTGGGTGGAGCAGGAGTGGTGAATCGAGGTGTTGAGGGAATGGATCTAGGCCTGCTGCAGGGAGCATGTGTCTTTGCAGTTCAATTACTCCAAAACATTGCTATAAATGAATACTTTGTGGGTTTTAACCATCATTTTTCGTGAGACAATACAATAAATACAGTTGTGAACATGCCATGCCCGAAACACCGAAGAGAAAGTCTCAAGACACATCAAGATTCCTCGGGTAGTACGGTTCCGTATGTGAGGTAATAAGACACCTTAGAACACACATCAAAGTTACCAAAAGTATGGTTAACGATAGAGCCAAATACTTAGCTATATGTCAAGATACAAGAAACAGGCCATACAACAAGTAGTCACTTATTTATCTCCAGCATAACTATAATACTACTCTTTTACAAATATCTTTTATTCCCTTTTTCTGTTCACGCACACATTAACCTTCTATTTAAACCCACCATTACCTATCAGCAGCTTGTGGCTTGCATGAGAGCCAAGCTCGTCTCTGTCTCCTGCTTTCTCTCTTATACATCAACAAAACTGCTGACTAATGTGGCTATATGTTTATTGTTGTACTTGCTCTATGGGCGAGAAATTGGATTGCCCTGATGCGTATTATAATGCTGCAATATCGAGTAGGATGTGTCAGATGTCATGAATGAGAAGTAGAAGCCAAAGTTTCCACATATATCTATTTGCTATGATCACCCGCAAAGTAATAAATTCAGAAACACGTTACCCTTCATCCTATAGAATTCACAAGCGCATAGGCCTTCAGCTAAGAATTTAAAAGAATCATAAATATTGATTAAGTTAGTAGATTCAAGGGAAACTAGCCATCACGAATTTTAACTTTTCTATATAAAATAAATTCTTTTAGAGATCTTGGTCGTCCAATATGGAAATATTTTACTAGCACAATATTAAAACTATCTTTATTTATATTCTGTAACAGAAGGATTACAAATATATGATGCAGTTACTATGTTTCACTCACAAGCAGTTCTGATAGTGATTCATATTTTATAGTTAACATTTTATTGGATTTTTTTATTTGTTAGAATAACATATAATACCACAAAAAAAGCGACTTTCCGTGCCCCATATTAATATTGGCCATGTAAAGACTCCGTAGCGTTAGTGCCGGGTTGATCAGCATTGGCCATTAGAAATCTTTTAGTACAGGTTGATAAAACCAATTGATATTAAGGGTTCACTTTGGCTTTAGTACTGGTTGGTAATTATTTGTACACTTCAGTATGGTTTGATATCTTTAATAGATGAATTAAAAAAACATCTTTTATCTAACTAAGATATATGGTGTGGCACTACTAGAAAACTAAGATAAACATCTTTTATTGGGTCTAAATTTTAAAATCCATCTTTTAGTACTGAGTCAAATATGACCGTGTGGTGATATGACCTTGTACTAAAAGGCCTGGACCACTTAGTACCAAGTCATAATACTAACTTGTAATAAATGATGACCTAGTACTCCCTCCGGGTTGGTAAAGGAAGACGTTTAGGACATTGACATGGTCTCTAAAACACAACTTTGACTAATACTTTTTAGTATAAAATATTTGTAAAATATATTTTAAAAGTATTTTTCTGAAACTATATTTCAATACAAATCTACTCATATTATTTTATATTTCTAAACTTAATACTTAAAAAATTATTTACAGTCAAAGTTTACAAAGTTTGACTTAAGACAATATCAAAACGTCATCCTTTACCAATATGGAGGGAGTACTAAACAACCATGTAGAACAAAATAGCGGTACAGGTCAGAAAAATAGGACTAAAGGCCAACCTTACAGTATTGTAGATGAGATCTCAAGAAAGCTATATGCAAAACAAGAAGTCTGGCTGGAATTTTTATGTTGGGTGTGCGCATAGGCATGTGAGCCGTGACCCTATATAAAGGCTGCCAATCCTTGTTTAATATTTATTTTATTAAACACAATTTTAGTATTGACTCTCATTACTGAAATGTTAGTCAACCAACACCAAACAAAGTTTTAGGATCGTTTGTTGTACATGTTCTAAAGTAAGAGTAAATATAGTTTCAGAACCGCTACTTAATTAAAGCACACTAGAAAAAGGAGTATATGTTCACATTTAGTTATTACCCGATGTTTTTTTTTGAATCGGTAGTACCGTACCTGTTATATAGCATAATGCCTTCCGAACCATTTAATACCGAGTTTTAACACCATATGATATCAAATACTACCATTTAGTAACACCAATGATACAAAAAAAAAGTGGCATTTATGGTACCAGTTATGACCTAGTATTAAATGGTCCACTCAGGGTTACATTAAAATCACAGCATATCTCTCTTAGGCACATGTGCAGGATGGTAGAGGATACTAGCAGGCGCAAGGTCGGGTTCATAGTTCGAATCCCACAGAGTGTGCACGCTCATAGTTCAAGATCCACCCGTCGGTTTCACTTTTTGTATTTTATTTTTTGGCTCTAAACCATTTAGTACTGGCGGGTAACAGAAACAGGTAGTACATAACCCGTTTAGTACCGGTAGCACAACGGTACTTATAATAATCATTATTATTCTAGTGGGACACGCAATCTACAGTCATGTAAGTGTAACATATCCATGGAATTTTTGTAGGAAATATACTCACATGCTGCTCTTTGCCGGTGGGCTGATAATTTTGCAGTGCAACGACCGAGATGACAGCAAGCACAAGCAGCACGTACACTAGCCAAGTTCTGGGCTGAGAGAGCACCATCCTAGCTTATATCGCGTATGTGTTAGATTGTATCCATTGTGTAATGTGTGTGGACAAGTCGTAATTAGAACCCCAATCGAGCAGCTATATATACACGTTCTTACACGTGATGGACGACAGCTTCAGTACGTGATGGATTTGTTGGAGAAAGCGACTCCTTAGACCGAAGCACCAGCCCCGCGTCAATAGATCGATATATGGGAAGCACGCGCACAGAGGCGACTACTAGTGCGCGACCGCTGTGACGACTAGGGAGCTGGAAGCACACTGCCGGTGGTGGATGTCACTACGGGAATCGGCTTGTCGAGTACAAGAAACACTCGGTAAAATGTTTACACTCGCCAAAGAGAACAGAGCTTTGACGAGTGCCACGTCACTTACACTGAGCAAACTACAGGTCACTTTCCCTGCGATCTGACACTCGCAAGCCTTTAACGGACGTCCGTCTGGCTTACGGCCGCATACACATGACGGGTACTTGACGCTTTTACCGAGTGTCAGTGTCAGGCGTCCAACACTCGGCAAACATGTAACAGCCAACGGCCTACCCAACGGACGTGGTCACCTGGGGCAACTGAGCCAAGGTTTCTACCGACTGCCTGGAGGGATTGTTGCCGAGTGTCCACACTCGGCAACCAGACTATCTGCCATGTGTCAGCTTGTTCCCGAGTACCTCGATGCGGACACTCAGTAAACATGTTTGTCTGTCGAGTGCCCGGTGATTTACACTCGGCAAACTCGCTGGCACACCGCAAACTTTGGTTTTCGCGTAGTACGTCTTGTGTGGGCACGCAAGTTTATGTAGTGAGTACCGTGTAAGTCGGGCCGGGTATATATAACTGGATTTGCAAGGGTGCTCGCGATGATGTCCACCTTGTAAGCAACACGCTATGGCTCGGCCCCATGGCAGTGTCTAAGTGCGGATCAACGTCAGCAATGACGCCACAAGAGGTGTCCATAGCATATTTTACTTGGCGACTTTATGCTGATCAGCTAGCTCGAGACCGTGTGGAGTGGAGGTTTGATTCCCACGCGTTCGCGCGCACCATAGTGCAAAACCCCCAAACCCCACCACATCCCCTCCAGCACTCGAGTGAACGCATTTCTCCCCGATGAATGGATACCTCATCGCCTCCCTTTAGTTGTTTCCTCACCAAACGCGCACGCAGCGGCCGCCGACGCTCGCAAGCTTGCAAGAAATCGCTCTCCTCCGACATCCTGACCAGGTAACTGATTCCTCCGTTACCTTATTTCTCTCCTTTGAAATCCCTGCTTAGCAAGGGAAACCTGTCCTTTCCCCCAGTTGCAGTAATCGTTCTGGAGCGTCAGTCGCTGTTCTTAACCTCTGATTCCACTGCGAATTTGCGACCTATGTAAAGCCTGATAGTACTTCACTGTTGTTAGGAAATAAATGTTATATTCTGTTCTGGCAGTGCTCTTGAAAGGGTTAGTTATGGTGTGCAGCATCGCTACCTTTTTTTATTTCCATATTGTTAGTTTTGGTGTGTAGAACCCTTAATTGTTGGTGTTAGATTTTTTTCCCTCAGATACCCGACTTTCAGTTTTATGTTTACAGACTATGTTCAGATTCCTAACTATTCACTATTCATTCCAACTTTTCACTATTCTTCCCTCGCAAAACACGTTTCCCAGCGAATACTACAATGTTTTTCTTATGCTACAGTGTTTTTTCCTACAATCTAAACACACCCTCAGTTTACTTATATTCATCTTGTCAATATTCACTACAGTACTACACACATTCCTTCTTTGTTCTTTATTTGCAGGCCCAGGCGCCCAGCTATCTGCGTAGCTCTGTCTGTCTTGTTCAGTAAACAAAACTCTTGAGAGTGCAGCTGTCTCAACCACCCTCCAGTTTTCCTGATTCTTCCTTGTTAGACAAAAAAAAACAGAAAGGCACGATGCCCTGTCATGATCCAACCGTTCCCAAAGCTATCCTATAGCAAAAATGCTGCAAAGAGATACCCAAATTCCCTTTCTTTCTCGATGCACCAACCACTAACAATGGCATACCATACCCTGTCAGTAATCCTTGGATGCTTCACACTGCTATTCGTCTTGTCACTAGCTGAGGGGGCTGGTACCAGCACCATTGGCTCTGACCAGATACGCCTAGACTGTGGAGCATCAAACCCACTGAGCACTGATATGAATGGTCGGACTTGGGACAGTGACAATGGCTCCAAGTTTGCACCATCAATATCATCGAAAGGAATTGTAGCCACTGCTTCATCCCAAGACCCTTCACTACCCTCCACTACACCTTACATGACTGCTCGTATCTTCACTTCAAATTACACATATTCATTCCATGTTAGTCCTGGTCGCATGTTTGTGCGCCTCTACTTCTATCCTAGAACTTATGGCAGCTATGCTCCAGAAAATGGTTACTTTGGTGTCACAGCAGGCAAGCTGACCCTTTTACATAACTTCAACGCCTCCCAAAATGCTCTGGCAGCAAATGCTGCCTCCTTTGTTCGTGAATACTCCGTAAATGTTACTGCGGGCAGTCTAGACCTCACTTTCTCCCCATCCATACATCAGAATGGATCTTACGCATTCATCAATGGAATTGAAATCGTGCCCACACCTGATCTCTTCATGACACCAACACTAGCCAATGGTGGAAACCCAAGTCCAAACACTATTGATCCTGCAACAGGGCTCCAAACAATGTACCGGTTTAATGTTGGGGGAAACCCCATCTCCCCACAAGGTGATATTGACTTTTACCGTTCGTGGGATGATGACAGCCATTATATATATGGTTCTGCTGTTGGGGTGACATTTGGGAAAGACCAAAACCTTACCATCAAATATACACCCAGCGTACCAAATTACACTGCACCTGTTGATGTCTACGGATCGGCACGGTCAATGGGGCCAAACGCACAGAGCAACCTGAAAAACAACCTTACATGGATTTTACCGGTCGATGCGGGATTCTACTACCTCCTAAGGTTCCACTTCTGCGAGATACAGTATCCAATAACCAAGGCCAATCAGAGGTCATTCTTCATCTACATCAACAATCAGACAGCACAGCAGCAAATGGATGTCATCGCGTGGAGCGGAGGAATCGGCAGAACAGCGTACACAGACTACGTTACCATCACAACTGGCTCAGGTCAGATGGACTTATGGGTTGCCCTTCACCCTGATCTTTCATCGAGACCAGAGTACTATGATGCAATATTGAATGGTCTAGAGGTCTTCAAGCTACAGAACTCTGCAAATACCAGTCTTAATGGGCTCAACCCTCCCCTTATTCCATCGGTTCAACCTAATACGAATCATGGTGGAAAAAACTCAAACCATGCTGCACCAGCAGCCATTGGTGGAGCTATTGGTGGCTTTGCTGTGCTACTAATTGCCTGTATTGGTGTGTGCATCATCTGCAGAAGAAAGAAGAAGGTAGCAAAGGAATCTGGGAAATCTGACGATGGTCATTGGACTCCTCTCGCTGATTACAGCAAGTCACAATCAAACACCTCCGGAAAGACAACAACCAACACGGGGAAGCACACATCGACTTTGCCATCTAATCTCTGCCGCCATTTCTCCTTCAGTGAAATACTGGCTGCCACCAACAATTTTGATCAAACCTCTCTCCTTGGCAAAGGTGGGTTTGGGAATGTGTACCTTGGAAAGATAGATAGCGGCACAAAGGTGGCAATCAAGCGTTGCAACCCAATGTCTGAGCAGGGTGTTCACGAGTTTCAGACTGAGATTGAGATGCTGTCGAAGCTCCGTCACCGCCACCTTGTGTCATTGATTGGGTATTGTGAGGATATGAATGAGATGATTCTAGTGTATGACTACATGGCCAATGGGACTCTTGGGGAGCACTTGTACAACAGCAAGAAGACACCACTCTCATGGAAGAGTCGGCTTGAGATCTGCATCGGCGCGGCTCGGGGTCTGCATTACCTTCATACAGGTGCAAAGCATACCGTCATACACCGAGACGTCAAGACCACAAATATCTTGTTGGATGACAAGTTGATTGCTAAGGTTTCTGATTTTGGGCTATCCAAGACTGGTCCAAACGTTGACAACACCCATGTGAGCACGGCTGTGAAGGGGAGCTTTGGATACCTCGACCCTGAGTACTTCCGAACGCAGCAGCTCACTGAGAAATCTGACGTCTACTCATTTGGCGTTGTGCTGTTTGAGGTCCTCTGCGCACGCCCAGCCCTGAGCCCGTCGCTTCCAAAGGAGCAAGTAAGTCTTGCCGATTGGGCAGTGCACTGCAAGAAAAAAGGCATTCTTGGCCAGATCATCGACCCACATCTCCAAGGGAAAATTTCTCCCCAATGCTTCGTGAAATTCGCGGAGACAGCAGAGAAGTGTGTGGCTGATCACAGCATTGACAGGCCGTCTATGGCTGATGTCCTCTGGAACCTTGAATTTGCACTCCAGCTGCAGGAGAGTGCAGAGGACAATAGCAGCCTTACCGACGTCACATCTTCGAATACATCACCACTTATCATGGCCAGGCTACATTCAGATGAACCACCGACAGACACAACCACTACCACATCAACCACGATGAGCATGACAGGGCGGAGCCTTGCAAGTATGGAGTCTGATGGGCTGACTCCAAGCAGTGTCTTCTCACAGCTCATGAATCCAGATGGCAGATGAAAGCCCAGTACGCCGCAAAAGCCATCACTTGAAACCTTTAAAGCTAAACTAGGCAATGCTAACTTGCTTGCTAAGGTACTCCAATTACCATCTTGGAGTGAAACATGAAAGAAAGGCACATGCCAGTGCGACCTCCCGCATGTCACATTGTCACATTATTAATGTTTTTAAGTTGGTCACGTACCAATATTTGGATCACTATTTTTCACGTTGCAAAAGAACAAGTGTTTGTTTCGCGTTCCTTTATGTACATGTTTGTTGGTGCACGTCATATAATCATGTGTGCGGTTGCAACAATTTTTTTACAAAGCTATGACACGTTTGCTTAAAGATACGACAATTATGGTGACTGTTAATAATTATTGAAATTCATACACACTTAATGTTAAATAAATTGCAACCCGGCATTTTACACGTAGAAATTTACAAAATATTTAGACCTAAGATATGTCAGTATATTAAATGAAAAATTCTAAATTTGATGCTGGCCATGTACACGTGAGAAGAAAAAAAAGAAACATTAGATCTAATATAATCATGTATGAAAGTTAGATCTAATAGGAAGATATTTACATATTTTAGCTTTAAAAATATATACAATAAATATTTAAGCGTTACTTTACCTGGGAGTACCTTAGCAAAATCATGTACATATGTATTTTCTACTTACATAAAACATTTGAGTTGGTGAATGCTGATCACGGTGTGCCTTGACATCATCTCCATTGTACGGCTACACTTTGCTTCATTTACTAACATCTGCCCCTAAACATGAGCACATCCTCAGCATATGACAATAATTGCCTACATTTGTATTTGTATTATTTGCATTTCTTCTATGATGTCATACACATGAATGAACCATGAATGTGCATGTAAATTTGTATTGTGTGCCGCAGAACAAAAATTGACCAAGAAACAAAAGGAACAACTCAGATCGTCCGCCCCTGCTTATAGTTTGAAACTGGCGAATACATGCAGTCTAAAAGACTTTGGATGTTAGCATCCTCTAATATGTGCTGCACATTAACAAATATTGGATCCTAAATATTTACTAACACCCTCAAACCTGGATGACTGATAGGCACTCTCCTAGCTCACATTTCTAGTTTACTACACACCAAACTATGAAAGTATTGGATAGTACAGCTTATCACTACATAATCCAAAATACCAGCAGTAGTATTTTTGGCCCGTATTAGTATGCTCTCCATTGTAATGACATATGATACAAGATCCTATCATAAACCAGAAGAAAAATGCAGCATATTTGCACTTGAAAAGCCGTTACATACATCAGCATTATCTGCTTGAAGTTTGGATGAACCCCATGTTGCCATGTACTCTGCTACCATTGCCAAGTTCTTAGTTGGGTACTCGTGAGTCGTGAAACTACCAGTGCTGAGTACTCACAGGAAGTCTAATACGACTTCTTCCAAGAGGTCGTCATGTAACATCTTGGCTATATGCTTCCCCACCATATTGATGTCGTTGCCTACTTGCAGCCAGTTTGCATCAAGAACCATCTCATCAGGATGCCCTGTGACACAATCTTCCCGCTGCCTAACAATTGTCTGCCAAACCTTCTCAACAGGCCCTTCAGGGCCCCAAAGAGGCGCACATTGCCGACTAGGCAGTACCCATGGGTGAACATCAACACATGGTGCTAGGACCTCGGAAAGGATTGAATTCACGAGGTCAAACAGAAGCCTCCTCTCAGGCTTTGCCCATGTGGCGATTTTATTGTACTTCCTCTCAAGCCTATCAAAGACATGAGGACCAACAGGGCAACCAGGCGAGTACCATGACTTGCAGATGAGCTGCCAGTCAGCAACTATGATACCAGAGCATATAAGTATGTCAAGGAGATATGAGAAGTCCCTGTCTTCCTCAACCTGAAATGCTTCCAAAGATTGGTAAGCAGAATGGTCTCCATCATCGCTTGACATGGAAACTTCAGGTTCATCAAGATGTTGATGGCTATCTCTCTGTTTCCCTATGTCAAAGGGAAAACGAGAAGTTTGCGTTAACAAAACCATGAAGCTGAAAATTACTTTAAGATATATTTGTTTCAGGACTTTTGTTATGCGCTATTACATTCTTTGGCAATCCTAAATTTGTTTTAAGAAAGTTTCATTTAGCGTCAGTTAACAGATTAGGATTTTAACAGACACTATGCAAATATTATATTACCTACAATGATTGTTTAAGGTGAAAATAATGATAACTTGATTCAGAAGTCATTTAGGGTGTGCTTAGATTGTAGGAAAAAATACTGTAGCATTAGAAAAATACTGTAGCATTCGTTGGGAAACGTGTTTTGTGAGGGAGGAATAGTGAAAAGTTAGAATGAATAGTGAAAAGTTGGAAATCTGAACATGGCTTTAGCGTTAAAGTACACATAACTTCGTATTGTAGCCTTTTCCTTTGTTATACAGAGAAAGGTTAAGTTTGTCTCACTTACTAGCCATCTCATGCAAGTCACTGAAACATCCTGAGAAATAACTATCTTCATCAGTTGGAGGCTCAAGGATGGACACTGGGCTCGGTTGCTCAACTTCTTTTAAGCCTTTACAAAACTTTGTACCATCACTATGATCCCAAACAGATATTGATTCATACTCACGACAATGGAAAGGCAATCTCGCCACCTGAAACACAACAGGAAACAATTGGATGAGAATGCAGCGCATACTTCAAAATGTAGCATGAGCACAATAAACAATGAACTAGGGTCATTCAAAACATATCAGTATATTAGAACTGGACATTTCCAGGCAAACAAAAAATTACCAACTACTTTCCAACATAACAAACCAAAACAACGAAGTGTATCTACAGATTGAAAGGTGTGTATTTGAATTTGACTGAGTTTATAGATGATTAAAATTTCTGAAGGTAACCATAATTCAGTTAAGTGTACCAGGGAACTATCCTCAGGCACACCTTCCATTACATTTTATTGTTTGGTTCTCTAAGTTCATGGATGCGAGGACACATACCTGTTGTTTCCTAAAAAAATGCAAGTTCAAGCCTGCAGCTTCAGATTCAGCTGGTCGTTGCACTATGTCTTCATCTGTAGTGAACAATACTTTCTCGTTTAAGTATTTTGGAGTTGAAAAGTTGTCAGCCATCATATTTTTATTTTGGGAACATGATGCATTCTTCAAGTTAGCTTCCCTTACACTGCTAATTTGCTTCAGTGTTGATTTATCCCGGACAGAATCAAATTGACACTTAACATTGTTGCAAATATTGGATGTATTTGGATTATTTTTACCCTGAGAGGATCCTTCCAAGCAAGAACTTCTGTCCATTGAGTTTAGAGTAGACGGCAGAGGTGCATGCTTTGGTAGAACAATGAAGCACCCATCCTTGCTATGCCCATTGTCATGGCCAATCTTTTTGCGTCGAATCGGCACATGTGAGTCTGAATTTAGTTTCAGCCTTTCAGAATCAGATAAAGCAAACATTTCTGCAAGAGTTTTCGAACCAAAAGCTGATTCTGCATGCGGTCGTATTTTCGACCGTATGCAATTTGATGATGACCTGTTAGTTTGCCTAAAGTTATCATTACCACAATACCTCTGAGATGATCCAGAACTCGCATCAGTTGTGCCAAATTGATGAAATGATGCTTCTTGTCCAATTGATTGCATGTCAATGGAATCACTAGTAAAGAATCTTTCTTTTCTAATTCTAGGTGCATTAATATCCTCAGTACCTAACAGATGTTGCTGGGCTCTTCCATTCTCAATCATAGGAAACTCAGACTGCTTATCTTTTGTGTCTCTCCTGCAGTTCTTGTTAACAGGAGAAAGGTATGGAATGGAAAATACGTTTTCTGGATCATGGCCTTTCTCCAAGAATGGCTCCAAAACAACAATGCTATTGAAGTCTTCATTCTTTCCTCTTGACAAAATTCTTAAATTGCTGAGCGAAGAATTTGCTAAGCCCAAAGGATACCTCCTGCAAGCGCTTGCTGTATCTTCCGCATATTGATAATTTGGAGAACAGTTCATGTCATGAGGGCGCTTCTCAAATAAAGGATTATTTATTTCCACTGAGTTAAATCGACCAAAGCTATCTGTGCATTCCACATTGCAATCATGTGTGTCATCTCGGTAAAGGTTTTTAGATGGCATAAGCTTTTTTAATCTCAGCGCTCTTTGTTTCAAACTTGGCAAGCCTTTAGGGAAATGATGTAACCTCTCCTTTGTGACACCCTCTGGTGGATCCTTTGACACTTCAAAGACATCCTTAAATTCTTGACGTCGACCATGAACTACATTAGAAGGTGGTAAAACATCAATTCCCATCAGTTTTGCAATGACACTGGGTGATGAACGCCTTTGCTCTAGTTCATTTAATACATCCTTCCCGACAAGTATTTTTGTCTGGCAACTGTTATTTCTTCGTGGCCTGCACTCCTTGTATCTATTCCCAAGCTACATAAATTTGATTAAACAATTGGCAGAAACAGACTTGTCAGTGATTCAGTTCTGACAATACACTGATATTAAAAACACTAACAGTTGGAATTAACAGCAGCAAGCAACTCACTGAAATGTGTTCCATCTTGATGTATCAGTAAACTGAAGATTAGCTATGAGTAAATATTGCTACATCAGCATGTGGAAGAGCTTGGCGCCTGCATATATATATGAAAAATATATATTTGTGATGTTGTGAAAATTATATTTTCATAAGAATTAACTTGGAGGACTCAAAATCTGTCATTCCAGTATTACAACACAATAACACAAGTTGGTCACTAAAATGCCATGCTGCATTATTTGGTTAATAGCTTGTAACAGTGGCCTAATTCAAAAAGAACACAGCAACCACAAGCAGCTAAATTGCAGCAGACATGGTGAGCAGCACCAATATGCCTGCAGCCACTAAATCAAAATTTACTCCCTGTTGCTGAGCTTTGTTAATTGGATGCACAAGAATAGGGATAGGCCTCATTGTTTTCACCAAGAAACAGATCTGTATCCATTCACCATAAACAAAATATTTCAACCCTGCTCATGATGGAGCTATAAAGTGAAACACATCAAGAAATCATCTTTGCCCTCTCCAACCTAGTCCACATCTAGGCTGATGAGTTGCGCATTGTGGCTGGACATGCTCAAGAACCGCACCCCAACGCCACACACTCACATCCTGTGTGGGCGGATGAATCATCCCAGCACCAAGGACACCCAAGCAAACGAAGCATTCTGAGTAATAGTGGTTGGTAGATCTTGAGACAAGATCGCATACCGCAAGGGAAGAAATTTAACGAAAATTTCAGCGTTCTGGGCAAGGGAAGAAATTAACTTAATGAAGCTGATGACGACAGCGACATTAACTCCAAGAGGCACCCCACAGTTCAGCGTTTTCAATGTCACATTCTCAGAAAGGGGCATCAAAAAGCGGAGAGGGGAAAAAAAAGGCATGAGTCCTGCATGAAGGAAGCCATAAAGTGTTGGTGATTTTACCTTTTTGGGCGCAAGAATCCGAAGCCTTTTTTCACCAAATCCGTTTCCAGTGGCCGAAGAGTGGCAGCACCTAGAGCAAGATTAAGCTTGAGCTACACAAACGCACCAAACTAACCGAAGGCAAGAAGAGGAAGAGAGCTCTCACCTCGCGACCGGCCCTGATCTGAACCACCCCGGAGCCTGCAGCGCTGCAGCAAAATAACCGGCCGCGAAACGCCGAGGAACCCGCCTCCGAGCTCCGGCAAACCTCTCCCGCGCTAGAGGAGCAAACCAGGTAGTGAGGTAGACGAAACGGCGAGAAAATTTCACCAAGCGCCGGCCCGAGCCCTTTCCTCGCCGGGGACGCGCAATGCGGCCGAGATCCCCGGCAGCCGTGGCGGCGCTGGAGAGCAACCCCGCGTGGGCGGCGGGCGGCGGCGGCGCGGCCTTGTCCTCGCCCAGTTGCCCTCTCCTAAAATTTCCACTCTTTATTATTGTACCAGTCGCAGCATCTGCTGGATGGATTCGTGTGGGGTGAAGTGGAGAGAGGAGACGAGAGGGAGGAACAAGACGAGCGCAGAGCACAGCAACGCCCCGGGGACCTCAGGGCTCTTCTCGGCCAGACCGCACGGCCACTGCCCTGCGCCACTGCGCAATGGGCCCGAGAACTCGTGGGACCAACCGGACAGTGAGCTGAGCCGGGTCGCAAGGCGGTGCGGGAAGGGAAGGCCCCGCCCGTTGCACGTTGGCGGAGTTAATTGGCGGCGTTAGATCAACTGATTAAATGTGGGGGACGTCTAGGTCTGCACTACACCCACCTGGGGCGCGTACACAGATCGCAGGTCCGTCTCGCTGACTAAGAGGGCCCGGGATGTCAGGGCCGCTCCCGCGGCGCCACATGTACTACGCAGGGTCCCTGCTTCCTGTCGAGTCAGTGAGAGTGAGGCCCGTTTAGTTCCAAAAGATTCCCCAAAAATACACTATTCATCTAATTTTTCACTATTTATTCTACCCCTTCTACTCATAGAAATCTACAGTGTTTTTAGGTGAGTAGTGTATTTTTGAGGAATCTTCTTTCCTTAATCTAAACACACCCTCAGGATTGAGGAGAGTGAGATGCCTAGTGTCAGCTTGTGTGTTTTTGTCCCCCGGACCAGCTCAGTTTTACTTGTCTGATTACCTTAATGGCGCCCTGTCAGCGTCCACGTGGACCCGCCGCAAGTGGATTGCGCCGGCACATGGCGCTGATGCTCGAGGGAGTGAGTGGCTAGCTTGTTGGAGTCGGGCTGCAAGTGTAGTGGTTCCATTCCTGATAGCTCCATCCAGGATTCCAGGGTTTCCTTTGGTGGGGTTGCAGCTTTTAGGGACGCTAATGCCTGTGAGGAGAAGGCTAGCGCAGGTGATTAGGGGAGTTTGGGACGACGGCCTGCTCTTCCGGAGATGGATTTCTGAGCTTGGCAGCGTTTGGTGGCTATATGATCTCCAATTGCTCATGAGCTGTCAACCTGTTCACTCTGTTTGACCCTACCGAAAGAATTGCAAGAGGGAAACAACGGCACGTACGCGATCAACATCAGCTCAGCTGGCAAGTTGCCTCTACTTTGTTTGACCATCAGTTTTGCACTAATGACTATTAAATTACATCGAATGGTGTACAGTACATAGTGATGCTTTAAGACGTTTTCTGTCCTGATGCAATAGGACAGGCAGGGGATCTTTCCATTAGGTAATTATGAGTTGATAAAAATTTTATGAGTTGATAAAAGTATGTGACCTAATAGTGCAAGTCAGGATGACCTATACAAAATTTTCCTAAGCTAGTTGGGTGAAAAATAGCGGGAGCCTGAGTCAAAGTCAAACAGCATTGCGGCATTTTTTCAAGATGACCTCTGCAAACGCATCGAGTGGCTTTGTAGTACATGCTTTACCCTAGAGTAGTGAATATATGACAGTAAGCGAGCGAGATTCATAATTACCTGCTTCCTAATAAAATTTTACAAATTTCTAATAGTTTCAGTCGAAAATGACAATATGTACGTGTCTGCACCCACATTTTTCTGAAAAAAAAAATGGATGATTGTGAGGAACATTGTGTACCGCTCTCTCTCTCTCACACACACACACATTTGCACGCTTAAAAATGGATGAATGCAAGAATTGGGAAAGTTCACTACTAACTGAATTTTTTTAATAAATAGTGGACAACTTTAATAGATGATACCAGGGTCCACATGCAGGCAACCATAATAAGACAATCAAAGGCTTCAGTCAACTGCGCATGTTAAGAACTAATTTCAGGCTTATTAATTAGTCCCGTGCAAAATTGTGTTGTCTTTTGCCCTTGCATATTCTGCCGCCTATTTTGTCCTCTTCTGCTGGCCTCGTTTTGTGGCGTCAAAATAAATCGGATATATCTCGTTAGCATCTTTCACTGAGCGCGTGAGCATCAGAGCAGCCTGACAGGATTTATGCCTTCAGTGCAGAAAGGTGGCTCGGAACAAAACAAAGCACAGTGACTGGCAGTTTGTAGGGCATTACGACATGCAAAACAAACGCAAAAGGCTGTATGCCTGTTTGTGCCCCCGTGTGTGTACATCCAGATTTTGAGTTGTCACACTCGTGCATTTTGAAATCGTCTTGGTTCGAAAAAATTTACAGTGGCCTGGTTATCTCGTAGTGTAACGAAAAGTCCAGTGACTGTAGGTGAAATGTGGGGCTAGAATTGAGGTCAGGTTGGGTCCAGATGAAAGATGTCGATTACAAAGATAATATTGTCGTTTGAGAAAAATTACACGCACACTTATTTTATGGATTAGGCAAACCCGTTTGTGGGTCTGTTGATGTGTATGTATATGTATGGATCCGTAATCGATAAATAGTTTTTTTTATCAAAAACGATAAAAATCGTAAGCATTCTCATATTATTATCATATACTCACCTAATATCAACGATCTAAACAGAAGTAAAATTAGACGTAAAGTTATCCACTCAATGGACGACCTGAGTAAGCCAGTTAACAATGAAGACATAAATTAGTTCCAACTATCAAGATTTCAAATATGTAAAACCAGCCAAAAGGTTTATTAACTGTAAACTCCACGATAATTAATCTAAGACGCGAGCCAAAGTTCTCCAATGAAGTACTAAGCATTGTTCATTCAGAAAGAATCTCAGAACAACCGAATTGCAGATAGCAACATCCCACAGAAACTCATCAGTTCAGTCGCCGCCTCTTCTGTGGAGAAACCTTACACGACGGCTCACTAGGATGGCGATGGACAGACTTGGCCTTCGCTTTCTCCCTCCTCCGCTGCCTCTCATCCTCGCTGTCTGACTCACTGCCCATCTCCGCATCAGCATCCCTTGCCTTGCGCTCCATCTCATCCCATGACTCGCCACCATCATCTTCATCTGAGCCTCCATCGTCCTCACCAGAATTAACCACTGATTCGTTGTCACTGCCATCATCGTCTGATTCAGACCCTGTTTCCATATCAGAAGGCTCATACTGGTCGTCTTCTGTCTCTGAACTCCCTGAATCGGAGTCGCTGGCATCTGGATTCAAGAATTCCCACCTATCGTTCGCTTCAGAGTCTGGATCATTTATCATCGTCTTAAGGACCTTGCGCCAGTTAAGGTTCAGTTTGGACTCGTAGTATTTCAGGCTGCAATCGTTGAGCCAATCTTTGATCTTATCTACATCAGCCATTGGAATGGCTTCTATGCGGACAACATCCCTTGTGTAATCCTGAAACACAAATACCATGTCAAAGGATTTCTGACCAAACACCACCCTTTCCAGGCAAACAATGTCAACCTCCCTCAAAGATGTTACGAGGAATGGTGTCTCGATAAGCTGAACCAGACAACATGAAGAAGGGGCAATAAAACAAGTAGTTCTGCCATGGACTCCATTGAACCCAAGCTTTTGCACTGGGGTTTCAAACTGTAAGGCAAGCTGGTTAAATCTGGGCTTGGACCAAATGGAATCAATCCTTCTCACAAAAAGCTCAAATTGTCTATTAATCTCCCTTCTCCTTGCCCGTTCACGTTGCTCTTCTTCAATCTCATCAGGATCCCATGCCGATCGGCGCTTGAGACCAACTGAATCAACACCATCCATCACTTCAATGTAGAACTGAACATCTCTAGTCTTCTTGCTGCCCACCATTATTTCATTGTATAAATGGAAGTGAAGGAGTGTGATCATATCTCGCTCAGCTGGCTGATAGAAGGCATGCTTTATATTGCCAAACATAATATCGACCTTTTCAGATTTAGAAACACTATACTGAAAACCATTGACATGAGCGACCAATGTTCCAGGTACCTTCCTCCCACGGCCAGGAAGTGAAGGCCGTATCCACAAATCAAGCAACTGAATCCTATCCCTTGTCAGCCCATCATGTAGTTGAAGCTTTTCTTGAGTGACCAAACTTGCTCTCTTAGCCCTTTCCAACACGCCTTTTTGAAGAATCTTCATCAATTGTACCACCTCTTCAGCATGCCTTCTGTCTCTTGAAAGGAAGGTGGCTGCTTTCAAGAAAACAGAGCTTATATTTGCCTGCAGACCTGAATCTTGAAGACTGGGAACAGTATTTGGGACATTAAAAGTAATGGAGACATATACACTTCTCTTACTGTCACCACGAATTTCTGCTTTTTTCACAGTACACACATGGAAAGGGACCATAAATCCATATATTGGCAGTAGGATAGCCTCATTCTGCTTGTCCACCTGTATCTCCAGCCGATTAACACGGGGAAATTCAGATACATTCTTGTATGCAACTAGTTCACCCATAGCTCTGAACTGGCCATGTCCCTCCAAAATATTATTGTTCATGCCATCACTTCTCATTGCTGTTTCATTAGTCCTCTTGTGTAAAATTTCTGATTGAAGTTGTTTCCTGAGATCCTCCTTGGGTGCCCTGCTGCTTGATCGCAAATTATCTTTCAGCGAGAGCATCATATCTGATTTTAGCACTGGGTTCACTTTCAGTGGGGCCATTTGCTCTGTTTTTGGTGCTGGTTTGGAAGAAGGTGATCCTATCTTTTCCTCATCAAATGAATAAAAGGCATCATCCTCACCCTTGGAGATCAAAGCTGTCAATACTTCTGGTTTTTCCTTACCAATTAAAACAGTATCTGCTAACCATAGAGAGAATTCCTTGATCTTATCATCACTACTCTTAACCAGGATGTTCTGGAAACCAAGGGAAACATTAAAAAGCATACCTTCCTTCAGAGTCAAATCATTCTTCTCATTCAAGGAGAGCCAAGTTTCACGGAACTCAATACCAATTCCTGTCCCACCTGACTTGGTAAGAAATGGGAGAAGATCAGGGGCTTCACCTCTGACAGCATCAACTGCAGCTTGGTAACTCATGCTTGCCCTGCCACCAGGTGTCAAAGCAGCAATAGCAGCATCATGTGCCTTGAGGAGAACCTTGTATGCATTGCATTTTTCGATTGAACAATCAATCAGGAAGGTTCTTGCAACATTTGAGCAGTAACCACTGTACTTAGCCCCCATCGCACACACAATAAGGCTTCCAGAATCATAATACAGATCATCATCATTGCTCAAAGCACCAGGTCTAAGGTCATACTTGCCTCCACTTTGGAAAATAGGTGGGTAACAAATGTCCACATTTTCAGCCTTGAGCTTGACATCTATCTTTGTCGGGGAAAGTATTATTTTCTCTGTCAAATCCATCAGCTTAGAATGTGGAACCTTCTTTTCGCCCATGACAATATTCTCCAACTTCGGAACTACAAACTTCCTCATGGCCGATGCAGTTAAATATGCAGCCTTTTTCACATACATAATCTCATTGGCATCTTTCACAGAAAAAAGCTCAGAGATTCCACCAGAAACATCGTAAAGCTTTAACTTTGATGCGTGCAGCTTTTGAGACCATTCTTCAAGAACCTTGCCTTCCGGCTTCTCTCTTCCTATGTGCCCCATAATAAGACTGTTGGATTCATACTGTGCAAATACTGAATTTAAGATCTGATCCATTGAGTGAGAGCCATTATCAGCCTTTTCAAGATTATGAAGCACAATATCAAGGCCAACAGCTTCAGAAACCGGCGTCTTCAAATGTTGAAGCAAATCACAACCATCTTGTCCACTCAAAACATGAATCTGACTGCTCAAGAACACAATTATAGTGTCTGCAAATTCACGGCCAAAAAACCACATGCTCAAGGCTAATGATTTCCGATACCGAATATCATCAGAAGGGGGAGGAGTAGCAACAGCAATTGCACTTGAAGAGCCCCAATGATCAGAGACATGCTCCTTCCAATGGCTGTAAAACTTGTTCAAACATTTGATGAAGTTTTCTGGACTGACTACATTTGAAGATCCACTAATTGGGGTTGTACGATCCAGTGCTTCAAGAATTGCCATAATAGCCAGAGTACTGATGTGGGCATGCAGTGACATAAGATCAAAGAGTTAGAAACCTCAGATAATATATGAACAAGCAAGTCTCATGAATTATGAGGTAAGCTACTAAAAGTAATAAAACTGTAGGCAGAAATAAACTCTAATACAACAGCAAATCAATTTTCAAAATCAATATAAATCGGTATCAGCAATTCTTTTAGCAGTTTTGAATTTCTTAAAAGTTGAACGGTGTCATCATCCTAACATGCACAAGGGCGGAAGTTCTATATTCATAAATTTACAATGATAGGGGCCAGGGAACATACAGAAAACCAATTAATAACAAACATTGGAAATAAATAAAAGCTAGTACCTGAAGTGTATCATGGCAAATGTGCTTAAAGAAAAAAAAATCAAATGTCAAATTCACATCTCATTTAGTTTTTACAAATTATTATTCATCAGAGCATTTTGTAATTATATGTTAAAGTAGAGTCCAAGCAGTTTCAGATTATACTTTTGTTCCCATGTACACCAAAGATAATCTTACACAAACTATAAAAAGTTACAACAGAAAGTAAAAGATGAGAAAAAGTTCATGAGAAAATCATGATATTGCCTGTGTATATTTATTTTGGTTGTACATTTTTGCATGGTTCACATTTGACTACCCCTATACTAGCAGTACCATGCTTATATGCCCCAACTTTTCTTTCACAGATCCCACAATGAGTAACTTCTCATCATAAAGAACTAATCAATCCAAACCATGCATTACTATTGAACAGTTTCTAGGGGGGGGGCAGTAGTGAAGTACAGTTAAAAGTGAGTGTTTTGGTATAAAATTCCTTCTAAAGGGATTAAAACAATGCCTTACAACTTCATTGATTAATCTGGAAAAGAATCCATCATGCTTGGAAAAAAATTCTTATGATCAAATATTATATGATAGATGGCTTAATTTCAATCTATCTTCAAAATTGTTTCCTAATTTTGTAGTATTAATCAGCAAAAATAAGAAGCAACAGTTGGTTGTAATAACAAATTTCATAGGATGCTGTGATAGTTAGGAAGTTGCTGGGGGGTCGTACCATGTAGTTTTTAATTGATTTTAATTACTTTTAAGAAGACCGATCATATCGTAGGATGCTGTGATAGTTAGGAAGTGGCTGGGGGATCATACCATGTAATTTTTAATTGATTTTAATTACTTTTAAAAAGACCCATCATATCATACTTCATAGGATGTTGCGATAGTTAGGAAGTTGCTGGGGGATCATACCATGTAGTTTTTCTACAGATGATCAGACCGTATTTTGTTTGGTTTGTTAGATGATTACTGGGGAACAATTGATCTTACATAGAGCAACAGACCATGATTTCACCAAGTGTTTCCTAATATCTAGATTTACTTCACTCAAATTTTGTGCAGATTTGTTTCCGCTAGTTTACATAAATTTGCATTTCATTTTACCACAATGGCACAATCTAACAAGAACAATCCAAAACGCCGAGTTTTGATTTTAATGTGTTTCATTCATAATGACCCTTTAAGGGTATAGTGATAGATGGATACTGTTGAGCTAAGCAATGCGATGATCTGTTACTCCAATGTGATAAATCAGATGTTTTTTGTTCGGGCTTCTCAAATTAATCCTACAAAACAATTGATCTATGCATAGTAACAGCCCGTGATTCAAGCAAGTAATTTGCTATTTATCAGGATGCTAAAGAAATTCGTTCTGGTGAGATTGTTGCTAACTAATTTTGCTACATAACTAACATGATCATACCAACCTAGTACTATCTGACAAACAATTGATAAACTTTCACCATAATAATGGAACAAGAACAACTCAATATTCCTCAGTGCGAACAGAATTAATCGAAGTAGTCGACAGCACCAAAAGGCAGAAGAACATGAATCGATGATTGATTTTGATTGGAAACTCACCTTGACACCAATCCGCGCAGAGGAATTCCGCTGGCGAAAATCTCCGATCGCACGAGCCGATCACGATCGACGCCGCCGCCGCCGCGAAGCCCAATGCCTCACGGAACCGCCGAAATCGCCTCTCGCTCGACCGCAGCAGGAGAAGGGGATCGCCCGAGACCCCATACGGGGGGCTTATATAGGCGCCCCCGCACCGACCGACCTAGCCGCTGCGCCTGGGCGCCCGATACGGCGCGCGGTGGGACCCGGCGGGGGCTGGAGGAGCACCGGGGCGCCGCCATGGAGGACGGCTACGGAGACGGGGACGGGGCAGCCGCCCGCGAGCGGCGGGCCGACGGCCGCCTAGCGCCACGGAGTCTGGCGGGGCCATGGCCGCGCCGGAGGGGAGGTTAGGGTCTCCGGGGCGGCGTGGAAAGGGTGGATGGAGTCAGGGCGACAGGAGACGGGTGGTGCCGTTGTGGATGTGGACTCAACCCCCGCCCGTACGTGAGGCGTGAGCGTGATCGATCGGGTCGGAGAACGTAGGGCCCACATGTCGGGAGGTCAGGTCGGTTGGTTTCAAAATGGTGAAATAGCCCATTTCATCCTCCAACTATCAACCACGGCTCAATTTTGTTCTTCAGCTACAAAAATAGTCATTTTAGTTCCTAAACTTTCGCAATTAGGGATGCCACCCGCGGGTGTGGATGCGGGTGTAGCAAAAACCCACCCGTGGCCAAACCCGCGGGGGAGAAAAAAAAAACCCTCCCACGGGAGATCCGATGGTGGATTCCTGCACCCACACCCGCACCCGCCGGGTTTCGGACGGGTTGCGGGCGCCAGCGGGTGCAGGAGCAAGCCAATGGTGCTGCGGTGGCAGTGCGGCCGTACTCATCCGCCATCGCGGGGCGTCGGGCTCGTGCGACGCAACGGGATGCTGGTGCGCCCGAGTGCCGCCGGCGCAGGGGGCTGGGGCGCCGTGCGCCGCCGGCCTGGAGGCTGGTACCTAGAGCAATGGCGCGCCAGATGGAGTAGGAAGCCGCGAGGAGCAGTGGAGCGCCTGGAGCAGGAAGCCGCCATCGCCGGACGCCGAGGCACCGCGGCACCTCACGCGGTCAGGCGTCGGTCGTGAGTCCGCGTCGTGGCGGACTGGGAGATAGCGGCTCGATGCTGGGGCGGCTAGAGGCCAGGAGGATGGGTAGGTGAGTGGTGGGCCTCTAGGGTTTAGAATGTGGTTTGGGCTGGCTAAGCCTTCATCGAATTGGGCTAAATAGGAAGCCTGGTAAAGGATGCGGGCGGGTGTGGGTTCATTCGCGGGTCGATTTTCAATCCCGCACCCGCGGATCTCGGGTGCGGGTTCATCTACGGTTCGATTTTCAAACCCGTACCCACACCCATCGAGTGTGAAACCCGCGGATGCCCGCACCCACGGGTTGAATTGCCATCCCTATTCGCAATGGGGTCGAATTCGTCCTTTTTACTCCACATGGGCAGTAGTGGACTTAAAATGCCCTTTCTACCCAAGATTTTCACAAGGAGATTTAAGAAATAAGAAACCAATTTTTTCTGGTAACTTTGACATTGTTCAAATCTGGGGCCAAGATAATTTTGGGGTTGTTTTGCAATAGAAAGGGAATTTCAAGGCCAATAGCTACCCATGTGGAGTCAAAGGGACGGATTCGACCCTATTACGAGAGTTTAGGGACTAAAATGGTCATTTTTGTAGTTGAAGGATGAAATTGGCTATTCCGTCTTTCAAAATTATCAAAGTTTTATTTACCACGATTCAGAGAGGTCATTGTGACATCGAAACAGAATGGTTGAAACATCAAAAAATATTTTTACTATATACAAAATAAATGTTTGCAACATTAAAGAGCATGTACTAAAATATCACGGTGCAAAGGCAAAATTCTCGCCGCAACATCGGAGCTATTTCAATGAAACATATGTTCAAAAATTGTTACAACATCGAAAAAAATTACTGCGTCATCACGAAATCACTACCACAAATCACGAAATCACTACTGCAACATCACGAAATCACTATTGCAACATCACGAAATCACAACTACAACATACGCGGGGGCACCTACTGGGTCAAGCTCTTCTCGGAATCATCACAGGGAGCATCAAAAAATCCCACCGCCACATCGCCCGATGTTGCAAGCAACATGCGTCCGATTTCTTTCGGTCTCCATTGGATGACAGAGGCATAGCATTACCGAAAAAAGATAAATGTCTCACTCCCTCCCATATCTTAATAAGTTAGGGTATGTTAGGTTTTTAAAAAAACAATCCATGTGAAATAGGATGGAGTGGGGTTAATTCATTCTTAAACAAGTTACTTTAGGAATGGGTCCCCGCCATTGCACCTCATTTCACCTGGTTTAGAAATAGCCGAAGAGGATCTTAACAAAAACCTACCTAAAATTTTAGTCGAAAGTTGTGTTTAGTAGTTTAGCCCTTTCTCGTTTTGTGTTTCTATCGAAGCTCCATAAGAGCATATTCAAAAGGGCGGACCATAGTATGAATGTCAACTAGGTAATCTTTCACAGGCGCCATTAACAAGAGTAATGTACTAAGAGTATACTCCCTCTATCCAAAAAATAAGTAGTTCTAGGGTTCATACTCTGTCCCAAAATAAGATAGTTCTAGCAACTCTATCTTTCTCCTCGTTTATTCATCCTCGTTTTCTATGCGCTTTCTACTTTTTCACCTCTCCTTAATTCCCGCGCGCCAACTCCTAAAACTACCCTCTTTTAGGGACGGAGGGAGTATGCAGTAGTGAATTGGTTCATTAGCTCCATACAAGCAAACTATGATAGCCTATTTTTTCTCTCTCAGGTACAAACCACTATCAATAGCTCACCATAAAAAAAGAGTAAATAGCATCCATCATGCAGCAACTTGTATGAGTATATCACTTTGATCCATTAAGTAGTAGAGTATGCAAAATGATATATAAACTTGTCAAATGTGTGCTTACATGGCCGCTTGTACCCCCTGTTGATGTATATTGTCCACATAGGTGACTTGGATGACTTTTTAAATGCTATCTTCTATCTTAATTTTACTTGATAAATATTACCAAACACCTATGTATAAAAAGGTTCTAGATTTTATTCTTGGGCGATTAAACGCGGTACCACAAAAAATGGGCTGTCAATTGTCAATGCAACGATCAAGAATGTATCTTTTGTCCAAGAGGATTAGTCATTTGTTTCCACGCCAGCAATATTCACTAGTACATTAAGGTTTTAAGCTTTACAAAATTTTTAGGCACTTTTATCCCTACCTAATTCTTGTTAGAAACCACTAACTAATATTGAGATATTTGGTATTAAAAAAGAAATCTATATTGTTATATTTTTACAATGTTGCTTAAAAATTAATAAGATACTTATTAGAAACTAACGTACCCTCTGCATTTCAGTTAGTTTTGCCCCTGGTTAAGGTACATATGAGAAGGGGGAACCAAACAATAGGGGTTTACATGCATACAAAAACATCCACATCACCTATCACGAAGGCAAAATAAATCTACGTGGCATATATGTGATCATATATGCATATATTTGACAAGTTTATGTACCTGTTTATAAACTTTACAACTTGTTAGACTAAAGTGATACAACCATAAGAGTTGTTGTATTGTGGATGCAATTTACTCTAAAATAGAATATCATTTCCCTTCTTGCTTTTACCCATCGCCTCTCCTCACCAGAAGGTCACTGGGTGTCCTTTTTCATTTCTTTATTCAGAATAAATTGACTCACAAATACGAATTAGGTATTTCTTTCTCTTCTTCAAATCATCATTCTCCCGCAGTTATGAGTCGATTCACCAACTCCACGTTAGCCTATGTACCAGCCACTGGAGAAGGCCTAAAGTGATATCTTTCCTGGTTAGAATCGGTTTGTTTTTGGGACATCCACGTTGGCTAATGGCGCCGCAAGATCTATACTTCGGGCCATCGACTCCATTGGCAAAATGAGTTTCTTACTCGATGTGCAATGTGTTTCAGACTTGATGAAGATGGCAGCCATCTATTTTCAAATTCAAGCATGCGAGAGAGGTATGGTGTGCTTTGTTGCTTGAGGAACAACGACTGTTACTAGCTGGAATGCTCTCATCTTTAGAAGTGTTCAGATAAATTTGGCTGTTGAATTATGATGTACAAGTGATGGTGGTGATCGCCTTGTGGGTTTTATGGAGCACCCGAAATGATACAAATGCCGGAGAATTAGAGATGCTAAATTTCTCATGTTCTCTGAGTTCCTTGAAGTCAAGGTGGTATTTCAACCACGCTCATGTAATATGGTAGCTGATGCTCTAAGTTTGAGTGTGACTCAGAACCAGGTGGGACAATTATCTGACCGAATGCAATATTAGTCATATTTAGTCAGTGGAATTATGTTCCAATTAAAAAAAATGAGTTTCTTACTATTTGTTTAAGATTTTGAGGACCATGGTCCATACACGCTAGAGAGGAGATGTTTTGCACCTCAACAAAGTTGGATGTCTTCTCAGCATTCTTGGGTAGTTGGGTGTGGCTTTTGATTGGGTGCTCCTCCATCATCATCTGTGGTAGGTGGTGTGCTCATGTGTGGAGTTTCTTAGGGCAAGCCCAACTCAGGCATACATAAGTAGTGGCCTCATAGAAAAGTTGTATCCACGTAGACATAAAATTGCTGAGACCACCAAAACTCCCAATGTAAATTTTACTTCCTTTTTCTACTATGGTCCCACCCATCTTCTCTCCCCTCCAAACTCACCTTTCACCAGTTACTTTTCCTCTCTCACTGTGACCAAAGCGTTTGCTTTTGAGCTCAAGCTACTGTGTCTTCTGCAAGGTATACTGACATGCTACAAGCACCCAAGGTAGCTGAGTTGGAAGGTTGTGTCAGGTGGGTAGAACTGAGGCCACCAGCCACGTATTAGCGTTGGGCATGCCCTCATGGTCTTCTATGTAAAAATCGAGATTGGAGTCGTACTAGGCTTCATTGTAATTTCCTCTTTCTACAACAAAGAAGGAATTGAGGAACTAGCAACCACATTATTTTCTCAGAAGGTAAAAAAAAAGTGAGGGAATCCACCAAAATGGATAGCTAAAGTGAAGTTCATGCGAAGCTGATTTTAACTAAGGTAAGATTACATGGCAACATGACACAATAGCGGATTTATTTTTTGCATCTAAACAACGTAGAGAGGGATTTATTCACACCTCTTGCCTCCCTTCATTCCAGTGCCATATTGTAACCGGAATGGCAATGCAAATTGCTGGGTTGGTAACAACAGTGCAAGCTAAGTAAATTATGTGGATGGATGGAGATCATCACATGGAACTTCTAAGGTTAGGTGTTGCCAGAAGGCGGATGCGATGCCAACATGTGTTTAGAATTCCTCTCAGGTTCCATACTGATTCAACGCTCTCAGGTTGGACGTTTGCACTGGAATCAACCTGCAAGATTCAGCTACCTCTTATCATGAGCAATTCGGAGGCCATAAGCTGTACTTAATTTGAACGAGAGATAAAAAAAAATGAACATGAGGAGGAACTGAAAAGAATAAAGAATACCGCTTTTACAACAATCTCAGTGTCGCCTTTGACATCAACAGTGGCCTTGAAGAGCACCCATGCCCACTTGTCACTGGTTATGTTACCAGCCACATATTGAACACCTTGCTTTTGGTATCGGTGTGCCTCGAACCAACTCTTACCACCGTCAGAAGAAATGTCAACCCTCTCGATGCCCCTTCCACCTCCTGACAAGGCGTATCCAGCAACAGTGATCTGAAGCATTCAGTAATGATGAATTACAAGGAGGGTAGGTCATGAAGGTAAGTAGAACTGATCAAGTGAGCAAAGCTGAGGGAAGTAGTTCATGTAACCTGTCCTGGTTTGATGACACTCATGTCTTCCAATGAACATATTGCAGACTGATATCATGGTAGTTTCATAAAATTAGTACACAAATCATAAGAAGTACGCATGCTACACTGTGCCTTTCATTGAAGTAATTGTTAGGGAAAGGAAGATCTGACCATAAAGTTTGAAATGATAAAAATGATGCATTTGTGGTGGTTGGGTGTGCATTTATAGTAGTAATATGTTCCCTTCTTAGGTCTTGTTCGTTTTGGCATGGAATGGCATTGAATGGGCTCCAAACCACATGGAATATCTTGACATGGAATCAATCCCAATCTACCGAAAATGTTTGTTCGGTTAGGCATGGAAGGGTTTGAAACCCAGCATGGTTTGGTCCCGTTCCATGCCAAAAAGGCCTATTTCATTCCATGAGTATGACCTCATGGAACCAAACCCTATGGTTTGAATGACATGCATGGAACCACTCAAACCATGCATGCAACCATTCCAGCTTGGGAGCAATTCCTGGGTTGCCGAACAAGCCCTTAGTGTGTAAACAGAAGTCCTTTATTCTTGTTGATTAGAAATGAAATATCCCATTTATTCGATCTAAGTTTATGCCAGAACAATATATAGCCACAGACTATGAACAATAAGGTTAGCCCCCAATTCTTCAGTAGATCCACATGTTAGTGCTACGACTATTTCGTGATTGATTGAATGCAAGATTGTTAAGGATTACGACACCTGAATTGGATAGTCCATTTGGGGCTTCCTAGTTGACCACACAATATTATCCCAATCAACTGATGGAGGGAACATCTTATAATCTTTTTGCATGAAGAAACCCTGAAACATGAAAGGATAAGTTGCATCATCTTATAGCAGAACTGAAAGGCAACTACATGTAACAGTTAAGTCCTTATTGAACCTGAGACTCTTCCTCAATTATGTCAATTCTATCCAACCATTTGACAGAACGGGCACCAATGGCACCTGGAACAATGGCGCGGAGAGGGTATCCATGGTCACGCTTGAGCACCTTGGTAACAGAACATTTTTGGAATATGAATCAGATATACATGTAAATGGGATAGTCAACAATATCATGTCAGAGGGCATTCAGGAAAGTGTGCCCTAATAATTATTAGATGTCCAGATAAATATATTCAGACATGATTCACATAGCAAAAAAAATGTAAATTCATGTAGGACCCATTCAAGCATGGTACCTCGCCATTCATTTCATATGCAAGCAGTACATCTGCTGCAGGATTTGTTGCCTGGCCCAAGGGAATTGATGCTTTGTATGGGCCACCTTTTTCCTCCTGACAGTGTTTGTGAAGATGAATTTAGTGTTTTATACACGATATAATAATCCTGCCATACTCCGTCAAAGAAAAAACGTTCAGAAAACTCACTGGACACTGATCAACACTAATGAACTCAACATGTTTTCCCCCAGAAGGAGTGATTTCAGTATGACATGGCACACCAACAAGCCCAAGGACATCTGATAATTTAGCTCCTCCCCAAGTTGCTGAAATCAAGTTGTAATGTTGAGTATCAGGAACAACAAGAGAAAACTAAGGCGCCTTTGACGGATACTGATTGAAATTTGATTCTTGTCACTGCGGGGGCCAGTGTGCAACAACTGAGATTAATTCTGGGACTCAACAATGAATCATACTAACCATTCCCAAGTGCACAAACATCCCAACCAACGCCCCTCACCTTCCTGCTCTTGCTCATCTCCGTCCTCCTGTTTCCTGCACACTGAAGTACCCGAATCGAGTTATACCGATTTTTCTCCAGGTCCCACAAGTCACTGAAACATCATGAAACCCACCTGTAGAGTGGCAGTGACATTGTACTTTGGCAACTTCCTGCAAACACATTAAAACAGAGCAAAATCATAAAGACAGAACATTTCATCTCTCCTCCAACGCATATCATCGAACAGAAGGCAGGCAAGCCAAAGCAACACTGCATGGCCGAAGAATAATTCCCCACCACTGACCTGATGTCATCCAGCGAGAGACGCCTCGGCCCGCCTGAGAGGCCACCGATGGTCACGTAGTAGCTGTGAATCCACACACAGTAAACAAGATCAGGCAAGGCAAACAATCCATAACTGAACATCTACTGCCGCGTCAAGAGCGATCGAGAACCGCCGATCGGGGACCTGGCGATGTCATCGAGGACGGGGATGGGCCCATGGTTGCGCTTGAAGAAGAGGTCGACGGGGGTGATGTACGACGCCACCAGGTCCCGCCGCGCCGGCTCCGCGTTGAAGGGCTCCTGTACGCGCGACAGGAACTCCGTCAGTCCACCGCCGACTTGGAGGAGAGAAATCAAGAAGCTTGGTGGGAAGAAAAAACAGAGTGACATCGTGGGTTTCGATCGCGATCGATGGAATGGGGGAGAACCTTGGCGTTGATGCGGAGAGAAGGGTGGCGAGGGGGCTCGCGGGAGTAGTCGGAGGGCCCCCGCAGCGCGCCTTGTGCCATCCTTTCTTCTTGCTGCTGGACACGAGAGGTCGCCGCCGGCAGCCGGGAGAGGCCGCGTGGGGGGTTTTTAGGGAGGTGGGGAATGGAGAGCGGTTTCGATGCTGACAAGGCGGCAGCCAACGGTTTTCAAACCCAAGCTGGATTCAGGGATTTTTTGAATGAGCTGTCTTTATTTCCAAAAAATATTTCGTCTTGTTTCTCTCTCGTGCACTTATTTGTAACCAGGATATAAAAAAAGACTGATTATTTGGATGGCGCCTAATTTATTATATTAGTGAGAAACATAAACGGACGATAAAATGCGCTTTTAGTTAAGGAACACAACAAAGATACACTCGTACTTTAGTGTTACGTAAATTATTTAGCCTTTTTTATATAATTAGCAAACCGTGCACATCGATGGAGTATCATTAGCATCGTATGCACATATATGGCAATCACATATGGACTACTTATTGTACTTTGAGCTATCTATCTATCTATCTATCTATCTATCTATCTATCTATCCGTTGATGATAGAAAATGGCTTAAAGCTGATCAGGCTGAGACAGCCGGTCTAGACTGCCTATACATGTGGTTAGACCGGCCGGGTTCTGTAGCCGGTCTGGCAATGTGACAGGTGGTCTGACCGCCTGTACCTGAGTCCGAGTAGAGTTAAAGTTTCTCACGTTTTTAGATCTGTACAAAGACTTTCTTATGGGGCAAGACCTCCCCACCATAAATATAAAGGGCCGTGGCCGATTGAGGACCTCTACCCAATCGTACAAATCATTTTCTTACCTTTTATCTCCAAACCCTAGCTTTTCCAACCGTTTTGCTTTCCTTCTTCGTCTCTACGACGTTTTAGGACGTTCTAAGTGGCCTTGCCGATCTTAGAACAACCCTAGCTTCGTAGTCTCCGACGGGGTCCCTCCCGAGGTTGTGATCGTAGGCTTTCGCGGTGTCTCTACTACAGGCGGTCTGACCGGCCGTTACAGACGGTCTGACCGGCTGCGTCCAGGAGCTCCGGCGAGGAGAATTCGACGACCGCGCGATCTAGCGCTTTCGTGTGTTGACCAGAAGCGCGTCAACATATTTTCGCGACTCCGCTGGGGAAAGAAATCTGGTTTTTGAAGACCGATCTACTATCCCTACCACTATGGGCTTTGACGTTGGAGAAGACAACATTGTGACGCCAACACTTGAAAATATGAGCGCTGAAGATCATGAGAAATTCATGGCGCTTCAGAAGCATCTGGAATCGGAGTTTCTGAAGACCTTTCGGAAGAGTCGTGATCGTTTGGCAAAAAGTGTTCAAGACTTCATGATGCCTTCCTTCAAGATGAGTAAGGGGCAAATTGAGGTAATTGACAATATAAGCACTTCTGCACCTTTTCCCCCTACATCTACTCCTACGGGTCCAAGTTTTTCGGATCGTGATTCGTTAGTTGAACAATTGCTAGAACGACTTAAAAAACTAGAAGGAAAATCTGTAGATACTCATGAATTACCTGAGCATAATATTTTTTATGGCATTGCCACCGAATTACTTTGCTGGACAGACTGCACCACCACACAATATGCTCAGACTGAAAACGGTCAATGCAGATGGGTCGGTAGCGGTTGGAGGTGCAGCCGGTCAAACCGCCAACACAGGTGGTCATACCGCGTGTACAGGCAGTCAGACCGCGTGTACAGGCGGTCAGAATAATTCTGTGGTATTCGTGCCAGAGCAACCTTTGCCGCTGTCCACTGTTTCAAACTCGGTCTCTCCTGGCCGTGCTGGTCCAGTGGCTATAGCTGGTGCTACTTATTCCATGACTATGCATACTGCGCATTCGAGTGGTGTTCCCGATGATGTTTTTGATGCACATAGGAATATGCAGAACAGTCAAGCACCTCACTTGAATTATATGAATGCTATGCAATCTTCGGCCCAACAAAACCCTCAATGGGCCGAATTCACTAGATTCATGGATGAACTGTCTCATGTGGTGAGAAATAAGCCAGGTGTTGATTTTGGTAACACTAGAATATATCAAAAACCTTATCATGCTAGCTTTGATACTGTTCATTTTCCTAATGGGTGGCGCCTACCTGATTTTGTAAAATTTAGTGGAGATGATGAGCGCACCCTTGGGAACACATTATTCAATATGTTGCTCAACTAGGGGAGGCTGGGAATTTACAAGCAATTAGAGTACGTTTCTTTTCATTATCACTTACTGGTACTGTTTTCTTGGTTTTCTTCATTAGCCCCTGGTTCTATTATGAGTTGGGATCAACTAGAGCATAAGTTTCATGATCACTTTTATAGTGGAAATCATGATATAAAATTGGCAGACTTTGGCATCGGTTAGACAGGGTCGGGATAAAACTATCTCTCAATTTATGAGAAGATTTAAAGACATTAAAAACCGTTGCTTTAATTTGTCTATTTTTGAAGTTGAACTTGCTGGCTTATGCTATAGAGGTTTAAAATCCTCCATTAGAGAAAAAAAAATAGACAATTGTGATTATTATTCGGTTGCACAAGTTCATATTAGAGCTGAGGTCGCTGAAAACCGAATGAATAAAGAAAAGAAGAGTTTTAAGTCGCGTCGGTAAAATGTTCATTTGGTTGATTATGAATTTGATAATTCGACCGACGATGATAATGATGTATATTTAGCAGAATTCGTATGATCTGCTAATAAGAAAACTGTGTCGTGCTCATCTCTTAAGCCGATTCATAAGAATCGGCAAGAAGACATAAAGTTTACCTTTGATATGTCCAAATGTGATCGTATATTTGATGAATTGCACAAATTTGGTTACATCAGGATTTCTCATGTTATACCACCTACGGAGGAATTGAGAAAGCGTGCTTATTGTAAGTTTCATAATTCTTTTTCGCATGCTACTAATGATTTCAATGAGAGCCGTTTGAAGTTCCATGAGATGCAAATTGATGAAACTCCTTTTCTAGTCAACACCATGGAATTGCAGCAGCCCAAGGTCTTGGTTCGGCCACATAAAGCCAAATCTACCAAAGGAAAGAACGTGATGATTGGTGAAGAAAGACCGTCTTTAAAAGAGTCAGTTAGAGAAGTGACTTATGAGAAGACGGCTGATGGCAAAGAATCATTCAAGGTCACTGTGAAGTCCTCTGGACAAGGGGGCAAGGGCCGGTCGCTACTCCCGGACTGCGGGCACCCGGGTCTGGTCTGCTACAGGCGGTCAGACCGGTTGCGCCAGGTGGTTAGATCGCCTGTCCCCATGGACGCCCAAAGATGCTAATTCCAAAGCGTCCAGAAGTTGGTACTTGGAAGATGAACGTGGCAAAAGAGCAGGGTGTTCAAAATCCTAAAGTCACGTTTGATATGCTTTATGACAAGTACACTTAAACAAAAGGCCGTTCCAAGCGATCGGCTGTTAAAAAAAAGAATGAGATCACCGATTCAGCATGAGAGGATTCTTTCACCTCCTCGTATGAAGTTGGATCCCGTATGGGATGACAACAGAGTGATGTGGGTGCCATATCATTCAGCAGTGCAGCCGTCGTTTCATCCTGGCTAGGTAGGTCCAGGAAGACGTGTGCAGGACAAGATCGTCTATCCTAGTAGAGACCGATCGGCTTTCCGCCAATCTGGTTAAGGGTACCTAGCACAGGCGGTTTGCCTGTTACAAGCGGTCTGACCGTCCATCACAGTGGATTGCCAAGATCTCCTCCGAGGCAGGTTTATCGGCCCAAGCATAGAGATGAGGTGCGAAGCATGGAGGTGGACTCAGAGAGGACTACTGAGTTCGATATTATTCAAGTTGGGACTATGGATGTCCCTATTGAGAAATGTCTGGCTTCAAAGCTGACTTCCAGCGGAAAGACGGTGGTAGATCAGGGATCTAATGCTAGCAAGACTCAGCAGCACTTCCTTCCGATGTGGTGTCCCGAAGGTTTGACTCGTACACAAAAAAGGAAGCTTCAGAGACTTTGTTTTTGGGAGAAGCAGGAGCAAGAGTTGGAGAAGCAGAGAGATGAATTATTCAACCAGATCAAGCCCTTAATTCCCCAGAAGAAAGAGTGGAAAGCCGAAGAAAGACCCACAGGCGGTCCAGACCGCCTGTCATTCAGAACTGGCGGCTCAGGCAGTTAGACCGCCTGTACAGACGGTCAGACTGAGTGACGCAGAAGCGCCTGGTGTTTCTTCTTCTGGTTCTTCGGCTCGTGACAGCAAGTTGACACCGGTTCCCACTGCTGAGGACGATGAAGAGCTTGTTGATTACAGTTCCTCTCCGGAGCGCATGAATCTTGATGTGATTGTGCTTCATATGTCCATGGATGCGGACATGCTTTCGGAGGAGGAGGTTGCTCATCTTGATTTTGGTCCCAATGAAGCTATATTCTAGAAGCCTAAAGCTGAAGACAATCACTTGAAGGCTTTATATTTGATGGGACATATCAACGGGAAGCCAATCTCACGGATGTTGGTCGATGGAGGGGCTATTGTGAACTTAATGCCTTATTCTTTGTACAAGAAGCTTGGTGGTTCAGATTCGGAGCTGATCAAGACTAACATGACCATCAGCGGCTTTGGAGGAGGAGAGCCTATTGGTGCCAAGGGGGTGATTTCTATGGAGCTTACTATTGGGAGCAAGACCTTGGCCACTGCTTTCTTCGTCGCTGAGACTCAAGGTAACTTTAGTTTAATCTTAGGTCTTGATTGGATTCATGCAAACCAATGCATTCCTTCTACTTTGCATCAATGCTTAATTCAATGGGTAGATGACGATGTAGAGGTTGTGGTTGTGCATGGTGATACTTCTGCTTGTGTTGCTTTAGCTGATAGCTCTTTGATTGGCATTCATGATGATGTTAGATGTCTGTCGGGCTTAGATCTTTCTGAATTTGAGTTTATCAGATGTACTAAGAATGACTTCATCCCTGCTGTCATAAAGCCGATGAATAATCGGCTGAATCATCTCATATGATTTAATGGATAAACAAGAGTGGTTGCAGCAGAGACTTGAACACTATCGGTCACATCAGAATGATATGTGTGAAAATATTGAAGACTTTGATGATATAAGCATGCTTGGATGTGATTTTACGTCGGTTGATCCTCTTGAGGAGGTAGACATTGGTGATGGTTCTTTACCCAGGCCGACGTTTGTAAATAAGAATTTAGATCCTGCTTTTCAATCTGAATTAATAAAGTTGTTAAAGGAGTATGTCGATTGCTTTGCTTGGAATTATCATGAAATGCCTGGTTTAAGCCGAGAGCTTGTTGAGCATCGGTTGCCTATTAAATCTGGTTTTAGGCCTTATAAACAACCAACTAGCTGTTTTATTCCTGAAATTTATGACCGAGTTAAAGAAGAGATAAATCGGTTATTAGAAGCAAAATTTATTAGACCTTGTCGATATGCTGATTGGATTTCTAAAATTGTGCCGTAGAGAAGAAAGGAACGGGTAAGATTAGAGTGTGTATTGATTTTAGAAATCTTAATCGTGCTACTCCTAAAGATGAATATCCTATGCCAATAGCCGATATGCTTATCGATGCTGCTTTTGACGGTCGTTAAAACCATTCGGTGACCGTCAACATTTTGGGAGAAACAAGGGTTTCATGCCATGTTCCATACATAAAATGTTATTACTAACAAATTACACAAGTTTTGGATGATTTGTGCGTGCAGGGACCTAGTGGTGAAATTTCACCCAAATTGGGCTCAGACCCAGGCCGACCGGCCTCCCCTAGGCCGGCCGGCCTGGCCCTAGCACATTTGGGTGTCAAACTTCGTCCATGCAGAGGAAACACAATGAATATGATTAGGGACGTTGATTCCAACGTCGGTTTGATCAGGGGACCCGAAAGGCCTAGGATGTTTTGTACAAGGATTGAAGGGCCCACCTACCTAACTTACCGGCCGTAACCGCCAGAGAAGCACACTTAACCGTCATTGGGATGTGATCATGGCCGTCCAGAGCAAAGGTGGTGGCCAGACCTCGGCTCCAATGGCCCACCTCCTTCTCTCAAGGGACGGTTATGACGGTTAGGAGGTGGGGCCAGCTGCAACCGACGTCCAAAGGCTATATAAAGACCCCTCCACTACACACACTACAGACCACTACACATTACTCCACTTGAAGTTTAGGAGCTCTTCCATTTTTTCCTTTTCTTAGTCTAGGATTAGAGTTGGGAGTAGAGTCGAGTCGAGCTAGTTCCGGAGTTCCTCGGAGTTCTGGTAAAGCTCTTGTATCCTTTCCCTGTCCGTCCTTTGTAGTCCACCACGTTCGGGTGTATTCATAACAGTAGTTGCTGGGCCTGGGGGAACTCCTCTCTCATCCCAGTCTGAGTTCTCCCCGCTGCAGTCGTCGAAGCAAGCTTTGTTCCCAATATCTAAGCTAGGTTCTGGGTTTAAGGTTATAGTGGCTTAGCTCTGAGTGGAAAGCCTAGTAAGTCCGGTCTCTCCCAGTGTCTTTCCTTTTCTATAGATTTGAGGCTCCTGTGTGTGTGTCGCTGGTCGTTCAGACCTTCTATTCGGTCATTTATTTGACCATTATCCTACACTTAGGTGTATTTATTCCCCTGAGATTAGTGAGTGTTTACTTCTGGAAAGATCTATCTCATTATTCATCAGTTCTCTTTAACCAAGGCTTCCCTGCGGAAATATAAATACGATACCCTGGGTTTTCCCAAGGTGAAATGCTACACCGATATATTCTGTGCGCTTGCAGAATCTCTTTCTAAGAGCGACATTATAAATCGAGTACCTTCTTACGTTGATTTAAGAATTGACGTTAAGAAGTGCCAACAAGCATTTCTGGCGCCGTTGTTAGGGAAGCAATTGGCTGAAGACATTGTTGAATTATTTGATAATCTTTACAGATTTATCACCACTAACCTTAGAGAACTTACCCCCTGCAAACTCTCGTCTGTTTTTGATGTGTTTTGCAGGCTAGTGCATGGCTGGTTTCAACCTACCATCAAACTTTGATCCGAATCCAGAACGCACTGGGAGAGTTGTGAGGAAAAGAATCGTTCCACCTCAGATTTCACTCAGCTCAAACACCTTGTTCGAATCTTCATCCGACTCCGAGTCGTCGTATTCATCAGCTCCAGAATCACCTGAGACTATGGCTGCCCCAAGGAAGACACTCCGTGAGTATTCCGCCCTGTCAAGCAACAACTTTCCAGGACTGGATGCTCAGGGTGAAGCTGAAGGAGGATTTGAGCTGAGGTCGGGCCTTGTTAACATGGTCCAGGCCAGTCCTTTCTGCGGAAAGGCTGTTGAGGATGCTCACGCTCACCTCAGGAACTTCCTGAAGGTGTGCACCACAATCAATCCCAATGGCACACCGATCAATACCATCCGTTTGAAGCTATTCCCTTTCTCCTTGCTTGGCAAGGCGAAAGAGTGGTTCTACACCAACAAAGCAAGTTTCGAGAATACCTGGAAGAAATGCGCCGATGCATTCCTGACCATGTTCTTTCTGGTGGGCAAGACCAACGCCCTCTGAGGCTTCCAGCAGCATGACAGTGAGTCAGTACCAGAAGCTTGGGAGAGACTGCAAGAATATGTTACAGCCTGTCCCCATCATGGCATGGAAGAGTGGTTGATCGCTCAAAACTTCTTTCATGGCCTCACCCGTCGATCGCAAGAATACCTGGATGCAACAGCGGGAGGAGCCTTCCTTGCGCTGGATGTACCAGCTGCTAAGGCGCTTATCGAAAAGATCGCCACTCACCAGAGTTGGACGAGTGAGAGACATGCTTCACGCACCAAAGGCGTACACCAGATCGACTCCATTGACATGCTCGCTGCGAAGATGGACCTACTTATGAAGAAAATGGAATTTCCTAAAAAGGAGATGAATCAGATCATTGACGCACGAATGACATGCGAGACGTGCGGTGAATCCGGACACTCGGGCAGCAGTTGCCCGACGACCCAAGAGGAGGCCCGTTTCATCGTAAACGGTGGAAACTTCAACAACTCAGGCTTCGATCCTCAACAAGGTTGGAATTCCAAGCCCAACCTCCTCTTCGGCCAACAATCAGGTTATCCTCCTAATAACAGCTTTCAGCCGTCCCTTAAGGATATTTGGTACGGCCAGAAGCAAATTAACGAAAGTATTGGCAAGAAATTCCTTGCTACTGACAAAGTTATGGAGTCTCTGGCTGCCCAAATAGACGGGTTTAACTCTGTTATTAAGAACCAGCTGAGTTTTAACAAAATGATTGAAACTCAAGTAGCTCAGCTGGCTGCATCTTGTCCTAACCCTAACATGGGGAAACTGCCTGGGCAATCGGAGGTTCCCATTAAGGAGAATGTTAGTGCGGTGACCACGCGGACTGGAAAGTCCACGCAGGATCCATCTTTTCCCCAGGGTGCAGGTATGCAGCGAAGGGTTGAAGAAGGAGATGAAGAGGAGGCCGACAAAGATGCCATCCCAACTGATCAAGGGGAGAATGAGGGCCCGCAAGCCTCGGGCACGACCCGTGACCCGAACTACCTCCCGTTCCCTGAACGGAAGAGAAAGCCAGTGGCCGACAAACAATTCGGAAAATTCGTCGAGGTAATCAGGAAGGTTTATATCAATATACCTCTCCTGGATGCTTTGCAGGTCCCGACATATGCAAAATATATCAAAGATATCCTTGGTAACAAGAGGACCCTACCAACCACTAAGATGGTGCAACTCACCGAGGCATGTAGCTCAGCTATACTCGGCACCAATTTCCCCAAGAAGAAGGATCCCGGATGTCCCATGATTTCCTGCTCAATAGGCGGCCAAGAGTTTGATCACGCCCTATGTGACTTGGGGGCCAGCGTCAGCGTGATGCCCAAGATAGTCTTTGACCTCAAGCATATCACGCTGGTCTCTACACCCATGTGCTTGCAACTAGCGGACCAATCGGTTCGTTACCCTGCTGGAGTAGCGGAGAATGTCCCGGTGAAGATCCGAGACTCATTCATCCCAGTGGATTTCGTCGTCCTCGATATGGAGACAGACGCCAAGAGCTCTCTCATTCTCGGGAGACCATTCTTGAGCACTGCTAATGCCAACATCGATGTTGGCGCTGGGAATATTCAGCTCAAGCTCAATGGGGCAATAGAGGAGTTTACTTTCCTTTCGAAGGAAGAGCCGCCCCAACAAGTCAACATGGTCAGTGAGGTCACACCGAAGCAGCCGGTCCAGAACATGTGTTTCAAGGAGCTTGTGAGTGTGGTGGAGTTACTTATCCTTCGAGAGAAGAAGCGGCATGATCGCTATCATGCACAACGGAGGATATCGAGAAAAAAAATACTGGATCAACTATCAGAGAAAGAGAGGAAGGTTGACACTAAGCCCCGCCAGACGAGGAAGATCTGGCAGATCAAAGACGTAAAGGACCCGAAGAATACTTCGGAGTGTCCCGCTTAGGGCGGAAAATTCGAGCCCTCGCCATAAGGTATGTGGTATTTATCCATGCATTTTTGCATTTGCATATAGAATAGGTCTCCCTTCCTAATTTTAATTTCCAAATCGGCATGTCATGTTTAATTTTTCACAACTCATGTTTAAATTTTAGCATTGCATATATATATACAAAAAAAAAATTTGGCCATCTCTATGATCGGCCGGCCCCACCTGTCATTGCCTTGGTCAGATTCACATACAGGGGAGAATAGAATATCATGTACGAGCACCATGAGGAGGCCGGGCACCGACGGCGCCGGTGGCAGGCCGGTCGGCCCCATCACGGCCGGTCGGCCGCCCTCCGCCGCTCGTGTCCCGTCACCACCCGCCGACGCTCGTCCTTCAGCGCGTAGTGCCCCGACGACCAAGCTCCGCTGCTCGTTGTGCAGCAGCAGGGCCGGCCGGCCCCACCTAGGCCAGTCGGCCTCCCCCCGTCGCCGCTCTATAAAAGCCAAGCACCAGAACGCTCAGCTCGGCACCCCCTGCGCATGATAGCATGAGTTCCACCGAAGTTTAATCTTCTTCCCCCCTGTTTAAGCCTCCAAAGCCCCAAGTTAGAAAAAAAATCCCAAGTCTAGCTCAAGAAAATTCTGCCCAAATATTTCTTGCCTCTTGAGCTCAGGTTCCACTGATCAAGAACGATTTGTGGAGGTTCGGTCCCCGCAAGAACGACTAACCTTTTTGTGGCGAGTAATTTGCCACAAGAACGGCTGACTCGTTGTGGTGATTAACCTCCCACAAGCACGACTGACTTTCGTTGCGGTTAACCTTCGGGTATTTGCTAGCACTAACATTTTGTAGGAATCATGATGCGAAGGGCGAAAGAGAGGGTGCAGGAAGTAAAGCGGAGGTTCGCCTCGTCGAGTTCCAGGCGTTCCCACGGTTCCCAGGACTCCCCGGTGTCCCGAGACACCATGTCTGTTGACACCGCTCAACATGACACGGCATCTCAGGGGACCGAGGATACTGAGGTGCCAAGGGACCGTTTCCGTATCCGAATCATGACCCAGATTGAGCATATCATTCCGAGGTCTGATGAGGAACTGGAACTCATCAACCAGTTGAAAACCCGAAGCTTCAGCCACGCCAAGTACATAGATGCCACACTGCTGATCAAGACAGGACTGCTTCGTGACATGGAACGCGCATTCGGCAATGCCGGGTGGGCGGACTTCTACCCCATCCACGAAATAGCTCAGACGGAAGGAACCCCCTCGCCGCAGTGTCGCCGGACCCATGACACGCAGAAGGAGAGCCCTTCACGACAGTGAAGCAGGGCCATCATCAGCAGCAGACACGTCCACCGAGCTGTAGCCGCAGCCTCAGCAGAACCCTACGGCCCACATGAGCTTCAATGAAACCTTCGATTATTTCCAAGGTATGAATCTTGGGCCGCAGGTGGGACCATCGCCGTCCGCTAGGTACGACTACGAGAACCCGATCGCCCGAGACATCTCGCAAATCCGTACCCAGCTGGACACGATGAGCCAGCAGCAGCAGGAGATCAGCGACAACCTCGCGCACAACACCAACCTCATGCAGCAGACCTAGGGGATTGCCACCTCCCAGCTGCATGATCTCTACGGCTTCTTCGAGCACATGCATTTCGACCCCAACCAGAACTACTACCACTGAGCTTCATCGAAGCTTGGGGGAGTAGCATGTGCAGTACCAAGGTGAGTCGTCTGCCCCTCGTTCCAGTCGTTCTAGTTTTAGTCGTTCCAGTCAGTGAGAAGTACCATGCCATGCCATGCCATAATAAAATAGGAGTAGTTTTATCTTCTATCAAAAAAATAATAAATAAGAAGGCTCCTGACATATATGTGTGGAAATCCGTATGAATCCTGTTTCTTTGGGAATGATGAAAAGTTGCTCTGTTTATGCTCTCCAAATGCCTCGTTCATAATCTGTTACTATCCTAGTACTTGAGTCTTTTGGCATTTGAGTTTGTCCTAATCATTTTGTGGGAGGCATAAAGCAACTTGTTCATAGCCTAGGCTGTTGATAGCTTTGATATGGTTTGCTTCGAGTTCAACTGCATGCTTATTAAGGGACCTCTCGGAAGTCTTTTATAAAAATTTAAATTGGTGAATCTTCCCTGATGGTTTATAGAATCCTATCCAGAGCTAAACAGTTGAATTTAAAAACTTGCCATCATATGCTATCTTGTGTTACTTTGAGTCTTGCCGAGTGGTGAGTTCGCTTGAAGAAGGTACTTGTCATTTACTGGTCTTTCTCCTTTGCGTACCCATTTCATTGCTAGCCTCAAAAGTGTTTGGCGTGTCGATCGCCCATTCCGGGTCCGATGTCCACCGCCAACACAACCCTCGACAAAAAAAATCAGCCAAAAATCTCCACTGTGAACCCATTCATTCCAAGGTCATCATACATTCCACACAAATCAATCTCTCTGTAAGCAAAAAAGAGAAAAAAAGTAATGAGTGAGCCATCCTCTTATGAGAGAAGAAAAGAAAATGAAGAAAAAAAAGAGTGAAAGAGAGTTAAAGACTCCAACTGTGAGCATCTCATGAAAAATATGAAGGAAAAAGAGAGAGAGAAATAAAAAGAGTGATGATGATCTTCCATGTGAGTCCATTCTCTCCCTCTTCCCTGAAAATTACAAATTCCAAAGATCGGGATTTGATGAGTACCAACTCTTGTGAACCACTCTTCGGCTCGGCAACAAAGGTAGCCAAGGTATGCACATTCGCCTCTCGTAAAACCTTAGTCCAAAAGCCCTGAAACAAAGTGAAAAGAGAGAGTGAGTGGGCAAGAGTGAGGATATACACCTTGAGTGACTTGAGAGTACCACCGGGGAAAGATTAAGCATGCTTTTGGAAAAAATTATCTCCGAGATGGAACCTGAACAGCTGCAGGGAGCACTCTGAAAAGGACCGTTCAGGCTCTCAACCGCCCAAGACGAAGAACTACTGCTATAAGCCCCACAGGTGAGAAAGGTATGCAATCTTATAGATGCCAACTTATTCAATATACCTATGGATAGTATTAGCTTATGAGCAGGGTATTTGTTGGGCATAAACATTGACGCAACTCCTGACCCTCCGAATCTGAGTTTTAGCCTTGCTCGAGAACGAGCAAGAGTCTAAGCTTGGGGGCGTGTTGACGGTCGTTAGAACCATTCGGTGTCCATCATCATTTCGGGAGAAACAAGGGTTTCATGCCATGTTCCATACATAAAATGTTATTACTAACAAATTACACAAGTTTTGGATGATTTGTGCCTGTAGGGACCTAGTGGTGAAATTTCACCCAAATTGGGCTCAGACCCAGGCCGACCGGCCTCGCCTAGGCCGGCCGGCCTGGCCCTGACACATTTGGGTGTCAAACTTCGTCCATGCAGAGGAAACACAATGAAGATGATCAGGGACGTTGATTCCAACGTCGGTTTGATCGGACCCGAAAGGCCTAGGATGCTTTGTACAAGGATTGAAGGGCCCACCTACCTAACTTACCGGCCGTAACCGCCAGAGAAGCACACTTAACCGTCATTGGGACGTGATCATGGCCGTCCAGAGCAAAGGTGGTGGCCAGAGGCGCCAGGTGGAGGCCGATCGGCCTCCCCTAGGCCGGCCGGCCTCCCCTCGGCTCCAATGGCCCACCTCCTTCTCTCAAGGGACGGTTATGACGGTTAGGAGGTGGGGCCAGCTGCAACCGACGTCCAAAGGCTATATAAAGGCCCCTCCACTACACACACTACAGACCACTACACATTACTCCACTTGAAGTTTAGGAGCTCTTCCATTTTTCCCTTTTCTTAGTCTAGGATTAGAGTTGGGAGTAGAGTCGAGTCGAGCTAGTTCCGGAGTTCCTCGGAGTTCTGGTAAAGCTCTTGTATCCTTTCCCTGTCCGTCCTTTGTAGTCCACCACGTTCGGGTGTATTCATAACAGTAGTTGCTGGGCCTGGGGGAACCCCTCTCTCATGCCAGTTTGAGTTCCCCCCGCTGCAGTCGTCGAAGCAAGCTCTGTTCCCGATATCTAAGCTAGGTTCTGGGTTTAAGGTTATAGTGGCTTAGCTCTGAGTAGAAAGCCTAGTAAGTCCGGTCTCTCCAAGCGTCTTTCCTTTTCTATAGATTTGAGGCTCCTGTGTGTGTGTCGCTGGTCGTTCAGACCTTCTATTCGGTCATTCATTTGACCATTATCCTACACTTAGGTGTATTTATCCCTCTGAGATTAGTGAGTGTTTACTCCTGGAAAGATCTATCTCATTATTCATCAATTCTGTTTAACCAAGGCTTCCCTGCGGAAATATAAATACGATACCCTGTGTTTCCCCAAGGTGAAATGCTACACCAATATATTCTGTGCGCTTGTAGAATCTCTTTCTAAGGGCGACATTATAAATCAAGTACCTTCTTATGTTGATTTAAGAATTGACGTTAAGAAGTGCCAACAGCTGCGTCTGGACATAGAATGATTAGCTTTCTTGATGGTAATGCTGGTTACAATCAAATATTTATGGCCGAAGAGGATATATCCAAAACGACTTTTTTATGTCCAGGCTTTGTTGGTTTATTTGTGTGGATTGTTATGACTCTTGGTTTGAAGAATGTCGGTGCTACTTATCAAAGGGCTATGAATTTAATCTTCCACGATTGGCTTGGCATTATCTTTGAAGTTTATATTGATAATATTGTTGTTAAATCAGCTGGAAGTGGTACTCATTTGGCCGACTTGAGACTTGCATTTGAAAGAATGCGTCGGTATGGTTTGAAGATGAATCCACTCAAATGTGCTTTTGGTGTGTTGGCTGGGAAGTTTTTAGGCTTCATAGTTCATGAGAATGGTATAGAGATTGATAAAAAAGTCCGACACTATTAGTATGTTGCAGGCGCCTAGCTCTAAGAAAGAGTTGCAGAAATTCTTGGGGAAGGTGAATTATTTGAGAAGATTTATTTGCAATTTGTCGGGAAAGGTGAATGCTTTTACTGATTTGCTTCGGTTGAAAGATGATGCTGGATTTACTTGGAGGGCAAAACAGCTTCGGTTTGCATAAGTGGTTGCGGAGTTGGTGTTATTCTTATATCACCAAACGGTGTTGTTTTTGAAGCTCTTAATGGATTAGATCATAAATGCACTAACAACCAAACAGAATATGAAGCTTTATTACTCGGGTTGGTGATTTTACATGACATGGGGATAAAACATGTGGAAGCATATGGTGATTCTTTATTAGTGGTGCAGCAAGTATCTAAGGTTTGTTAATGCTTAGATGGGTTTTTGAATGCTTATCTTGATAAGTGTTTAGATATTATATCTTGCTTTGATAAATTTGTCATTTATCATGTACCAAGAGAAGAGAATCCTAGAGCTAATGCGTTGGCACAACAAGCATCAGGCTATAATGTTCAGAAAAGAAATTTTCATGAAAAGAGGCTGATGTTTCGTGAAGCCTACGTTTCTGCTCTGGAACAGGCGGTTCGACCGCCTGTTACAGTTGGTCCGACCAGTACGGCCGGTCTAACCGCCAGCACAGGCGGTCTGACCGTGTGTTCCTTTGAAAAAACCAATTCGGTTTCCCAATCTATGGTGGCCGATGTTGGTGATTGGAGGAAGCCTCTAGTGGAGTATTTTCAGGGTGCTAGCAAGTCAGTAGATCGGAAAATCCGATGATGGGCTTTTAAGTTTACTTTGGTTGATGGTGAACTATATCGTCGGACTGCAGATGGTTTGCTTTTGAAATGCTTAGATCCTGATGAAGCTAGATTGGCTATGGCAGAGGTTTATGAAGAGATTTGTGGTACGCATCAATCGGCTCGGATCATGAAGTGGCTTCTTAGACGGGCTTGCTTTTATTGGCCTACAATGATAGCGGATTGTTTCCGTTACTACAAAGGATTGAAGAGTATCAAAAGTCAGGGGATATTCAGTTGGTGTCTGCTGCATTGATGCATCCAATCATTAAACTGTAGCCTTTTAGAGGATGGGGTTTATATTTTGTTGGTAAGATTCATCCTCCGTCATCCAAGGGCTATTGTTTTGTGATTGTGGCTACTGATTATTTTACCAAGTGGATTGAAGTGATTCCCCTCAAGAACATGACACATAGAGAGGTGATTGAGTTTATCACTGAGCATATTATTCATAGATTTGGGATTCCTCAAACAATAACGATGGATCAAGGAACATCGTTTATTTCTAAGGAGGTACGTGAGTTTGTTGAATCTTATGGTATTAAGTTGCTCAATTCATCTCTGTATTATGCTCAAGCTGAGTCTAGCAATAAGATTTTAATCAAGCTCATAAAGAAGAAGATTGAAGATCATCCTAAGCGGTGGCATGAGGTGTTGTCTGAGGCTTTATGGGCACATCGTATTTCTAGACATGGTGCTACTAAGGTTACTCCATTTGAGCTTGTCTATGGTCAAGAGGTCGTTTTGCCCGATGAGGTAAATCTGGCTGCTTATAGATTGGCAAAGCAAAATGACCTTGATGCTAGCATATATTGTGCTTTGATGATGGTATATTGATGAAGTGACTGACAAGCGTTTGGAGGCCTTGGAGGAGATCGAAAAAGATAAGAGAAGAATGGCTCGAGCGTATAATAAGAAGGTAAAAGTTAAATCCTTTGAAGTTGATAATTTGGTTTGTAAGACTATTTTACCTATAGGAACAAAGAACAACAAATTTGGTAAATGGTTACCAAGTTGGGAAGGACCATATCGTATTGTGAAGGTTTGTTCTGGGAATTCCTATATGGTGAAGACTTTGCAAGGATTTCAGTTACCAAGAGCACTTAATGGGAAGTACTTGAAGAAATATTATCCAAGTGTTTGGCAACATGCTTGAAAGGATATGGCCGATGTAAGATATCGCCCTTAGAGAGAAAATGGCCGACAATAGAGGATCGTCCTTAGTCTGATTAAATGTTTTGTGGTAAGCAAAGCTTTAACCAAAAACAGGGGGGCATATGTTGATGATAGAAAATGGCTTAAAGCCGATCAGGTTGAGACAGCCGGTCTAGACCGCATGTACATGCGGTTAGACCGGCCGGGTCCTACAGGCGGTCTGACCGCCTGTCCCCGAGTCTGAGTAGAGTTAGAGTTTCTCACGTTTTTTATCTGTACAAGGACTTTCTTGCGGGGCAAAACCTCCCCACCCTATAAATATAAAGGGTCGTGGCCAATTGAGGATCTCTACCCAGTCGTACAAATCATTGTCTTACTTCTTATCTCCAAACCCTAGCTTTTCCAACCATTTTGCTTTCCTTCTTCGTCTCTACGACGTTTTAGGACGTTCTAAGTGGCCTTGCCGACCTTAGAACAACCCTAGGTTCACAGCCTCAGACGGGGTCCCTCTCGAGGTTGTGATCATAGGCTTTCGCGGCGCCTCTGCTACAGGTGGTCTAACCGGCCATTACAAGCGGTCTGACCGGCTGCGTCCAGGAGCTCCGGCGAGGAGAATTCGACGACCGCGCGATCTAGCGCTTTCGTGTGTTGACCAGAAGCGTGTCAACACTATCTACCTATCTATAAAGACCGAAAACTTTCGAAAAGCTTTTTCAACTAAAAAAAGTCTCCGTACCTCTTAAAAAGGTCCACCTACCGGGTCAAAGTAGGAGGTCTAGAATTCTAGACTATACAAAACCCTACTTTCTAAAATGTTTCTACCATTTTGGCTCTACTTTTTCACCTAAAAATTTTCTTACCCGCCCACCTATACCCACACTTTCACAACCGGCAACTTGGGATCCTCCCTCAAAACAATTTGGGTCAATTGTTTCTATGAACAAACAAGCGTGTTACCATGTTGATTACTTTCCTTTTTAGCGGTTTATTGCTGAGTGCTCAAATTGTTTCTATAAACATGGCAATCGCGCTCATCGTCCCATTGATTAGTTTCCTTCACTACTACAGATTCGCTTAAATCAAACGCCCCTTTACAGCCGGTTTTGAGACAACCGGCTGTAAAAGGTCATCACAGCCGGTTGGATTACGAACCGGCTGTGTTGCTCCTTATCACAACCGGTTTGTATTACCAACCAGCTGTGATGAGGGGTGAGGGAAAGGCAGCCAGTTCCAGCTACGAACCAGCTGCGTTGCTACTCATCGTAGCCGGTTGGTGGTTGGAACCGGCTGCGTTGAGGGGCTCATCAACGCAGCCGGTTCTAGCCGCGAACCGGCTGCGAGGCTACTCATCGCAGCCGGTTGGAGCCTCGAACCGTTTGTGTTGATCAACGCAGCCGGTTCTATAGTTAGCAAATACAATTTTTGAAGTCCTAAACGTGTTCAAATTGAAAAGTGTTGAACTACAAAGTTGTATTACTTATCAAGATGTAAAACTTTTATATTGGTCATTTGTTCGTAAGACAAAGTGGTAGTAAAAATGTTGACAAATCCTACATCTGTCATATAGGTTAAGGGTATGAAACTAGAAGAGAGGTGTAGGATTAGTGAACATTTTTATTATCACTATGTCATATGAACAGATGACCAAAATAAAAGTTGTAAAACTCGAGGATGGTGTCCTGTCTTCTGATTTTCAATGCTGCGTATGGAGGATGGACGAGTACATCAAAGGTCGGAAAAAAATTCCCTGCAAGAGGGCTGCAAATAATCGTCTCCCGTGCAGCCCTGCCGCTTAATTGCGCCAGGTGGACAGACCACGTATCTGAGGGCAAACGACGACCACCGCAGGGAAATCGGCTCCGATTCCTCAGCCATGTGCTTGATTAGCCGGCTCGTGCGTGCGCTCCCTCGACTCCAAGTTGCTAGTGGCCCTAGGCTTTTCCACGGATCACATCTCGCCGCGATCATTCAAGTGAAATCTCCGCTTGTGACCATGGCAGAAGGTGATTAGGAGAATGAGGCATTTGCCGGGAAGGAGCACTATGTAAGAAAGGCACAGAGGTGACACACATATAGGTGACGCTACCTAAAACCACGTCACCCTTAGAGTAGTGGAGACGCGTGTTGTTACACCGTGTCACCCATACTTGCACACGGGCAATACGCGTCTCCTATCCGTCTACAAGGGAGACACGGCCTGCTAACACGCGTCAGCCATGATATGAGTGACGCGTGTTTTAAACAAGCGTCACCTATAAGTCTACATTAAGGTGACGCTGATTTGAAACCCGTGTCCCCTGTAGTTTACCCGTGTCACCTATACGCCCAGATATGGGTGATGCGTGTTTTAAAACCGCGTCTCCTATATCTTGTGGTAGTTAGTGACGCTAGATTATACACGCGTCACCTATATGTCCAATATGGGTGACGTTAGTTGCCCTGTTCCCCATTTCTTTCTTCCCCAGACTGCTGCACATCTGGCACGCGCGTTTCTCTCTCCCTGCATGCACCCGCGCGTTTCTCTCTCCCTACATGCGTCGCGCGCCGCGCGTACGCGCGCTCGTCACCGCTGCCCCCTGCGCCTCCAGGCCGAGCCGAGCGTCACCGTCGGCACGCGGCAGAGAAGCTGCGCAGCCTGTGCTCCCCCTGCGCGCGTGAGCACCTGGCCAGCTGCGCCGCCCGCGGAGCAGCTGAGCTCCCTATGCGCCAGCAAAGAGCACCTGAGCCAGCGCTGCCGCCCCAAGGAGCTGAGCAGCCAGCTGAGCTCCCTACGCGCCAGCAGATAGCAGCTGAGCCAGTGCTGGTGCCCCAAGGAGCTGAGCAGCCTTAATTTGTACCTAGGTGAGGCCAGTCCACAAATATCGTGTTAGATATATATACATTGAATGTTTTATGTGATGTGATTGAAAATTCCAATTTTTTTTGCTTAACAACAATGTAGATGGCTGATCGAGGGTGGATGTATCTTGCGAACCGAACTTGTCAGGATTACTTGAGTGGTGTGAAGATATTCATTGAAGCAGCAGAGGTGGACCAGTTGAATCGAGGCTTGTCTGTCATATGTTGTCCATGCATTGATTGTGGGAATGTGAGGAAATTCTCAAGTTCGATGATTGTGCATGCTCATCTTATTTCTTATTACATGTTACGTTCCTATACGCAGTAGTGGTTCCTACGTATTCTTGTACTCCTAATATTTCCATAATTGAAGCAATATATATATATATATATATATATAAATATATGTAAATATATATATTACATATATTTATATATATATTAATAACCCTGTGTATTACGACCATGCTTTGTCTTCGTTTGAATATGTTTAAATATATGGATATACAAGTCTTATGTTTGATTATGATCATATGTCTGACATACATCGAATTCATCTGGTTTCATTGCGCCCATCGGTCGTATGAACCGGTGAATAAACTCACACACATAGTAGCCACAAAGGTTATTCCTTTCCTCCTGTCTCATACACTCATGTGGAATGCAAATGTGTTATTAAAAATAGCTATTGCGTATAAACAGATGTCACTAATGACGCTAAATGTTCTAATTGAGTTTTTACCTGGTGTTGGTGCCTATGACGGGTACAAAAGGGAACCCTTTAGAATGCGTGGATTGCTATTATGCACTATTACAGGGGGTCCTTCTGTATTCGGTTATTGCAAAGGCGAAAAAGATTGTGCTCATTGCTTGGATGACACCGAGACAATTTGGTTGAACAACTCCAAGAAGCGTGTGTACGTGCATCATCGCCGTTTCCTTCCCAAGTCTCATCCATACCGAAACATGAAACGTCAATTTGACGGAACCAAGGAGATAGCAGATGCTCCAAGGCATTTCAATGGCCAACATGTCTACAACCAGGTCAAGGATCTCCCTGTTGCCCATGGGAAGAAGAGTGACCCTAGGAAGAAGAAAGGCAAGACCCTTGGAAAACAAAAACGCAATATCAAGGATGTTCCAAAGGAAAGGTGGAAAAAGAAATCAATTCTATGGGAGCTTTCTTATTGGATAGACATAGCCGTCCGCCACAGTATTGATGCAATGCATGGGAAGAAAAATGTTTGTACTAGCTTACTTGGCACACTCATGAATGACAAGCGTAAAACCAAGGACCATGATAATGCAAGAAAGGACTTGGAGGAGCTAGGCATAAGACCAGAGCTTCATGAAATTATTGGTACCTGTTCAAGATGTGCCATAAATCTAACCAAGCAAGAGAAGAAGGAATTGTGTGATTTCTTTCGTTCTGTGAAAGTTCCTTCAGGCTATTCAGCCAACATTCGAAAGCTTGTGCATCCGAAAGAGTAGAAATTTCAACCAATGAAGGCACATGAATGTGGTGTTATCCTTACAACAATGCTCGCTGTGGGTATAAGGAATATACTACCAGAAAAAGTCCGGATGGCTGTCATGAGCTTGTGCTTCTTTTCAATGCAATCTCTCAGAAGGTGATTGATGAGAACTCTCTCGATGAGCTTGAAAAGAATCTCTATGAGACAATTGTTCTCCTAGAGGCGTACTTCCTCCCATCATTCTTTGATCCATCTGTGCATTTTATTGCCCATCTGATTAAGGAGATACGGTACCTTGGTCGAGTGTTTCTGCATCATATGTATCCATACGAGAGATTCATGAGCACACTGAACAAGTACACAAAGAGTCGGGTTCATCCTGAAGGAAGCATGGCTCAGGGGTACTCGGTGGAGGAGGTGGTTGACTGGTGCCTTGATTTCATTGACCCTAAAAATCCAATCGGCGTTTCCAAGGGCTGCCACGAGGGGACGTTAGCAGGAACAGGCATACTTGGGGAAAAGACCTTGAATCCTGATGCTGATTCATTCCGACAGGCTCATTATCTTGTGTTGCAACACACAACGGAAGTTTCCCCATACATTGAAGATCATAAAGTGCATCTTCGTGAACTAAACCTAGATCAAAGCGAAGCTTGCATAGCAAAGACACACATGAAGGGATTCAACTCCTGGTTCAGAGACCAAATAAAAAACTCAAAACACGTGGACAATGCTATTCAAAGTTTGGCATCTGGTCCTCTATTCACAATTACAAGCTACCAAGCTTATGATATAAATGGTTACACATTCTATACCACTGCTCAAGACAAGAAAAGTACATACCAGAATAGTGGTGTGCGTATAGATGCTTTTGACTGTGACAATGAAAAGTCAGCATATTATGGACAAATAGAGGATATCTGGGAGCTCAATTACTCGGAGTTTAAGGTGCGAGTTTTCAGGTGCCGCTGGATCAGGGGCTCAAAGAGTGTCATGAAAGATGCTTATGGCTTCACAACTGTCGACCTTGAAAAGGTTGGATACAAGGAAGAGCCATTTGTACTTGCGAGTCAAGTTTCACAAGTATTCTATGTGCAAGACATGAGAACAAGAAGCAACACGTGGTTCTCCCAGGGAAAAGACGGGTAGTGGGCATTGAGAATGTTGTAGATGAGGAGGAGTACAATCAATTTGACGAGGTCCCTCCATTTGGTAGCTGCAACCTCCCTAAGATACTGGAAAGCGAGACAACTCCTTACTTACGAGCCGGCGTGAAGGATAAAGGGACCACCAAGGCAAAAGGCCGCAAAACAAAGAAGAAACGGCAAGCCAAGAAAAGATTATGCATGTATTGTAATATATTTGTAATATATAATGACACACCCTTGTATTGCCTCATGTGTATCAGAATCTCATGTATTGTAATATATAACCACTCTTGAATATTCTTGTTCTGTTGTATTCACTTTATTTCTTTTGAATATCATACATTATTTATGTTGAATAGCATACATATGTTGAATAATCAATTCTTTTGTTTGCACTCAGTAGTATATACACACATACATTGATTCATTCATATACACACAGTATATACACACCAACATTAATTCATTCATATACACAGTAATGTAGCATATTCCATTACATCAGCAACATATCCGGATATAAGTTTTGGGGCGCTGACCATGTACAGATCACCAAAATATAAGTTTTTAGATGCAGCCAGGAGATCAACAAAATCAGATTGCAGCTATAGCACAAGCTGCTCTCTGCCTGGGCACATGCGTTTCCATCAGCTACAACTAAAAGTCCCTAGCAGCAGTGCACTAGTCTTTGCTATATATCTACTTATATATATAAAGTTCCATCAGCTATCTTTAAGTCTTGATTGTGTCTTCAACTCCCAAGACCTGCTTTTTTCTTCTGAGTGGCCTCCAACAGTTGTGCACTAGTCTTTGCTTCGAGTTCTTCCATCTTCAATTGTACTTTGGCAACATCATCAGCCAGCACTTGGTTAAGTTTGCTAGCTTTGGCAAGCTGAATTGCCATCTGGTGGTGTGTGTCTTGACGTTCTTGAACCTTTTCAACTAGCACCTTGTTGGCCTCTTCAGCTTTGCCTAGCTCAATGACCTTCTTATTGATTTTGTTAATTTCCTCCCAAATTTTCCCCTGTGCCACCCCTAAATCAAAAAGGTCATCACTGATTTCATCCATCTTCTTGTGCACTTCAACATTTTCCTAAAACACAAAGGTATACAGAAATGAATAACTATATATAGTAACATATATATTTATAGAACTGCATTATTGCATTAGCAAAAGATTGAGGAAACCCAGGTCATTAGCAAAGTGGCCAAAGGAACAAGATGTTATTCAACTAACTGAGATTAATCGAGCAGGGAGGCCAAAAGAAAAGAACCAGATTTTGAGGTTGCGGATGCTTGCTGGTCTGGTTGCTAGACAGAAGATATCTCTAGTGACACCAAGTTTCGAAGCGGAAAGGAAAGTGGAACTTGTTTGATAAATACGTGCAGCCTTTCTTGGAATACCCACCAGAGATGAAGCACCAAGGGTTTAGCTATGCCATGAAGCTAAAGGCCAAGGCTTTCAGATGCCACAAGACCAAACTTAAGAAAAATTTTGACAAGAAAGGACTGACTCCATTTGACAAATATGGGTATATTGTACCCGAAGACTGGCAAGAGTTCTTGCAGTTGATAGAATCTGAAGATGTAAGGAAGGAAAGTGAAAAATTCAAGGCCCTTAGAGAAAAACACACACACGAGCACTGCATGGGCTCAGCCGGTTATGAATTGATGCTTGAAAAATGGGAGGAAGAGGACAGTCAGTTAACTGCTCTAGGGATCCCGAATCCATATGATGAATCCCCTGAAGGGCGAACTAGGAACTGGCTGTGAGGACGGAGTACGTTGGAGATATCGGAATTAGAGGGTGTTGCTCGGATTAGGTGGAAGAGAGATGCAACTAAGCAGGTTTCTGAAGAGATCAAGGAAAAGCAAGCATACGCGGAAGCTTCAGGAACCTCTTGGACCAGGGAAAATGATGTGCTAAGTCAATGCTTAGGCCCTGAGCAACCCGGGCGTGTGCGGGGTGTATCCAGCTACCAGGGCTGGAAGCATGCATTGGATGGGGGTGCCCGCAGGAGGAGAAAGGCCAGCTCATCAGATTTGTAGGCAATGAAGGATGAACTCAGGGCTGAGGTGACACAGGACATTATGTCCTTCCTTGCAACCCAAGGATTGCAGATAGTGCCACTTTCCCGACACACAAGCCCAGCACCTGGACGGAGGAGTAGCTGTGCGTCCGCCTCTGATGCTAATTGTGAGGCTCTAGACAAACAAGCGGAAGATGATGATCCACCCAATATGGATTTGTCGGATACTATAAGTCGCTTGACTGAGCCCACACCATGTGCCCTATTAGCCAATGTTGGAGGTTACCAAGTTGAGGCTGCATGGGGACAAGTCTATCCAAAACAAAATGATCTAGACACAGTCCCTATTGATGTAGAATGTGCAGTGGTTAAAGTGGAGCATATAAATTATGGCTATTCTGATATTGTGCTGGATTTCCCTCTTAGTGATGAGGTCACAAAACTTGGACAAGCTGTCTTAAAGAGAATTCAGTGGAGAAGGGGTAGGATTGCAGTTTGTACTAAGCCTACATCATCACAAACTGTGCAAAATTCCATCCTAGATAAAGCAGCCAAGACAACTAGTGTTCCATCAAAGAAACCTGCTGCTGCAACTCAGAGTTGTCCTGCTGGCAGTCTCAAGAGTGTTGCAATCACTGCTGCAGGAAACACTGCTAAAGCCAATTCTACTCCCCTAACTACTGTAGAGCCTTCAAATGATGTTCCAGAGACTTCAAAGGAGGCTCTTGTGCCATCAAAGAAGGCTCCAAATACATCAAAGAAGATGCAGCCCATGAAAGGCAAAGTTTGTAAGGATAGGGCCGGTAAGAAGCAGACCACTAAGAAGAAGGATGCAGCATTACAATGGACTAAGGCACACCCACGCTATACATATGGACAACCAATGTTGACAAGTGATCAACTTAATGGTGCTGGACCTGCAACAGTAGCCCTCCATAGTATTTACTTAAAAGGTTGTGCGATTAAGAAGAAGAAAATATTGGTCGAGTACAAGTCTATCCATTTTCAGCGATCACTAGACAGGGAGTGGTTCTTTGTGGGTTTTGAGGACTTGTATGACCTCTTCAATTTTGATGCATTGGATGTGTCACTCATGCGCTGCTCCGTACTATAAGTTGTTCTGATCTGTATGTTCCTTGTCAATCATTTCTTAGATATAGGTTGATTAATGTGCTTTATTCAATGTATTTACACACTATTTTTTTTCTGAAGTGTAGGTCCATGATTGTGGAAGCAAAGGCAAAGTCTGTGCCTGTGGGCTTTCTTGATCCAGAGTTGTTGAGCTTGACTAGCATTATTTCTAATAGATCTTATGTAGTTGAGTATGTGACAAGGACCTTGCAAAAAAATGCTAAGAAGAGACTTCTGATGGTTGTGCACAACATGTTTGCCAACAACATTAGCCACTGGATTTTAGCGGTTATCATTCCAAAGTGGAAAAAAGGTGTTGTACTTCGATTTACTCAGGTCCCAGCAACGTGATCTAAAGGCACTGAAAGAGGTTCTTAATGAGTGAGTTATTCCATAATCTTCAACTAAAATAATTTATGGTTCCATGTGTTGATAGAACTGAAATTTATCATTATATCTTGTCCATGGCTGTGTTGGTTGTAGGGCTTTTACTTCATACTGCACATTGTCGAAGGACAGTAACAAAACATTGAAACATGTCACAAAGTTCCTGGTATGGTGCATTTCTGTTGTGTACTTTATTTCTTTCTTCTCACTAGTAAATTGAAACATGTCATTTTGTTTTTTTGCAGTGCCACCAGCAAGGTGCAGGCAACCAATGTGGCTTCTATGCCATCAATCACATAACTGAGGCAATGGAAGTACTAGGTGCGAAAGGTGATCCTGAGGTATATACATATACTCAATACACACACATATAAACCAATTTCTGTTACAATGGTGTGAACAATATACTCTGAAATCTGAACTATATATTCTGCAAAATGGTGTGAACTATATACTCTGCTCTGCTAAATGGTAATAATACATATATGCTCTGCTCTCATATACTCTCTAAACTCTGAAAATAAATCTGACTCTGCACATATACTCTCTTAAACTTGAGTTGTTGCTCCAATGTACTTATCTACTTTATCTATATAATTTGCGGCATGCATAGGAGTTCGAAGTGATGACATCCCCCTTCGAAGACGATGTGTTGTGTGGCCTTCGCGAGAAGATTGCCTCATTCATTGTGGACCATGTAATCTCGGAGAAGGGAGAATTCCACTGCCACACCCCGGCAAACGATGACTAGCTGTGATGAAAAATGTTCTGTGTTATGAAATGTTTCAGTCAGTGCTTGTTGAAGATCATGTTCTGTTTGAAAACCCAAAGTACCTGTGATTGTTGAATCGAATTCATCAGTACCTTGTTAATTTGTTGCTTATGTGAAAAATGGCTACCTGTTTTGGCCTGTATCTTGTTTGACGTGTTATGGCTTGTGATTTGTATGATTTGGCTGGAACAGTGGAACTGGAACATAGAAGATGCTATCAGGATAAATAGCGTCACCCATAAGCAAAAATACAGGAGACGCGTGTTTCCACACAGCGTCACCCGTAAGAACATATATAGGTGACGCGGGTAAATAAAAAAACATCACCCATAACATTGTGTACAGGTGACGCGTGTAAGAAAACAACGTCACTCATAGAACATGCATGGGTGACGCGGAAAAGTAGCCGCGTCACCCATATTGACATGTATAGATGACGCTTGTATAATACCAGCGTCACCCATAACAATCTTGGAGGACGGAGAATAAGCAAGATAGGTGACGCGGCCGGCCAGCGTCTCCCATATGTTGTAATATAGGTGACGCGGTTGAGCAGCGTCACCCATATATTATTATTGGTGACGCAAAAATAGTGACGCGGCTCACCCACGTCACCTATGTGGTTTAACCCGCGTCACCTATGTAGGCCTCCTTACATAGTGGAGGCCAGGACGTGCAGGAAACTATCCGGATGGTGTCCACGTCTGATCTGGAAGCTATTCCATCCGCCAATGCAGATGACACGATCGCTGGGGGTTATCGAACCGACGGGTAGCAGACACCACATGTATAATCGTATATGTCATGTTTACGTTTGTTAATTAATATGCATGGTGATCATCCCCCCATAGTGGCGCTGCTTATAGCCAATGCGTTCGCCGGTGACTTCGCTGTCGTGGGCGTCGCTAGCACTGGGATACTACCTGAGCTCCATGCTGGTGTCCATCGTGAACAGCACAACGGGGCACCTGACATAAACAGCTGCCAATGCAAATAATTTTTTGGTTGCCCATGCACTTGCTATTTTACCAACCGATATCATATATTTCCTTTTGCTAATATGTATTTCCTTTTGCTTATTTTCATGCTTGCTAATTAATACTCCTTGTTGTGTTTGTTCCTGTAAATTTCTAGAGGCGCTCACGTAGTCATAAATTACAGTGTTGGCTATGTTTAAATTATTGCTAAATTAATTATCAGTCTTATCTTAATTATCTTAGGCTAACTGGCTAAGAAGTTACAGTATTAGATAATAAAATTTTAGGCTAAAAGAAATGAAATTGCGAGATCGATGAATGAGAATGAGCAACTCAAAGCAACAATCAATGATCTCATACATGTCTACCGGCATATTTTCTATCTTTTGCCTTTCAAAAATAGCAAGTTATAAAATAGCTTGAATTTAGATATTGCCTTTGTTTTTTTAGTGAAACCCCGTTGAATTGCTTGTTTGCCATATTTTCAGTATCATACCCATTTTATATTTTCTTGTTTGCCATATTTTTGTTATCATGTCCTTTTTATATGTGTGCTGGTGGCATGCGGGCACTGCTAGTTACTAAAAAAGAATGATAAACATTTTCTATGCAAGATAATCTTTTAATGCATTGTTGTGTAGTACTAATAGGACCAAATGTCATGGCAAAAAAATCACTCATAACAAATTAGCCAACTTGCAGGACAACTACATATTTTTTTCTTGTATATTTGTTTAAGATAAAGAGAGGCCAATATTCAACGAAAAGAGCGTATGTACTCCTATGTATTACTGTACCTCATTTCGACCTTTTTGTTCTGTTGACCTGGCTGAAACAACCGTCAGAACTGAAGGCATGAGCTTGATATCCGAAGTAGGAAAATCAACATGATAGATGTAGTTCTCGATGAAAATGTATAGCAATTCCTGATCAAGAAAATTAAGGAGCAGAGAAAACATCAGGATCGCTTTGGGAAAAAAATGTGAAAGTATACAGATGCAACCGTGATTGAGAACAAATAAAGAATAATGTAATAATCATACCGGAAATATGGTATTTGGCCAGCATGATCAAGGAAGAGGAAGACATGTCCTTCAACTGTCTTCCACTGTATAATCTACGCACCCATTTTCGTCAATCTCTGCACATGTGAGCCAGATTTGTATGGCGTCACTTCTTGGGTGCTTGTTGATGGCTGTTGGATATTTTGTGACCGTCAGATCAACAAACATACCCGAGATAAGGGGGAGTAATCCTTATCCCCCAGATCTCGGAATCGGCTCCAACAGAGTCCGATTTGTTGCCGTGATCGTGAGGCAATGATAAGGAAACCCTAGGGCTCGGCCCCGGGCCTACAGTGCTATATAAGCAGAGGCCGTACCACCCCAAAAGGTACCCTTCACGCTTCCCAAGGTTCCCCGGAACCATCACCCTACACCGATCAATCAGAAGCACTGGAAGGCCTGGAAGCTCGAGTTCCTCCCGTCGCAGGCCAATCCCGTTGGCGTCCAGAAGGCCGCCGTCATCCACCGAAGTCTCTGAAGGAGAGACTTCGCTACAAGCCCGACGTCGCCCTCAACGTCAACTTGAACACCGCCTCTCCGGCCTTCACCGTCGCGATGGACAACACCACCGCTGGTATAAGACCGGATCCGACTCCAATTACTTCCGCATTAGATCTAAGCTAGATGTGATCTTGTATAGGCTAGGTGATCCTGTTTAGTTAAGTTCTAAGCATTGTTAGCCTTCATTATTTCAATCTAACAATTGGCATCAGTCGCCTAGATCTAGCCTACTAGATCCCTAGCATTCCAAAACCTACGCTTTTGGGTTCGGTTACACTAGATCCATGCATGATTAGGCTTTCTTTGAGTCGATCTAGTGTTACAGAGGAGGTTTGAGTAGCATAAGATGAGATTAGAGAAGTTCAAAGAAGAAAAGTTAAGATTTTCATGCTTTTAGGTTAGATCAGTGAAGGAAAAGATGAGATTAAGCATTATTTCATCAAGTTTTAGTTACTGCATATGTAGATCTACTTGTTCAGTCAGTTTATTTCAAGTTTTAGCCTAAGATTTATAAGTTAGGGTTTCGGATTCATGTTTTTAGCCTATCTTTTAGCCATGTCGCACACACAAGTTAGAGAAAAGAAGAAGGGAATAGCAAAAACACCGATTTGAGCATGCAAACCCTAGCAAACTTCAGATCCGAAACCCCAACCCCGATTCAAACCCTAGATCTACACAAACCCTAACCCTAAGACTCAGATCAGATGGCCTACCTGGTCATGGCGGCCGCGCGTAGCAGATCTGCGCGCGCGACCGCCACCTTCAGCTCTGGCGAAGCTTTGGAAGGTTGCTCGGTTTGCGCCATGTGTACGCAGCAACGAGCAGGCCCTCCTCGGCCGCGCGTGCCCCTTCGTGGTGCGCGCCTCCGCCCTCCGTGCGCTTTGCGCCATGGAGTATCGGACCGCTGCCGTTGAAGCTCCGGCGTGGCCCCTCGACGAACCGCGCGCGTCAAGCATGCGGTGCGCCGAGGAGGCTCGTGGAGCTCCGGCAAGCCGGCCCGGAAGCGCGGACGGAGATCTTGGCCCTCTCTCTCACCGGATCTGGTGGGGAAGGAGGGAGGGCAGGCGTGGTGGCGCACGGCGGCGCATGCGTTGCCCGCTGTCGCCGCCGCCGCCGCTCGGAGCTGGGAGGGAGCAAATGACCTTAGGGTTTTCCTCCCCCCGGTGATTGCGGCCTTTTATACGGCCGTCGAGTGAGCCAGCCGCTCTCCGCTGTTGGATCCGGACCAACGGTCCAGATCAACGCGGGTGAGCGCGCGGGCGCGGAGCACAGGCTGGGCCGCATCTCGGCCGGCCTGCCTCCGTTTGCCCCTGGGCCTTAGGCCCATTTAGGGCTGGGCCTCTTTCCCGAGCCGTGCCGAGCGAGCCGAGCCGCGGAGCTGTGAGCCGAGCTGAGCCGCGCTACAGAGCCGAGCCTCCGAGCCGAGCCGTAGCCGCGAATCGAGCTGAGCCGCGCGCCGCGCTCTTCTGGGCCGCACTCGCTGCGTAATGGGCCGCCAGCTGGGCCGCGCGCGTTAAGGGTTGCGCGCGCGGCTGTTGGGCTGTCTGTGGGCCGAATTCGATTCTGGACCAAATTAGCTTTAGTTTTATTCGAATTTTCGGTGTATTTTTCGAATTTCAGTGCATTTTAAGTTTAAATTCCCTCTTAATTACAATTTTAAGCTTAGTTTAATTAGTGTATTATTTAAGATGTATTTTAAATACTGTTTTAAGTTTTGATTAATGCTTGCATAAGTATTTTATTAAGAATTTTGGTGTTGTAACTTAAGATTTATTCATGTTTATTCATTGAAATTTAAGTTTAAATCCACCAATATATTTTGAGATGCCTCTATATAAATGGAACCACCGAGAAGTTTATTTAGAGTGAACTTGTGATTATTTCTGACCACGTTGATTGATCATGAGTAATAAGATGAATTTCGATTGTTTTCCCCACCGGTGATGCAAATTGATTTTCATGCATGAATTTAATCAGACCACCGTAGGGTTACTTTCATGCTTTTATTTGCATTTCAAGTATATTATTACTAAGCAAATTTCACTTGTCTTATTTCAGTGAACAACGTGAACCAAGTGGCTTCGTTCCTGAACAACATTCAGCCGCTCAATGGAGCGAACTTTCTGGACTGGAAGGGCAAGGTCATGACGTGCCTAGCATGGAATGATCTTGATGTTGCTTTCAGAGAGGACAGGCCGGCTGCTCCAGCTGAAGGACAGACTTCTCCTGCTTTTGACAAGTGGGAGAGGTCTAATCGCATGGCTACCATGGTGATGAGTCAGACTATCAGCCCAGGCATCAAAGGGGCCATCCCCCTCAAGAATGCCCAAGGTGTTGAGTACACTGCTAAGGAGCTCTTGACTAAGATTGAGGAAAACTTTAAGAGCTCCTCCAACACTTATGCGAGCACATTGATCATGAAGCTCGTCTCCTCTCAGTATAATGGTAAGACAAGCATCAGGGAGCACATCCTCAGCATGTGCGACATGGCCAACAAACTCAAGGAGATGCAGATGGAGATCTCTGATGGTTTTCTTGTGCATTTCATTCTGACCTCTTTACCATCACCGCAGTACGCTGCCTTTAAGATCAACTACAACACTACCAAAGCAATATGGACTCTCAGTGATTTAATCAGCTACTGTGTTGAGGAGGAGGAAAGGCTCAAAACTGAGAAGATGAAGGACGTGGTCAACGTGGTTGGCAATCTCTCCCTCAGTGATACTCCTAAGAACCAGCATGAGTCTGGTAGCAGCAAGCAAGGCGCTAAGAAGAACTTTAAGAAGAACAAGAACAAGAACTTCGCTCCAAAGCATGAGAACAAGTTCAAGAAAAGCAGTCACACCTCAGGGGGCAAGATGCTGTGCTCATTCTGTGAGTCTCCCAAGCACCTTCAGAAGAACTGCGCTGGCTTCAAGGAATGGTTGAAGCAGCAAGGTAATATTAAGTTTGATTCTGTCTCTTTTATTGATGAATTATTCTTAGCTGATTTTTCCCTAATACTTGGTGGATTGACTCAGGTGCCACTGTGCACATTTCTAATTCATTGCAGGCATTCCTTACAATCCAAACTATAAGAAGGGGGGACAGAACCTAAGAGTGGCTGACGGCAACGGCGTTGAAGTCGAAGGCGTTGGAAGCTTCGTCCTTGAGTTGCCAGGCGGCTTCCAGCTTAAATTAGATGAAGTTCTTTATGTTCCTAGTCTTAAGAGAAACCTTATTTCAGTTTCAGCTTTAGCAGATTCAGGACATATTTGTGTTTTTGATAAAGACAAGTGTGAGATTAAATTTAATTCAATAAGTGTTGGCCTTGCTAGTCGGCAAGGCAAACTTTATATGCTCTCTCTTAATGATGATTCTGTGATGAATGTCTGTAATGTTGCTAATGTTTCAAATAAGCGTAAGCGCTTTAGTGAGACTTCTTCGAAATTGTGGCACTATCGCCTTGGTCACATTTCGAGGGGGAGAATGGATCGTCTCATTAAAGAAGAGATTATAGAACACTTAGACTTTTCAGACTTAGACCAATGCATTGATTGCATTAAGGGGAAATATGCTAAGAAAATTAAGAAAGGTGCAAACAGAAGTACGAGCGTATTAGAAATTATTCACACAGATATCTGTGGCCCTCTTTCTGTTACATCGGTAGATGGTTATGATTCTTTTATAACATTTACTGATGATTATTCACGCTATGGACACATCTACCCTATTCGCAAGCGTTCAGATGCGCTAGAAATATATAAGATTTATAAGTTAGAAGTTGAGAAACAGCATAATACTTCTATCAAAATTGTAAGATCAGACAGGGGAGGTGAGTACTATCGCAAACATGCTCAATATGGTCAAGTTAAGGGACCATTTGCTAAGTACTTAGAAGAAAATGGCATTAGAGCTCAGTACGCTATACCAGGAGAACCACAGCAAAATGGAGTTGCTGAGCGTCGCAACCATACGCTAATGGATATGGTACGTAGCATGCTCAGTCATTCTAGCTTGCCTGTGGAATTGTGGATGGAAGCACTTAAAACAGCTACTCACATACTAAATCGGGTTCCATCTAAGTCAGTTCCCAAAACACCGTTTGAACTGTGGAATGGGAGGAAACCGTCTTTAAATTATTTAAAGGTATGGGGTTGTCCCGCTGAGGCAAAGTTGTTTGATCCACAACAAAAGAAACTGGATTCTAAAACAGTAAGCTGTAATTTCATAGGATATCCAGATAAGTCAAAGGGATACAGATTTTATTGTCCTGGTCGCTTCACTAAGTTTGTAGAAACCAGACATGTTGTGTTCCTAGAGGACTCAGAGATTAGTGGAGGTTTTCCGAAGAGGGATATAAGTCTTGAAGAGTTGCACGTTGAGTTACCCGCTTTGGAAATTCCTGAGTTCACGGAGGCATATCAATTTGTACCACCTGTGATCCCTCAAATTAGCAGCACCACGCCTACTGCTGTCATTCAGCAGGAACACGTGGCGCAGGCCCCTGTTGTTCCAGTGCCAGCTGTCCCTGTTCTTCAGGCTCCAGTTGCTGCTGTTGCTCAGGCACCTGTAGTTGATAATCAGGCGGGAGAAATTCCGCAACAAGAACCTCCTGCAGTTCCTGAACCAGTTGTGAATGAGCCAACAATAAGACCACAACGAACAAGGAAGTCTGCAATTAATTCTGACTTATATGAGACTTATTTAACTGAGGACTTGTCATACGAGACTTATTTAACTGAGGACTTGTATAATGTTGGGAAAGTTGATGACCCTGCCACTTTTAAAGAGGCAGTACAAAGTGAGAATTTCACTAAATGGATAGAAGCCATGGAAGAAGAGCTAAAGTCTATGAGTTCCAATAAGGTATGGGATTTAGTAGAAATTCCTAATGGAGTCAAACCAGTAGGCTGTAAATGGGTCTACAAGACTAAACGTGATTCCAAAGGGAATGTCGAACGATTCAAAGCTAGACTTGTAGCAAAAGGGTTTACACGGAAGGAAGGGATCGATTACAAAGAGACCTTCTCTCCTGTGTCTACCAAAGATTCATTAAGAATTGTCATGGCACTTGTAGCTCATTTTGATATGGAGTTACATCAGATGGATGTTAAGACTGCATTCCTTAATGGTGACATAGATGAGACTATTTATATGGCTCAACCGGAAGGTTTTACCATTAAGGGTAAGGAACACATGGGATGCAGATTAAGAAAGTCCATTTATGGACTTAAGCAAGCATCCAGGCAGTGGAACCGTAAATTCGATGAAGTCATTAAGAGATTCGGATTTAGGGAAACTCAGGTAGACAAATGCATCTATGTCAAAGAAAAGGGTGGAAAGTTGATGATCCTAGTACTATATGTAGATGACATACTGTTAGCTTGCAACGATAAGAACATGTTGCATGAGACTAAGAACTTCTTATCGTCACATTTCGATATGAAGGATCTCGGTGAAGCCTCGTATGTGCTTGGCATTGAGATACACCGGGATAGAGCCCAAGGAATACTAGGATTATCTCAGAAAGCATATATTGAGAAAATGCTTAAAAGATATAAGATGGATAAGAGTAGCACATCATCTGTTCCAATTCAAAAGGGCGATAAGTTTAATTTAGGACAATGCCCCAAGAATGATTTAGAAAGAGAGAAAATGAGGAACGTTCCCTATGCATCAGCAGTCGGAAGCTTGATGTATGCGCTAGTCTGTAGCGTCCGGACTTAGCATTTGCAACCAGTGTCTTTACAAGATATCAGGATAATCCAGGATGGGCTCACTGGGTAGGTGTCAAGAAGGCATTAAGATATTGCCAAGGCACTAAAGATTACATGCTTACATATAGAAGATCAGACAACCTTCAGGTTGAATGTTACACTGATGCCGACCTTGCCGACGATGAAGATGATAGAAAATCCACCTCTGAATATATCTACATGCTAGCATGGGGAGCAATTTCATGGAGGAGCGCTAAACAAGGTGTAACGGCTGCATCAACCATGCAAGCTGAATTTGTAGCATGTTATGATGCTGTTGGGCAGGCGTTGTGGCTTAAGAGTTTTATTCCAGCACTAAGAGTTGTTGATAGTATCTCGAGACCTATCACAATGTATTGCGACAATAAAGCCGCAATATTCTTTTGCGAAAACGATAAAATAACAAGAGCTGGTAAGCATATTGAGCTTAAGTATCGTATCGTAAAAGTACGAAATCAGGACCAAACACTTAAGCTTGAGCATATAAGCACTAAGGAAAATATAGCGGATCCGCTCACCAAAGGCATTTCACCATCGTTATTTGATAAACATGTATATTACATGGGTTTGGTTGATACCTTTGAAAAGGTCCTGATCCAGGGCCATTAGTTTCCCCAAATAAGATTGAGAATCCTGACAAAGTTTTCAGTGAAGACTATGGGTAATGTTGTCCCAGTATGAGGAGGCTCTACTGACGACGCATTGGTCTGGTACTAGCTGAATTACTGAGGAAGGGTTTTAGATTAAGTATAATTTGAAATTAAGTTTTAAGTTTAAGTTGTTTGACCTTTGGTCAAGGGGGAGAATGTTGGATATTTTGTGACCGTCAGGTCAACAAACATACCCGAGATAAGGAGGAGTAATCCTTATCCCCCAGATCTCGGAATCGGCTCCAACAGAGTCCGATTTTTTGCCGAGATCGTGAGGCAACGATAAGAAAACCTTAGGGCTCGGCCCCGGGCCTACAGTGCTATATAAGCAGAGGCCGTACCACCCCAAAAGGTACCCTTCACGCTTCCCAAGGTTCCCCGGAACCATCCACCCTACACCGATCAATCAGAAGCACTGGAAGGCCTGGAAGCTCGAGTTCCTCCCGTCGCAGGCCAATCCCGTTGGCGTCCAGAAGGCCGCCGTCATCCACCGAAGTCTCTGAAGGAGAGACTTCGCTACAAGCCCGACGTCGCCCTCAACGTCAACTTGAACACCGCCTCTCCGGCCTTCACCGTCGCGATGGACAACACCACCGCTGGTATAAGACCGGATCCGACTCCAATTACTTCCGCATTAGATCTAAGCTAGATGTGATCTTGTATAGGCTAGGTGATCCTGTTTAGTTAAGTTCTAAGCATTGTTAGCCTTCATTATTTCAATCTAACAATTGGCATCAGTCGCCTAGATCTAGCCTACTAGATCCCTAGCATTCCAAAACCTATGCTTTTGGGTTCGGTTACACTAGATCCATGCATGATTAGGCTTTCTTTGAGTCGATCTAGTGTTACAGAGGAGGTTTGAGTAGCATAAGATGAGATTAGAGAAGTTCAGAGAAGAAAAGTTAAGATTTTCATGCTTTTAGGTTAGATCAGTGAAGGAAAAGATGAGATTAAGCATTATTTCATCAAGTTTTAGTTACTGCATATGTAGATCTACTTGTTCAGTCAGTTTATTTTAAGTTTTAGCCTAAGATTTATAAGTTAGGGTTTCGGATTCATGTTTTTAGCCTATCTTTTAGCCATGTCGCACACACAAGTTAGAGAAAAGAAGAAGGGAATAGCAAAAACACCGATTTGAGCATGCAAACCCTAGCAAACTTCAGATCCGAAACCCCAACCCCGATTCAAACCCTAGATCTACACAAACCCTAACCCTAAGACTCAGATCAGATGGCCTACCTAGTCATGGCGGCCGCGCGTAGCAGATCTGTGCGCGCGACCGCCGCCTTCAGCTTTGGCGAAGCTTTGGAAGGCTGCTCGGTTGCGCCATGTGTAGGCAGCAACGAGCAGGCCCTCCTCGGCCGCGCGTGCCCCTTCGTGGTGCGCGCCTCCGCCCTCCGTGCGCTTTGCGCCATGGAGTACCGGACCGCTGCCGTTGAAGCTCCGGCGAGGCCCCTAGACGAACCGTGCGCGTCATGCATGATCAAGGAAGAGGAAGACATGTCCTTCAACTGTCTTCCACTGTATAATCTACGCACCCATTTTCGTCAATCTCTCCACATGTGAGCCAGATTTGTATGGCGTCACTTCTTGGGTGCTTGTTGATGGCTGTTGGATATTTTGTGACCGTCAGGTCAACAAACATACCCGAGATAAGGGGGAGTAATCCTTATTCCCCAGATCTCGGAATCGGCTCCAACAGAGTCCGATTTGTTGCCGTGATCGTTAGGCAACGATAAGGAAACCCTAGGGCTCGGCCCCGGGCCTACAGTGCTATATAAGCAGAGGCCGTACCACCCCAAAAGGTACCCTTCACGCTTCCCAAGGTTCCCCGGAACCATCCACCCTACACCGATCAATCAGAAGCACTGGAAGGCCTGGAAGCTCGAGTTCCTCCCGTCGCAGGCCAATCCCGTTGGCGTCCAGAAGGCCGCCGTCATCCACCGAAGTCTCTGAAGGAGAGACTTCGCTACAAGCCCGACGTCGCCCTCAACGTCAACTTGAACACCGCCTCTCCGGCCTTCACCGTCGCGATAGACAACACCACCGCTGGTATAAGACCGGATCCGACTCCAATTACTTCCGCATTAGATCTAAGCTAGATGTGATCTTGTATAGGCTAGGTGATCCTGTTTAGTTAAGTTCTAAGCATTGTTAGCCTTCATTATTTCAATCTAACAATGGCGTCTCTACATGCAGACTCCACTTTGGACCTTTGACCACGTTTGGCAAGGGTATCCAAGGAGATCTTTCCAAGGCTTGCAAGGTGCTCTGAGTCCAGCAACTGGACTGCCCTCTTGTGTTTCCACTGCACTACCTTGTTTGTAATTAGAGAAATGTATAGTCAGATCCTGTAGCTGTGGCATTGCGTCTTTCTCAAAAGTCATCAGACTTGACGGCTCACAAAAGAATACGAAATACTTCAGGCTAGGGAATGTGTTTGGGTGGATAATGATGTGTTTCTCCAGGACTGTTGTAGCTGACAAGAAGAGAGAGACGAGGCAGGGCAAGTGTGCAAGAACCTGTAGGTCATCACTCTTGAGCTCCTCGACTCGTAGTCGATCCAAATAAGCCAAGCTTTCAGCATGCTCCATCCACTTTGGGATCTTGGGCATCGAACCGTGGGCGAAAAATCTTTGCAGATGCCGTGGATGTGTAAAGCAATTACCCCAGAATTGTGTTGATAGGGTCTCCCCTTCCGAATACCAGGACAGACGACGGAGGTTGCTGTTTCCAAGCTTCTCAAGAGAGGCGACCAGAATTTCCTCGTGACTTGGGCAAGAGTAATGCAAGGCAAGCTGCGTTAGATTAGTCAACTCACCGAGGTCTCTAATGCACTCTACGGAATTATCCTGGAGGTCAAAACCCCATAGCCTGCGTAGGCTACACAGCTTGCTAAGCCCATTTCTCATCAACACTACACCATAATCACATGGAAGAGATAGATCCCTTAATGATGACAAGGAAGTAAAATCCGATGACTGGTTACGAGGATACAAATGTGCATGCCAAATATCTAGGGTCATCAAGTGCTTCAGCTCTCCAAATTTGTTTGGCAGCTTCAAATGAAAGTGAGATATCTTCAGGTACCTCAGCAAAAAGAGTTCATTTATAGCAGACAAATCAACGCACATATTTTCTGGATCTGTACCTGACCTGCGGCCCATCATGTCCAAAATTCTCAAATGCTCAAATTTTGAGAGCGGAGGAATACAATCAGCTGCAGGAAAGGAATTATATGACCGAACATGTGGTCCTCTCATCCTCTCAACTGCCTGGGCGATGTCCCTGTTACCGGACTGATGGCTGATTCGACGAGCTTGAGATGCTTCATTCATGCTAATAAACTGCCCATCAATTATAGTGACAAAGTTTTCCTCCCTGCACTTCGATACAATAAGATCTAACATTAGATCGTGAACTCGACAATGGGACACTACATCATCAGAATATCTGTAGACAGGTTCGATCATACTTCTGTTGATGAGTTCATTGAAACGGCTCTCGGCAGCTTCCTCCAGTTCTAAACCACGCCTTTCCCTAATAAATCCCTCTGCTATCCATTTCTTCAGCAAATCTGACCGTTCGATTTTATAATCTTCAGGATACGAAGCAAGATATAGCAAGCATGTCTTGAGCTCATGGTCCAGATCATTATAGCTAAGACTTAGTACATGTCTCATCCAATTCAGATTAGGATTTGTGTCCAGCTCGGAACCCAGTGATTTAAATATCTTCTTCCATGGATCCACATGCCTTGTTTTGATAGCCAAAAGGCTTGCAATGCTGATAATCGCCAGTGGCACCCCTTTGCATTTTCTTAACATGTCGGCTGAAATTTCCCTAGATTCCTCAGGACAACTGTCCTCTGTACCAAATACCCTTTTGAAAAACAGCCATCTTGAGTGTAGATCACTAAAGGGTTCCATGTGGTATACATGTTCAGGAAAACCAGTGCAACAAGCTTTAGCAACTTCATGCATACGTGTAGTTGTTATAACTCTGCTACCATTATTGTTTTTCACCAAAGCGCACTCAATAGTCTTCCACGCCTCGATGCTCCATAAGTCATCAATAACGATGAGATACCTGCGGAATAATTGAACCCATGTCATTAATATCACATCGATTCTCGAAATCTCTACGCATCAAATGCCTCCTCCAATGGTTAGCTCTTAGCTAGCTCATAGAATATTTTTTTTTCAATATTTTAATAAGATAGCAAACGGATCAGAAGTGGTGAGCTCTAAGGCCAGTCTCAGTGGGAGTTTCATGGGCAATAAATAGAGTACCACATAGGCAGTTTTAGTGATGTGACAGTGAATTAATGAAGAGAGAGGTGAAATGAGTTTCATGGTGATGAAACCCTCCATACACAGTTACCTAGACAGCTTGTGTCTTGCATGTCACATAGGGAACAACAATAGATGAAACTATGCATTGAGAGTGGGGTGTTTCATACTAGTTTTAAATATTTTTAGATTTTTTAGATGATGTAACACTCTAGGTAATCGTGTCGATGAAACTCCCATTGAGATTGGCTAAGACAATAGCGACAATTTTTTCTCCTTCGAAACAAACCAGGCAGGAGAGCTGCCAACAATCATAAGAACCGAATGCCTAGATGCTCATGGTTCTATGTGAAGCTTTTACACACACACACACAAAATCCTAGGTAAACATCAGCGTCATGGGCTCATGGCCACATGTAGACGCGATGAAACTAGACTACAGATATGTATGCGAAAGAATCAATGGTGGCGAATCATTATAGGGGCAGTGATAGATTTGGTGCCTTTAAGAATGAGGCGGTGTGCCACGTCTGGCCTAACTTTTCAAGCTATAATTTTCGTCTTAATACAAAGATACACAGCTCTTCTGTGTATTCTCGAAAAAAAGAATGAGACGGCGGCAAATACATGCTGGTAAATTTGAAAGCGATTTGAAGTAAACTACTGAATGAATAAATGGGATAGCTATTTGATCAGCATCAGAGAAAAACAAGGAAAGTGTTTTAATAGTTGAAAATGTAGATATTCTTTGTTAAGGTTCACTAGAAAGTAGAAATATTTACATGTCCAAAAATAAACGCATTATATAATAAATCACAGATGCCCAGATACCTCTTATTTGCGAGCTGTGCTCTGAGGATGTGAATCAGCTTTTCGGAGTCATCTGTCGCTTCCATGCAACAAAGTCCATCTCCGGACAGTATGCCTTTCAGAATCGTTGGTATGTCTGGACTTCTAGACACTGACACGAATGCTATACATTCGAACCTGTCCTTGATTTTTTCATAAACTTGTTTTGCAATAGTTGTCTTGCCGAGGCCCCCAAATCCGACGATGGACACCACTTTAAGAAGTTGCCCAGAATCACTATCACCTTCTTCCATCAACAATTTGGCGATTTTCTCCCGTGGAACATCAATGCCCACAAGCCTTTTTTATTCCTCAAAGAGCGCAGGTAGCCTTGGGTCAACTTCCACAGCTGTAATCTTTGAGGTAGATTCTTCAATCTTGTATCTATTTCGGCTTTGACTCTGCTCCACAACACGAGCTTTGAGCTTTTGAATCTCAGTGGCTATCCGATAACGCACTCGTAGCTTTCTAATCTTGCGTGAAGTCTTGAGAAATAAGCCACCATTGTCATCGCTATCATGGTGATACATGAAGATGTCAATGCAATCTTCAATATCGTAGGCCATCTCACGAATCTTGTCCCTCCACACCTTGTTTTGGCCATCCAGCTTCTCCATATCTGTTAGCTTCTGCAACGTTGCATTCATGTCGAGTAGCTCACCGTTGAGGAACTCGATATCCCTGCGAACCCCCTTGAGTTCCTTGTACTTATCACTAAGCAGGGTAGATAGCTTCGAGAGGAGTGAATTCATCACCCCAGTTGAAGCACTCACTGCAATTCCTGCCATCTCGAGCTCTCTCTGTTGTTCTGGTCTCCCTGATTGGAAATAGCAGGTCTAGCGGTTCCAGCGCTGTGGTATGAGTATGACTGAAATGGTGCAGTGAAGTTTCAAGGTGATATATTGGCGGGTAGATGCTCCAGTTGTCTTGATGGAAGAATATATCATATTACCAGGATTCAGGCTTTACAAGATCCTCTTCAGTTCGTTGATGTACAATTTTTTTTCTCCTCTAGATTCACGCCCACGTGAGACCATGACAGGAGCTGTGCCTGTGACCTAACGATTGGAGTAAAAACGTGCCTGTAGATTCACGCCCAAATGGCAGCTTCTGCGTCGCCTATAGTTAACACTTCTCCCAATTAAGCTTTCTAGGATTCCTGCTCGAACGGCTACAACAGCGCTTAAACAAAATATATCATGTCAACTTTACAGGGACATACATGTGAAGGTCTAGGACGAGACATTTATATTATTATTGTTTTTTTAAGCCACTTTCATCATCTCTCCTGGTGATTTTCTACTGACGGGCACACCAACCGGTACCAAAGCCCAAAAATTGGCAAAAAATTTTGAACTCGCCGGGGGGTCTGCATACGTGCAACGTCGCAAGTCACAAATCACGCGAATTTTTCACGCGTAAATGCGTGTGCGCGGTCGTGGGATTCAAACTCGCGACCTCCCCCTCGCACGATTCTTCCTTAACCATCCCACTATTATGCTATCCTTTTTAAAGTAACCCTAGGTGGTGCATTTAGTACTGGTTGGTAACACCAACTGGTACTGAATGGTGGCATTCAGTACCAGTTGGTGTTACCAACCGGTACCAAATGCAAAAGGGGCCTTGAGAACCCCAAGATCATTTAGCACCGCCTCGTAACACCAACCGGTACTAAATGTCATCATTTAGTACCAGGTCGTGTTACGAGCTGGTACAAAATGGTCCTCGGGGGCATTGTGCTTACCAACCGGTACTAAATGGTCCTTAATGGTCCTTAGTGTTTTTCATCTAGTGTTAGTGTTATACATATACAATACTCCCTCTGTTCCAAATTATTAGTCATCCAGAGTGCTATTTTGAGAGTCTAAATTCATGACATCTTCTATGAGCCTAGATATATAGTTGTCTTAAATTCATAATATTATCAATAAATCTAGTAAAATATCAGGATAACTAATAATTTGGAATGGAGTGAGCACCAAACTATAGAGAAAATTTAACCAATGATGGGCATATGTAATATAGTAATTACTACTTAATATTAGTTGATTTTTTGAATTAGGACTTATATACTTATTTAAGTATAAAAATAAGATGAGTTAAATCTATCAACTCTCAAAATCGACATTTAACACCCTAAGTTATGCCATCTACGTTCTTTTCGAAATCTACTGTGGCATGGTGACTTACGCCACATAGGATTTACGACATCCTCAAGACCATCAATTCAGTTTGTTGATGCCAAAATTACAATTTCTTTTTCCTCTAGATTGCCCACGTGAGACCATGACATGAGCTGTGACCTAAGGGCAATCCCAATGCAGACTCTACTATAGAGTCTAAAGCTATTAATTATGCTGCCATGTAAGCAAAAAGCTGATGTGGCAGGGTATTTATTAAGGAGAGATGAGAAAAAAATTAAAGAAACCAAGTCTTCACACAAACCAAGACTATATGTAAGAGAGACAAGTAGGCTATGAGATATTATGATACAAAATTATATTGTAGAAGATAGTTTCTTAGCATAATATCCTAGAGTATAGAAACTATGGTAGTTTCGCATTGGACTGCCCTATCGATTTGCAAAAACGTGCCTACAGATTCACGTCCAAATGGCAGCTTTTACGTCACCTATAGTTAACAATTCTCGCAATAAGCTGTCCAGGATTCCTGCTCGAACGGCTACAGCAACGCTTAAACAAATATAAATCATGTCAACTTTATCGGGACATGCCTGTGTTTTTTAACAAAGAGGCTCGGGGTTTGTGCCAATTTCATCATCTCTCCTTGTGAAACTTTTATTGTACCTTATACTATTTAGCAATATGTATAGTGTAGACAAAATATAACCATTAATTAACAAATGTAATATAGTAATTATTGCTTAATATATTGATTATTTGAAGTGGAGCTACTATACTTATTATTTGTGCAAGTGTAAAAAAATAAATTATGATGATGCCATTTATGTTATGTCCCATAATACCCTTATACTGCTTATACTACTCACATATACTATCCATATCACTGTGAAGCTTTGAAGAGCATACAACTAATCCTAACCGGACGTTTTTGTGTTAGTCCTTTTTAAACTAGTATAACCTAGTTTTACAAAATTAAGGCCTTGTTTAGATGAGGGGCGTAAAGTTGGCGAAATGTCACATTCATCCTTTTGACACTAATTAGGAGTACTAAATATATGCTAATTATAAAAGTAATGATACAGTTGAACTCTACATCACAAGACGAATCTATTAAGCCAAATATGTGACGTCATTAGAGCATTTTTTATGATGGATTACTGTAGCATGACAATGTCTAATGATGAATTAATTAGGATTAATAGATTCGTCTCACGATGTGGAGTCCGTCTATGTAATTAGTTTTTTCTTACACCTATATTTAATACTCATAATTAGTGTCCAAATATTCGATGTGATAAATTGGCAAAATAAGTTGGCGATCTAAATAAGGCCTTACAACTATTTGCAAATGTGCAACAAACTATAACACTTTAGTATCTACTTCATCTGTTTCTAAAGTTTGCCGTTTTGATATTTCTAGGTACATAAATATTATTATGCACCTAGACATATGTTATATATAGGTGCATAATATATATTTTAATTTAGAAAAGTCAAAACAACATATATTTTGGAACAAATGAAGTCTGTCAAAAGACAATGATGAGTAGTTTTTTTTCTAGAGACACAAAACAATGACTCAAATGCAGCATTTAGATACATCCTTCATACATGCCACGTTATTTCTATGGCAGTTTTATGAATTGTACTCATGCTTTTTCTTATTAGAAAATTAAATCAATCAATCAATCTACATACTGATCCCATTTCTAGCTAATTGATACTGTAGTAGTGCTTTGACCGGAGTCTGGAGCATATGTTTTCCTCTTCGTTTGTGCTTGTTTGAATGTTCCATCCTGAGAGGGTCTCGCAACGCACCAAGCTAGTAGTGACCTGCGGCAGTAAGCAACTAAGCATGCAGTGGAGTCAACGCGCATTGGATCTTTACTGCTGGATCTGTTGAAGCCAAGTATGAGTTATGAGTTTTAGTTGGGATATTCTAGTTTGCATGAGGTCATTGCAGACATCATCCTTCTTGGCTACGAACACTATATACACCCTGCATTCTGATATTTTTGTTGACGTCTTTTGGGTCAACACACGACAAGCGCTAGATCGCGCGGTAGTTGGAATCTCTTCGTCGGAGCTCATAGACAGGGAGTCAGACCGCCCATATAGGGGTCAGACCGCCTGTCACAAGGGGTCGGACCGCCCATCACAGGGGTCGGACCGCCTGTAGCAGAGGCGCCGCGAAAGCCTACGATCGCCGCATCGGGAGGGACCCCGTAGGAGATGGCGAATCTAAGGTTGTTCTATGGTCGGCAAGGCCATTTAGAACATCCTAAAACGTTATGGAGACGAAGAAGGAAGAAGAGGGGGTTGGAAACGCTAGGGTTTGAGATAAACAAGTAAAGATAAATGTGTTTGACGATTGGGTAGAGGTTCTCAATCGGCCACGACCCTTCATAATATAGGGTGGGGAGGTCTTGCCCCGTGGGGAGTCAACTACATAATAAAGTCCCATCAAAATACAACTCTAATTCGGTTTAAATGTTAAGGGCGGTCTGACTTCATGTACAGGCGGTCTAACCGGCTGGGGGTAGGGTTGATCCTTGACAGAGCCATAACTCTCTCATCCGGAGTCCAAATTAGACGGTCCACATATGCATTTTGATCTTCTCGACGAGCCCTACACAACGGTGGGGTCAAAATCATACTTTGAGCACTTTCATACAGGCGGTCTAGATCGGCTGTACAGACGGTCATACCGCCTGACGTATTGCCAGATCGGCTACAGGGTACAGCTGGACCGTTTGTAACAGACGGTTAGACCGGCTATTGAGAGCCAGATCGGCATTTTTGTTATTTTTTTGCGATCAACAACTTTGTTTCCGCGATCTTTGAGGTGAATTTCACACCTCAAACATCTGTGAAGGAATACTTACACAACACGATCATCAGTTTCTCCTTGCAAATTAAAATACATACTCGTAAATTTTGCCAAAGGTGAAGGAACAGATGTTCACGTGGGTAGCCAACTAGCCATACGATTTTTCCCTGTATACACAGAAATCGCGTGGGTAAATATAAGGTAGGTAGACTGGCGTGTCATGTGTGGCCGGTACTAAATCTAATCAGAAGAAAACAAAAGCATGTTGTCGCGTGGGTAAATATAAGGTAGGTAGACTGGCGTGTCACGTGTGGCCGGTACTAAATCCAACCAGAAGAAAACAAAAGCATGTTGTTCTTGAGTTTGTCTGTGGTTCAGCTTACAATACTGACATAATCTGTATTCTAGAATGCCAACGTATCATATGAAAACCAACCTCTCCGTGGAAATTATAGAAACTAAAATCTGGGTCACACGATGTTGATCTAAGAGTGCAACCAGATCAGGTGAGAGGGATGATTTACAAAAACGTTTTGCAAATCACCTTTCCACCTCCCCTAAGCTTTACAAATCACCCCTCCCACTTGATTTGGACAAGCCCTTGGATCAACATCGTGTTGTGGTCCATATCGAAGTTTCTATATGCAAGTTGGTTTCCACCGTATAGGTCTTCTAGAACACAGTGTTTGCCACCGTCGCTCGCTGGGCCATCGCCCACAGTTTAGCTGCATTCCCTTTAAAACAGCGGTTTTGGCTTTTGAAATGCAAAGTTAGAGTACTGAGAGTAATCCAAGGCCGCAAATATACCCATGAATTCAATTTATATTCTGGAATACTTATTTATGTCTGCGAAAGAAAATGGTTGTTTTTTATGAACCTTGTCTCTGTGTTTTTTCATGAAGCTTCGAAGAACTCTATTTTTTCTTAGAAAATGTTTTCCACGAAGCTTTCATGAACTTTTAAAAGAAATTGTAATGACAGCAAATGATTTTGTAGTTATCTTTTTGTGCATCACTGATGTAGCAAACTATAGTAGCAGTGCACTGAAGCAATTTCTTCTTTTAATGAATCAATATCAATGGTGAACTGTGAAAATGGAATCTAAATGCTGAATTCTAACTATGGTACGTCTCACTTGGTTCCACACGGTGAACTGTGAAAATGTAAGACAAAAGTGTACATGTGAAAATGTCAGCTACTTTCCATTTCTGCACAATCTGCGACAGGGAATATCTACCACCAGGATGTACGGATCATACAGATTCAAAAGCTTCTCATGTCTCGATCGGTCCCAGTATAGAATTTAGGTAAATCACTTACATCCCCGAAATTCCAAACATGACAGTTAGAAGTCCTAACAGCAAGATATTCACTATGCTCTTCAGCAATACCCAACAAAATGCGGTGTCCTAACAGCAAGATATTCACTCTGCTCTTCAGCAAAACCCAACATAACGCTGCAGTTCAAATCAACCTGAGGCCTCTCTTAAGCGAGCAATCAGTTCATCCTGACCACGGGGAAGAAAGGAATCGGTTCATAAGGTTTAACAACAACAGAAAATGAATGATACAAAAAGAATAAATAGACAACAGAAAATATTAACATAGAGCGTGTAGGATTACCAAAAAACATGGGCATTGGTCACAAATTTATGAAAAAGAATAAACTAACTCAAGAATTTTGAGGTTTTGTTGATATGAACAGAATTGTGTGCCTTGGATGTGCAATATTTAGTAATCTCCTAGTTGTGCATCGATCTTTGTGAACGATTATTCAAAAATATAAAAGCTGAGAAATATTTGGGCTTGCCTTTTTGCCTTTTGGTGAGAGCCCCCTCTCTTTGAGAAGCGAGCGTAGCTTCTCCACAGTAAATGACTGAAGCGTCAGCTCAGAGAAACCAGCTGATGATTCTTCTGCACCAATAAAATTACATTAGGTTCAAGAATACAGCTAATATTGATGCTCAAATTTGGATAAGTATTTCTTTTCATGGTATAAAACTTAAATAGTGCTATAAGTGATCCTAGATATACCCAAAGGCGCTGATTTAAATCATATGTTCGTAGTTACAAACTTTGATCAACAGGAAAATCCCAAATAGAAAAAAAAAATTAGTACGTAATCTTGCCTAGTAGCAGGATTTATAATCTAAACACAAACTGTGATAAAATGGGGATTGGAAAAAATACATGTTATTTTTATCTGTATTTGGATAGCATATAAAGAAACATATTATTTAACACACTTCACCGTGATATCAGGATTTAAAGATAATTACTTTAGGACTCATTTCACATCATGACTATAATTATGAACATGCTTAATATAAGGTGACACAGTATGTTGAAGGAGGCATGGCTATTACACGGGGCATTAGTGCTTCCATGCAATGCAGCCATCGTGTCATTTTTTCCAGCCACAGCTGCAAGTGTGTTCTATCATTTTAACACATACGACCATATGGGACTATTGGCAAATCTCCAAGGATGGAGCTGAGCCAGCAGGGTTTCGATCCTCCATCCAGCATCCTGGTTCACAATGAAGAATGCACATGGGGGAGCACCTCTAAAACAATATGAAGCATTTATTGAATTTCTTACCCATCCTCAACCTCAACTTGGAGGCCTTTTTGGCATGACGTGAAATAGGGATACCTAAACAAGTGAATTTATGTTACAAGAGAGAACACTCAAGCAACTTGTTTATTCCCATATTGGTATTTCTATCTGATATGATCCCTTAATTCAAGTGTTAATTATGTAGTGTGAAACTATATGTTAACCTTTTAAGGAAATTGTGGTTAACCAAAAAATGGAGTAGCATGACAGTTGATTCTTTTATGAAAGGAATCAATGAATCATAGTTGACGATGCACTGGAGCACAGTCCTAGTATAAAATGCAGACCATGCTTGCCCAGTTTGGAGGATGAAGATCAATTGACAGAAGTATTGTTTTCATCTTTATGCTTCCATATCATCTTACATCCATGCAGAAACAAGTGGTCTCTATGCTAAGGATAATTTGTTTAAGAATCATCTAGTTTATTTGTGGTATATGTGTTTCTCATTTTTGGATCTATTTCGTCTTTACTTTCCAATAGCCTGTGTGTTTCATTCTAGCCAGAGGCCAGAGCAAAAGGAATAACGTCGACTATTTATTTAGTATAACTGCATTGTGTGATTGCACAAATGCTTCTGGAAATTCAGGTAAGAGATACTATAGAGAATAAAATTAAATTCAGACATGAAACAATAAAACTTCAATTTTACGATAGCTTGCTACAACCCTAATTGGGCCACAATTGGTTTGCTGCGGTCAAAGCCCAGTACACAAACAAGTATACTCCAGGACTCCATAGTGAGCTGTTTGAAAAAAAAAATGACTACACAATTATTAGTGCCCTAGTCCAAACTCCAAACAATTATCAAAGATAGGCAAAATGGTAAATTGATTGCAATAAGACCTGGTTACGATGGCAATATCACTTAAATGACCTGGTTACCTGATTACTATGGCAATATCACATATTAAGCAAACAAATTGTAAATGATTGCAACCTTTCCCTAAATCCAAACATAACACATAAAATCTAATATGAAAGCTAAAATTAGAAGGGATGCAGAAGTGCAATCGAACACTTACCATGGGCAGAAGATCCTGCAGAGCTACCAATGTTGGGTCTTTTTGATGGATTCTTGCCATCTAAGTTTCTGGCAGCATTCCTAATTAAAAAAGAAAGAAAGCAAGACTAAGCTACCTGGAGGATAAGTATAACCAACACACCCATACAAAGAACAAGTTCATCTTAATCACAAACAAAGATAGGGATGGTCTACTCTAAAAAAAATAGAAGAAAGATAAATGTGAATGAAGCAAGGCATTGGAGAAAATCCTAGAAATGTTGCAAGATAACACATTTATCCTGGCAAATGTGTGATCTAGGTCTCTGAAGATTTTCACTGTGGCTTATATCCAAGCAAGCAGGATATGCTGCCTTAGACATGGTGAAGGTGTGCGTACAGAGATAGATGCATAAATGTTATAATTAGATCAAAACAGGAATGCTTTTTTCCCCATTAACTACATGCAATTCCAGCAACTAATGATCCAGATCTAAGTGATATGTGATGGCTTCCGTTCTTCTGCAAATCAAGAATGGCCTAATGTGAGCAGAGCAACTCTAATAAAAAAATAGCCTTTCGTAAATCAATTAGAATGGCATGACTATATCAAACGGCTTGCTTAAAATTATAAAACTCCAAAGAATATGACATGAGAAAGGCTGAAAGTAATCTAAGCCAGTACAAAAAATACATCATCTCAGAACAGAATTTTAAGTTTATTTAAAACACTGCTGCCAGTTCACAAGCACAGGAAAGAAGTAAACAGTACAAAACAACGACTGCTTGTAGATTGTGAACAGGTGGATAGAGTGTTGAACCTTTTTCCCCTGCTGCTTTCTCCTGGTGTCTTAGAGCTTACATCTTTGGCCTCACTTTTGTGTTTCTTCAACTGGAGAGCTCTAATTAAAATGTTGTTTGTGTCCGTCTTTACAACTTGTCCCTCTACAATAAAAAAAGATAGCAACCAATAAAATAAACAATGAAAAAAAATACCTTAAGAACTTACTGCTGATTACTAGAAACATAATAACATGGCATAGGGGCAATCAAATGCCAACGCCGAGCATAAACGGAAAATGCATAGAAAAGGTCAAGGGTTATCAAAGATCACATTCTTTCATCAAAGTGCATAGTCATTAGAATATACAGATAATGAAAAATGCCAAAAGTACTATGAAGACTAAAATTGTTTACTCTGGGTTTCTAAACCCACTCTCTTCTTAATATATTGGTACACAACTCTCCTGCATGTTCGAGGAAAAAAACTGTAAAGATTTAAATCCAAAAGACATAATTAACACAGTAATACTCATGCTGAAACAAAAACTTAATCCATCAGACTACGATGTGAAATAAATATAGCTTGAGGCACAACTTATCTACCCTGAGACAATCACAAAAACTATACCGAAACATGAGGCAGAATACAAAACTGTTCACCAAAAACTAGTCTACAACAATCCATCATGCAAACAGAAATTAATGAAATATTAGGAAGAGAAGTTTCGATTCATGCAACAAAAACCACAAACATCATCAGAAGCCAGCAGCTCCTAGTTTTCTTAGTAACAACTTACCTTTAATTGTCCCTAAAATAAACAAAAGACAGCAAATTTCACTCCCAACACTTGGGAACAAACATTTTACTAGACAGAGAAGACACAGTAGATCTCATAAGTCAGAAGACAGAATACCAAGTTCTTACACTGTAACCACTTTCAAAAAGATTCAAACAAGTAAACTCACAAGCAAAGTTAAGTGCAATCCCCCACAGATGTCAAAATCTCTCACCCCCAATGCCACTGAAACAACTTAAGTAACCACAAGATTGAGCATCAAACGTAACAGCTTTATGTTTTATCAAAATCCAAAGGACAAACCCGAAGGGCAGTTTTCCCACAGGGAATCCCACTCTAAACACAAGAAAACAAATTCATCAGCCAGACGGCCACATACTAAGCATGACAAGAGCAGCATTGCCAATCCAAGAAAATGATAGCTTTTATACTGGGGAGATTGTCACAGAACTCTAAAAGTCACCAATGCTTGCACGTAAACGTGTCCTCATACCATGCCCATTTCTACCCCCGCAAAAGTCAATAATAAAAGTAGTACTGCATAACAAGAAGTCAAGAACAGTAAATCCTATCCTAAGCTCCAGAAACAAACCTGGAGGAACTGTGTCGTGAAGGCAGAGATAAACCTTGAGGCCTCCCTGCCAAAATCAAACCCAAAATCAAACCCCAAATAGCATCAGATCGGATCCTAAGCGCGAGAAATTACCAGAAAACTAAAAAAAAATGGCAAGAAGGGGGCTGCGCTGGGGTTTCTTGGGTAGTGGGGAGAACGTGCCATGCTAGAAGCGATGTCGCTCCCCGTGAAGTTCCCGCGGGAGGGGAGTCCAGCGAGCAAGCTCGAGGTCCGGCCCTCGGATTGCTTGGCCGGCGACGAGCCCTTCCGGCCGCCGCTGGCGCTGCTATCGGCGCCCATGTTTTTGGGAGAAAAAGCGAAAATGAAAGCGAAAGTGTAGAACCAAACAGCCCGTGCTCATGTATTTCCCTCGCGGCAGCAAAAAGTCTTGTCGGCATGGGCTTTGACGTTTGAGCCCATAAGCAAAGCCCATGTTACCTAATAAAGCCCAGATGATAATCGCATCCTCTTAAATTTGATGGGCCCGTTTGAGAGGGCTCATACAACCGTTTTACAAACCTAGACAACAAGTCAGCTTCACCGGTGGAATTTTCCCAACTAAATTCTCAAAATATACTATGCTCGAGTGAAAATAAGGCATGTAAATATTAGATATAACATGATCTTGTCTAATGTCGAACAATGATTGTCCGAACTTTGAACAATGGTAAATGCATATTACAATGTAAATAATATAAACTTCATATACTAATATACAATTGGTTAAATGTATATGGAGATCTCAATACTTCCTCTGTATCAAAATAGAATTCTTTTGGTTTTTTTACCTCAAATTTAACCTAGTCTTATTAAAAAAAATATGTAAAATATCACATTTTTTTTGTTATGGCTTCCTTTTTTAATCAAAGGACTTCATGAATAACTTAAATTTGATCACGTTTGCACAAATTTTTTGAATAAGACTTGGTCAAAGTTGGGGTACAAAAGTGAAACGAATTCTATTTTGAAATGGAGGGAGTAATGCCTAATAATCAAGATGGGGTTACTTAGAGCATCTCCAGCAGAATAGCCAAATCTAACTCTCCATATATTCATTTGGCTATCCATTCCATAAGATTCCCTATCTATATTTCAGCGTGCTTCAGCAGACTAGCCAAATCCCACACTCCATATCCTATTGACCTATATTTTATTATTATCTGAATCGACATGAATTAAAATATTTTTACCTAATTGTTAGAAATCAAATTGATACACTAAAGTTCAAATAAGTAGAAAGAAAAGGTCAACTTTGGTGAATTTTAGTTTAAAATATGTAAAAGATTTTGAGTGGAAATCAGTTAAAATGGGTTCTTTTATATTTATTGTATCATCATAAAAGTTGACATGATTTAAGAAGTTTGATATTGTCACTTTTTGAATTTATAAAAGAAAAAAAGGGACGAAGTTTTAAAGATCGAATAACATGAACGTCTATGTGGTTTCCTAAAAAAACATGAATGTCTATGGGGCCTACATGTCATCCTAACGTCAGCAGAGGATGGCCAGTCACCCGAGCCGGCCAAATTTGGCTGCTCACCCATGCGCGATGGCGTGTCAAAAGGCTTAGCGGGTCCTTTGCCTATTCTGCTGGATAGTGACTTTTCTGCAGAGTGGCTAAATATAACGATTGCTAGCCGGTTGCCGTATCTGCTGGAGATGCTCTTACTCTTTCTGTAAAAAAATACAATTCTTAGTCAAAGTTAATTAGGTTTGTTATATAAAATGCTATTAAATTTTATAACTCTCTCTCTATATAGTACTAAATGATATTTTATGATAAATCTAATTATATTTATATGGTACCATAAATAGCATTATTTTTATATTTGATTCAAGTTGAGATAAACTAACTTGTTGAAACATGAGACGTGCATCTTTTCTAGGAAGGAAGAAGTACTAACCAAACGAAATGTTGTCAGTAAATATAATGATATGCTGACCGTGTGATGTCGTCGTACATGTCTAATCACGGTTTCAATTAATGTTTACTAGTCGCGCGTGCCATTCTGATAAATCTCCACGGGATTCTCCTGCGTAGAATGTGAACGCGCCTCCACTTTATCAGTCAAGGACAAATGAGGAGGAACCATATGCATGCTTAATTTTTTTTGTAGTTCTTCGTCACTGCGGTCGCAGATGACCTCAAGTAGTGGAGTGTGCTGCCTTTTTCAAAAGTTTACCAAATATCCTTCAAGACAACTAAAATTATTTTTCGAAAAAATGTATAAAATGAGTGTGTAAGCATCTAAGTATTTACTGTGTTCCGGAGAAAATAAGTCTTAACTGTTACGCAAGATTTATAGTTACACATCTTTATAGATTTGCCTTTTAATGTGGGTTTGTAAAGATGCTCTACATGCAAGGTGACATTTGCAAGTGAGTCATCCTATATAGTCACGAAATTAAAATACTTCTACATTCTCATGAAATTAAGGAGGAAATAGAATAGATAAATTTGGCACAAAAAGAAAGGTCACCTTTTTCGTCTCTGTTCAGCCTTGACTCTCCTCGGTTACATGTGTGTTGATACATAGCTTTCTCATACGCACGTGTCCTATTGGTGTGGGTTATGTGTGTGGTGTGAACATTGAAATTAAAAGTGTGTGATCTTCTTATTATTAGTGTGATCTTGTTATCATTAGCTGCCACTACTAGTGTGAAAGCGGTTTGCTTTAGAGTCTTGTTTGACGCACGGAGAGGTGAACCATGTGCTAATTGATCACATTGTATGATTGGTTATACTATTTGGAAACATTGTTGAAAAGTAACATTAGTTTGGTCAGAAAACTGTGCCTTCGTCTGTGAGATGGAGTGTCCCGTGTGTACCTGCATCAAACAATGAACTGATTGACCAATATACATGCCTTTTTCTTGCACCAGTCAATGTCCAAGGAAAAAAATAATGTTGGAGTAGTATGTTTTTTTTTGGCATCTGAAACACGTGAAAGCACATGTGAATGTGATCGAAATCGTTCGCCGTACCATTAAACCTCATGGTGGTCAAACCCTCGTGCTGGCCTTCTTGGAAGCTGAAGGTGTGTTCCATTCACATCCATACATTATACTTCGCAGGATCACCTAGTACCTTTTAGCCTGAAGATCCAAACACGACTGGACTAATTTTAGCCTCTAAACTTTTAGTCCTAGGTGATCCAAATAGTGCATATATCATTAATACCATATTCATTTTCCATTCTCCTTTCACTAAAAACAATCTTTCACTCTTCTTCCTCTTGTTTTCTCACATGATTTATTGAAGTATGGCTGTAGCTAGCTCTAAACTTACAATCCACTTTTCTTCTATCTTCTCTAGCTCACCGCAAATAGTTTTCTTTTTTTTTCCCGAATCACAGCACAATCGAAGACGCTCATATACACGCACACATACTCACACCTCTAAATACATGTATGCAATTCTAACCTTATGAGCACCTCCTAAAGATTGAGCTGACTGATTTCAAAATTGACGAAGTCACTACAAGCGGCTCTCAATCGACGAATATGCCGTCTACTGCTGGAAGAATAACGCCGATTAACTCCTATAAATATAATAAATCTAAAAAAATATTTTATTATACTGCTCTAACAGCATATTGTACACCCTTGCAAACATGGGCCGTGGTCCACCCCTACCTCCTAGGCGCTCGTGGCCTACTCCTATACTAGAGACGGGGACCAGGTGAACTTAATGGTCAAGCTCGATGAACCTTCATCCTGAAACCAAGCTGGGGGGAATCAAGATGGGATCATAGACAAACCATGCATCAAAGCCTTGTCAGAAACTTGGTTGAAATTAAATCACGAATATTCTCTTGAACAATGTACAGTCGGGGACCAGTATGTACCATATGTAACTACAAAGGCACGCATGTCTAGTATCAACAAAACAAAAAGGCACGCATGTCAGAGACCCAGCAGTTCCAACAGCTCGACATGCTATCCTCGGACGTGCTGGCCAGGCCATTACTGTTGACTTGTTCAATCACTAGCACGTGCCGCCACTCTTCGTCCTCCTCCTGACCGTCACCTTGAGTCCTCCGGCCATGTGCGCGGTGAGCAGCGGCACGAACACCGGCTCCCTGCTCTCCTCCGCCGCCCTGAGCTCGAACCGCCGCAGCACCGCGCTGGCCACGAACTTCATCTGCAAGAACGCCATCTCCTTCCCCAGGCACGTCCTCGGCCCTCCCTGGAACACCGGGAACTCGAACGCCGACACGCCGTCGCCGGCCTCGCCGCCGTGCGCCGCCGCCGGCGACGTCAGCCACCGCCATGGCCGGAACTCGCCTGCGTCGGCGCCCCAGATGGCCTCCATCCTCCCCATCCCGTAGGGGAAGTAGGTGACCCTGTCGCCGGGCCCCACCACCGTCCCGTCGGGGAGCACGTCACCCTCCGCCGCGTGCTTCGAGTCCCACGCCACCGGCGGGTACAGCCTCATCGTCTCGCACAGCGCCGCGTGGAGCGCCCGCATCCTCCGCGACGCGTCGAGCCCCACGCCGGCGACCTTGCCATCGCCGGCGAGGTCGTGATGCTCGTCGGTGATTTCGCGGAGGACCTCGGCCTCGACGTCGCGGTGGCGGGTCATGAGCCAGAAGAACCACGTCAGCGCCGACGAGGTCGTGTCGCGCCCCGCCATGATGAAGCTTATCACCATGTCCCGGATCGCCTCGTCGCCGTACCCCGCCGCCGCCATCCGGGACACCAGGTCGTCGCCTTCGCCGCGGCGGCGGGCTCGCCGAAGGAGGATGAGCTCCGTGATGGCGCCATGGATCACGGCCATCTCCTCACGCAGGCGCCTCTCCGACCCGACGCCCAGCGCACGCTTCGCCTTCCACACGGCGGCCACCGGCGCGGCGCCTCGCCGGGCGACGATCGCCGCCGCGGCGTCGAACGCCGACGCCAGCCTCGACATCACCGGCAACAATGGCGTCTCCTCGTCGTCTCCTGCGCCGAGAGACACACGGCATATGACGTTGAACGCGAACTGCCTCAGGAGCTCCTGCACGTCGACGACGGCCATGGCGACCTCGCCGCCGCCGGCGCCCGCCGCGGCGTCGAGCGCCGGGAGCAGGCGCGCGCGGGCCTCGGCGTCGAGCGCGGGGCCCACACGCTCCCTGAGGGCCCGGGCGGTGAACTCGTGGCTGACGAGCTTGCGCTGGGCGCGCCACGGCTCACCGTCGACGTTGAAGATGCCGCCGCCGAGGAGGTCGCCGAGTGTCTCCGTGAAGGGCTTCCCTTTAGGATAGTTCCCAAAGTTACCCTTGAGGATGTGCTCGACGTTCGCCGGGTTCGCGGTCACCACGGTGCGTCGCGCGCCGAGGCGTTCCACGACGAACGTCTGCGACGGCGACGCCGCGAGGAGGCCGGTGTACCAGTCGAGCAGCCGGCGACGGTTCCGGTAGAACTCCACCAGGCAGCCCAGCACCGGGTGGCTCCTCGGCGCGTGCCGCAGTCCGGAGCAAACGTTACTAGTCCTTGTTGCGAGCAGAGCATGGCAGAAGGTGCAGAGGAAGAAGAAGCAGGAAGCCACGAGTGGTAGCATGTAGTTGCAGGACTCCATCTCCATGGCGATCGATCGATCTCCAGTTCCAGAGATGGAGGCCGGTGAGGTGAGAAGTATTGTGAGCACTCACACGGGCATACTGCCACACAACCGCACACATACACTGCTGCTGGCTTGCAGTTATATATAAGCATCTCTGAAGATGCATGGGCCATGGCAAGTGTGGTGTGAAAGCATGTGTACATGCTTGTTCACGAGTGAGCAGTACTTAGTTGGCACTAGGAGTTGGAGCTTTTTGTTTTGCTTTTCAGGGTCATCTTAAATTTGGAGGCCTTGAGGGAGACAAGCACTAGCTGTGGCTGTTGGCCTGTTGGGGGTTGGAGGTGAGGGTGTTTTTTGTTCCTTGATTGCTCTGGTTGTTCTAAATTGCTACTGGTACGTCAGCACCGGCCGGCTTATGTAAGCATGTGACTGGCATTGTAAGAGCTTTCCAAAAGAAACAATTAACCCGCAAGCATTTTGTTCACTACCTTTTTGGATTCATGCCATAGAACCTCATACACTTTGCTTGTGTATTGTCACTAAACTGTACATTCAGCACTTCTAGTTTAATTTTTATGTATCTGCCAGATCACAGATAAAATTATTGAAATTGACAGTGTCATGTTATATGTGTTACACCAAAAGTGCAGTACGTTTAATTATATTATGTGAAATTGGATAAAATATATAAATCCATGTGATAATTTAGACTACAAAATGCAATTCTCTGAAATTTACTCTGTGTTGGAGTAGCTAGAAGCATGTTGTTTTTTAGTAACAACAAGACTTGATTCTGCGTAGCAGCACATACACAACATGGTGGATAAGCCCCAAAGTGGCCCTAATGTCAGCAGTTGCTTGGATAAAGGTGGGCCATCAACAAGTGACTCATGAATAAACTTGTATGATTCATAGACCAAAGCAATAAACATTTGATGTTTCTGTGTAGGATATGTGTTTTGTTTGTGTGCATACTGTTTGTTTGCCTGGTGTGTCCTTTTGGTTTCTTGCTTTCTCAATGGCTAAGGACAAAACTTTTCACTACTTATCCACCTGTTTCCCTAGAGTCGAAATCCTAGGGAAAAGTCTAATAAACGGTAGGGAACATGTTTCCTAGGGTTTTTGGTAGGGAAATGTTCCTAGGGGTATTTTCGACGGGAAATACGAAGTGCCCTAGGGTTTTTCCAAGGGAATGTCATTATCCCTAGGATTTTAGAGTTCTAGGGGAGTCCTAGGGAAAACTGCTCACATGGCACCCAATCCTACGTGGAAATGCACTTCCCCTACTATTCTGTTTTCCTAGGGAAACTATTAGAACATGATTTGAATTCAAATTGAAATTAAAATTTGTTTCAGATTCAAATTCAAAATTCAATCCAAACAATTCTAATTCAAATTTACTTCTGTAGGACAACTAATTCTTTCAATAAACATCATATATTCCCACTCCTGCAGACTGCAGTACAATCTCAAAGTTACATATAGAAGTTCGCTAATGACATCCAAAATAAACAGTTAGCAGGCAGACCAACATCTACCAATTGTTTGCTAAGTGGATAAACAGTTAGCAGTGCCATTTCCAAAGCCTGAAAGCCCTGACCATGTTGGGGCCTTCTACAGCTCCATTCAGAAAGACAAGCATCCTTGTCGCTACCATTTGTGTTTGCACATGCACCAAATCCTCCATAAGCAATTATACTGACTTCTTCTGAGGTCTCTCGAATGCATGATCCAAGCGCAGCACAATAGCAGCCTATACAAATAAATGTTATCCTTAGTAAATCCTCAAATATTTTTTACAATACAATGAACTGACAGCCATATATACACACTATCAAACTATGCTCGCAGCAATTAGCAAACACTTTGATATTTCTACAATGCAAGAAATAGGCAGCCATATGCACCAGTACATATAAATGATGGTAAATAGCAAGTAACAGCTAGCCATGATAATTTCTGTAGTAACAAACATTATAGTAACTCATTTGGAATTTCTAGACCTTAATGTTATTTGCACCTAACAGAAAGTAGTCAGGATATGGATGCACATCTTACTCATTTTAAAGTGAAATAAAAGTTGACAGCCAAACAAAATCTCAAGTTTCAAGTTTGAAAGTATATGTGAGCTATTTTCATTGGCAAGGGCAATACAACTATCCTCAAATAATTTATATTGGACAATTTGTTCGAAAGTGATCTATTGTAGCAGTGATTCTTACATAATACATTATGCTCCTCGGCAGATCTGAACAAAACTGATGAACTTGTCTCTGGATATAGCTTCTTTGGCTGGACTGAATCTAAACCTTTGCTGAAAAAAATATAGTTATACGTACACAAACATAGCTGTTTATTGTTGCTACAAAGAAACCCAAATCCAAGATCTAAACCACTGCTCCAGATCATTAATCAAATTAAAGCAAAGCAAAATCCAATCACAATGCACGAGAGAAATTAGCTGATGTGCTTGAACATAGCACTAACATAATAGGTTTTTTTTTGTCTCACCTTATGCCTCTACGGGTCCATGACCTTATCTGCTGCCCACAGATCGTCCATCGATGCTTGGGTTCAGCCTCTGCAGCTCTGCTTCAACCTCGTTCCTTCCTGGTCCTCTGCACGGACTGCAGTTCCCCTTCTTGGTGAGCAGGTGGGTGATTCCTCCCCTTTCTCATCGGCGTCGCAGGTTGCTCCTCTCTTCCCTGGTGGGTGACGGAGGCACCTCCTCCCCTCTCCGGCGAGGGCCAGTACTCTCCCTCCCTGGTGGGGAGTGGGAAGATGAACTGGGGACAGCAGCAAGGTGGATTTGAAGGGCTGGAGGAAGGAATTTTGGTGGCGACATGCTGGTGAGGCGTAGAAGAAATTTGGGGCGGCAGGAGAGGAAAAGCAAAGCTCTGGGAAAGAACCGGCGGCGGCGTGAGGACGAGAGATGAGTAGGGTTTGTGCAGAGTGCTGAGGGGGAGAGAAAAAAATATATATGAGCCTAATTTTTTTCTTTTTCACTTCGTTCCCTACGGATCTTGGTTTATTTCCTAGGGAAACTTTACATCTGGCTCCTCCGTGTCCGAGTCAGCTCGCTCATCCTGACGAGATTGGGGAAGCCGTAGGGAAAGCAAAGTTTTCCTACGATTTCAAAGTAAAATCCCTAGGGAAACTATACGTCCCTATGGTTCTTCGATATTTCCTAGGGAAAGAAAAATACTCTAGGAAAACAGGAGGATTCCAGTAGTGTTTATGTGTATAGTGTCTTCGGATAAGGACGGTGTGGACTAGTTGGATCAAGTAATATGCAAATAACTTTCATGTAGTGTTTGGATATGTTGAAATAAGGAATGGGTTGGAAAAGGGAAATTATTGGATGGCTAAGATTTAATAACGAAGATGGATAGAAAAATCCTAGCCATTCAATTATTTTCCTTTCCCAATCCTATCATGTATTTCCTAATATCCACAACACCATCTTAGCAGTTTGGTTTGTTATGAGAGAGAAACTACATGTTTCATGTTCAAAAAAAGAAACTACATGTTTCTTTATAGTCAGTCTTCTTTTCAATGTATATACATGAAGTTACTTTTGTTCTCTATTATTCTTATGATATAGGGGTATATATATAATTATAAGGGCAACTTCAGCGTGGACATTCAGAATGCTATGAGAATTCTATGCGCCTCCTGAGAGGCTGAGAGAACGCTTAGTCCCACCATTCTCTCTCTGCACAAAAAGTCACTTTAATCATCATCACTCATATCTCTGCTCTCCGGTATATGTGGGCATGTGGCTACTGTTGTGTTCAGATTCAGAAAAAAGTACTCCTCCAACAAGTTTTTCCTATTCATCCCACTCACAGAACACGCTTCCCAATGCACTATTCATCTAGAAAAAATACTTCTTACTTCCAATCTGAACACAACCTAGGTCTTTTTTGCCGCCAACATCCTTCACACTCTCTATAGGCTGTTGTGACATCCTACAATGTCATCATGCAAGATGCTATGGTCGGTCACTGTGTACGCTGAGCAGTGGCGGATCCAGAGCAGGGGTAGGCCCCGGGCTCAACTTGTATACGATGGCCATTGAAGCCTACGAGCCCTCTGGACGTTCTGAGCTTTGGATTTTGGATAAAACGCTGGCCTTCAGGGCCTCTCTCTTTCCCAGGCCCGGCTCAGGCCCTAGGCGGGAGAGGCGATCGCCGGGGGCCCAGGCAGGAGAGGGGCCTACGAAATATGTCAACTGTTGTGTTACTTACGTATGTTTTTTTTTCTCAAAAAAAAGTGACTTGTTTGTGTTGGCCCATGTAGAAACGTCGTCGATCAGCATCGGTTCGTCGCCTCGTCAGTTAGCGCTGAAGGCGTGGCATTGTGTTGATTACGCTCGTGAAAGGTATCGGTCGTTCATGCCCTCGTCTCTTCCAATTGTCCAGCCATCGATCTTGTTGCATGTCGCTCGGTCTTCCACCATCCTACTAGCTTCTGCTCTCGTGGCATCAGCCATCAAGATAAGTGAGAAGAGACTGTGCATCATGTTGATCAGTCTACGGCTTCATTGGCTTTCGCTTACCACGTTATGCTAGATTTTTAAACCTTCAAGTCTACTATTTAATTTTTTAGATAGCATTGAATCATTGATCTCGATTCGACCTTAATAATTTTTGCAACAAAAATTCCACAGTTTTTTTCTCGTAAAGCACTATAAAGCATTATTATATAAAGTCATTGTAATAGTAGTTGTATTTGCATTGTACCACTTTTAATTTGTAGTCTATTTATTAGTATTACTATCACTTTTATCATTATAAAAATAAAAAAACTAGGGCCCATTCTTTCGGTTCGCTCTAGGGCCCTCGAAACCGTAGAGCCGGCCCTGCTCTTTCCTTCCGCTCAGCACATGCCTTCAATTAATCATTGAACAACACATTGATATAGAGGGGAAGTGTATGGGCTGGACCCGGGCTGTACCCCCCCCCCAAGCCCAGCCCCTAGATATCATGTACTGTTAGGCTTCGCCCTAAAGATTGTTATAGTAGAAAGTAGAATGTAGTATACACCAATGTTATATAGGCCCCACCCCACTGACCCACTCTTAAATGCATATTTGTGTTTTCCTAAAAAAAATGCATATTTGTGTCTCTGAAATTTTTAAATATGACATATCAAACATTTAATTGCATTAGCAAAATGTTAATAGTGCTGTTTGGAAAACCATTGTGAAATAGACGAAGAATGAGTCATTCCTCAAGTATAATTTAGCTGCCAATAGTCATTGCAATCCATGTATGGTATGCTTGTTTGGTAGGATTCCGGCTTTTTCTAAAACGGCTCTGGTTGTGACTCCTTTGCTAAAGTAGCTTCTTTGGTAGAGTTGAAGCCATTAAAAAAAATAGTTTGGTAAAATGGCTTCTCCGGGTAATGTGGTAATTCTGAAAGCTTTTTATTACATAAGAGAGGGGTGAAACCGCTCTCTTTTTTTTTTTTTGCTTCATCTCTTTAGTGGAAACAGGTTTAAGGTTCATGGAGGTTTCCTAGGTGAAGCCACTTTATTTTAACCCCTTTGATATGTCTTCACCAAAAGCCATTGGAGAAGCCCTACCAGACGGGATTTAAAGTTTGTCCATCATATGACTTTAAATCTAAAGCATGCATAGAAATTTGAAACAGCATGTGAAGAAGTTCTTGGGAGAAACTAAGGCTCATTGGGAAACTTTTCGAACTTTCATTTCATTGAAAATCATGGTCTCTCTAATAGACACGCTTCCCCGAAAATAGTTTGCTATGGTGAAGTTTTGCATATTTTTCAAATCTAAATGGGGCCTAAATCGCTATATGTGGCAAAACCTTGGCCTCCTGTTCTATAATACGGATGGACAAACTACGAAGAAAGGTACTTTAAAACGAGTTAATAATATGGTCTGAAAATATTGCGCAACAACAATACACATACACTAAACGTGTCATTATATATTATATGGAGTCAAATTTTATACCGAATAATCAATATATATATTTATTTGGAATACCTAGAACCACACAACATGCTTGAATGCGCCAGCCAAGCAAAAAGGAGTTGACTAAGGTGTGTTTAGATTGGGAAAAGATTCCCCGAAAATACACTGTTCACCAAAAATACATTGTAGATGAATAGTGTTCTGTGAGTGGGAGGAATGAGATGAATAGGGAAAAGTTGGATAAATAGTGTTTTTTGGAGAATCTTTGGCAAACTAAACGGGGCCTAAAAGAACTAAACGTACGTACTATTTCCTCATCATCGCAAACATAAGTCAACTACGTATACTATCTGGATTCATCCAAAGGTACACTTTTTTTAAAAAAAAAAGTTTGACTATCTAAACTAGTGTAAAGACATATAGCTATGTAATAACACCTTTTCATACCAAATCTTGTCTAAGTTGTGGTTAATAAAAAAAATGCTCACCACACCTTGGGCAAAGACGCAAAGTATACTGCGCGTAAGAAATGAGCTAATGATATATTAATATGTGAGGTCAGAGGCTAAAATAACGGTTCTATCAATCAATTAAAATAAATTAAAGAATCATAAAAAAATATGTAAAATGTTAGTGTGCTAGAATTCTATGGGGTCATTGAATAAGAATTCAAGGATACTACTGTAGAAGAGCAATAATAATTTGACAATTTTCATTTGACTGACGCAAACATTAGTAAAATTTAATTGGTGCTATAATCAAAATAATCTAAAAACGAACAGATTATAAAAAGACAGGGTATCAATCAAGTTCAAGAGTCTGGATTTGTTCTATGAATCTTGCTGGTTCGGACAAAATATAGTACGTGAATGATCTGCTATAGTGATCGATAATGTATAGAAACCATGCTTGGTGGTCCTATTCAGTGTGTGTGCATATAATCACGGAAGAGTGTCTGCTTTTGGTTGGATGCGGACATGGACATTCAAAACGTGCATATTAATTATCATCCATATCTTTTTAGTGTCTTTGTTTAAGTTCATAAATTGTATAGCAATACTTGTCTTGTTCCATAATTTTAGACTTTTTGTGAAATATTTTTTTTATATTTTATCGGTATACTATACATATAAATGCATAAGTATATATATACTCCATTATCAAACATATATCGTAATTAGTAGTCAAACAAAGTAGTGGTGGGTAATTGACAGTGCCATTATTGCCCATAACGTCACTCTTTTACGACTTGAGGGTGTATTAATTTTGTTTTAATCATAGTACAATTGAAGACGCACATATATACGCACACACTCACCCCTATAAATACATATAAGCAATCATACTTCTATGAACATCTCTGTGACACTGAGCCGAATCATCTCAAAATTAACAAAGTCAGACAGGCTGTTTGCTATTGACGAGGCCGTCGCCTATCACTAAAAAAATAATATCGATTAAATTTTAAAATAAATCCAGAAAAATACGAGTACATGTGACATCGAATCTAGTGCTTAGGTCGAGACATGTATACATCTATGCTATTAATTATACGGGCAACGTGCATAAAACCATCATAATCATGCATTGGACCTGCACACGGAGGGATTGTGTAGCACGTGGTACCTTGCGACGTGGCAGAGTCACGCCCTCCTGTTGCTCGTGTTGCTGGAGATGGATCGAAACCAAGAAGAGAGGGACTGAACATGTGACAGATGCTACATTGCAGAACAAACTGCTGTGGAACAGCGTGTCGGGGGCGCCACTTTAGATGATATTTTTGTATAACTGTATGAGGGGGAAAAACACTAAGCTGTGGCATGTATTCGACCATAATTCTCCGTATTGTACACAAACGCATCACTCTATAAGGTCATTTTTTAAATGGAAGATTTCATTTTGTTATTTTAAAGAGCGTCATATCAGCAAAGTAGAAATACAATCATAAATCAAACTTCGAGATGACACTTCTTCACTTTCTTTCTTCTTTATTCATTAGCACATAATAAAATCAATCTAGGTGCCATACAATTTAATGAGCATTTTTAGTACTAAGTGCACGTTGCCATAAAAGAATTGCACCTAGCGTAAACATACATCAAGCATGGTCACCAGAGAACTTCAAAACGCTCGGAGCGAACGGTCTAAAGGCGCTGTACGTGTCTACTATGCCTGCCATACATGATTGCGCCCTACTGCGCACCCAAAGCACGAGCATTGGTGTGCCGCCTGATGCGATGTCTACTCATGCTCCACACTAGATGTAGCTCAGCGTAGGGACTACAGAGTACGGACTGCTTCGAGCGATGCGAGAACATGTACGGCTGTACCTGAAAAAGCAGTATCGCACGTGGCTTCCTGACTGCCGTTTATTGTGGGCAATGTCCTGTGGCGTGATTGAACCCAAAAGTCCGAGATGAGCAGTGCGAAATTCAGGTGGGGTTGATATGGTATTGTGCACCAAACAGTTAAGCAAAATTGCAGATTTCGCTAAACACAAGGTGTAAAATGCAAGTCCCATCCTTTGCCACAACAAAACCCAACGACTGTCAACTGTGTTCTATCGAATCGACGGCTTTTGCCAGTAGCCATGACTCGTGAGAGAAATTAACAAGTGACTGATTGGAAAGCACAATGTAAATGGATTGTCGGATCCACATCCGATGCTACGGGATTCAGTTCAAAACTCCAAGCCTGGCCATGTTACCATGGAGGACCAATCAGTAGCTGCGGCCCCAGAACGACCACTTCTTTGCTGGCTTTCCAGAGGCGAAGCAAACGGTTCCTGAATTTAGTTGTGCAGTACACAGGTCAGCGTGGCATGATTGGAAAACAAAAGGTAAAAGTGATGTAGCAAGAGAATCCCAAAGTAATTCAGATTCCACTGAAATAGGACCCCATGTAGCCCATACCTTCTGGAAGTTCTGGCTGATCGAATGGAGTACACAATGTTTTTGCTGCACCAAGGTCCCCCTTTGTCCGAGTTTTTACATCTTTCTCAACTTCCTGTAGTGGGAAAAAAGAAATAAAATTATATGCAATCTTGCAGTAACCATTCTCCAAGAAAACAGCTCAGTTAAAACCTCCCACTCCCCCTTCCATAGTTAGACGTAAACGTGGAAAACGTGTGCTATGACTCTGAGTAGTAGCTTATCGTTGAGGTTTCAATGAATCAATTCATGACAGGAGGAAATATCATAATCCAATAAACAACGAAGATAGAAAAGATGTTCAATACCTCCTCATCACACCATGGAGCCAAGATCAACCTTTTGTTGTTCAGAGCAGTTGTGAATTCATCCCAGGTGTGGATGACTTCAATGCAGGCATCTCTCTTTTCTTTGGCTGTTTTAAGCAGGTTTGCTTGGATATCATCCAGTAATGCTTTAACCTCATCAACCAAATTGTCAACAGGAATATCAACCTTTGCACCATTGTCTCTGCGGACAATGCGCACCTGAATATAATAGGTTTGTGGAAAACATTAGAATCAGAGCATCATTGCCACTGCATCTATCAGAGATGAGTAAGACACATATTGGAAGCTGGAAAACATTAGAATCAGAACATTATTGCCACTCTGTGCATCTATCTGAGAAGACTAGGCTAGGGCACAGATTGGTAGCTGGAAAACATAAGAATCAGAACATTATTGCCACTCCAAGCATCTATCTGAGATAAACCACAGTATTGGTAACTGGAAAAGATGCATCAATTTATGATCATTGGTCAATAGGGGAAATCACCAAAGTAACAACCTAAGCGCCTTATCCTAGTCTCCAGGAATAAGCTACATAGGAGAGGAAGCGCAATTCTTATAGAATCACTAGTAATACGAGCAAAAGGCCAAAAGGCAATGACAAATTAAAAAAGAGCAACCAATTGACAAAGTTGTTAGTCTTTCCGAAGGCTACGAAAAGCAGTACATGTAACTACTGCAGATAGTCGTAGAGAAAAGAAGCAAGACAGTAAATTATGTGGCACATGGATCTGTGTGAACAAGAGCCTAACGACACTAGTGAGTGAGAGACCATCTACAAACATGATATTTGAAAGTGTTGAGCATTTATCAGTACCTGTTTGTTGGCCAGATCTTTTGGTCCAATCTCAATTCTCAAAGGAACACCTTTCATTTCCCAGTGAGAATACTTCCAACCTGGAGAGTAATTCTCACGTGTGTCCAAATCCGCTCGGAATCCAGATTCATTAAGAGTGTAAACAGCTGATTCGCATGCTCCCTTTATGGCAGTTGTGTCAGCATCCTTGTAGGGCACTGGAATCACAATTACCTGGATTGGTGCCACCCTTGGTGGTAATACTAAGCCTTTGTCATCACCATGCGTCATCACCATCACTCCAATCTGCAAGAACCTATACATTATAAGAAAAAATAATTTGTGTAGAACACTAAGCAACTGGGAAATCCTAGGCACAAAAAGGGACCATTCATTCAATGCAACATGGTCGTTGAAAAACCTTGCTATAAATTCTGCAATGCTTGGAATCTCTCATGCACATCAGACTCTCGATAAACTGTGTGTAACAATTCAAACTTCAATTTTATTTTGCTAAAAGATGGGTGTTTTGTGTTAGGCAGGCTAAGTCTAGGTAGGTAGGGAAGAAGAGTTTGAAGAAAGGGGAGAGCACTAAGCCATGATGAGTAGCTGACTGTACACCACATCAGCAGATCCTATAATCTACAGTGAGTGAGCTATCGTACAAAACAAAAGGGTTTCAAAAAATTTCAGGTTGTCTCGGTAAGAGTATACCATTTATGCTATTATTTTGTTGTTTCCGGCTCAAACTGATCATTACGCGACTCTACATTCTGATTCCATATTTAAAGTTGAGAACTGAGATTTCGTAAGAAAACTGTGAAAAAAATGCAGCATAAAAGGAATTGGAGTGGCAACCAGCAAGCCAAGGTCTATGAAATATTTGCAGAATCTGGAGCAAACAAAAGTTTAAGATGGCCTATTGACCTTGTAAAAGTTAATTTTAAGGATACAATTGCACAATATATTATCAAATAATAGCTCTTAAATATATCTATACAGACAAATATTTGCATTGCATGGTTTCACCTGACAAGCGTATGGACTATGGAGAAACATCGGTTTTACATCGAGTTGTAGTGATCTCATTTTTAATTGATAATTTTGTGAAATCTGAACAAGACCCATTCATAAAGACCAAATGGCCATCCTGAAGTTTAAGAGCCTAGCTGATATCAGGTGCAAGTGTGCGTCTGTGCACTTTATTCCCTAGACCTAGATTTCAGCAAGCAACCCATACCAAAAAAAAAAACGCATCAGGAGTATGGGAGAGAAGACAAACAGAAAGCATCATTTCAATTCCCACAATGATTATAAATTTTCAATCAAATAAGGTGTAAGAATTACCGAGCGAGTTGTGTATGCCCAAGAGTTTTGCCAAACCATTTCCCTGGCACCTTTCTCATTCTCAAAAGTTATATCAAACATCTTGGCAAAGTTTTGTCCAAGACAATGTGAGGTTGCACCTTGTATACCACGGCCAGTGTTTGGAATGAAGGCCTGATAAAATGATATTTATAAAAAAAAGAACAAAGTATAAGAAATTTATTTTCCCTTCCACCAGGATAGTAATGAAAAGGCTAATTTGTGTAGGAAGTGGCAAAAATTTCTGTATCAATACCTCAACACTGGTGGTATAGAGTCCACCTGCAAATTTTTCCATCTCACTTTTCCTCCCTTTGGATACTGGAACTGCTAAAAATTCTTCATAGATCCTTCTGTACAGTTCCAATATTTGGAGAACCTGAGATTACACCATGACATACAATAACGGGTCATCATAGTGTTCATCTAATCATATGAGATTATTATCACAGTAAAAGGCTGGTTCAGATAGTTTTTGTGCAGACTACATACAAACAGGGTAAACATTAAATTTAATAAATGCAAAGCAAGGATACTACATACAAGTCAGTTGCTACTTCAAACAATGAATATCTTCTAACATTCACAGTTTAATCGGGAAAAAAATAGTGTTATTACACTTCATGATACAGTCACCTACTAGTTGATAACAGAGCTATATCAAAATAGTGCAGAAATATATATAGTTCATCTATACCTCTTCATCTGCCTCTTCTTTAGTTGCAAAAGCTGTATGGCCTTCTTGCCACAGAAATTCACGGCTCCTGAAGGAATAGTCGCAAAAAGTTAGCCAAGAGGACTTTATTTGTGTCACGCGCACGCGCTCCATCAAATATGTAATAAATTCAAACCTTGCAACTTTTGGGAACCAATTAGGGTATCTACAAATGAGTTCAGGTGATAGAAAAGCAGTGCCACTAGATTGGTACTTCAGCGTAAATTTTAAGGTTATTATCATTTTTGTAAATAGTAACTTTATGAGATATTCATGGTCAAAATGCAATTTAGAAAACCATGCCATGTCAAATAATGTTTTATACATTATTCCATTTGCTGAGTAAATCATGTGAATTTTGTTTCAGGTTAACAAATATCAGAAAAGGAGGCACACATGAGAAGAGGAATAACTCAAATGGTGGGTGTTATGGGTATCAAACCAAAAATACCACAATGAATGTTTTAACTAGAAAGGGTGAAATTTTTGAGCGAGTAGTGAAAGCCTGTACTAACTAATCTTCCATTGGACCATTTGAAGAATAAATTCATAACCACATGCATAGCCCAACAAAGGATAAAGTACCTTATGAAAGGAGTAGGATTGCTAAACTCCCATCTAACAACGTTACACCACTGGTTACACCTCAAGGGCAAGTCACGGTGGCTTCTTATCCATTTAGAGAAGTATGGATACATGACAGTCTCACTTGTGGGGCGGATTGCAATAGGAGCTTCCAGTTCAGATTTTCCTGATTTAGTAACCCAAGCTACCTGCACGATAAATAAAAATGAATATATTACTTTCCTTTTACCCAACTGAAAGCATTATCAAGGTTCACTGATCACAAGAATCAGTGGCACTGAGTGAAATTATATTAACAAGCAGATCTCATGAACCTAATAATTTGTTGCATAGACACACCACAATGAAATAAAAAATATATCCCAAAAAAGATGAAAATCTGTGCCAGCTGCCAACAATCAACAACCATGCCACTTGATTATTCATTATTTCAAACCAAAAGCTAGATGGCATGCACTGGCTAGTGCCAACACTACATCCAGCAAGTATCAGTTTGTGGTACAGATAAATTGGCATTATACTTCCACTAATGGACCTTACATATTCATGAGGGTGCTTTATTTATTTCACATTGACAATGCCAGCAGTATCATAAGGATCACAGGGAGTTCATGGGAATTATGACCATGTTTTTTCATGAGTAAACTGAGCGCTACTTCAAAATTCTGATAGATCTTAATTTATTGTCTTTTTTTTAAAAAAAAATATTAAGAACAGAACATATCTTATGTGATCTGCTCAGATGAAAACGTTGAAGAGCTCAAGGCATCTTTGTGACTATTCTTATTAATTGATCTTTTACCTTTTCAAAAGATACTCAAACAGTAGGGCAGGCTGAGCTAAAAAACTAAATGAATATCCTAACTGGGAAAAATGTGGAAACAGAGATGTAAAGGACAAGAGTAAAATGCAGACCTCAGGTGCAAAGCCCTCAATGTGGTCTTTCTCCTTCTGTAGAACATTCTCAGTAACAAACAGAGGGAAATAATATGGTTTGAGCTTCAGCTTTTTAATTTCTGCATCAAAGAATTCCTGCACCAAATCACATAGCAGTTACCAAAAGGAACATGATTACAGTAGTGACATTATACATTCATAAACAGTCTCTGGACACAGGTGCGAGGTGGCTATTCTTTAACACAGAGATACTTGCAACTACAGAATTTAACAAATGACACTGCACAGTTCATTTTAGAATTGCGAGGAAGAGAAAAACACTGATGACCAGAAATATCGACCCTCATTTTCAATTGGTATTGGAAAACTTACTTTCAGCAGCTCCCAGATTTCCATTGCCCATGGCCTCAATATATAGCAACCCGAGATGTCATAGTACTCGATCATTTCACTGTTGACAACAACCTGGAAGAACAAATAGCAAAGCTCAAAACAGTAAGGTACAGATTTCATCTCAAAGACAGAGAGATATTATGTAAATTTTGATGGAAGCATCTTTGTCAACCAATTAGAGTTTTAGTGGTGTATCCACACAACAAACACTAATACGAAAATTGGCTACTAATTTAGAATTATGACAGTGTATCTGCACAACAACCAGTGACCGCCATTGGCAACTAATTTAGAATCGTAACAGTGTATATGCACAGAAAGGACTAATACCACCACTGGGAACTAATTTCGAATCGTAACAGTGTGCTCAAAACGGCCAAAATTCAGCTGCCGGAACAGCAACCCAAACCAACACATCCAATCCCTCCAGCCCAAGCATCTACCAAATTACACAAACATCCAACAAACTGGGAGCACCACCATATCCACGGAGCATCAAATCTGACGGCAGCACTCCTCAACCAGAACGAAACGGAAGGCATCAACAGTCAACGCACCTCCGAGTACCACTCCCCGAAGTTGTCGTCCTTCTTGTACGCCATCCCGAGCTTCGTCTCCTTCTTGACCTCCTTCTTCTTCCCTCCTGCAAGGGCGGGCATCCAAAAGCAAAAATCTCAAATCCAGCGGAACCCCACACCACCCCGCCGCACGGGGAAGACGACCGCGAGGGAGGACGAGCCCGCACCTCCGCCGCCCTTGGCCCCACCACCGGCCTTGGCCCCACCTCCCTTGCCGCCGGACGACATGGCTGGCGGATCCGGTGAGCCGAGGACGGATCCGAGGAGCGGCGGCGCGAGCGAGGAGGGCGTCCTGGTGCCTCTAGGGTTTAGTGGCGGCGGCGGGAGGGAGTGGGAGAGGACTATGATGTGTGGGGTAGAGTAGCGGCCACTCCCAAGTCAGAGTAGCGCGCAAGTAGCCAATCGGACAGCACGGGCGCGTTGCGTTGGGCTGTTGCGCACTTGCCTTCGGGCCGCGGGATCTGTGGTCTCGGTCTATGGCTGACGTCACAGGCTTAGTACAGCGTGGCTGGGGGACACACGGCGTACGTAGACCTGGTGCAGGGAGGTGATTGCGACCTCTGAAGACGTTTTTTTCCCCCTTGAAACGCTGATAGGGTTGTTGCAACTTTTTCTTTTTTTTTTTGCATAAAGGACAGTGCGCTACCGTTGGGTTTGGTGGCTAAACTCACGTTGCCTCATCCAAAACTTGTTTGGATGGAATGCGCTTTAGAGAGCCAAGTCACTATAGATATATATAGGTTTAGGTGACATCTCTTATCTTACAAATCTTGTTCTACTTCCACCTTCGGTACAACCGCACTTTGCTTATATGGCCTCCGCTTTACATGGCATCCGCTTTGTATTGTGCGTCAACATGTGGGCCAATGCTATGCACCCTGCTCCCTCCCTGCCTACGTGTTGCATCGGCCTTGCTCTGCTTCCCATTATGTCTTCCTGTTCCAATGTGCTAGGGATTGTAACAAAAAAAAAAACAATGCCAAATAAAAATAGCTGCTAGCTTTCCCTCCTATTGCTCCTCCTTTTCGGAGCAGCAGGAGATGATGGTTGAAGGTTGCGCATGTGGCAGCACGAATTAGCAAGAGTACTAAGCTTGATAGTGCGATAGAGCCATCATGCCAATAATGTTGAGTTATCAAAATGTGAGGACAAATTAGAATTAAAATGATTATATAGTAAAAATGTTGCATCTTTGAAAAAAAAATGTTTTCTAGTCAGCTACAAAGGTTGGCTTGAAAAATAAAAATGTTGAGAAAACATATATTGCATAGAGAAAATGATAAGTTGTCAAAACTAAAAAAACTGGCATGAAAAAATGTTGAAAAGGAAACAACCACTAGATATTGTCAGCCTCTATGGGTCGGCTTAGATAATGTCTATGACGATATGGTTGTAGAGCTCCTTGAAATCCTTAGCTCTCATATTGGCGTGGATGAAGTGTTGTTCTCAACTTTATTTTCAAAAAGAACACTAGCATCAAACTTATGATAACTGATAATTAATTTTATGCTCACCTAAAATACATATAGAAATATTATGTGATACGGAATACTTACTAAATTGTACCTAGTAAAGTAGGCAATCGGCAGCGTCTTTTTCTTTTTGCTGTGGTGAAATAATAGATGTGCATTCATGCTTTTTTTGGGGGGGGGCTGGAGACAGGAGGAGGTTCCAGTAGGCCCATTTGTTATAAAAAAAAATACTATTGCAACTCGAGCTTGTGTGTGCATGATGTATTCCCTTTTATCAATAATAACACTCATGCCTGAGTCAATGCGTGTTGTGTTAGAGTGTAATAACACTATGTCTCAATTAATTATGGTCTCTTTATTTGTCAACAGAAAAAAGAATGCCATACCTCTTTTTTACGAGACTTGGCCCTAATTTTTTACACTTCATTTCTTGCTTCCCTACTACAAACCATATAACATGCATAAACTCTCACAAAAAAAAATAACTTGTTTCTTTTATCTACGAGATGTGGTCACTTCAATAGGAGTTGAAGACGTTGTGCGACATCTACCATCTCTGGTCTTAGATCAACATCAAGACTTATACATTGCACAATAATTTCCGCCAAACTATGAAAAATCCCAATGGTTCCCTGTGCTGAAATATCTGGGTCGACAAGCTCAATCACACCCTTCTTTGTTGTGCAAGTGTCGTAAAAATTCCCCAGCAAGTTACTGATAACAGGATCTAAGACCTTCTTCCTCGTAATGAGTTCTAAGAGCACCCCAAAACTATAGACGTCACTTTTACTGGTATACAGTCCTGTTTGCACATATTCTGGATCCATGTAGCCCCAGTTACCAATGATGGTGCTCGTGTAATTTTCTTCAATGGTGATCATCCTAGATGTACCAAAGTCAGAGATCTTTGGTACAAAGTCCTCATCCAAAAGGATATTAGCAGGTTTAACATCACCGTGGAGAATTGGTGTTGTAATTTCTGAATGCATATAAGCTAGGCCCTTCGCTGATTGTGCAGCAATCTGTAGGCGTAGATCCAAGTCAAGAGGCATCCTATTTCTCCCATGCAGTATTTTATCGAGGCTTCCATTGGAGACATACTCATAGACCAAAATTGGGACATCAACCTCTAGGCAACAACCTATGAGGTTGACAATATTCTTGTGCAAGACACGAGACTGAATGATAACTTCATTTGCAAATTGGTCTGTCAATCTGGAATCAAACTTGGGCTTCTTGACGGCTACAGGTCGAATTTCATCTCTAAGATACCCCTTGTAAACCTCACCAAAGCCTCCTTGTCCAATTCGATTACTTGTTTTTAGAATTGGCTCTAGCTCCTCCTTTTTGAATAGCTTAATTTTGTTAACCCTTTCAATTATAGGCCCCCCATTCTTTCTAAAGAATTCTTTCATCTTCCGTTTCTCTTTGCCAAGAAGAAAGATGAACACCACAATTGCTACGATGAAAAGTCCACCTATTGCTCCTACAAAGCAACATAGATACTTAATAGTAATAATCAAAATCTTCTAAAGTTTGTCGAAAATATTTTCCATAAAAAAATTATTACCGAATTTCATAATTACAAACTAGTCATATAATCCACCTAATAAGTTATTTCGAAACAAAATTACTATGGTTATTTTTCTGTTTTATGTACTTAGTTTAATAAAAAAACCATAGACTACTATGTGCTCATGGGCTGTATGTGGCATGTCCTTCAGTTGGGAATGTCTCATACATCATGTCATTGTCTTATGAAAGGATCCTATGCATTCAAAAATATATACCTTAGCTTGTACTACTAGGAGTGAGCGAAAACTGAAAATATGCAGAGATCATATACTACATACCTGTGATAACTTTTGCTGCCAGCGGAAAATTGGGGTTGCAGGGTATGTTCCTTGGATTAGCACTGTGGGTGCCACTAGGGCATTTGCATTCATAGGAACCCGGTGTATTCTCACAAATGCCTTGGCATGGATACTTCGGATCCTTACTAAGTTCACACTCGTTGATATCTGCATTGTTGAGCAACCATTCTCAGATATTCAGAGCCATAGGACACCGTCCATAATAATTAATAAAAGCCAATTAGAAATGAAATTATTGAGCATTTCCGAAGTGTAAAATTAAAGTTGCAATTACTAGTATTTGTCACTCTTAGGTGGTGAGTAGCAAATGATTTGTTACATTTCAACCCCTATCAGTGACTCGTATGTCCCACATGTCCATGAGAGGGAACTGAGAACATCCCAATCCAACCTATGACCAAACACATGCTAAGAGTGGCGGCATATACAGTGCTAACTGAATCAAAAGCCAGTTCAGCAAAAAAAACTCAGAACTAACTGAAGCTGCAAACTCGTTTAAAATTCCGAAATTTGCTTCCTCCTAGACATTATATTCAACATTCTTCAACCTGAGCAAACAATGCATAGTGACTTACCGGTACAACCGCCGGCGATATATGGATTGCCTTGGTAGCCGTCGCTGCAGTTGCAGACGTACTCAGGTCCATTAGACGAGTCACGGCACAAGCTGTTAGTGCTCACACACGCATACCCCTTCGTCTTCCTCGCCTCGTCGCAGCTCAGGTCGTCTTCCCGGATGGCCCAATCCAGCCAAACCGGCATCATGGTATCCTTACCCATCTTCAGGTCAGAGACATGGAAGGTGTAGTGATCCCTGTCCACCAAGAACGCGTAGTCACAGGGACTAAACCCCAACGCCGCCGTGTGGTTGTATTTCTCGAAGGCCATGTTGTTGTTGGTGAGGCCAGGTGGGATGTCGACGTGGCAGCACCCGACGCCGGCGCAGGCGCCATCCATGGCGCTACGTGAGCCGTTGCAGAAGGACATGCAGCCGGTGTAGTAGCCGTAGGGGTAGTACCCATTGCCCTCGCTGTGCTGGCTCTGGGTGTAGCCGAGGGTGTTGCATCCGAGGACGACCAGCTGGTTGTGCGCGTTGGAGATGCGGTACACGTCGTGGCTGTTGAAGTGCACGTCGCCGTCGCTCGAGTCGGAGACCGTCTCGCCGGAGACGAAGCACTCGTACGCGACGGGGAGCATCACGCGGGCCTCTGCTGTGGTGATGGAGAGGAGGTTCACCGGGACGGGCCGCGTCGTGCCGGCGAGGAAGGGAGTGTTTGTGGAGTCGTCGCAGGTGATCTCGAAGCCGTTTCGGAAGCAGCCGGAGCCGATGCCGAATGGGTATTGGATCGACATGGTGCCGCAGTGGTTGGGGCAGCCTGAGGTGTTGTTCTTGGAGGCCATTGCTGCTGCTGTTGCTAGCAGTAGAAGAAGACATGGTGCCAAGATGAAGCTTGTCTGCATATTTTTATTGGTTGCTCTGTTTTTTTTTTCTTCAAGGGATCATTGCTTCGATCAATTGTCGTCAATACATATGGCAGACTGAAGATTGAAACACAGATTTTTGTTTGTGAATCCTGTCAACGATGGTGGACCAGATATGAGTGACTAATTCTAGTTTGGTGTGTGTGTGAGAGACAGAGAGGTGCCATGTGCGCGTAATACGGTAATAGACGCAACTGTTGATTTGGATGAAGCGTGCAAGGCCAAGTTGACGCGTGGAATCGACGGAACCTCAGACAGCTGCATGTGTGCATTCAATGTGTGAGCTTGACTAAGTTGCCAGTTTGCGACCGTGACTGTGTACGCTCACATAGAGTACATGCATGTACCCGAGTCCTAAAATGGGAGTACACGGACTCTGACTATGAGTTGTTATATTACTAGTACAATCCAAATTACGGATATGATGTATATATCAGTCAAATACATGCAAAAGAAGTGGTAAAAGTTATTAGGCACAGCTCGACTATCATGAGAGGCACAAATTAACTGCACAGGTATCCGTATCTCCAAAGGATCGGAGCACCGAGAACAATCTTTTGCAAGAGCAGTGTATGTCAGTACTTTGTTGCCAACAAGAAAGTGACTAATGCAATAGTCCGCGCCTGCAGTGAGCCAACCAAAAATGAAAGAGGTAGTAACATGTAACAGCCGGGCTGAATTTGAGATGCCATTTCAGTAACTAACACAGGTGTCAGGGAACAGAGCCTCTTGGCTTACTGCTTATATATGAAAATGCCTAATAAAAGCTAATCAAAACGTCTAGCTGAATTTGCAGAAACAATAATAAGCGGTTGAAGCAGGAAAGTAGAAGGAAGCTGCAAGAGAACTGAGCAGAGAAATAGATCGTTTCCTGGTATTCGCTAGTATATGGACCGTTGACAACCTGGAAGGGCACAGGATGATGACTGGATCATACCTTGGTTGATCCAAGGTGGAAAGAGGAGAAGAGCTGACAGATGAGGCCTCGCGGATGAGCTAGGCCTGAGCCGCAGCGGACGAATCAGGCGCCGAGCTTTTTTGCGAGAGAGCTGCAGAGGAACTCGCCTCGACGTCTCGCGCGGATGAGCTAGCACAGTTTGCAATGGTGGTCAATGGAAGTCGTCATGGATGCGATTTCAGATTCGGACCTCGCTAGTCGCTAGTCCACATGCATTATTCTTCCCGCTTTCGCCCCGCAACTTGCTGTACAATCTGATCGGGACATGACATGCAGGCACCTATTTTTTTTTTTATATCCCCACCACCTATTCTCTGTTTTATTTCCGTTAATCAATACTCCCTCCGTCTCAAAATTATAGGCTTTCTCACTTTCCGAGAAAATACTACAGCCATTTATATAAAAATATATATTAAATTTTATAATATAATATAGATATCATTAGATAGATATTTAGATCTAGTTTTTTATAAAAAATATTTAAAGATTTAAATTTTGAACGTATTTTCTACAAATCTAGTCAACTCGTGGCACGAACACCCATAACTCATTAGGACGAAGGGAGTAGATGGGTAGGGTAGGTACTTCTTCCATCCCAACGGTATACCAGATAGCTTCAGAGTTCAATACTTGTCCGGCCGGAATACAACTATTTATGAAAGTGGTGCTTTGAGGCTGTGTTCAGTTACAAAAAATACTTTTTACTTTCTATTCATCCCGCTCACATAACACGCTTCCTAGAAAATTCATTTTTCACCTTTCCTATTCATCCCCCTCACATAACATGCTTCCCAAAAAAAGGTACTCTTTCTCCCCCTAACTAAACACCGCCTCAGGCATATAAAGTGTCCACAATTTCCCGAAGAAAAAAAAACTATCCACAATACCCTCCTCTCAGATAGGGTTGGATGTCGAGCTAGCTTGGGTCGTTATAGCTCGGCTCGTTATCATATTCGCTTGGCTTGGCTTGTTATACTAACGAGCCAGCAGCCCACTCAGCTCGGCTCGTTAGCTAGCTCGAGCTGGCTCGTTTGGCTCGCGAGCCAATGTAGGCAGAAGATATACAAACACATCATCACTAAGTATGGCTCGTTTGGCTCGTTTTGCCCAACCATCATAACCGAAAATAATTAGTTTCCACCACATGCCAGTTCAAACACTAACAAGTATTATTTAACAGTTTAGGAAACAAAACAACTTTAAAATAAAAACATCCAAAACCATATAATCAATTATTTGTTCCACTAGATCAAATGGGCCGAGCCAGTTTAAATTAGCTGGCTCGTTATGGCTCACGAGCAGCTTGCGAGCTGACTCGTTATAAAACGAGCTAGCTTGTTATAAATAGAGCTGGCTTGTTATAGAATGAGTCGAGCTCGAGCCGAACCATTAACGAGCGAGTCGAGCGAGCTAGCGAGTTACGAGCTTTTCGTCTAGCCCTACTCTCAGATGTGGTAGAAGCAAGATGGGAAGAGACACGAGAAAGAAGACGATGCTCAATTCCACCTACAAGAATGTGAACCGCCATTCATTGGGCTGTGGCACTACTTCTAGTTGAGCCGTCTATGGTGCATGAAGGCCACTTGCCTGTGCAGTCATCCATATCGAATTGAGTTTTGGAGCTATATATTGAGTGCTTTTGGTTGTAATCTCTTTGGTTTACAAAGTGCTTGTGTACTCAACTACATATTAATATTAATATAAGTCTTCCCGCTAAAAAAAAAGACGGCATCTGCATGACTGCATCTGACATGAAGGTTCAGTTCGGTTCAAAAATTGGTGAACAAGCAGGTGTGACAAGAATAATTTAGTTGCATGCAAATAAATTCAGATGTTTAATCGTGCAAGTCATTGATATGGTAAAAGAAGGAAAATTTGGACCTATAGTTTAGACCAAAAAAAATATTAAGAGCAAAAAAGAAGGGTCTCCAATAGTCCGTAAAAATGCATTGCTAAAAACACTAAATGATGCCATGTCAGCTAGGGCTAGGTTTTGATTTTTTTTTTGGAAAAAGTCCAAATCCATAATTCATATAACCTCCTAAACTATTTTTATTTTTGGTTCATTTTGGACCGTAGTCTGAGAGGAGAATCATCGTACTACACGTGAGGGGGGGGGGGGGGGACTTGAATCCTGCGCAGCATGCATGCAACAAGTTCAAAAGCTAAACAAATTCGTAGTTTTACACCAACAAAATCGTAGTTTTACACTAAACATCCAAATAAAAATTAGATTGCATCATTATATTCATTATATTTGTTTTGGTAAAAACTTCACAACAAAATCTCAGTCGAGTATATTTTGATAAAAAAAATGATAAAGTTACTTTTGTATCTTACAAAAATGTGAAAATACTACTTCCTACTCATGGATGTCATTGATAAGTTACTCCGTACCTACATCGTGCATGTCCAATATCTATCTAGCAGAATATTACAGGAGTTACTCCCTTTGTCCCAGAAAGAATGCAATTCTGAGCTGAGTCAAACTTTACAAAGTTTTACTAAAATTATAGAAAATATAATTGATTTTTACAATATTAAATACATACGGTATGAAAATATATGTCATGATAAACTTAACTAAGATTATTTGGTGTCATAAATATTATTAATTTGTCATATATATATGGTCAAAGTTGATATAGATCGGCTTCTCGGGATGTGAGAGTTGCATTCTTTTTGGGACGGAGGGACCACGTCCTAATGGACATATACGGTTAACGAGCTATTTTTCAGATCGAGTAGAATATAAGAAAGTTACTTTATTGTATACAGATTGAGCAGATTAGAAAGATACTTCATAGTATACATATTACTTGACTAGTTACTTTTCGGATAAAGCCGAATATTGTAAAGTTTCTTTTCGCGGCCCACAACCCGCCAGAGTTGAAGAAGAAGACCTTTCCATGAGAGGCTACAACTGTGGTGTGTGTCAAATGAGAGGGGTGGTGTGTGTCAAATGAGGGGTGGGGGGTCCTAAGCTTATATAGTCCTTCAAGGTCGGTTCGGGGTGTTTCTCGAATGGAAATAGGCATTTCCGACATAAGGAACCACATACAACTGCCACGCCGAAGGGGGAGGCAAAACGCCTCAGTCGTGGGCCGGCCAGCCCCCTGGCCGCCTCAGCCACTACCTTCGCATGGTGAGCTTTGGTCAAGGACCAATCTTGTTTGTGCTGACGATAGCTTGTGTTGGGTTTATCTTGTAGGCTCTTCCACCGATTTGAGCATTTCTAGGACGGGATATTCTTTATTATTATATATTTCTCTCAAATATCACCCTGTGTTCCTAGGATCAACAAAAAATGAAGTACAAATGGATCCAAGTTAACCTAGAAAATATGCAAGCAAAGTAGTAGTTTCCTGAGATGTTGATGGTGATATTCGCTACTTAAGGACCCTCAATACTTATCTCCCCACAAGTTCCGACTCCGGAGGAGTCCCTCCTAAATTTTTTTTCTAAATTGTTATGTTATAGTAGTTCTGAATTTATTTATTTATACAAAGATAGTTTTAAATGTTATAATTTAATTTTTGAATGATCTAATACATTCATTTATAATTTTTATCTTTTATTTTTGTAACATATACAAAATATTTTGGGTGATGGCGTCAACCATGTAATTGCAATATTCAAAATATATAACTTTATTAAAAGGTGTCTAATATCAAATTGGTCAAAATAACAAAATAAGTAATCTATAACTTTATTATAGATCGTGGTCGTGTAACTATTTGTCTTAAATGAATTATCAAAGAATGTAAAATTTCATAATTCTCTTAGTGGAAAGGTTTCAGATTTTAGAATGTGTTGTATCTTTCGTTTTGAAATATATCTTCTGTTTAAATATAAAAATTTATGCAAAGAAATTAGAAAATATATCTGAATTTTTGAAATTTGCTCTGTATAAATTCCTTTCATCACACTGTAAATCAAAAGCGCTTTCCAATTTTCCCGTTAAACATAACGTCCAAACACCAAAACACCTTCAAATTTATGAAATTAAAGTGGCTCAAAACTTCAAAAATGAACAAATTTACCATAGTCACACTTTAAATCTAAAATATTTTTCAAATTGCCCGAAATCTAACATCCGAATGCCGAAACACCTTCAAATTTAAAACTTTTCTACATAAATGTTGCTCCAAATTCCAAACGTGCAGGGGATGATTTTTGGATAGGTTCTTATGGCACTTCCAAGCCTGCAATCGATCGGGCAAGGTCACACATCAGTTTTACAAGTAGCAAATTTTAAAATTAAATGTTCATACTTCATCAAAAGACACATTTAAAAAATACTCCGCAATTGAAAATATAAATTTCTTCTAGAGAATGAATTTAAATTCAACGTGCTTTGACAATTTATTTTTAAAAATATTTTTATAGACCTAGGCACATCCACTTACCATGCGCGGCAACGCCGCGAACTTTTCTAGTTCTTACACTCAACCTCCCATCATATTGTAAGGACCATATGAATGTATCTCTCTACTCACTCAAATGTGTCTCCATAACCTTTCCTACAAGCTGAAGCCAAGCTAACAAGTTATTACCCACTATCGATCGTCTAAAAGCAACATTAGCGGCTGAAATCCTAAAACATTTGCAATCGTGGCACTTTTATTTCTTACAATGTTATATAAGTCTGGGTATAGATCTTTAAACGAAGTGCTACCATACCAAACATCCTCCTAGAATCTAACTTGAGTACCATCGCCTAAGTTAAATTTGCCTAGTCTCGAAAAGTCGTCTTTCACCTTCATCTGCCTAGTCTCGAAAAGTCATCTTTCACCTTCATCAGGCCTGACAAAAAATGAGAATTTCCAGGCAAATATGAAACTTGGGTTATAGTTTTATGTCTCAAATACTTTTTCCTAAGGAGATTTTGCCACATGCCATCTTGAAAGTGCACTTGACCCCCTATGTGGGTTTTGGTGTTGATGACATAAAGCAATTAAGGAGCTAATGAGATTATTTGAGATGTTGTAAGATTTAAAGCTTTAGGAGATACACTTTGGAGAAAGGAAGTCCCTCTTAAAGGTGGAAGGTGCCAACGCTTTATTGATGGTCCTTTATCATTTTCCATTTTTGAAATTGAGTATAGGAAAATCCGTACTATTAAGAGGGATGTGGAGAATTACTTGGAGATGCTCAAAAGTGCTTAGTAGAGATGCTAGACACAAAGGCTAACACACTTGTACTTATCCTGAAAATTTGCTCCCTGTCGGAAGTTCCTAAGACATTCGAAAGTTCCGACAGGCACCTTCGGAAGTTTGGGAATACTTCCGCCAGGGTCGCTCAGCCTTTCCCAACTTGAATTAAATTTATTATTCGGAAATTCCTAAGCTCATCGGAAGTTCCGACAGACACTTAGACAACACATAACGGCTAGTTTTTGGAGGAGCGGGTATAAATACCCCCTCACCCCTCCTTCACTTGCTGCCGACCCCATTCGAACTGCACACTTTCTCAAGTTCTCTCCCCTCTTCCCAAACCCTCTCTTGAGCCATTCCTTCACCCTCTTTGAGCTAGTGCTTGGGATAAAGCAAGATTTAGTTGAGAGCCTTGAGATTTGAGTTGGGGAAAGCAAACCTTTGGTCTCTTGAGCACTTGAAGCATCTCCGGTGATTGATTCACATTCATTACTCTTGGACCTTGCTCCTAGACGGTTTGGCGTCGCCCGTGGAGTGCTCAACGGATTGTGAGCTCACTGGAAAGTTTGTATTACCCATTCCTTCATGGAAAATCTAGTAAGTGACTCAAACTTCCTTTGTGGTTGATTTGAGGGAGGAAAAGGTTAGTTGACAACCTTGCTCTTTGTGAGCTCCTCAACGGAGACGTAGCTTCCTTAGTGGGAGTAAACTTGGGGAACAAATACTTGTCTCTTGTCCATTTACTTATTTGTTCTTGTTGTTCATACATGTTCATATTGTTCATCTAGGTCTAGACCTTCATTTGACCCGATCTATCTCTACAAGTTATTTCACCTGATAAGATCACATTGTATCATCTCCTGGCATCATTGCGCAACTTTTGATTCATACAGAATCTCTGATTTCGCCTTAGATTTTGAATTTCGTGAAGAACACACCTGTTATCGGAAGTTCGGTATAGCTTCGGAAGTTCCGCTCCTTTGGAACTTCCTAAGAGCTTCGGAAGTTCCGAAAAACTTTACCGCTGCTAAGTATTTTTTCAGGAAAATTCAAGAAGCGCCTATTCACCCCCCTCTAGGCATCACAACGGTCCTTTCACATCTTCATTTGTAAGTTTAAACAACCATTTGCTAAGAATACACTTATTCTGAAGATCAAGGTCAAGGATTCCCGGGCCTCCTTGGTGTTTCGGTGTACACATAATATCTCATTTTGCCAACCTATATTTCTTCTTATGAACATGTAAACATGATGGGTGTGAACATGTAAGCATGGCTGGTGCGAAGTGAACCTTGAACATATGCATGCATATGGCTGGTGTGAACTATATAAACCTTGTGTTGACTTGATGTTGCGAATTGGCAGTGAGTCTTTGGTAATGGTCTTTGTTATATCATGTTCTTGCATTGATCACGTGAACTGTTGTGGTGTGAATTTGTATATATGAAGGCATGTGAGCTGAACGTGAATATTTGAATTTATATAAGTGATGAACCTATGAGCTGAATTTGTATAAATATTTTTTCTTTTTCACTTTATCTTCTTGCTCATACTAACGGAAATTTTGCTCACGCCTTCCGTGTTAAAGCCCACGATGCAAAGCCGTGACAATAGATAGTTCTCGAGCAAGTTGAGGTGCGAAAGCATGACAACAGATAATTCTCAAGCAAGTTGAGGTTCGAAAAACAAGAAGAATCTCGCATCCAATGACTTCCAACATGCGAACCGTGCAAGTGGTGGCAAAGGTTGTACTAGAAAACCAGCCACACACGCCCAGGGAAAAACAAACACCATGTGCGCTGAGAGCCCGTCGATCTACCGCGAGTTGCTTGTGCAGTTGTGCTCATCACAATTCATATCTCTGCCCCATCATCCTCCTCCCTCTCATGATCTCTTCTCCGGGATAATATAATGCCGCCGACAGCGTTGTTAACATTCTTGGTGTCGTGTCTGCTGCTGCCGCTAGCAGCACCGATGCCTTCCAACGCTACTCCTGGTGACGCCAGCAGCAAGAACACCTCCGGCTGCCCAGACAGCTGCGGCGGCATATCCATCCAGTACCCCTTCGGCATCGGCTCCGGCTGCTTCCGAAACGGCTTCGAGATCACCTGCGACCACTCCACAAACACTCCCTTCCTCGCCGGCACGACGCGGCCCGTCCCGGTGAACCTCCTCTCCATCACCACAGCAGAGGCCCGCGTGATGCTCCCCGTCGCGTGGGCGTGCTTCAACACCTCCGACAAAGTGTACGCCTACAGCGACGGCGACGTGCACTTCAACAGCGACGAGGTGTACCGCATCTCCAACGCCCACAACCAGCTCGTCGTCATCGGCTGCAACACGCTGGGTTACACACGAAGCCAGAGGGACCAAGGCAGCGACTACACATACGCCGACTACACCGGCTGCATGTGCTACTGCAACGACTCCCGTAGCGCCATCGACGGCGCATGCGCTGGCGTCGGGTGCTGCCACGTCGACATCCCGCCTGGCCTCACCGACAATAGGATGAGCTTCGAGGAGTACACACACAAGACGAGGCTGGGGTATAGCCCCTGTGACTATGCTTTCTTGGTCGACAGGGACAACTACACCTTCCATACCTCCGACCTCAAGATGGACCTCGACACGACGATGCCGGTGTGGCTGGATTGGGCCATCAGGGACAACGTTACATGCGACGAAGCGAAGGCGTCGCCGAGCTATGCTTGCGTGAGCGGCAACAGCATGTGCCGTGACTCTTCCAATGGGCCTGGGTACGTATGCAACTGCAGCAAGGGCTACCAAGGGAATCCCTACGTTGCCGGTGGTTGTACTGGTAAGTGTGCATTTGTTCATCATGTTCCTATCGTTTTAATTAGTTTACCTTATTGGAAAACTGACTATTACATCAGTTAGCATATAAACCGTGTAGCCATTCTATATACTGGTCACTATACATATAGTATATATACTGTTGAGTACTAATATATATGTTCATGTTCGTGGGTTCTGAATATTCGATAAGTTTCTGAATATCTGATAGATAGATCGCATGGTTGGTCAACAACGCAGATATCAATGAGTGCGAACTTAAGGAGTATCCATGCCGAGGTGTTTGCCGGAATACATTGGGCTCCTACGAATGCAACTGCCACAGTGGTTGGCACAGTGCTGATCCACTGCATATTCCCTGCAGCCCCAATTTTCCGCTTGCAGCAAAAATTGTCACAGGTATATATGAATACTTAATATCATCCCAGTGCCTATTTTGTGACTTGTGGTTTGTATGTCTACATTTGTCACACACTACTACAGCGGGAATTTTCATGACGGTATAAATCGTTCGGAAATTAAGAAAATTGATAGGGAAACTATGATACCGTAAGAAATTAGAAACCGACAGGCAAACTTTCGACAGATCTATCTTCGTTGGAAATTTAAAAATGCATGTTGATGTCTTTTTATCTTCAGAAACAATTTTTGTAACTGCAGATCACCGACGGGTATGAGTTTGTAACCCTGTCACGAGAAACAAATTAAACAGAGAAATGCCTCTACTGACAGACAAAATATTTTCTTAAGCCAACAGGGAAATAAAAATCCAGTGTAGTTTTTAATTTCAATTCAAATAATTCGTATCACGTATCACATATAACAGAGATAGATTCAATGACATTACAGGCATGAGGCATATAAATCTGGTTAGACCAGCCATTTTGATAGACTAAGTTCAGATCCCATCTATTTGAAACATCCTCGGTAAATTGGCACAGACCATCATTTTTGTCAAAAACAAACCAAGGGACCTAACCTAACCTAAAGAATAATTTTATCTTCAAGCCAGCCGCTAAGGATGTTTCAGCAATCAATCTAGCTTGGCTATTTCATCTAGCCGCGCTCAATTGAAGCATGACCTAGCAGTCTAATTTTTTTTTAATCTATAAGGTCAAGCAAGTAAACTACGTATAGAAACGAAACAAAGTTATTTCCGGGTGTATGTGGATTTATTGACTTGATAGTAATTATAGAAAGTGTTGAAGATTACTATAAGCATCTTTTTTTTTTGTAGGTACGATAGGTGGGCTTTTCATCATAGCTATTGTGATTTTCTTCGTCCTTCTTGGCAAGGAGAAACGAAAGATGAAAGAATTCTTTAGAAAGGATGGGGGGCCTATAATTGAAAAGGTTAATAAGATTAAGCTATTCAAAAAGGAGGAGCTAGAGCCAATATTAAAAACAAGTAATCGTATCGGACAAGGGGGTTTCGGTGAGGTTTACATGGGGTATCTTTCAGATGAAATCCGACCAGTAGCAGTCAAGAAAGCGAAGTTTGATGTGAAATTGGTAGACCAATTTGCAAATGAAGTTATCATTCAATCTCGTGTTTTGCACAAGAATATTGTAAACCTCAAAGGTTGTTGTCTAGAGGTTGATGTCCCAATTTTGGTCTATGAGTACGTGTCCAATGGAAGCCTTGACAACATTCTGCATGACAGCAACAGGGTGTCTCTTGACTTGGATCTACGTCTAAAGATTGCTGCGCAATCAGCAAGAGGCCTTGCTTACATGCATTCAGAAATCACAACACCAATTCTCCACGGTGATGTTAAACCAGCCAATATTCTTCTGGATGAGAACTTTGTACCAAAGATCTCTGACTTTGGGACATCGAGGATGATTACCATTGAAGATCATTACACAAGCACTATCATTGGTAACTGGGGCTACATGGATCCAGAATATGCGCAAACAGGCCTATATACAAGTAAAAGTGACGTCTATAGTTTTGGAGTTGTTCTATTAGAACTCATTACAAGGAAGAAGGTCTTAGATCCTGCTATCAGTAACTTGCTTGGGAATTTTTATGACCCTTACACTACAAAGAAGGGAGTGGTTGAGCTCGTTGACCCAGAAATTTTAGCACAAGGAACCATTGAGATTTTTCATAGTTTGGCAGAAATTATTGTGCAGTGTCTAAATCTTGATGTTGATCTAAGACCAGAGATGGCGGATGTAGCAGAGCATCTTCAATACCTGCTGAAGTGATCTCAGGGAATAGTAAAGTATGAAACGTCATTCTGGAGACTTGATGCATGTACGTTATTTTAACTTTGAAACCATACTGGTCGAAAGCAGATAATTGTGTAAATAGTCAATTTCAGGAGCAAAACTCACAAGAACGGAAGTAACAGAGGTCTCCTTTTTGTTTTATAAAGTAGCATTACAAGAGGGACTTCAATTACAGGAGGACCTTCAAAGAAGGAGCTGAAAACAAACCATATCCAAATTGCACATAGCAATCATCGTGTATCCATACACTACTATATGCAACATGAACAATAAGAATGCCATGCACCAGTGTAATTGCACAAACACCTACAGCGACGACTACACTGGCAGCATATATAGTTCCATCGTTAGCCTGCCATCTATTGGTTCACACACGTTGGAGATATTCCGGGTGTCGAGACAGTGTTGGATAGAGCAATAGAAGGAGATCCAGTGCTATTATCGATATTCAACATAAAAAATGGTACACGAGCAAACCCGTTTACAATGCTACGAGGGCACTTTCGTCCTTAAAACAACATAAATATGAGCAATATACTTCGCTAAGTTGAGTAAATATTGCAAGTTGGGAAGCTAAAAGATGCTTTAATAGAAACTTACTAGAGCCTGCTAAGTTGGGAAGCAATATACCTTTTCTCGCTCCCGGCCACTGACTATAGAGGTAGAGAAAAGAGCATCAGCACAGCTAAGAACCTCTCGCATCTGATATTTCGGTTGAAAACATGAAGCATAAGAAAAATTAATTACTGTGTAACCAATGAAGACATTAAATTCTTTCATATCTTCAGACATGAAGGCCTTGTCCGTGTTTTTTTACAATGGCAGAAACTGTTCCATCGTAGTCTAAAAAAAGGGCAATCGTTCTCGCTTGTGCCAACTCCATAATCTCTTGGAATGCTGCTAGAGCAGAGTGGAGTACAATATACAAAATAAAGAGCATTTACATTCAGTTCCTTTGTTCATGTGCAGGGGCATCATGCTTTTATTGGTGAAAATGCTTTTGGTGTTGTGGTACCTAACTATATGATTTTTGTAATATTTTGCACTTTTACTCATGTTTTTATTGAATAGTCTTGTAGTTCTATATTTTGGACTAGGTTGTATCCTGATTTTTTCGTTAAAGGCTCTGTTTGGAATGAAAATAGTATTTTCTGAGTCTGAACCGTGGAGGATCGACCATGAACTGTTTAAAGTGGCGGAGCCAGCAGTGTGGCGAGCCATGGCGGCCGCCATACCTGCCACCGGGAGAACCGCCCCTCCCCCAGGCCCCGCGACAGTTCCCTGCGGAAGATTCCTGCGTGTGCCATGGCTGTGAGGGTGAAGGTCTGTTGTTTGGAGGAGGAGAAGGAAGGCTAGAAGCAAGAAGATAACGCTTCGTGAGCTCTGCTGGGCCTTTAGACAACTGGCCCACGAGGCATCAATCACCCATCGCAAAGACCAAAAGAAAACACAGCCCCACCCTTGCAGTCAGAATATGAGAGTTGTCAATCAAAACCAATCGCCGCCTTCTAATTCACAGCTTCACGCAGTCATGCTTGGGCGCCGTCGCTGGCTCGCCGCCCGTCGCCCTTGGCTCGGGCTAGTCGCCTACTCGCCCTCCAGGTCGAGGGTGACCAATCGTCCAATCCCGATCCGCCTCCGTCAGAGGTCAGAGCGCCAGACAAGTGCGTGAAGCGTGATGGCATTGGACGGCCGGGATAGGGAGCAGGGCCAACGCCCAAATTCAGATGCAAATCAAGTAGGATCAGGAAGAAATAAAAGGTAAGAGTTAGTATCTGGGGAAAAATTAATTCAACCCTACTTGCACATGTTGCTATACCATATTTGCAAATTTTAGTACATATTTCATTTAATGTTTCCAGTTGTTAGCATAAGGAGTTTTTTAGCGCTGCTTTTGTGTACTCCGGAAGGGGAAGATGACTATTCGTTCAAAAAAACAGAAGGGGAAGATGACAATGAAATTGAAGAGTCCGCACAATAAGCGCAAACTGAGAATGCACCGCAAGTACAAAAGTTATGACCTGGTCATAATATGTTTTTATACAAATATAAGTAGTGGTAGGTTCGCCATAGGTGGATTTTGATCCTGGCTCCATCACTGACTGTTTACGTTCGTTACTATCCGTTTCAGACCAGTTCATATATTGCCGTTTCTTTTCTTTCTTTCATTCTTGTTTATTTGAAATTGTCATTCTTCTTTTTCTTTCTGGTGGGTCTGTGAGACTCGCAATGGTTCTACCACTAATGAAACCTAACGATTGCAGTCTGGACCTTTACATGGCTCTGGCTGACATAACAAAATATATTTAGAGCAGAGTTATGTGCATACAACCTCCTTTTGCTTTTCTCCTCTTTCCAGCCCCAGAAAATTGAATATGCTATATGTTTATGTAATGTCACATGTAAAATCGCGAGACACATTCTACTACAATAGCTGACTCACGGGGGAGTTGGATTTGTCGAGATCTTTTCCCCTAGTTTGATTTTGACGGTTCAACATCAAAATCGGGTATTCTTGACCATTGAACTATCAACCTGTGCATTGCTGTAGCTAACGCGTTAAGTATCCCGCATGGGAAGTACGTTCGCAAGAATGAAACTCAAAGTAATTGACGGGGGCCCGCACAAGCGGTGGAGCATGTGGTTTAATTCGATGCAAAACCATTCATATTTGGCCATCCGACGGTTTTGAACAATGGTTTCGCTAACGTGAATGACACGTGATAGTGGGGTCCATGTGTCAGCCTATTTTTATTCCTCTCATATCTCTATTCTCTCTCCCATCTCTTTGTTCTCTTGCTATGTCGGTGGTCGTGATGGCCATGTGTGGAGCGGCTGCCTTTGACGTGGAGGACGCTGGATCTGGCGAGATGCAGCATTGCCGCCTCACCTCGGTAGTACACGCGGCCTGCGAGGAGCTTCAGTCGGGCAGCCATGATGAAGCGCAGCCGCCTCACCTGTATCCAGGTCGCTGTGCTCGTAGTAAAGACCAGCTCAGCTCTTGTAGAGGCCGCCGTCAAGGGCGTCGCTCGTGGCGCCATCAAGAGAGGAGAGAGAGATAGCAGAGAGATGATAGAGAAAATAAAAAAAGCTGACATGTGGGTCTCACTACCATGTGTCATCCACGTCAACGAAACCTTAAAAAATCGCCGAATGGCCGAATATGAACGGTTTTGATAGTTTGATGGTAAAAAATACCCGATTTTAGAGTTGTATGGTCAAAATCTAACTTGGGCGATCAAAAAATGGACTTCTTCCCGACTACTACAATCAGGCCTTGCAATATGAGGAAAAATGCCACTGGAATAACAGGCATGGCAGCCGCTATTACGTTGACATTATTGTAGGCTCCATCCCGCGGTATCGGTCAGGGCTGCCCGTTATTGTAGTGCTCATTTTTAATAACGGGCATGATGACGTTAGGATGCCCGTTATTTAAAATAGACACTTCAATAATGGCCGTGCTGATTTCGTCATACTCGTTATTGAAAATGACAACTACAATAACGGCAACCGTGACATCAGAATGTTTGTTACTATAGTGATTTTTCAAGAAAACAAAAAAATGTCCCTGTTACTAATAATCTACTCATTGTCAGATTAGAGGTAACAGAGGCATGATAGCACAACAAAATATGATAGTTGCACCATCAAATGTGATATAATGTCTCAGGTCTTATAGAAGAGGTATAACAAATAAAAATATCTTCTGCTTTGTGCTTGTTTCTGCATAGTCTTATAATCACTTTAAGTGCTTATTCCTTGTTGTAGCTAGACATCAACCTGAAAAGCACACATCACATAATATTATCAGCAAGCCATATTTGCAACTGAAACTAACACAATGGTGATAGGAGTGGGTAAGGCAAGGCAACACTCACTTGATGCAGCTCCATGACTCAGAGTTGCATCTCCTGGATTCAGTTTAGTGCACCACCACTGCTCAAGCATTCCCTTAAGGAATTAAATACTAATAGGGTACAGGGAACACAAAAAGCAAGCTATACAACTAAAGTGGATCCATCTTTTTTCCACCATATGATATAGATAGCAATAGACTGCAGGAATAGCAATACCACCATACAAACAATTATCCACACATACTTCTTTTTCTTTTTGGTAGCTGACTCTGTCCCTGCACTCATTCAGAGCAATTGTAATGTTACAAATGGAAATTATGATCTCACGATAAATCTTTTACCTTGGGCCTGGCGGCGGATCCAGGACACTGGATGAGGAGGGGCTGATTTTTTCATTCTTCACCTCTCTCTCTTTCTCTTCTTCTTCCTTTTCACCTATGGCCAAAATTTGTTTTTTTGGGGGGGGGCTTGTGGGGGTTCCAATTGAGTTTTTCGGGGTAGGGGGCACCAGCACCCCTGCCTCCACACTAGATATGCCCCTGCTTGGCTCTGATAACTCACCATATGTGATCGTTGAAAAGTCCAATGTAGGATATCCGCTAAAAAACGGATACAACTCAAACTCATAACTGCACCCATGGTTGGAACATAATAAGCTAGCGCATATAATGTGCTACCCACTCCAACCACTTATTGTCCCCGAGGCAATGCATTCAGCTAGTTCTGTTGTCTTTTTTGCAGTCGTCAATGTCATGATTATCTTGTCAAGCCACATTTTTATTTCATTGAAAATTGTGGTCCCTCTCACAAACTTTTGGTGCAGTAAAGTTTTCTACAGTGAAGTTTTGTAGACATTCCCTATCTAAACAAGGCCTATAATTGGTGACTGTTCTGCTGCTAGATCCTTCCATGGCAAACATTTTCATCTTCACACTCATCATCGCCATGATGCATAAATCGTAATACAACACAAATTGTTTCTTGTAGGCACATACATAGTGTATTTGCAGTACGCAGTGCTCTAATGATGCAATGCTCGCATTCAATGGGGGTGAATGTCAATCCTAAACTGCAAAAGCGTGTGAATGTGTCCAATAGTCTTTCACGCGAACAGATTGGAGGAGGAAAAGGCTTTTCTTGGCATTTTGTTCTCTATGATTATGATATTATTCGCATACCCACTCTTTTTACTATAATTGCTGCTAGAACAACCGAAGTTCCAGCAGTTGCCCTCGTACAATCCAACTGTATGTGCACCAAACACGAGAAGCAGAATAGATATAACTGAAGAAAGATTAGTCATAGTAATATACTAGTGCTCATATAAGACACGAAACGCAAATCATCTTTTGATATAAAAGAAACACAGATAATCTTAATTGTTGTATGCTAGATGACCTTAAGAATCGGTTGATGGACTGGGCTAGCTCGTTTCATCAGTTATTATTATCCTACAACTCAATTTTTTGTTTGATTTTGATTCATAGGAAACTTACTTCATATATCTCAATCTCAGTAAAAGCATAAGGTAGGAAGAATTATTATATGTTCCTGATAATTCCCAGTGATGGATTCCAACCATGAAATCAAGGGGGGGGGGTGTTCTCCCTTTGTACCTTCTTCCTTCTGAAAGATGTGTCGGGGGGGGGGGGGCTTAGCCCCCCGTGCACCCACTAGATCCGACACCGATCATTCCAATTAAGATGTCCAAGAGATGAAAGCAGTTGTTTGGAAAGATGATTCAGTGGGTTCATTTAAGTTCAATCATCGTTTTCACGGGCCTGCAATAGCTTTATCGTGACCATGTATTTCCTTGTGTGAAAATTTCACAAAATTGCACTCAGGTGAAAAATGCGACCATGAAGCAATATTCAGTCATACTTCCTTCAGTTAGTCCATCAAACAACTACAAAATCAGGAACATATCTGGAGTTTTTTTTTATAAAGAAAGGTTGCAAAAGTTGTTTCCCGTTTTACTGCCAAAGCCTGCATAATATTTTTTTTTTCATTCAAAACATGTATACGAGTGATACTTGTCAATGGCAAGAGTAACTACTGATTATTGTAGACTCGGCTAGAGAAGGAGAGCGTGAGAAGTACGCGGGAGGTAGGGGGTGGATCGAGCGGTGGCGGCTGCGATGGTGAGGTGGATGCAGGCTGGGGAAAGTGCCATTGGAGGGCGATGGAAACAATTGTCTTCAGGCTGGCGATAAGACGGCTAGTATAGCTGCTCTTGTAAGCCCGACTGAGGGAAAGCCACAGTTTTCCTCAGGTGGAAAGAGGAGGACGACAGCGCGCAAATCTGCCACCTTATGGCTGTAGAATTATGTCTCAAAAGAAAATAACAATGTATAGAAAAATCTTTGAAAGATTATTAATTAAACATCTTATGTAGGAAGTAGACTCACTGGACATATGTCTCTCTTCCCCCTTTACCCAATTTCTTGTCTTTCGTGTATTACAATGTGGGAACTTTATTTTCGCTCTCTTTAGTCACCAATTTCGTTTTTTTATTATCAGGATTCAAGACACGCTTTTCTCCAAATTTCTGTCTAGTCTTATAATCTCTCCAAGTGCTTATTTATTCCTTGCTGCATCTAGACGTCAACATGAAAAGCACACATCACATAATATTTTTAGCAAGCCATATTTGCAACTGAAACTAACACAATGGTGATAGGAGTGGGTAAGGCAAGGCAACTCACTTGATGCAGCTCCATGATTCAGAGTTGCATCTCCAGGATTCAGCTCGAGTGCACCACTGCACAAGCAATCCCTTAAGGAATTAAATACTAATAAAAAGGAACACAAAAAGTCAAGCTATACAACTAAAATTGATCCATCTTTTTCCCACCATATGATACAGATAGCAATAATAGCCAGCGGGAACAGCAACACCACCACACAAACAATTATCTAGACATGATTTGCTCATACTCTTCATAATTTTGAAGAGTGTGATCTCAACAAATTGAAAAGTGTGATCTCAGCAAACAGGCAAGAACAAATATGTAACGTTATTGTTTATTTGAACAAACCCACAGTACGGTGTGAAAAAGAAAATCTCCAAGCCAAGTCGGCAAGCACTAGTCGACATTAGCCAGCAATCGAATCAACTCTTGCAAGTCCCTGTGCGAGCTCCCACCCTCCGCCACCGCCGCCACCGCCTCGCGTCCGAGCTCCACCGCACGCTCCCTGATGGACTTCCCCTCGACCCCGACCGTGGCAGCGATAGCCTTGGCCATCTGTCCAGCGTCAGGCATGGCCTCGGCACCCTCGGCCACATCTATGGCCACGCCAGCCTCCCGGAGGAGCATCCTATTCATGAAATGGTCGGCGCCCATCGGCCACGTGAGCATCGCCACGCCAGCCGAGACCGCCTCGAGCAACGCGTTCATCCCGCAGTGCATGAGGAACCACCCCACGGCACGGTGGCGGAGGATCTCCACCTGCGGCGCCCACCCACGGATGACCATGCCACGTGACGCCGTGGCAACCTCGAGCCCCTCTGGCAGCACGGTGAGTGTCCCTGTAGCCCACACGAAGGGCGCCGAGCTCAGCTCTAGTGCTTCGCCCACGCGCGCCGCCTGCTCCGGCGATAGCGCGTGCTGCGTGCCGAAGTTGACGTACACCACGGAGCCTGTGTCGAAGGCATCCAGCCAGGTGGCCACCTTCGCCACCGGCACCGAAGGCTTCCCGCCACGGTCGCCGGAGTTGGCCCATGCTTCTGACAGTGGGCCCACCGCTAGTACCCTCGGCTCGGCCGTTGGGTTAATTGGGGACTAGTGGTGGACCTAGGTTTTGGTGTTCCAAGTAGCCAGGCTCGAGAGCCACGAAGGAGTTGACGACGATGTACTCGGCTCCGAAGCTCCACAACAAGATCTGTCGGATCGCCTCGGACGCCTCGTCACCGTCCATGTGGAGCCGGTATGTCGCCGGCAACTGGCGCCAAGCGAAGCTCGGCGCCCCAGGCACATTCGGGAGCACGATGGCTAGCTCATCATCATCAACATCATTACCATCGCCGGCTTCATCGTCGTGGGTGCGCCCCGGCATACGGCTCCAGAGGTGGCGCGCCATGGCGACGTAGAGCGCGCTGCCCGGCGAGAACGTCACGTGCTGTGCACCCAGCTCCTCCGCGAGCGGGCGCGCCCACCCCATGAACATGTCGGAGATGATGCCCGTGACGCGGTGGTGTTGGGCCCTGCACCAGGAGAGGAGCGGCGCGCGCAGCGCGGCCAGGGAAGGGAGGAACATCAGGAAGAGGCGGAACGGGAGGTCCTTGGTGTTCTCGCCGCAGCCCGCCGGGAGGAGTGGCGAGGAAGGGAAGGGCAGCGTGACGACGCCCACGGACGGGCAGGACGCCCGGAGCGGGTCGAGGAGCGCGGCGTTGCCATCGGTGACGGCCACGGTGACCGAGAGCTCGCCGCTCGTGGCGAGCAGCGCGGCGAGGTCGAGGAGCGCGAGCATGTGGCCTTGAGCTGGGAAGGCCACGACGAGGACGTGTGGCTTGCCGTTGCCACGGTCGCCGCCCTCGAGGGTCTCTGCTGCTGCTGCTTGTGTATCCATGGACGATGCAAGAACAGCAAAAAGATGACACGTAATGCCACTGGTCTATTGCTATAACCCGCTATCTACTACTATTTATTAGCCTGACGATACTACTCGTACTATAGATATGACTAATTAGTCGTGGTCAGAACGAGGTACTCGTGCTGGCTTTTCTATGTTAAGACAGCGTTTTGAATAATAATTCGTACGATGTTGATGCGCACGTATATATTTTAAGTGATATTAGTTGAAGGATCTATATCCGTTCCATTTTATCTTAAGGAATTATCAAGGGACAGTTGGTGCTGCCTCCTGCTAGTAGATGAAAGTAATACTTTAGTAAACCCTTCAGAAAATTAAATAATTTGACAAAACAACTTTGTAGTGGCAATATAGATAATTTGGACATAATTAATGTTTGCAAAAGCCGAAAAAACAAGTTAAGCTATTTTCTTTAAATGTGCTCACGCTACCGGAGAACTGACCATTTCCAGGTCAAGTTAGTACTGGCTTTGTTTTGGCATTAATCTGTAGAGGTTATTTTAATGGAGAAAAACCTTGGATATATTGATGTTTCTACTAGGTTCAGTGCCAACGAGTCTCCGTGGTGAACCCTGAACCGAGAATAGTCATCACATGTGGGACGCCCTCCGAAGATTGCGAGGTGTCTCTTGATCTGCCTTGGTTAGTGTCTTAGTGATGGGCGATTTCAATGAGGTGACGTGGGGTTTTGAGCACTTTTCGGAGTGTGTGAGACCTGAGAGATAGATGGCAGCGTTCAGGGACGCTTTTGACGATTGTGACTTGACAGACCTAGGGTTTTCGGGTCTGCCTTTTACCTACGATAATGGCAGGGAGGCTCATGCGGATGTGAAGGTGAGATTGGACAGAGCTGTTGCGGTACTCGATGGAGTGATTTATTCCCTGAAGCTACACTCTTTCATCTTGTGTCTTCGTGGTCAGATCACTGCCCTCTATTCTTGGAGATTAAAAAGGAGTCCTAGAGCGACACAAGCCGGGAATTTTCCGTTATGAGATTAAGATTATGTAGGAGCGATTAGAATCTCTAGCAAAGGAGATAAAGAAGGCATGGTGTTCTGCTCCGAGCAGAGAAGGCCTGGGAGGTATAGTTGGTGTATTTTCATGTGCATACTGCTCTCTGTTCTTGGAGTAAAGAGAATTTTGGGTCAGTTACGGCAGAACTGAACTCATTGCACGCATGATTAGACGAGATCAAGGGTGACCCCGTAGCCACTCGGAGAGACCTCCGTGTTATCACGGGCATGATTGATGAGTTATTATATCGTGAGGAAATGATGTGGTTGCAACGGTCTCGTATAGCATGGCTGCGTGAAGGAGATAAAAATACCAGTTATTTCCATCGTGAAGCGGTGTGGAGAGCCTGGAAAAACAAAATTAAAAAGCTGAGATGAGGAGGGGTGATGGCGCGAAAATCCGGAGGAGCTGAAGCAGATGGCTTCAGGTTTTTTTCAGGAACCTATACAGCTGTGACCCTAGGGTTTTGCCAGCCCAACTCCTTGAGGGCAGGTACAACGGACAGACGATCCTCGTCTTTTTTACGCCACAAAGGCGTATCCGTCCGACGTGGACATGAGTTAATGAGGAAAGAGGAAGTTGCTGTTGTCTCATTCGGCGACGGCACGCGCTCAAGCTCCCAGGCGAGTCGACGATCTCCAACTCGCGTTGTACAAGTTTGTCGACGATACCGAGATCCCTTGCGCGCGAGCCTGATTTTCCCCTGTGGGATGGCGGCAAAACGCGCGCCAAATCCCTTCCGTGAGCTCTCCTCGACCAAATCCTCTGCTAGCTCCCTTCCTCCCCCACCAAATCTCACAAGAACCCTATCTCCAGCAGAAGCACCATGCGCCAGCAGGAGAAGCAAAGCGGTGGCGGCAGCCTGTGACCTGCTTGACGCGGGCATCGCTTGGGGGCACCTTCGCTGTGCACGCGCAGTCGCGACCTTCGATCCTCTCCTAGTCTCTCCCTCTACGGCTCTAGCTAGCTGAGGCAGCGGCCGGCTCATGGATTCATGGAACTGCTCGATTGGATGGATGGATAATAGATTGGAACTCTGGAATCTGGGTTGTGGAATACGACGGTGGAAGAAAGGGAGGGGATGAGCTCGGTGAGTGGATGAGGATAAGAGTGAATGGTAGTATGGTCAAACAACA